>CM075862.1:542040-854540 GCA_037975125.1 Latrodectus hesperus
CCCGCTCGAAATCTTAGTCACCCAGTGCCTGCCGTTAGAAAAAAATTATGTGGTTAAGTGATTCACTATTGCCATACTCGCAATCTTCCTTCCATCACGTGCAGTATTGCTGTAAAGTAGCACGATCATTCTTTCCTGCATACATCAATTGCAGATCCACTTCTCAGCTGGTTTCTCTAAATACGATCACCGATTTCTCTGACGGATAATCCCCAATTCCTATATAGGTTACTACACTTTGTCGGTCGAAATCAAAAATTGAATCGAGGCATTCTCGGATGTCTCGTCTACGATGCACAGTTAAACAGCTAATCGAATTTTATTAGAATTGAAAAATTTTATAAGAATTGGCAAAAATGATAAGTTATTGATTTACAGTAAAATAAATACGAAAAAAAATTATTTTGAATTTTTTCTTTTTATTATGAAATATAGCTGTTAATATAATTTACAAAATGGATTGTTAAACATCAAATAAAAATGTATACAGGCATACATAAGTTTATTTCTAACTTGTTTTTTTTTGAAAAAAAAAATCAACTATAACTGAAAAAAGGTAAAAGTTAAGGATTTTTTTTTACACAAATTTCAACAAAAAAAATTGTTAAACCATGCTTTTGCATCACATATACTAATAATCAAATACATTGCAAGTAAGTGATTTTTAAAAATACAAGATAGAAAATTACAATATAGTAAAAGCCATGGCAATATTACATGTTTTGTAATATATAGATTTTAATCACATTCTTTTGGATCATGCAATCATTAAACAAATAGGAAAATAACAATGAGACCTTTCTTCAATTTTTATATAAAAAAAATCTTTCTCAACAAGATTTCAACTGTGTAGGGGACGTAAGAAAATGGAGTTAAAATTATGCAGAAAAAAAAACATTATATTTATTACGACATTACACATGATTAGAAAAAATAATAGTTACAAAGAAAACATTTAATTAATTATAAGGTTACATAATACAAACTATAAACACGGAAATATTTACGAACCGGGTGGTTCGGCTTCCATTCCTCACAGTCCTCTACACTCTCTTCTAATTCTATTGTTTATAGAATATTTTGTATTGGCCAGTAACTATCTACTGTCAGTATAGTTATTATGGATCTGTTACAACCTCCACTTCTGACCCCGAAGACGTCCCGACCAGGGGTCAGCATGAGTTTTCCTGGAATGATTTTGTTCTTGAGCATGAGCTATGGCAGGAGTGGGAGTTTTAGGACAGTTAATTTTTGTTGGCCTACCTCATCTGCGCAAAGCTTTGATAGGGGAAGTTTTCTTTCCTTGAAAAGGAGGCAATGCCGAAGTGTGGTATACTCCTATTGGTATATTTGGAGATTCTATGTTTGCCACAGAATACGATACAGGAGATTTTTGAGTAACGATGATAAATGGTCCATCGCGACGAGGCGAAAATTTCGCAGCAGCACCAGCACATTTATTACTTAAATTTGGTTTGCTAACCAAAACTAAATCTCCTGATTTATATGTAGGAGCTGGTCTCCTTCTCTGATCCGCAAAAACCTTGCATTTATTTTGTTTTTCAATAAAGATCTCTTTGGCTTCAGATGTAAATCTTTCAAGCCTTTTTAGATACGGGGTCTTTTCAACGACGAAGTTATCGTTTTTGATGATACCACGAAAGTCGTTGGTAACATCATCAATGGTGCAGAGCTCTCGTCCAAAATTGAGAAAATCTGCAGTTTTTCCTGTTGAACTGCACTTTGAAGTGTTCAGTGCGAATCGAATTGCAGGGAGTTTCTCGGACCAGCTATCATGCCGATTTTTGACTAAAATGGCAAGACGAGGTTTTAAATCACGGTTCTTCCTTTCAACTGGATTCGCTTGAGGGTGGTAAACTGGGGTTAAGGACTGATGAATTTTCATGAGATAACATAGTTGCTGCATCACAGAAAAAACAATTGTGGTCCATTATCGCTGATAATCCTGCGTGGTATACCATATCTCATGAAGATTTCTTCTACAAGAGTGACAGCACACTCTTTAGCTGTTGCATTTTCTAAGGCAAATAGCTCAATCCACTTCGTAGTAACATCTTCTAGTATAAATATCCATTTTTTCCCATGACTAACTGGAAGAGGGCCGAACAAATCAATGGATAACGTCTCAAACCTTTGGGATGGTACAGGAGTCTGCAGCAGACCAGCAGGTTATTGGTTGGAGTGCTTGTATCGCATACATTCTATACAATTTTTTACATAATTGGTGATGTATTTCCGCATGCCAGTCCAGTAGTACCTTCTAGAAATTCTATCAAAAGTGCCTTCAGCACCGTAATGACCTGCGGTGGGATCATCGTGATGAATTTTAAGAATCTGCTTTCTTGCATCTTCTGGAATGACAAGCTGAGCCTCATCAGATCCTGAATCAGGTGCATATTTGTACAGGACACCTCTGTTCATCAAATAACCCTTTTTCCGTCCAGTTTCTGTATTCCTCAGTCAAGTCGACTGCTTCCAAGGTATTTATTATTTTCTTCAGATTTTCATCTTGAAGTTGGCTGTCTCTGATTTCTTTAGGAGTTTTGGTAGGAAAATCTACTGAAACAACAGTGGGTTGGTTAACAGTCATAGAACATATCTCGCATGGGTCATTTCCTTGGTGACAGGTTGGGCGAGATAACATGTCAGCTACCACGTTGCTTTTACCAGGAACGTACTCAATACGGAGGTTGAACTCTTGGAGTTGAAGAGCCCAACGAGCAAGTCGTCGTGACGGGGACTTTAAAGACATGAGCCGTCGTAACGCTTGGTGGTCTGGGGCAACTGTGACTTCTTGTCCCTCAATATAACATCTGAATTTTTTCCTAAAGCCCAAACAACTGCAAGGGCTTCACACTCTGTAGTTGTGTAGTTTCGCTCAGCACTGGTTAGTAGTCGGCTTGCATATTCAATGGGATGTTGATCTTCCAGGGATTTTCCTAGGAGGAGGACAGCACCTAAAGCATACCTACTAGCATCTGTGCGCAAGATGTAAGGTTTACTCAGATCACACTGCTTAAGAACAGGTGGTGAAGTAAGTAATGTCTTTAACTTTTGGAACGAAGCTTTTTCTTGTTCTTTCCAGCACCATGAGGAGGATTTCTTGGTTAGATTACTGAAAGGTCTGGCTATTTCAGAAAAGTTCGGAATGAACCTCCTGTACCAAGAACAAGTTTGCAGAAAGGACTGAACTTGCTTAACAGTTTTGGGTTTAGGCGTGTCCAAGATAGCCGCAGTTTTGGCAGGATCAACCTCTAGACCTTCAGGAGTAATATAATGCCCACGATATTTAATCTTTGAACATGCAAAATTGCATTTTTCTCGGTTAGCTGTTAATTTGAATAACTCAAGTCGTTGAAAAATGTCTCTTAAATTTTCTAAATGTTCCTGAAATGACTCTGATAGTACTATAATGTCATCAAGGTAGGAACGAAGAAAAATATCACCAAGACCACTTCGGAATTTGTCTATCAGTCTCTGAAAGGTCGCTGGGGCATTTTTCAATCCAAATAGCATTCGTATGAAACGATATGTCCCGAAAGTACAGATAAATGCAGTTTTGTCTCTATCCATAGCAGCCACATTTACCTGGTGATAGCTTTAAAGTCGATGGTCGATATATAACGAGTTTGTTTAGCTTCTTGAAGTAAATCATCTATGCGTGGAAGAGAGTAAGAGTCTGTCTTCGTGATGGCATTCAATTTTCTGTAATCCACACAGAATCTATAAGCACCATTTGGCTTAGGGATGAGCACAACAAGCGCTGCGTACGGAGATTTGCAGGGCTCAATAATTCCTTCATTTAAGAGTCTATCAATTTCATTTAGCATGATTTCTTTCATAGCTGAAGACACTCGATACGGAGGAACAGAAACCGGAGGATGGTTCTGCGTATCAATGTAATGTTCAATAAATGGGGTTGCCTCTCCCCTGGACTGAAGGTAGTTTCATACTGGGATAAGAGTTTATTTAGTTCAATTCTTTGTTTAGCAGTCAGGTGAATGCCTTCATCTTCACGCAGATGATGAGGGTGATTCTTTAATTTTTTTCCCGGGTGGGAGTCAAATGGAATGTTTCATCTTCAACAGTACCACCTTTTTCACTAACAGTAAGCGGTGCAACCGTTTGGGAAGCATTTGTTTGTAGCGACCCACAAAGAGCTGACATCGGCTCTTCAAAGGAAAAGTGTCGTTTGGGTTGATCATTGAAATACCAACTGTTCCGTTTCAAATTTAACACTATCCCAGCCGAATTCAAAAAGTCCATTCCCAACAGGGTGTTGTTTTCTTTTGCCTCAGGGATGGCAACAAGGTTCAACGGCAACGTACGGCCTCCAAGACGAACTTTTACCTTTTTTGTGTGAACTTCTTTTTTTATTTTACTACCGTCTGCTAAAGACATTAGTAGTGTACTGGAGGCAAAGATTGCACCTTGTTTCTGCAGGATGTGGTAAAGTGTTTCTCCTGCAATTGAGTGAGTTGCAGCAGTGTCTGCGCAAGCGGTACCCATGACTCCATTGATAGTTACTCTTAACGTTGCTATCTGTGCGGTTGCACTAGAAGCCGATTGGAGAATAACACTACTAAAAGTACCAGAATTTTTCTTTTTCTTTCCTTTACAGGTAGGACAGTTCGGTTTAATAACTCCTGGACTGCCACATCCACAACATGCAACTTCGCTTGACTCTTTCTTAAGATTCTCTTTTCTGTCTTGGGTAAAGTGTTTAAGGGGAAACTGCTTCTTTTGATGCATTGGAAGGAGAGATGTCTTTACACCACACCGGACACTTTCGTACGCATCTAGCTTCTCAACGAGATCAACCGGAGAAATAAATTCAGACCAAATATCGATATAATGTTCTTTAACATCAGGGGGAACTTTCTTCTTGATTTGGTCTGCAATAATAAGTTATTTTAACTTTTCAAAATCCTGAACCTTAAGTTCTTCAAGCCATCCATCAAAATAGCTAGACAGATCAAAGAAGAAGTCTCCCCATGTTTTCTCTGGGTCTTTTTTGTGTTGAGCGAAAAGTTGTCTGAATCGAACTCTAGATAATTTAATAGTTTCTTCACTTTCGTATATTCTTGTGTTTCTTCAGATTCTCGAACGATGAGAGCTGCAATGTCAGATGGCAGGGTGCCTATTAACTAAGGAATCCATGAAGATTCAAATAATTTCATAAATTTAACTTGTCTTTCGAAAACTGTGAAAAATGTACCTAATTCTTCTTTTTTCGGATCGAATTTCGGCAAAAGAGTGCTGAAATTACTAAAATCCAGCTTCTGGTGTGCTGCCGAGGAACCAGTTGACGATAGAGGATCTATGCTTGCCAAACGCTGAGATTAAATTTGAAGCTGGAGTTTCTCCAGTTCATATTTTTGTTGTTTTTAAAATTTTTCCTTCGCATCAGCTATTTCGGATTCTCTTAAAGCTGCGGTTTCTTTCACAACTCGCTCTTCAGTGATTACTTGAAGCATACTTTTGACCACAGTTTCATCAAAATTGGATGCTTTGCTAATGAGATCGGTTAATTGAATTATTTTTAAATTATCTTCCACTACTAAACCAAGCTCGTCGGCTAAGGTCCTTAAATCTGCTTTTCGGGTACGGTAAAGGAAAGCCATTCTTGATCTCAAGAGTTCTTATTTTATAACTTATCATTTAAATTAAGTTAATCAATTAAACAAGTTTTGTTAAACACTTGTTAAGCAACATTAATTAAATACTGATTGTTAAATTAATCAAACACATTTTTATTACTTTTCAACAATAATATATTTTGAAAATATTTTCCACATTTATCACATTCTAAGACTAGAAACAATACAGAAAACTAGTAAAGATATGTTGAAATTATAATTCAAATTAAATTACAAACCAAAAGTTATGATAATATCTAAAGTTATTTTTTTAAAAAAAAGAAAGGAAGAAATATGAATAATAAGCAATATCTTCTAACAACTTCAATTACTATTCAATTAATAAATTACTTCCATAATAATTAAACAAAAAATACACAATTTATTCTGAGTGAAAACAAAATTATTTCTAAAAATAATGACAATTTTCTTTTTTACAATTTTTAAATAAATTCAAAAATTAATTTCTGCATTTCACTTGATAAACAACTTCACATCATAAGTTTAATACTAACTAACTTACAAGCAAATTATATTTTCAATGTAAAAATATTTAATGTTCTTATACTTTATTTAATAAAAACCGATATCTTGTAAAAATTTTAAACTATAATATACTCATAGACAATGTTCAAAATAAACAGATAAATACAAAACATTTATTTCTAATATCTTATTTTAGCAATGTCATAAAATACAAAGTTCTACAAAGTATTATTTTCTTTGAAAAGAAATAAAAACTTTAAGATATCAAGAGTAAAACAAAATAGAGCAGAAATAGAATAGAACACAACAGAAATATTATTTTTATATTTTGTTTTGTTTTCGTTTTAAAACTTAATAGATTCCTCATAGATAAAAATTTAAATTTTCTTTCGAATATAAACCACTGTAATTTAAATATAAACAAATAAAATGTTTACTTATTTTATCAAAACCAATATTCATGGAGCCATTACTTCGACTTCCATACTTTTGTCTAGACAGAACATTGACTCTCTTTTTATACAAAGAAATTATTCTAACTGAATTCTTTCAACGAAAATTAAACAATGATAATCAGTTTTCAATATAAATATGCAATATCAAAAGCTTATTCTAATTTAAAACAATAAAAAAAATCAATCAATTTCTTTCGATTTTATCCTTTTAGAACAATATAGAACAGCGTTTTGAGTCACTTCTGTTTTACTATATAAACTGTTTAAATTCAAGAATTTTACTGAACACATTATACATTTCAAAAGATTAAACTTCACTATGCATGCAAATTGACGTGCAGAAAATATATATCAAATACATGCAATATTAGTAGACGAAACTTATAACATTCATGCACGTCTGAACAAAATTTAATCAAAACAGAAGTTATAACGACTAATAACGGAACTAATACTACAAAACAAAAGTTATGTTATTTGGATTAGTTTTAATACAAAACATGCTATTATTACAACATCCACATATTATCAGGATGATAAAAACAAAATTAACTTACCGGTTTTCTGGATGAAATTAATATAGCTCGGCGAAATTCCGATATGAAATTCCTATGTTCCGTTTCTGGATGAAAAAGAACGACTCAGGAAAACTCACAAATAGAATGTATTCCGAATGAACACATAATCAGGGAAATTCCGATGTGAAATTATAACTAACAAATTAATATAGCTAAAACTCAAAACTAATTAAATAGAAAACAGTGGGAAGGGTCCCACGTTGGACTCCATTTTGTAGGAAATGTAAGAAAATGAGTTAGAATTATGCAGAAAAAAAACATTGTATTTATTACGACATTATACATGATTAGAAAAAATAGTAGTTACAAAGAAAACATTTAATTAATTATAAGGTTACATAATACAAACTATAAACACGGAAATATTTACGAACCGGGTGGTTCGGCTTCCATTTCTCACAGTCCTCTACACTCTCTTCTAATTCTATTGTATATAGAATATTTTGTATTGGCCAGTAACGCCATCTATTGTCAGTATAGTTATTATGGATTTGTTACAACTGAATTTTTTTGACATTAAAATTATTAAAATCATCTTATTCACATGCCATCAAAAACTTGGGCATGCATGCACATCATGTTTTATGTTCTACCATTAAAAATCTAGATATACAAATTTTGTAAGGAATTGTAAATTTTGGTATGCTAAATTCATTGTGGCATTGTAAGAAAATAATATTTATATGAATGTTTTGTACTTTCATGAATAATTTAAAATTCGTTCTTGAATATGCAAAAAATATTGGTTTTATAACTACCAATGCTTTATTGAAAGAAGTCAATTTTGGATACTTAGACAAATAAATTCTGTAATAGAATAGAACAATAGATAGTCTATTTTTCATCACAAAATGTTGTTTTTTCAAACATTTGTTTCATTAGTTCGGATATTTTTTCTCTATGAATTTCAATAGGCATTTCAAATTGTAACAATTTTATCTGAAAGGAAAAATATATACATATGCTCATATTTATTTACTCAAATAATATGTGTAAAAACTAGCTATGGTCAAGTGAATTACTGGATACTTTTTTTTAAACTATTGAATTCACAAATTAGAAATATAGAAAATGTTAAATGTTTTATAAATTTAGCTGGCACAAGGGGTGAGCTGCTCCACTTTTCCAACCGAACCATATTTAAGGGTGGAGTCCGACTTCATCAGTACACATATGCCTTAGTTACCCGTTTATAGGGTAGGCACCTTTTATTATTTTAAAATCCAATTTAAATACCAAAAATTTTGATAAAAGATTTTAATTGAAAATGAAATGACTTGAATTTTTGTGTCATTTAATTAAATTATCACATTATTTCATAAACATAGAATATCATTTCAAACTTTTAAACAATAAGCAAAATGAAATTAATGCTTATAGTAATAACAATAGTTAACATTTTCTCTGTTTCCATAAAACATATTTTGATTACACACTATACAGAATATACCTGATCAGCCATTTCATCCCTAAATTTCAATTCATCATCTTCAAAATAACTACATGTTTTTTGATTTTGTTATTAATTTTTTTCTTCGGTGATGACAGTGAAAACCATAAAGCCCAAATATAGATTATATTTCCATCGACAAAATTTTTAGTTGCAAATTCTAAAATATACAAATTAACTGTAGATTTTGATGCATATTATTCCTTTTCGATTTTTCTACGAATGCTTTTACTTAATTACAATCAAATCAAAAATTGTCAGTGAAATTTTGATAAATAAAATACATACTGTCAAGTAATATTCTGCAGATTAATATTTGCTTTATGAGTATTTAAATTAATAAGCTTCGGATTATTTATGAGAAAATTTATTCTTTTTCATTAATAAAATGTATTTATTAATTACATTTTCAATTTAGTACAATAAACTGTATTGAATAATATTTTTATAATATACATTGGATATTTAAATCAACGAGAAATTTCATAGTCATATTTACGCAGTTTTGAAAGTAAAAGAATTTAAAAATACATTGATTATAATTTATTATTAATTTATGATAAATTTTAGTAGAAAATGATTGAAATAAAAAATAAAATTTCCAAACGTTTTTATATTATTAAACATTTTTAATTAATCAGAAATTTCAAATATTAAAAATATTAACTGTATATGAATTCAATAGAATTCATGCATTCACCCTTTCGAATACCAAAGTTTTTTATAATGAAAAATCACACAAATATGAAGATTTTGCACAGGTGTCGTATAATCCAGTCTCAAATTTTGAATTTTTTTGGCGATGACGAAATGTTGCCAAGATGACTTAATTATTATGTAATGCCACGCGAATATGTTGTAATTGTGACGTAATAAATTCGTTTTTGAAAGAGTTTATATATATAAACTAAATATTAAATTGAAACCTGATAAATAAAAAGCGTGAATATATATATTTGAAATAATAAGATTTTTAAAAATTGAAACATAAGAACAGAAAGTGAAAAATTATAATTAAACATTAGAAAATATGGCAACTTTGAAAAAGTAAATACGAATTCTAAGAAAATCGGAATAATAATTCTAACGAAAATTCCAGAGGAATCAGAACACGAATACTAATGAAAAAGTAAAGTAACATTCGCAAAAAATTAAATATAAGGTACAATTTAAACTGTTAAATATAATAACTTTAAAAAAATTAAATAAAGAAACAATAAATTTAAAAATGAAAATCCAAAAATTATATAGTATTTTATTTTAATAATGTAAGTTATAAAAATGCCATACATAAACTAAAGAAAGAATATATCGACACAGTTTTAAGCAGTAACTTAAATTCATTCCAATTAATTTTTCCAATCATTTCTAAAGAAACATTAAATGGGTCCAATTTCTTTTCTTCACAAGATTTATGAAGTAAATAGAATGCCAAATAAAATTTAAAATCCGTTTGACAATTATGTGTTGGCCATTTGCTTTTTACTTGTCTCCATGTGCTTTCAATAGTATTTGTATGGTATGCTGTAGTTGAATCCACGAAAGTGACACTGGGATTAACAGTCAAATGTCCATAGCCCTCGTTTCCTGATGAATCATAAGCCTTCAAAGAATTGGAATAAATGACTGTACCTGGCTCAATCTACTATTTAATATGAAGTAAAGCTTCTTTTGTTTTATTTTGTAATGCCACCAAAAATAACCTTCTGATACCTCTCTTGACACCAATAAACATCCACTGACCTTCTATCGGATGCCCTTTATTTATGATACTTTGTCTTTCCAAATTTTGACTCGTCAATTTCAACAATCTTACCTTTACCACCAATATTCTCTGAAGATGATTCAATTGAGTACAGCATTGTTTCATTTATGAACTATCTCCAGTCTGCTAAAGCATGTTTGCTAAAAGAATATTCTCTTTGAATATCAGTTGTTTTACAACCTCAAACAATTTTATAAAACAAAAGAAAAATCTCCTCATTTTTCAATTTGCTGCAAGAAAACCACGAACGATACGTAATTGACTTTTGGGAACCATATAACTCTCTTTCAAAACTTTTTCTGTAGTTGAAAGCACAATCGATCTGAGAGACTTTTCTTTGCCGAAATTCTCATTTTGCTTCCGCATTTTAAGCACACTAACTTTGATTTCAATATTCCAATTTCACGCAAAATTCTTAAAGAATTAGCTTTTTCTCACACAATTCAAAACAGAAAAAACAATTAGCTTCTCCATCCTGACCTAAAATCTGCTTACCACCGGAGATATTGAACGCCAATCCAGAATTAAGAATACCTTGGTATTTTGAAGCGATTTTTTGAGCTACAGACATAATTAATGGTAACATTTTTAACATATGCTAAAAAAAATTAATTCAGTGCTCAAAAATGAAAAGAGCAACACAACCTTGAATTCAAGTTAATTTTCAAGCAAATTGTGAAACACACTATTATTACGAAGTTTCCTCGCAAAAAATTCTAATAAAATGCTGAAATGGAACAAAATGTTTTAAATCTCGTAGCGATGACCTAAACACTAGGGTTGTCAAAAACTGAATTTTCAACTCAATTCTTATTGGTCTTCATCTGTATAATGTATTAAAAACCAGATTGCCAGATTAAAGTGAAAATCCGTCATAAAAATCACCGAATGTATTACACGGCACCTGTGCCGAAAATTTGATTTAGTTACTCAATTAATTATAAGAAATAAAGAGTTACCATAAAGTTTAGGTGCTCTTTACATCCCATTACTCTTTTTAAATAATCATATAGTTTACGTCTATAAAATGAAATTTTAATTTCTTCCATTTGTTTTAGAAACTAAACCGAAAGCAGAGAGCCACGTGAGGATTTAAACCAATGAAAACACATCACATTTGCGTTGCACCTTAATCACATAAAAAAAGAGTAAAAATAGCTAAGAGCTTAGCATGTTGTGTTGGTAGTAGAACTTCTCTCTTCAATTATGTATAAAAGGATTCATTTTATATATTTTTGGAGTACAATATATCTGTCGCTCATCGAGTGGTGTAAAACCACTCGAATTTTTTAAGAGTGTACAGTTACGTTGGCTGTCATAGTGCCGTGAGTACGAATAAAAGCTGACCTCGAATTGTACGCAATAACGCTCAAAAACATGATGCCGCGTTGTCACGTGGTTGGAATTCCACAATTGCTGCAGGATTAGACCGTATGTAGATTACGCATCACCATTTCGTATGCAACGGCGATCACTGAAGAAACAGAAGTTTTACTCATCTGAGAGGGCGATCCTGTGCTACTCCGTCGCCCACATCGTTCTAATCCAGAACCCTTCTAGACGTTGTACCGACAATTTAGTGCTAAAAATAGATGTTTGTATTTTTTGACAATTATAATGGAACGATGTTTTTTTATTATAATTCAATAATATAACAGTAGAATTGAATATGAGAGTTTAGTTGGTTTTGATAATTATACTTGTTTTTAAATTACATTCAGTATCAAGCAAATTGTTCAGTGTATTATTGTTATATATTTATTTTTAAGTGTAAGTGTAGCAAAATATAATCTATAAACAAAACAATTGTCACACTACTTGATCTTCAGTTTAGTTTATTATAGACCCATCAAGTACAAAATTATTTTTACAAGTATTTCCAGTGTACAACAAATTGTACATAATTCAAGCAATACATAAGTATTAAAATAAATATAACTTAAGTTCTTTCGAAAATACATTTATTTTTAGGACAGCTAAATTATTTATTTTTGAAGTTTTATTAAGGTAAAGACATAAATTTACAGATTATTTTATTGAATAAAACTGACTTATACAAATGTTTCAGCAAATAAATTTTGTTTTATGATATATTTTATTTTCCAACTTCAATGAAACTAAAAATGAATTTACTAATAAAACCCAAAATTAGTAAAAGAAAACATCTATTGAATTTTTAATTCACAAGAAAATAAGAATATTTATATAGTAAACCTTATTTTTATTATGTCAAATTAATACTGGATCTCAATTTCCTTTTAATATAAAGAATAATAAAAATAATACTTTAAAGTAAGACTAATTTAAAGAATGCTAAAAATAATAAAAAATAAAGATTATAAAATTAGAATATTATAAAGAATTCTATAAAATATTAGAATTGAAACATAATATGCATTTTGTAAAATTTAGATCTTGATTGCTCATTGTAAGGCATGTTTTATTTCAATTGAAGTCTCAAACTATATTTTTAATTTAAAAATCATTTAGTTAATCATGAAAGCATAAAATGCAGCAAGTTTATCATCATAGTTCACCTTAAATACATAATAACATTTATATAAAACATCAAACACTTTAGTCCTTCATATCTAACATCAATTAATTCATTGTCCTCAAAAAATATTTCATATTCAAATCTAGCTTTTGACCACAGCAAAGCAAGTGTGATTGAATTACTACTTTTGACCACTTTTCTTCTGAAGATACATTCCCCTAATTCGGAAGACAATAATAACTATATTTTATACAGTATATTACATTCTCCTTTTCTGTCTATATAAACGTTAGTAAAAAAATTTCAAAGAATGATATTTCAAAAAAATAAAACCTTATTTTGCTGCAAGTAGTTAATAAATTTATATATTATTTAGAAATTTACTCAAGCATTCTTAAACAAAGAATGTACTATTATTATAATATGACTTACACTAATAAATTTCACAATGATTCTTATGCTTGATATAGATTTCGTATCAATCGGTATGCATTGTGCTAAAAAGTATTTTATAATTTGAAATTAAAATTTAAAAATGTAAATTTTATTAAAGTGAATTTAACAAAATAAAACCCTAGTAATTAAAAAATAAGTTGCACGAACAAGAAACATAATTGCCACATTAGTATGAAAATGAGTGCAAGCATATCGTTGATGAAATGATTGTTACCACGATTGTAAATAATATTCTATAGTGAGTGTGTAAAAAGACTCATCTGGAAATTTAATGTATTTAAGTTTTTGTGAATAAAAATTGATAGCTTATGCAGCTTTGTTTATTTTTACTTTTGAAATGTCAGCTTGTAGAATTAGATATTTGAACACATTGTTTCTAACAAACAGTTAAGAATCTGATAGTCTCCTATTGTATGTGACATGGCGTGCTTGACAGGACTGTTTTCATTTTGAAATTTGATGAACAAGTGACTTTTAGGAATTTTTTATTCAATTTAAATTATATCGATATATTAAAAAAGTATTTGAATGTTAGCTATTATGGAAGTTTTGAAATTAAAACGAAAGTTTGTCAGAGCTTCATTTGCTCGAATTAGTAATATTTTCGATAATTCGCAAAATTGAAATTTGACAATTCAGATAATAGTCGAGTTCATATTCTGCTATCAAATGCTTAATTGCAGAATAAATATCATTTGTTGTTGTATTACTTGTCACACTATGAAAGACACTTTAAAAATTCATCAGCTATTTCGAAGTTACTGTTAATACCTCGTATAAAGACAGCAAGTTGAGCTGTATCTACAGTATCAGTGCTCTTGTCAACAGCCAGCGAAAAGCTTGTAAATTCCTTAATTTTCTTCATCAGTTGATCTAAATTTTGAGATAAATCAGTTATTCTTGAAGCAACAGTGTTTCTTGACAGAGAAATAGTGTGAATTATTGACTTTTGTAATTGAAATGAAACATCGACAACTTTCAACATACAGTCTTTAATAAAATCACCATTAGTGAAAGTTTTTGATCTCTTTACGATTTCTAATGCAAAAATAAAACTTGATTTCAGGGCATCTTTGCTCTCAGTATTAGCTATAGTAAATATTTGTTGTTGACCTTGAAGTTTAGATTTTAAAGAAGACATGCCCATTCTTATTTTTTCAGTGTAACAATCGAATTTTGATTTATGATTCGTATCATAGTGTCTCTTCAAGTTAAACTCCTTACAAACAGCAATTGATTGCAAATCAAACACAGTGGTTTACCTTTTCATTCTACGATAAAAAAATATGCAATTTCTCATTTAGACTGAACAATTTTGCACTCACTATCAACTTTGGGTTTTTGTGACATTATGCCAAAATTGTAACAATTAGAGACTCGACGCAACAATTATGGATATCCCACGACACAAACAAATGCACAATACCTTCACAACCACTACACTTAATAATCACTACTACGCAGTACAACTAAGATCCTTCTCCGACAGGATCGCTTCAATTACTAGACTCAACTGACTCACGTCGCGCCCACGCACTCCTTTTTTATCTATAAGGAAGGTTCTAGTCTAGACTGGAAGCACATGGAAGATTATATTGTTCTCAACAAAAATAATAGGGTATATCCGTTTGTTTCTTAGAGATGCGTTATTGTATCTCTCTCGCTTGTCTAGGCACGCACTGCTCATGAAATTACTTATGAATGTAGTGTGCCCATTTTAAAATTTCCGTAGAGGAATCGAGTGAAGTCTAAATGTTCTAAAAATATTATTATTCTTTCTGTGACACATTGCGATCATGGACCTTATTGATACGGCCTGGGGCCTTATTGATACGGCTTTTCTGTGACCTTATTGATACGTATCTTTGACATGACTAATCTAAAGCATTTCTTCCTCCAAATACGACTTAACCAGAGTTTTTAGTTAGGCAACACTCTTATCTGTTGTCACTTCAAGATTCTATAAAGCTGAAATTTGTGATTCCAAACTATCATAAATAGTACACAAATTTGTCAAAGAATTTTGCTGAGCATTTTGTATCAACACAAATTTCACGGACATAGAATTCACTTTTTAAATCATTTCAATTAAAACAAGCTTTTAAAGATTCAACCATTTGCGCCGGGTAGTGGAAAACTTTCCATCGTTTCTCTGGCACGCGATCCACGGTGAAAATGTGCTTCTGGTCCCCTGTATGGCGCATTTTCAAAAATTCGCCAAATGGCACGTTTTTGCGTCGTTTCTATGTCGACGAAACCGAAATCCGTGTTTTTAACGAATTTTACCTTTGGTATGTCAACGTAAACAAAAACAATGGTTTTTTTTACGAATTGTATAACAAAAAATACACTAGAATATGGAGAAAAATAATATTTTTTAAAATTAATAATTGAAAATAAACCAAAACAACGGTAAAAGTTACCAGACCCGTACAGGATTAGCGCGATTTCAAATTTTCGCCCCAAGCGCTCTACAGCTCTGTCGCCAACCTAAATTCACTACGCGCGATAGCCGTCAACCAATAACAATCGCGTTCGAACTTCAGCTTTGAAATCGTGCGTTTTTCAGAATTCAAAATATTAAAAATTTGAATATTTCATTATAATTAAGTACTATAGAAGTTTTAAAATTCTAATAACTAGAAACGAAATTTTTAAAACTCGAAATTTAATATACCGTGCAATTGCGCTCACCTAAAAAAAGAAAAAAAAGAACGTACCTCTATGTACTACAGTGGCAACCGGGCAATAAAGCTAAATTTCTAACATTAACAAATTTCACTTTTTGTTTAAACACGAATTTTAATGTATATAGCAGTTACGCCCACATTAAAGAAATTTCAGTACGCGGCACATTCTAATAATAACATGCAATATGCACAACTTAAACATTCATTTTTATAAAAACTTTAGTTTCTAAATATGAATGAAATTGTAATGTGTGTGTGTGTGTGTGTGTGTGTAAAAAACAAAATAACTCACCTAATCTTCAAAATAAATTTCCACATATCTGAGAATCAGAAAACGTGTGTAATGCATGGAGGGGTGGGGGAGTTCCTGTTTATTTAATCAACTGCATTTTTGTTCCGCTGGAGGGTAGACCTTCTTAATATCCTCTAAAAATGCCTTAAAAGCCTCATCCGTCGGCTTGTGGCCGTGAAGTTTTCTCCACATATATTCGGCCAAATAGGAATCAAACTCGCCCAGAACATGATGAATTCCCTTAAGTACACGTTTGATCGCCGATCAAGTCCCCACTATAGAATTAGTATGGTCACCAGAATCGGGGTCTACATAAGTCAGGCTGTAATTGACCAGTAGATGTTTATAACCGTCCTCTTCAAGGCAGTTATAGGCCTTCCAACAGTCTGAAATTATAGTCGTCCCAGGCAATACCCAGTCCCTGAGAATCGGGAGCAAAGTCATAGCATCCCTCCTCTCAACCACTCTAAAAAACATCTACATGATCCTCTTTCAACACCGCCGAAGACCCATTCACCCTTAACTAGCTTTCCTCTTCCATACTTCATTTTCCCAAATTTTGATTCCTCAGTCCAGTCTTACCGTATTCACCAATCCTTTCCGCACGTGCATTCATCATAAGCTCCTGGCACACTTCTTTACAAAACATACACCAATCTGTCACTGCATGCTCAAACACTTTCACCTCATACATGTAATGTATGAGGTGAAATGGTGAAGGTAATGCATCGCCTTTGCATACCACAATCGTGTCAATTTCAAAATTTGAATTATACTCAAATGGCTGTGACTAAACCACGAGCCTACTCATACACTCTTTGTGCATTCTCACTAATCCTTTTCATGGATAATCCATCTTTTCGCAATTTAATCACTAATTCCCGAATAGCTCTGGGAACTTCCATTTTGAGACGATCAATAACAAACTTGAACTCAACTACTGTTGATATGTTGTTTTCTTATCAGTGATTAACTTTCTTACGTTAAAGATTTACTGCGCACTCTAAAAAAGGCACTGTAATTTTACAGCAAAATGTGCTGGCGTTTTGGGCGCCAGTACAATATGCTGTAAATTTTACAGCATAATCGTAGAACTTTTGCAGCTCTTTTTATTGTAATTTTTACAGCACTTTTCTCTGTACTTTTTACAGCCCTTTTTACTGTTATTTTTACAGCACTTTTTACTGTTATTTTTACAGCACTTTTTATTGTTATTTTACAGCACTTTTTATAGCTATTTTTACAGCACTTTTTATTGTTATTTTTTCAGCACTTTTTGTTGTTATTTTTTCAGCACATTTTACTATGCATTTTGCTGCATATTCTACAAAACCTATTGCAATAGCTATTTACAGCCATCAGCATGTTTTGTAAAGATAATAGTAGAGTATAAATCAATTTTGAATACACAATAGCTAATTTCCTAGTTATGGGCCAACTATTATTAAGCAATTTTTTATACAATATGCAAAGCACAAAAACATAACTTGTGTTATATTGCAGAAGATGTCATTTTTCAGAACATTTTGTGATCAATAATTTAACTTTCAATACCTAACGAGAGTGTTTAACTTTCTTACCTCACAATCGTATCTTTATCAGAAATTTGAATTTTTTTTATTACATATTTTTTTTAAAAAATTAAGAAATAACAGTTATATTGAATACGATACAAAGCTAAGCATAAAATTGATTTTAGATATATCTGTGATTCTCTCTACAGATTTAGGAGAAAAAGAAACCTTACAGAACATTCCATTTTACTAAAATTACCAAAGGGAAATTAGTTAATGATATAGTATTTTAATTATATTGTAAAGACAATAAAAGTTTTCTTTTTGATATTGTTTAAATTGTTGATATTAATTTGATATTGATTTTTTCCATTATAATAAAAGCAAATAAAAGTTCTGAGGAAAAAAATCAAAATAGTTGACAATACACAAATAATTGAAAAGAATATTTTTATTTACATTTTAATAATTATAGCCATTTAAATTTGGATAAATTATTTAAAAGTGACAAAAACACGTGCTTGGATTCCATCCTTGACATATTTTTTAGATTTCGTTCCACGCGAGGGATTAAAGTTGAACATGCACCTGGAAAAAAAATAGACACATGAATAACTAATTTAAAATTTCAAGAGCTGAATATGTCAGAGGAAAAGTTATTTAATAGTTCAATAAAATAATTAGAACGTTTTATTGTTTCATATAACTGATTGAATTTCCTTAAAATACACTTGTTTTAACAGTTACCAAATGGTTGTTACATTCATGCAATCGCAATCATTTTGATGATTAAAATTATTTCAAGGGATTTTAGCAATTTCATGATAAGAATTTTTGGTAATAAAGGTCTTATTTCTTATGAAGATGATAAAATCTGTACCTCAATTAAATCGTTCTAACCGATGTTTTCTATCTCGAAAAACTAATTTGTAATTGATTTAATTAAAAGAGAATATAGAATTTGTTTTATAAGGATTCATTAATGTTATCAAAAATTATATCCTCTGAGAAGCAAATCATAACATTTCCAATAGGAACTGTGAATTACAAATTTTTAGAAATAAAGTGCGAAACATGAACCTTATGCCCACATTTTAAAGATAACTTACAAAAGCCGATTCTAAGTTTAAAAAAATTAATTTTTTAAAGAATATGGAAACATTTCTTTTGCATACATATGTACATAATTTAAAAATATTTCCATCAAAAATAAACAGAAAAATTAAAATGCTATAATGTGTCAACGTAACAATAATTTATGAAATAACATTTTATAAAACTGAATTCGTTTAACTCGTAAATAGTTACCTCAAACGTGAAATCTAAGTTGTCTTAGAGTGAGATCAAAGTTGCATTTCCCTCTAAGAAAACTTTAATTTCAATAAGAAATTAAATGAAATAGTGCAAAATTAGAAAATATTAAAAAAATTTGCTGTTCATTAAGTCTGCATATTTACGGTATTATATGCGTACTTAAAGATACATAAAGGAGAACACAATTAAAGTGGTATAAAAAAAGATATATTTAACTAAAACAATTTATTTAGATTTTCTTAGAATTTTATATATTCTTATGATTTATTTTAAATAGTATGTTAGCAGAGTAAACAGTATTTCAAGAGGTCAATAAATGTAATAACAAATTTTTGCTTTTGAGTTAAAACATTTCAAACCTTATGAAATATATAAATAATTCATACCACAAATTAATACACATGGTACATGGTATGTCTATAATATCTACTGCATCTTGAGGTGTGGAAATTTAAAACCAATAAACAAATTTCTGATTAATTTATTTATGATTAATCTTTATATTCATTTCTAAATTTCTTATTTATAACTTACTAAGCAGTAATTTTTTTTAAATAAAGTTTTGAATACTTTAATACTTCTAAATATTTTTTCAAGTCTTCTCCAAAATATGCAGATAGAAGAAGAATACACTTTCCAACATCCTCTTTTCCATCCAATTTCTCAATAGTTAAAGATGTATTTTACAACCTCCAGGAGGAGAAATTTTTAAGAAATTAACAATTCTTTTTTAATTTTGTTAGCTGATGCAAACTTAAGTCTTTCATTTAAATCTACAGCAGTATAACACTTAAAATGGTCCAGAATGCTTTGCTTTGTTTTAAAAATAAGCAAGGCCATCTTTCTTTTTATGTGGAAATATCACTAGGTGTGTTAATATCTTTTTGTAATGGAAAAATCTCATTAATTTTACAACCTCCTCAATTATAACATCAAAAAACACACTGCATTTTGGCTTCATGTCGGACATCACAATGAAGGAAAAATAGAAAACTTTTAAAAATACACGTGCTTACAAAAACTCTCTCTCTCCCAATACCTATTGCAGCTGTCCACAAGACAATGATAAAATTGTTTTTAATTAGCTTGTTACTTATAAAATTGCTTTTACCTCACATTTTTAAAATTTTTGAGTCAAATATCCTAGATTTTTGACAGATTTACTGTTCAAGTTTAGTTAATGTGATAAAATTCTCACAATTGATAAATTAACATTATCTTTATGCTCATTATTTTATAGTTTAACCTTTTGAAAATTTAGTTTCTTATTGTTAAAAATAAAAGGATATTTTTTCTTTGGAAAAGTTGAAATTACTTTTACTATTATAACTAGAGAGTAACAATAAAATAGTCTAGGATATTTTTATTTGTAGATAGTAAATTTTTTATTTTAAAATCAGGCAAATTATTATTCAAATTTTTTTCAATCAATTTTGTAGTAAGAGAAATTTATAAGAATTATTTATTTCTCAGCCTAATATTTTAACTAATTAGATATAATTTTAACAGTCTTTTTTTGTACAAGATAAAAAAAAAAGTTTCTCTTTTAACTAAAACTTTCCACTGAATTGAATATTCCAAATTATTATGACAAAAATTCTGAAAATTACTTATTTCATGTTTAAAAGCTGAATTATTTTTCTTTGTAAAAGTTAAAATTTGTTTAAGAAAACATTCCAGCAAGAGAGTGTAAATATTAATTAATTCAACAAAAAATTAACTGATAGAATAATTTTTAATGCACACAATTCTAATTATTTACATTATACAGAAATATTAATTAACTAAAATGTTTGATTCTTTCATTGATAAATCTTGCTTTTGCATGACGTAACCAGTTCATTATCACAGTTTTCATTTCACCATCGGTTGTCTTTGAATACTGTGGATTTCGCTGCACAGCATCTGAAAATAAAATTAAGTACATTTAAAATAATTAACAATAACGATTAACATTTTAAGATCAGTAACCTTAGACAAAACAATAGTAAAATTCTAGAAGACAATTTTCATGATTTAATACTTATCAATCTGATTAATACATAAAACTGATTGAATGTAAATCTCATTAGTAAAAAACAGCGTAAATTAATCAGAAAAATGTAAAAAATTTCCTTCACTAATTAAGACATTAAGTAACTTTATAATAGCATTGTTAGAAATATATTTTTAATTTAGTAAATGTTTTAAATATCTAATTACCAATTCAATTTCTAAGAAATAACAGCTTTGTAAATATGGTAACCTTTGTGTTTGATTAATTAAAATTACAAAATGCTTAAAATATGTTCCAAAAACCTTCAAATTATCAGATAGAATTAAAGATTACTTTTATAATGGTAACAGTGCTTAAGTGATCAAACAGAGAATTGAATTAACATATTAGCACTTACATAAATATATATTTTATTAAAAAAAATTTTTTATGTGAAATATATTTTCCCATCATTTCTACAAAAGAAAACTTTCAATGACATTCTTATTCAAACATTGCACTTACCAAAAACTAACTGCTTCATATTTAGTCCATTAAAGGATTTCTTATCCTTAGCACCGAAATAACTCAGATAAATTTTTCATGATGCTTATGGTGCAATTCCCAGAAGAAGTTCCCCCAGACAAGCTTAAAAAGTGGCACTGAAACACAAAACAAATAAAAATATGAATATTCTATAATTAAAAACATTTTATAATTTAAAATTGAAATTACTGTATTAATTTTAGCAACATTATACATACATTATATAGGCATAATAATAATTATTATTTACAGCATAAAACTCACATAAGTTTTAGAAAGATAAATTTGTAATGTATTCCTACATTAAAAAAAGCATTTATAAAAAAATAACTATTTAAACAATGCAAAATCAAATCAACTTTAGTATAATAACAGTCCCGTACGACACAATTTTGTCCAGTAGACGTTGATATGACATCAGGTGGACGTACTCTAATCCAGTAGACTTCTCATTTTGGTCCAGTTTAAATCCATGGCACGTCAAATATCACAATACCAATTTTAGAAATGTTTATCTTTTTAATTAAATATATGCTAAACCTAAGGGATAAATTTCTGAGAAAATACTATTTAATATTTTACCCTTTGGAATTGATTAAATAACTTATATTACAAAATGCTTAAAATTTGTAATGAATCTTCAAATTAGCAAAACAAGAGTTAGATTAATAAGTAAAATTTAACATTGCCATTAAAGGAACAGAACTTAAATAATCAAATAGAGAATTGAATTTACATATTAGTGCTCAATATAAACAGAAATGTTATTTACTAAGGGATATATTAAATGTTCTGATTAAACATTATCATTTTTACAACAGTAAACTCTTAATAAAATTTAATACATGAAATGTATATTTACAATTTGCACTCAGTAGAAACAAATTGACATGTTTTTAATCCTTTAGAGGATTTATTTTCTCTTGCTCTACATTAGTTCCAAATGAGCTTAAATAATACAGAAAAATTTAATTTTTTTTGATATGTTTATTTTAAATTTAATCTCATCCTCAGGTATATAAATTTGTTATTCTCATTTAACTGAAAAGGAAAACAAAATTTATAATTGAGGTAAATTTTATCTCTTAAAATACAATTCAACTTTATCAACCAAAGTAATTAAAGTATAACACAATAAAAATATTTAAAATTTTATTATATTTTTTTTACTTACACAAATGATCACTTTCATATAGGTAGCGCTGCGACAATGTATGATCATTACAGAGTATCCCCCCAGTGAACAAGGTGAACGACAAGAATATTGCACAGTAATATATAAACTATAATAATAAAAATGATACGCAATTATAATACAACAGTAGTAAAAGTAATATGCTGATACAAGGACAATAAAATATGTAATGAAAAATTATTTTTACAAAAAGAACTGTTGAAACTATGTACAAAATTATCACTTAATTAATATATAATATTACATAACAGTATTTAATCTGGTTGGAAAATGCACATGATGACCACTCCGAGTTGTTGTTTTAGGGATTTTACAAGATTTTTCATTTTTATCAGGTCGATAGTTAGTTGTTTTTGATGTTTGAATAAGTGGCATTTTAGGTGAATCTGGTAATTCTGATAATACATGGGCAGGTTTCAAACGATCTATAGAAACTGTTTTAATCGTATCATTCATTTTAATAACAAAATTTTTATCTGTTCTAGAAATTACTGGATATGGACCAGTATAAGGAGGTGAGAGAGGTGGTTTCACACTATCAACACCTAAAAATACATGTGAACAAGTTTGCAGTGAGGGGTGAACATAAACAGATTTATTGCAGTGCATAGATGTTGAAATGGGATTAAGAGATTGCATGATTAATTTGTTTTGACACATATGTTGCTGTTGGTGTGTATAGTTCCTTTTGAGAATTAAGAATATCAGATGGTAATTTGAGGTTTGTTCCATATACTAGTTCTGCACAAATTGTATTTATATCAGATTTTACTGCAGAACGAATTCCTAATAAAACTATAGGAAGTGTATCTGTCCATTTAGTTTGATTATGGGCCATAATGGAGCTTTTTAAATGTCTGTGAAAACGCTCTACCAATCCATTGGATTGGGGATGATATGAGGTTGAGCGAATGCGATTAGTGCCTAAAATTTCTGTTAAATGTCTAAATAAATGCGATTCAAAATTTCTACCTTGATCAGTTGTTATTGTAAGAGGACATCCAAAACGTGCAATCCAATTATGAATCAGTGCTCTACAAGTTGTTTCAGCTGTAATATCGGTTGTTGGGATAACTTCAGGCCATCTGGTAAAACGGTCAATTACTGTCATGCAATAATTATAACCATCAGATGGGGGTAGAGGTCCTATAAAATCGACATGAATATGTGCAAATCGAGCATCTGGCATAGAAAAAGTACCAATGGGAGATTTAGTATGTCTTTGAACTTTTGAACGTTGGCAGTTTTGACAAGATTGAACAGATTTTTTTATAAATGAATTCATGTTGGGCCAAAAGTAACGTTTTGTAATTAATTTTCTAGTTGCTCGAATGCCTGAATGGGAAAGATTATGTACATTTTCAAAAATGTTTGAACGAAAAGATTTTGGAATGTACGGACGGGGTGGATTTGTGGAAACATCACAATACAGAGTTACATCCTCTAAAGGAAAATATTGTTTCTCAATTTTGTAATTAGAATTTTGAGAATTCAGAAGTTTTTCAAGTTCAGAATCATTTAATTGTGAGAGAGATATATCGTGAAAATTTAAAATTTTATTTGAGACTGCTTCAATTTCTATACGAGATAATGCGTCAGCTACAATGTTCTCTGATCCCTTGACATACCTTATATCAGTAGAAAATTGGGAAATGAAGTCTAAATGTCTCAGTTGGCGAGGTGAACATTTATCAGGCTTTTGCTTAAAAGCATCAATTAGGGCTTTTTGATCAGTGTAGATCGAAAATTCCCTGCCTTCTAGCATATGCCGAAACTTTTTGATGGAGGAATAAATAGCTAAAAGTTCTCTATCATAAGCAGACCAATGTGTTTGACATTTAGAAAGTTTCATTGAAAAGAAAGCAATGGGTTCCCAGGTCCCATTTGAAAGTTGATTCAAGGAACTACCAATAGCAAATAAAGAAGCGTCTGTCCAAAGGCTTAAAGGAGCACCAGGAATTGGATGTTTTAGAAGGGTAGCTTCAGCAAGAGCTTTCTTAGCATCTAAAAATGCCTTTTCAGCTTCCTCGGACCACTGGAGAGGATTTTCAGGCTTTTTTGTTGGCCATGAAGACTTCTTTTTATTAATATGTCCTTCAAGAAATTTAGTTAATGGAAATAAAATATGAGCAGCTTTTGGAATAAATCTGCGATAAAAATTGAATAGACCTAAAAATCTACGAAGTTGAGTAAGAGTATCAGGCCTTGGGAATTTTTGTATAGCACTGACTCGATCAGGAATTGGAGATAAACCTTCTTCGGAAACTTTAAATCCCAAGAACTCTAAGGTAGGAACTCCAAATATACACTTTGAAAATTTTATGGTTAGTCCATAATGATCTAACCTAGTGAACAGAGCATGAAGATGTTCCAAATGCTCTTCTTTGTTTCTAGAAGCAATTAAAATGTCATCTTTGAAGGCATAAACACCATTTAAGCCTCTGGTAACTTCATTAATAAGCCTTTGAAATGTGCTGGATGCATTACACAAGCCAAACTGCATCCGATTGCTCTCGAAGAGTCTGAAAGGTGTACAAATGGCAGTTTTATGAACATCCTCGGGAGCAATCGGAATTTGATGGAATGCTTTAACTAAGTCAACGTGAGAGAATATTTTGGTTCCATGAAGTTCACTAGTAAAATCTAAAATGCTTGGAATTGGATATTTGTCCTTTTTGGTTTGAGCATTAAGGGCTCTATAATCACCAACAGGACGCCAATCATCACTGTTTTTCTTAGGAACCATATGTAATGGAGAAGCATAATTGCTAATTCATGGGCGTATATGGCCTAAGTCTAGCATATGTTGAAATTCCATTTTGGCAATTTTGAGACGGTCCGGAGCTAACCGACGAGGTTTAGCAAAAACAGGTGGACCTACAGTTTCTATATGGTGAACAACATTGTGCTTTACAGTTTGGTCTGAGCAAGGGTGTTTGAAAATATTAAGAATATTACTTAAAATTTTATCAAAATCATTTGCAATATTGATAGCTTTAACAGAAAATATATTAGTACCATTAGAATTTAATTTAGTACATATATCAAACAATTTACCATTTCTTAAATCAGGTTTTAAATTAAAATGATGCAAAAAATCAGCACCTAATATTGCTTGAGAAACATTGCATATAAAAAATGGAAAGACAAACCTTTTTCTAAGACCTAAATCTACAGACATGAGTTTTTGACCATAAACTTGTATTGGAGTACCATTTGCAGCATTAAAAATTTGCACAGGTTTCATGTTACGTTCATTTTTGATAGCTGCAAGGAACAATCGCTGCCCGTGTCAACTAAGAACAGGATATTAGTTCTTTTATCGCAGACAAACAGGCGACGAGAGTAGGAAGGCTTGGCATATGTCGCCTCTAAGCAAGCTGGTTTTCGTTTCCCAGGAAAGAACATGGTGTCTCGCATTTATTGACTTTTTCCTTGTATTTACGGTGATTCCAACAAATACCAGAACGCGATGCACTTGGACTGGATTTCCGTGGATTATATCTGTTGTGAGAGGTACTTCGTGACTTTCGAAGAGCTGCGATTTCTCTGCGGAGGCATTTGAGCTCAGCTAACAAGGTAGAATTAAACGATAATTCAGTGGAATCAGTAGAAATCGTTGTGTTACTGACTTGAACAGGTGTAATTTCTAAAATTCTATCTGCAACTTCAGCAGCTGTATGTGGAGTTAGAGGTTGAATAGATGCTGATGAACTGAATGTTATTAAACATTAACTGAATGTTGTTAGGTAGTTGTTGCAAGAATAGTTCTAGAAGTAGATTTTCACTTACATTATGCGATTCTGCACGCCGTTTCATCACTCTCAAAAGTTCCGATGGTTTCCGATCTCCTAACTGTTCACCAGCAAGCAGTCGTCTAATTTCTTGAGTGCTTGATTCACAACAACGAGAAATCAATGATTCTTTAAGATTCTTGTATGGATCTGTTTTGTCCGGATTTAAAATCACATCACGTCCGGGTTACCAGTGAAGTGTGTCAAGGTGTAGATGAATGAGTTAAATCCATTTTGCAACGAAAAACTTTAATGATAAAAATATAACATCCACACATTTCCATGAAACATACTAGAAGCGAAAGCTTATAAACAAAAGTGGAAACTCCCCTTTTTTTTAAAGTATAAGTTTAGTGAAAGTTGTAGTAGTTTTTTTATTTACACAAATGATCACTTTCATATAGATAACGCTGCGACAATGTATGATCACTACAATATTCACTCCAGAAACTTTGTTCGTTGTTCTGTTTACGTAAGCATTTTGTTTTTAATTTCATTGAGAGCATGCTTCTTAACTTCCTTTCAGGCTATACACATACCAGCAAATGGTTTGAATTTCAGAAATTTCAGTTAGTTACTAATTTTAATTTTACAATAAACTAAATTATTCTCATAGAAATAGGCTTTAACGGTAAAAATATGAGAGTGCCACTTGCCGCGATTTCAAATTTTCGCGCCAAGCACTCTACAGCTCTGTCGCCAACCTAAATTACGTCACTACGCGCGATAGCCGTCTCTCAACCAATAACAATCGCGTCCGAACTTCAGCTTTGAAATGGCGCGTTATTCCAAGTATTAAAAATTAGAATATTTCATTATAGAGTAAAGTACTATAGAAATTTTAAAATTCTAATAACTAGAAACGAAAATTTTAAAACTCGATTTTTAATATACCGTGCAATTGGGCTCACCTAAAAACAAAGAAAAAAATAATGTACCGTTACGTACTACAGTGACAATCGATAATAAAGCTAAATTTCTAACGTTCACAAATTTCATTATTTTATTTAAATTCGATTTTTAATATACCGAGCAATGGCGCCCACCTTAAAAAAACATCAGTGTAGCGCTACCAACTACAGTGGCAACCGGGCATTAAAGCTAAATTTCAAACGTTAACAAATTTCATTTTATATTTAAATTCGAATTTTAATATACCGAGCAATGGCGCCTACATTAAAGAAATTTCAGTACGCACCACATTCTATCACTAACATGCAATACATACAGCATAAACATTCATTTACTTATGGAAACATTCATTTTTATAAAAACTTTAGTTTCTAAATATGAATAAATTTTAATGAAAAACAAAATAACTCACCTAATCTTTATCGCTCTCCGAATCGTTACTTTTCGGCGAATATACCGTTTTTATCGCATCTAAATAATCTTTTATTATATTTTCCCGTGGATTCTTTCTCCATACGTACTCCTCGAAAACGTATAATCAATATATCCTCATCCAAACTTATTAATTTTCGCAAACAACACACAAACTCCAAAAATCGAATATCGAAACTCAATGCTTCAAGATAATTCTGTAATATTTTCAAGGGTTACATACAAATCGCGCATGTCACGCGATCACTTTATCTCATAAACGAAAAGTACGTCATACATACGTAATCCCAACCGTTAAGCCAGTTTCAAGAACTTATGACACCACTTTATCGCCTGCTTGGCGCATTTTACCCTCTATACGGATCTCTTCTCCTTAACGGCGATTTTTTTCTGGCGCCAATCCTGTTCACGCGGCTTTGGCGCAGCATGTTCGAGTTTGGACCTTGTGCCATAAAACCCAACCAACCAATCAACCAACCTGTTCACGCGGAACGCTGTGCAAACATTAATGGTGGTCAAAACACAATGAAATTTCAAAATTAATGCAGTAAGCACATAATAAAAGGGAAAAAATTTTATTCAATATATTTAGCTGAATTATCCTCATTTTGCGGTACACAAAATTCTCTAGTAGCACTTAGATATTGCTTAAATTTATCTTCTGAAGAATCTGTGTATTTCCATCGCCACATGAATTCCGCAAAATAGGAGTTAAAGATGTCTTCTGTGGTGCCGGACTGGCGATGACTTTTTTTCCGAAATTCTTTTTTTATGCCAGACCACATTCCTTCAATCTTGTTTGTATGGGCCCCAGTTTCCGGATCCTTGAATGTCTTTGAGTGATTGACGGACAAGTGTTTGAAGTCATTCTCTGAAAGGCAGTCGTACGATTTCCAGCAATCGGAAATAATTGTTATTCCAGGCAGGATGTTTTGTTTAATTATATTCAGTAAAGTTTCTTTTGTACGATCTGGAACAACTTCAAAAAAGCATTTTTTACTCCCTCTTTCAACACCACCGAACACCCAATTTCCATCCACCCTTTTACCCCTATTGTGTTTTATTTTTCCAAATTTACTTTCATCAATTTCTACAACCATGCCAGGTCCCCCCAATCATTTCACACTTTCGCGCATATAAATCTACACAGACATCCCTACAAAAATTCTTCCAATCCGTTATAGTTTTATCATTATTAATATTTAACTCAGTTTTAATCAATTCACTGTTAGCTTCATACACCCACATCCACGTAAAAATTAAAATCTCTATCAAACTCAAATGGCACTCTTCAAACCACGATCCCTTTCTAATGGATCGTTTTATGTGGTGAGCATTTGACACGACAAACCCATTCAAAGGCGTCTGATCGATCTTTACGTTCGACCAGAGACATGCCTTTTGCACAAACAGGACATTTATACATATTACTAAGTAAACCTTCATTCATACACCAGTCAATCACTGCTTTTTTCCCGTTGTTTCCCAAATCGTACAAAAACTTAAGATTGATTTTATTTGCAGAAGTCATTTTCAAAGCTAAATCTAAATTTTAACAAAACAAAATAAACCTTACCAGCCGAAATCCACCGTAGAAGTAACTGACCTCAATTACATATACCGTTAAACATACAAAAATAACGGTTAAATCTAAACCAATCAGAATCATGAATGGATTTTAGAATAAAGTTTAGGCTTACCATAAATAGAACAACATCGCCCAGCTTGGCGATAAACTTGGCGATAATTCAAGGGGCACCCTCAAATATAGTCTAACCGTTTTAACTATATTGATTTAAAAATAACTTTAGTAGAAACGAAATCAACGCATTAAGAGTTTCATTTGGTATTATAATTTATTATTTCTTCATGAAAATGAGCATTCTTATATTAATTTACTTCGGTATATAAAGTATAATTTAAAAAATGAATCATTTTACAGAATCTTAAACATTTTTCTTATTAAAATAAAAAATGCTCTTACCATGAATCAATACTTTAAATTCTAAAACCTGTAGTAGACAACAAATTTAAATATTTGAGAAGATTCTCCAGGAAAGTAAGAATTCCAAATCTGGTATAGGAAATAAACATATCTTCCATTTAACAACAATATATAAAAATTAATTTTCAAGTATACATTTTAACAGCTCTTCATTTAAAATATTAGTCCAGCATTCATTAAAATAATTGGGTGATATAATTTTTTCTTGCTAAGTAGCAAAATTTTGAATTATGGATTTAAAATTAGATATTAAATAAAAAAACACTCAGATTTTTAATTCATCAGTAAAAAGTATTTTAGCTAAACATTAAATCTTATGTTTAATGTTTAGTTAAAATTTAATTAAGACTATCTTTAAAATAAATTTTATAAATTTGAATCAAATCCTAATATTGATTAATATTTATCTTGTTGAAATCAAGAGATAAAGACTGAAGTCTTTGACAAAATAATAATAAATATAAGTAATTTTGGAGAGAAAACTATTTTGAACTGCAGGACATAAAAATGGTTTTTATTTAAGAAAATTATTTTGTGGTATAATAACTTTTCTTCCAGCAATTTTCATCCTAATTACAGTGTTTGCATTTTTTCAGCCTAAAAATAACTGGAAAATTTAATGATATAAAAAAATTATCACATTCTGCTATCAAGCACATTTTATAAATAAAAGCAATATGTATCTTTTAACGTTAATTTAAAATAGTTACATTACAATTCTTTAAAGTAAAAATACACTTAATTATGATAGGTTTTCTACTCTTAAATAACACTATTCAGGTTTTAAACCTATTTTCTAGGTAAAACTGAGTAATACGGACGAAGTTTGGCGATTTTTGTTTCGCCAAGTACAGGATATCGCCAAGGGTAGGCCGAATCGGCAACCCAAAAACTGTGCCAAAATTGGAAAAAATGGCGGCCAAAAAACGGCGGGAGTTTCTGGAAACCTATAAACGATGATGGGGGAAAAAATGGCGTTAAAAACGGCGGGAGTGTTTCCCGATCAAGCGCAATTACCAATCTTTCTGTAAATTTGAATAGTAATCGTCTTAAATATACGTATATTGAATAGTAATCGTCTTAAAACAGTAAATAAAAACAGCAATCGTATTAAGAATTAAGTTTCTATTTAAAAATATTTCAGAATCGAAATTGAAGGGAATGTGAATAAAGTAACAAAAATATTAAAAAGTTAATAATTAAAATGTTTTAATGAATTCAAAATTAATTATTTTTTTTTAAAACCTGTGATTTTAAATAGAATGATACAAATCATTAGGACATAAAAGTGAAAATTTTCATATTTCGTTTAACAATTTTATACATTACGTCGAACATTTACACTAAAAATTACATTTTAATATATTCGAAAATTATAGTTTAATTTTAAACAATTCCTTAAAATTCTTAAAAATTAAAACTATTCCTTAAAAATTATAGTTTCAAATTTAACCAATTAAGCCAGAAACCAAAAAATAATTATAATTAAATCTTACCTTCATTTTCCTTTGTATTCCGTCTCATTTTGTGGATCTGGATCTTTATTCAAAGGTTTATAAACTGTCGCTACATCATCGATGAAGTCTTTAAAAATATCGCTGGACGCGGAGTGCTTTTTCCGCCATATATACTCGGCAAGATAGGAGTCAAATTGATCACCTACCTGCCGGGTTCCTTTTAGGCTTCTTTTTATAGCACTCCACGTCCCTTCAATCGTATTCGTATGTGCGCCTGAATCAGGGTCCTTGAAATGCAGACTATGATTTACTTTTAAGTGCTGGAAGCCTTCATCAGATAAACAATCGTAGGCTTTCCAGCAATCGGATATAACTACACTACCAGGCAAAACATTCTCTCTCAAGATTCGCAACAATACCTCTTTCGACCTGCATGCAACAACTTTCATGAAACACCTTCCAGATTCTCTTTCGATACCTCCAAACACCCACCTTCCATCAACTTTCTTACCTCTATTATACTTTCTCTTTCCGAATTTACTTTCATCTATTTCCACAATCACACCATGCCTACCGATCATTTCATTCGTTTTCATACACACTTCCACACACACCTCACGACAAAAACTTTTCCAGTCAACCACCGCATGACTTGACACTTTCAACTTCTTACATATAAATATATTTGACAACTCGTTTACCCATATATACAGCATTTCTAACAACACACTCACAGGCAATCGTCCCTGGGAAAACCAAGATCCCTTTCGAACACTTCTTTTTACATCATGCTTATCCTTACCACTCACATAACATCTCCATTCACACTTTTCACTCAAATCCATTCTATCAACAAGTTTCATTTCCGCACCACATTTGCAACATAAATAATTTTTAGAAATTAATCCAACATTCATACACCACATAATCACTTCTTTTTCACCTTTATCACATAAACGATGTATTTCTCGCAAATTCATAGTCTCCATTTCAAGGCGCGATTGATTTAACAGAACGCAGCGAGTTACTCATGCAATGGCTTGCAAATTGAAAATGGCAAAATTCCAATTTTCAATTTGCCGTGATTCAATGTTCACGTGGATTCACGTTCTCCGTGATTCAATTTCAATTGAATCACGGAGATTTAATTTGGACACGGAGAATAAATTTGGCGATGTAAGAAAAATCTAGATTTGGCGACTTTTCGCACTTCGCGAATAAGACTTTGGCGAGATTTTGCGCTCCGCGAGGTCTGTCCGTAATACTCAGTTTAGCCAGAAAAGCAATTATTTTTTTTTTTTAACTTACTTCGTTAAACACTTCGTAATGTAGCAATAAACGACTGTAGTCTGTGAGGCGAACGATAATTTAAAATTATGGAAGCATTGAACAAAAATAATTACAATTGCAGTTAATTACCTTCTTTTAATGTATGTCCAGATAACATCCATTATGAATGTCTTACGTACATCCACCATGGACGTCCAAATTACATCTATCATGGACATATAAATTACTTCTATTACAGATCCAAATGTTAATATTCCAAAACTCATCCATCGTGGATGTCAATCCGACGTTCAGATGTAGTCGAATAAAATAAGCAAACATTACATTAACATACATTCTCTGATATTTAGGTTATTTTATTTATGGTTCAAGTGAAATATTAAAAACTAAGAACTCTAAAACTTCAAAGAATTTTTATAGTCATTGTTACGACTCGAGAAAAAGGACGTTCTTGATATTGAAAATACTTTATTTAAATACTAAACTACCACTAAAATACACTATTTACAAGAAGAACAAAGATATTGTCATTTTAATATTTTATTTCGTGACTTTAAATGCTTAGAAGAATCTTAACTACTTTTGCTTTTAATCTTTAATTTAGAACAAACAAAACTTAATGTTGCCAATCTAAAAAGTTAAAGTTCAGAAAAATAGATAAATATGAGTTACAACATACTCCCACCTTTGTATTGTGAAGGATCTTGCTTAACAATACAAACAAAATTAAACTAAATTACTTAACAAAAACAAAATTAAAGTCACTAGTTTAGTCTATAAATCTAGTCGTTTCACAGGACGGACAAGTCGACCACACTGAGTATGTTTATCTCTATCTGGACTAACAGCATTCTTAGGTGTTTTTGACACAGGAGACATCACTTCAGGAATGTCATGAGCTCCATTTAGGGTATCACTTGCTGACTCATTTGCCTTCAGAATATCCATCGGTATTTCATTCGCATTCAGTTCTAATGGAAAAATGCGATGCACTGGACGGATGATTTCTCGATTTGCTACTCGCAATTTTGCAACTCTCTCGACATTATCCTTGCATTTGAATAACTCCAAAACTAATCCAAGAGGCCAGTTCAATCTTTTGGTGTTATCACAACCGACGAGTACTATTTCCCCAACAGAAATTTTCTTTCGCTTAGATTTTGAAACAGGATTACGTACAAGTTCACCTAAATATTCTTTCTGAAAATGTTTTCGTTAGTTGTCCCTTATACTTCGTACATAGCGAACTCTTTTCAATAAATGCTTTGAAACAATTATGTCTAAGTCTTGTACTTCTGATCCTTTAATATCTTGTACGAAGTGGGCTAGAGTTATTGCTGCCATTTGATTTGGATCATGCGAAACATATGTAAGAGGTCTACTGTTGATGACGCTTTCCACGTCACACATAATTGTGAGCATCTCTTCGTACGTCACGCAAGCTTGACCAGCCAACCAAGGAAAGGCTACTTCGTACCTGTTTTCATATCTTTGGACAGTTGCTTTAAAGTGTTCCAAGGTTTCTTCTTCCAAAATTTTTGTATTCTTCTTCTCTATGGGATCAATGATTCCTAGAACATCTAATTCCCATATCTTTGGAATTTGTAAGTTCTGCAAACAAACGGAGACCATGGCTATTGTAGAAGCTTTCTTAGTACATCCTAGAATGCTCCAACCGAAAATTGTTTCAATGGCTGATATACCAGACCTAAGAACTTGTACTCTTCCTGTCAGAATTTTTCCAAGTGCATCAGCTCCTAATAACATCTTAATAGGAGGAGTATTTTCACCAATATCCGTTAAGAAAATGCCATTATTTTCAAGTTCTGCTAGCAAATTTTTTTATCTCTTACTCTTGAAAGAGACGTGCAGATTTTAGGCTGATCTAATACTAGTACTCGACATGAAGCCTTCCCATTAATAATTCCTATTTCGACACAATAGCGAGTATGTATTACTTCTGGAGTTTGTCTTCCTCCAAATAGTCCTAGGGACAAAACTTCTTTTCCTGAAGGTGAAAGTTGAAGTTATTCGGCTAATTCCTTTCTATGTAGGATCGGTGGGAACCATCATCTAGTAGAGCACGAACATATTGGATTCTTTCTTTGTTTTGAAGTCTTACCACAAGCGTCTTCAAATAAATGACATTTTGTGAAGAAGGATTTGAAAATAGTGCTGCTGCGTTCACTTCTTCCGGCAGACGTGTAGGAATTTCAGCATCATTTGATCTATTTGTTTTGGGCAAATCTGGACAAAGTATTACATAATGCCTTTTTTTGCAGATAACACAGCGCACATTGCTGTGACATTTTTGAGCCATATGTCCACCTTTTAAACAAGCTAAGCAAACTCCCTTTTTTATGACCGCTGCTCTTTTTTGTTCTTGTGACATGATAGTAGCTTTTCAGCAATCTTCACTTGGATGATGCTTTTCACAAAATACACACTTAGCTCTTTCCTTCGTAGATGCAATTAAGGCTGAAGCAGAGGATATACTATTCTTAAAAGTATCGTTTTCCTTCTTAACTTTAACTTGCGTTCCGAAACTTGACCGAGCTAAATTGATCATTTCCTCACCATTTACCTCCTGTCTTAAAAACTTCATGAGCTTCTCTAGGGATCTTTGACTGCATTCAGCAACTTCATCGCTGTCGTTTGAAATACTTGATACCCTGTATCTTTCCCAAGCTCTCAAAACATCTTCCGGAAGACAAGATTCGATCAAAGGAGATAAAAAGTCTGCAAATTTTTCTTTAGATCTTCCTAAGGTATCTAAAGCTCTTAAATGTGATTCTAGTTGATCACATAAGGTAGTCAAATCTGTACATTTTCTACCACTTATAGCATTTTTCATCACCATTTTAAGTAATTCACGAACATATACTTGTACTAATAAATCTTCTCTGTCAAATCTTTCCTTCAATAACTCAATCGCTTTGGGATAATTTTGAGCTGTAGGTGGAAAAATTTCAATTAAACTGGGAGCTCTAGATCCTGGAGTAATTGCCTGAATTAAGTATTGAAACTTATCTTCAGCAGGCATCTCTTCATCCTCATGAATTCTCGAAAACTGGCTCCAGAATCCCAAAAAAGCTTTAGTGTCTCCATTAAATTTCAGAATTTCTAATTTTGGTAATCGTCACTTACGATTACATGGTGACTGGCTTAATTTGTCATCAGAATTTTCAAAATTTTCTATCTTTAATTTGAGAGAAAAAGTACTGTTCTCTATAACTTTCAGCTTCACCAAAATCCTTAACGTACTCTTTCTCTTGCATTTCGTCGCCATCACCAAGTAATAATTCAGAAATTGCATTCTGAGTTTTTTCCAAGCGTTTAAACTTATCAGATAATAATGAACTTAATTCACGAATCTTAGAAAAGTCGACTTTCATTTTCGTAATTTCTTCATTGATAGTCTTAACAGTGTTCGTAAATGTCATACGCAAAGTTTTACGTTGCAATTTCAAAGCATCTATCATAAAGTATTTAACAAACTAAAAAGTAAAAATATTTACGCCTAAAACTCAAATCGTATTGTTAATACAAAATTCGAATCCAAAAATGTACTCTTACTTTCGATTCATGTCGTGTCAGACGGACGCCATATGTTACGACTCGAGAAAAAAGACGTTCTTGATATTGAAAATACTTTATTTAAATACTAAACTACCACTAAAACACACTATTTACAAGAAGAACAAAGATATTTCCATTTTAATATTTTATTTCGTGAATTTAAATGCTTAGAAGAATCTTAACTACTTTTGCTTTTAATCTTTAATTTAGAACAAACAAAACTTAATGTTGCCAATCAAAAAAGTTAAAGTTCAGAAAAATAAATAAATATGAGTTACAACCAGGGCTAGGGAAAACAGAAGGGCTGGCTTATCGCTTTGAGTTGTCGCATGCCGCCTTGTCACCGGAGAGGGGAAGAGCGTGACGTCACTGGGCATCGACTGGCTGGCATTCTCTATGCTAGCTTGTGTCTGATCGCAGCTTTCTCATTGATTTTGGCTTGTTTAATGTTAATGTTTTCATTTTAAGCAAGAGTATTTTTTAAAGAGGAAAACATGACATCGTGTGCTGTTGCTACGTGTTCAAATACGTATCATAGTACAAAAGAAAAACACATAATATTTCACAGATTTCCAAAAGAAAAGAAAATGCTTTCGAAGGAATGGGTGTAAAGATGTCGAAGAAGTGACAAAATCAACATTAAGAATGCTAAAGTGTGCAGTGAGCATTTTGATTTGAATGAATATATGGACGACATGCAAAACCGACTACTTGGTTTGCCAGAGAGAAAAATATTAAAACCGATGGCTCTGCCTAATCCTAAGTTACCGGCTTTATACATAATTCGAAATACTCCAAGAGAACAGAGACAGACGAAAAGAAGAAGATTAGTAGAAGCTATCAAAAGAATTGAGTGTCTGAGTCCTTATATAATAAAGATGAAGAAAATAAATTAAGAACTAAATAGTCATTTGACACTATTTCAAAATGTATTTTGATTCGGTCATTATCTTCAAAATCTACGATTTTTTGCGAAATAAAATGGGATTAAATATGCCAAGTGCAAGTACTCTGAAAAGGTGGTGTTCCAAGTTCAGTTGCATGCCTGGAATTCTTAAAGATGTAATGTTATTGATGAAAAAAAATTGCGAAACTTCGAGCGATATAGAAAAGATATGTTCTTTGAGCTTTGACAAAATGCACATAGATTCGAAATTGTGTTACGACTCTTCATTGGATGAAATATTTTTTATATATACCCATTTTGTAAAGTTCAAGTTATTTTATTGAAATGATTAATTTTCCCGTGGAAACAGCCAATATTTTTTGATTTCGACTATAAAATGAATAAAAAAAATTTATTTTCTGTAATAGAAGAAGTCGAATTCACTGGTGTTCAAGTTCGAACAATAATTTCGTATCTTGGTGAGTGTCATACCTTATGGAAAGAACTCGAAATAACTACAGACAAATCATTTTTTCTTCATCCTTTAAAAGAATCAATGAAGATATGGGTTTTCGCTGATAGGCCACATTATATCAAGTTATTGAGGAACCATTTTTTAGATATGGTTCAGTTTTGCGTGACGGTACAATAATAAATTCTAGATTATTATATGAGATATTGAATAAAGATGTCGGGGAAATAAAAATTTGCCATAAATTGAAGCCCCAATTTCTAACTGTTAAAGGAAATGAAAGACAAAAGGTTACACATGCAAAGACTTTATTTTCGGAAACTACTGCTAAAGCTATAATTTATTTCACTGGAAATACTTAAGCGGCTGCATTTTTTTCATTAATCGATAATTTATTTCATAGTATGAACAGCTCCGTACCAATACCTCCCAGTAACAAGCCTTTAAAAGCTGCTTTTGGAGTGCAAAAATACTAGGATACTCAAAAAGAAATTTTAAATGCAATCAAGGAGGAAGTTTTCAATTCACGTGTATTTGGAAAAAAATCGGTTTTGCCTTTTCAGAAAGGATTATTGTTTCAATTCATTCTCTTTATGGATTATATGAAGACTTAAAATGTATATAAATGTATCTTATATTTTAACAAGTAGACTTACTCAAGATGCACTCGAAAGCCTCTTCAACCAAATTAGAGGTCTCGGGAGATTTAATGACCATCCTTTTCCTTCTGAAGTAATTCTTTACTTAAAAAATATTGTTCGCAAATAAATTACCTAATTTGTCATCGAAATTAAATTCTTTATAAAATGGACCAGACGTTTATTTAACAAGTGAAATGCTAAACTCTGCATTTAATATAAAAGAAAGTCAAGAAATTATCAATTCTTTTGATTCTTAAGATGATGAATTAAATCGTGATTTCTTAATTAATCCCTTACCTTTATCTTGGGAAAATGAATTTGCCTCTTTCAATCCAAATTGTGATATATCTCCATTTGAAAATGGAGCTATGGTTTATGTGGCAAGTTATATTGCTTATAAAATGAAAGATAATTCACTTGGAAATATATTAAGAAATTCAGTCGATATGCCCAATCATTCCGAGTGGATTAATTTAATTTCTGCTGGGGGACTTACTGTTCCAACAGAAGCATGGATGGAAACTATAAAACAAATAGACATAATGTTTCGCAAATTTCATGGCGACACATTTTCTAAAGGAAAAAATGTCATAGCAACATTAATAAATGAAACAGAGTCTTCTTTTCCTACTGTAAATCGAAAGGCAATTAAACATTTTTGTCGCTTGAGAATATTTATACGAATTAGGTATTTAAATAGAAATGCAGCGATAGTAACTCATAATAAAGCTCAACAAAAAAATAAGAAATGGGTCAATAGCCAAAAAATCACGATAAACTGAAGCTAATAGGTAATTATATTTTTATATTGGTGATACAATTTTAAGTTAATTTCAATATTAATGATAATTTTTTTGGGTTTATTAAATAATAATTGCAAATTTACTAAATATTTGAGAGGCATTTGTAGTTTTTTTCACTCTCTGATTAAAAACAAAATGAACTTAAAAATAAAAAATAAGTATTTCGCTTAGAAACTCCACAGACAGATTATTCTCCTTCGATGCCTGACTACGTCATCAACGGCTATTTCCGGTGACAGTTTTGGGGAGCATTTGAGCCAGCCCTTCTCTTTCCCTAGCCCTGAGTTACAACAGTCATGTTTATATTTCAGAAACTTACTGTTTTTGTCATCAAATTTATTGCGCTATTTTATTTACATCTGTTATAAATATTTTTATTAAAAATTTACTGGCGTCCTATATTTACTTTATTGATGAGTATTTTCAGTATCTGCAAATTGTACTATCGATAAAAATGTTTGGTAAAAAAAAAAAAAAAATCACTTCATTTGTAATTTATTTTCATCCTGTACTGTTGATAACAAAATAAATATAAGAAATATCTTTTTGGAAAGACATTTTGAAAAATATAAGTATTTATAATGAAATTTTTATAACTGAAACTGGTAAGATAAAAAATAAAAATACTAGGGAACTATAATTATTATGAAAATAAAGAAAGTGGGAATTTTTTACAATATATGTGTGGAGAATAATGTCCAAAATTAATTTAAATGGAGTTTTTGCTGTTTGAAAATTTACGGCATTTTCTCTCTACTCTGCATTAAAATCTGGTTTAAACTTTTAAATACTAATTATTTCAATTGCTTTTATCATTTATATCTATATTACCAAAGAATTTTAAGACTGCAGTAAATTTGTCTAATTTATTAACTTTTCTTCATTTATTAAAATCATCTTGTTATGAAAATTTCATATTTTGAAACTGAAAACATAAATTGCAAGGCATATATATATATATATATATATATATATATATATATATATATATATATATATATATATATATATATATATATATATATATATATATATATATATATGATATATATATATAGGTGTAGGTGTATTTATGTTTTACTATTTGTGAACTCATTTCATCCCAAGAGATGGCAGCACTATACAAAAATGAAATAAAATTGACTTTTACAAACACTTAATTGTAAGAAACTTAATTGTTTTGGCTTCATCAACGAAATTTGTATCTACTGATCTCTGGTGATATTCGAAATATTATTAAGTTTGTTTAAAATGCATTGAGAGAGTTATAAACTATTGGTTAATTGCTATATGGCGTAAAAAGTGTTGTCATTGTGCTTGTTTTCTACATTTTAGATTGAACTGAAACTTCGCAGTTAATTTTAAATGTATTACTTTTGATAATTATTATGTATCCGTGTGTGTTAAATTGCTTTTGAAAATTCTGTGTAACACGAAATTTACAATTATTGAGTATTACGAAAGAGGAACACATTAATTTATTTAAAATTAAAAAAGAAAAAAAAATCAAAGTAAAATTATTAGCTATGAGTTTAAGAAACAAATTTAGATACTATTTTATAATCTAGTAAAAAGTGACGAATTAGATTTAGAAATTGTACTTTTTTAATTTCAAACTTTTAGTATTATAATTGTTTATATTATAAGTGTCTTGTTTGCTACATCGTCTTTCTCTTTACTGGAATATAGTGAAGTCGAATCCCGAGCTAACCAAGGATCTGTCGTATTCACTGATGGTTGTAGGGGCACGTAGTGTGTCGTGGTCGCATATGCGAAGTGATATCTCTAAGGGGTACAAACCGATGATTATAAATGATAAATGTCTTAGGCTTGGTCCCTGTTTCTAAATTACGAAGACGCACACATTTTCTGGGTCATGATTGTAAGTCCATTGGGTGTCTCATTATATAAAACGTGCCGTTATTTGTTCCCCTTGTAGATGTAAAACATATTCTCCGAGCATTGAAAGAAAATAATTATATTTTCTTAATTTAAATATGTCTAACAACTTATTTATACTCTACAAACATACTTGTTTATGTTTGTATATAATACTGAACGTATCTAACTGTTTTATCAAATATGATTAATGATGTGAAATAAGATAATTAAAATTAGTACTTACAATAATTTTTGGCTTTATTTATTAATATTTATCATAAATTAAAAAAAATATTCCCCATTAAAAATGATTAATTTCTATGATTAATAAAATGCAGAATTTTTTGATGTTGTTTTGTGCTACAGGATAGTGATATTTTAATGAATTCGGATTAACTTATCGTTTATTTTTTTATCGTTTATTAATTATGGTATTTGAATGTTATAAATGAAAATCAAATTGAATGTATCTTAAAAAATAAAAATACAAATTCTTGATGAGATTTCTTAAATTAAAAGTGTATTTTTCTTTTTTCGTGTATGCACATAAACATGCTATTTTATGAGCTTAATAAAACATTTAATTAGTGTAATACCATAAATATATGAGCAATTTTCTGTTTCTAGAAATAAATTAATGTATCAAAATTGTTTCATTTAAGATTTTGTTACTAATGGAAACAAATTTATTCAAAAATAATTTTACAATTTTTAATTTGGTGAAGAATATTTTAGAAAACAAATTTATATAAAATTTCTTACAGAAAAATAATTTTTGAGATTGTTAATAACTATTATTGGAAGAGAAAATGATTATTCATTTACACTTTTACACTGAAATAAAAATTATTATTTGTGTGTATCACAATTTTATTCTTAAATTGTAAATATACACTGTCTAAAATATTTGACGAATTTCTTTCTCTTAAAAAATATTATTTTTCAGAATTTGCTAAATCTTCTGATATTAGATTTTCAAAAATAACAAATAAAATGTGATGATGTTTTTTACAGCTTGAAAATGATCAAGTATTTTTTTGAGATATTTCATACCTTTATAATCTCAAAATTTCACCAATGGATATGAAATAATTATCACTTAAATTTTTTTAATTGTTTTAAATTTTATAGGTTTAATAATTTTTTAAAAAATTTTTGTATGTGCGAAATATAATAAATGACATTAAATTTAAAATTTAATGAACCTCATTACTGATTATTATTTGTTCAGTAATTTCGAAATCAAAAATTAAATTAGAAATTTCTTTGCCGTCTGATAATATAGAAGTTTCAGTACTTACATATTAACGCAACCATATTGGCGGCATTATATAAGACCGGGCCAATTCTAAAAACGGAATACGCTGACGGGACATGGAGCGCGTAATTGAAAAGTGCAATGTGATAGAAACAGCGTGAAAGAAAATAATAAATAATTTATGAAGAAAAATATAATGAGTAAATTTTCTTTGTATAACTCTTATACCTTTATTTAACGATATATCAATTACATTTTGGTGGAAAATGTTGCAAATTGGTTTTTAGAATTAAATCAAAACAATTTGTTTATCCTTTTCTTGGTCTTGTCGCCAAATGAATTCTGCCAAGTAACACTCAAGATGGTGTCTTGCTGTACCCCGTTGTCTCTTGTTTCTCCATTTTACGGAACCCCACATTCTTTCGATTGTTTGGGTATGCGCACCCGTTTCGGGGTCGACAAAATTATAATTGTGTTTTACTCTTGAATAATTAAATCCAGTGATTTATTTACTTTTACATGTGGCAAAAACAAATCTCTCTCATATAATTATTCCAGTCTATGACTGTTTTATCAGTCTTAAGTTCTTCGTCACAAAATTTGACTGTTGTTAATTCTTTGCATTAGCAATACATGAATCTTACTGCTGTTAATAATGGGATACGGCTTTCCTCAAACCAATTACCACTTCTTATTCCCGCGGGTTGATTACAGGTTGCAACGTTGCACTTCCAAAAAATCTGTTTTCTAAAATAAAGCCTTATCGGGTGAGAGGTGGTACATTTCCTAACGTCAGGTAAAATGTTATATTTCTATAAAAGTGTAACGGCATCTTTTTCGGTAAAATCCCAGATTCGGATTTTAATATTCTACCTTGCTATTTTCAAAGAACAGTTAGGCTGAGAAAGGTGGCAAGTAGGAAATTTGAAAAAAAGCACATGGTTGCCAATTCAGCTCCTTAGATGCGTGCGACATTAGGGTTGCCGATTTGGCAAGTTATCCCGGAGGTTGGCATGGTTGCGATAATACGTAAGTACCGAAGTTTCTGCCATAAGATTTAGGCGCATAATATTTTTTTCACGCTCATAACCTGGAAATATATACATAAATCTATTAAACCTCATAAACCATCCTCATAGTATTAAAAATCTTCATTTTCTTACTTGATTAACTGAAAAAAATGTATTATGTAAATACACATTTAAAAGCGTATGATAAATGCATACGAAAAATATTTAAATGATAAGAATATGAGAGAGAAAATAAAAGAAAGTCGAAGAAAATAAGAAGATAACTTCTGGTTTTTAAAAGTAGCGCAAAACTTAAATTCAAGATATAGTTTTGAACAAAATTTTCTAAAAAGGTTACTCTTTAATTACTAAATGTAAACTATGATTTACCAAAGTTTACATTTAGAATATTTTGAAATTGTTTTAGAACATGCAAGCAATTAATTTCATATATTGTTTAAATAAATAGTAGTAGAACAGTTTGCATTTTTGTACTTGAATTCATTGCATTGTTCAGTAGAAAAATTCACAAATTTTCAGTTTTCGTTAAGACTAAAATTGTTTTTACCTTTCATTGAAAAAATAAAAAAATATGTTGAGTAACATTAAAAAAAATCAAATTATTGAAGACATTAAATCCTTTGAATTTCTGGAATAATTTATGTTCTTAAGTGAAAGATTTTTTTTCAGATTTAAAAATGTAACTTATTTCTATGTAGCACATATCTATTTTTTAATATTAAAATATTACCTTTGAATACTAACAAATATTAATTTTTAATATTTATAGACTACAACTTTACCCTACCATTTTAATATTGCTTGATGTTCAAATAAAATATTAACACACATTCAAACTAATGTTTTAAAGATATTGATTTCTATTTTTAGAAAAATTACAAAATAATATTTATATTAATATTACTTTTACTGTACCTTCCTCTTTTATATAAAAATGGTTTTATATTAAATATATTTTAATTATTTAATTTTATAATAAATTTTAATGGCTACGAAGAATTCTTAAACTAAGCTAAACTCAGTGGCATTACAGTGCCTACAGTATTCATACAGCACAGTTGTGACAAGGCTTACAGTATTCATATTATTTTCAGGACTCCTGGGAAGTAAAACACATGACCGTTTGGGTGGTCCTAACGCGAAACCCCTTGTGCTAAGTTCTTGAGTTCTGAATTTTACCAACCAACTGCAGGAATGAAAGGCTAAATCCACTTTGTCCAGTCCGAGGATAGAGCCTCGGACTCGACCTGTGCCTTAGAACTCCTAGTGCTACTACTACACTTTCGGATTTCATTCTTAAATTATTCGTTATAAATAATTTACCTATAGAATAGCAAATTTATTTTCAGCAGAAATTGATTAAATTTTGAGTTTTGCTTTTTTATTTCGAATCATTACTTAGTTATTAAAATGAATCAGATTTGATATTAATAGATGGATAATTTTTGTTTTAAATTTTATACAGCAAATTTTCAATTTTTCTGGTTTCCTAAAAGGTATGGAATTTTTATTTAATGTTTTAAAAAGTATGAGGTACAAAACTAGTTTCGAAAAAGCGAGGTATATAAGAAAATACAAATTCGTTCGCAAACGATAACTACGATTAAACGGAAGGTTGTGAACATTTATATTTATTTCATTTCTTTCCTAATATCCTTGTGAAACGAAAATCCATAGAAATTTATGCATTTCAATATTTCACATTGAACATCAGACGAACTTAATAAATACAGAATATTTTTATTCTAATTATTCTGATTATTTTATTTATTCTTAAATTTTACCTACATAAATTGTTTTTTTAATGTATTTCTTTTGCATTGTATTATTTAATTTACTACTTAAATTGCTTAAAGAAAACATAATAGATAAAAGTAAACTTATTTATTAATTTAAACATTAAATTTTTAGAAATAATGTCCACGTTTGATATATGTATATCACTGTACATTTATTATGACATGAAGAAGATAAAAAGTGTAGGAAACATTTTTCTTTTTGCATTTATAGGATAGCGCGAACTATTTTATAAACAGAAAAACGAAAGAACTATTTTTTTCTTTATCTCTTTAATATGAAACAAAACTGTTAGCTCTGAATTTCCAAATGTGATGAGAAATTTCATTGCAGCTGCTTCATTGTTTAAGCAACTAGTGTTTTAAGGAAGTTAGGTTATTTTCCTAAACCGTCAAAAAAGTATGTTTTCTTTTTTGAATTACTGAATTCTAGTATTTTGTGAAGAATATTTAATATATATATTGAATAAATTTATTATCTATTTCTAAACTTGCGTAGAAATATCTTACTATATTTGAAGCAATTAAAGATGCTTTTGAATAATTTATAGATAAATTAGAGAATTGTTTTTCCTACAATAAATTATATTATATAATTAATTTTGTAACACTTTCAGTCATTTTTATTTCAATTTTTGTAATTTCACTTTTGACGAAGTATTTTTTTCTTTATAACAAAAATTTTAACTGCAAGCAAAATTTTTCCAGCTTAAATTTCATATCGTGTTGTATACTATAGAGATAAAAATTTAAAATATTTTTACATATTTTTGTCAATTTATTTAATTTTCGCTGTTACCAGTTACTAAAATAGCTAATTGTTTACTTGACTTAAGCACACTTGTATTAGTTTTATCACGAATTAAAATCTTGTGCTGATTTTATACTAAGTGATAAACAGAAAATATATTTATTATAAATTAAATCAACATATCTATCAGTCAAGTTTTTTCTGTATATTATTTTTCTCCATGTTTTTTTCCATTTATTCTTCTAGATAGCTATCTGTTGATTTTATGTTTCATAATACCTTTTTACTTATTTTATTTAATTTTTATTTCCATAAGTAATACTTTGTTAAAATTTGATTCTTTTTGTTTTCATAAAGTTCAAAATTTATTTTCCTCTTTGAAGAAGCGAATAAATATAGGGATATTTTCTTAATCAAATTTTTTTGTTTGCTTAGAAAGAGCAGAATCAGATTAACTGTTAAGAATAGAAAAATATTTAATTCATAAATCTTGAAATAAGCAGGAACGTAAAACTGAAAATTTTTATTTAAAGTTTATAAAAATATGGAACAGAGAAAGTTATCATTTAATAGAATGTTTTTATTTCATTTCTGGGTTATTTTTAATGTTTTCACACAATGTTTATTTTTCTAGCTGTATTTTTATTAATTGAACTTTTTAAATATTTAAATGTATGTAATTTAAATTTTCACAATTTAAATATAGAATACTGGAATTGTTGCTTTATGAATTGATCAAGCAAATTTAGTTTGATTTTTTATGTAAAATATTTGTTTAATAATTGTTAATTGATTAACTACCTTCTGAAAATCAATTTTTATAAAAGTCTTACTGAATTTAAAATTTTGACATTTACTTTGAATAATTTTTTCTGTTATTCTTATAATGTTTAAAATTAACATTGATTTAAAAAAGTGAAATTAAATACATTTATTATGAATTTTTTTGCATTTAAATTCCGTAGCATCATTTAGCCGTTCGATAATTTTATAGAAAATGATATATGGCATGGAACGTGTCATATAGTAATAAACAGTCGTGTTTCTTAAAATATTATAAAAAAGCATTGTTCACAGTTTATGTTCCTTATGATCGAAAAGCTTATTCATAATGAATTCATTTGCATTATTATAATTTTTAATCTTATTTTAATATGTTGATATTTTAAGAGCTTTGTCTTGTGTAAAATTTAACTACCATTTTGAATGTTTTGTACATAAGATAAGTAAATTCCCCTCTCAACATGACAAACATTTCGAATTTGAGAAGAAATAAAAATATTTTTATGCCTTTCATGTTTTTGAAAAAATGCTTAATTTAATGCTAATAAGATCAATTTAGTTCAACCAGTGTTTTACATTAAACACAGTTTTTATGATAACTAACCAAAAATAAATATCCATTTATGACATATTTTATTTTAGAACCTATAAGTGGATTTCCTCTTTATTTTATGTAAAGTAAAAATTACCCAAAATCAGAAAAGTGTACAATAAAGCATTCCCTTCCACAGAAAATTTCCTTGTTAAAATATTATTAATGGAATACATATCTTCCATATGAATTTATGTATTACTTCTCCGATCCTTGTCCCCTCAGGGGGTTTACCTTCTTTAGGTAAACACGGGTGTCATAATCCCGAGGTACCCCAGTGATCTGTCCTCTTCTGTCTTTTCTTCTCTCCTCCACTCTTCTGCTTTTTCTTCCTCTTCTCCCTCAGTGTGGTTGCCTCGCAAGAGGTTGAGGGCTCCCCTTGAGTAGCTTACGTCGCTCTGTTGCTATTAGCTACTCTTGAGGACTAAATCACCCACGTGTTTGCCGTGCGTGGAGACCCGTGTCCCTGGAAAGGAGGGTCCTGGTAATTGAGGCCTTCAGAGACCAACACATTACTTTGGCCTCTGCTTCAGGTAAACGGGAGGTGTGTTGTGGTCCTCAGCACATCAATCGGCTTTATGGATCAAGCGATCGGTACATCTACTGGGTGACTCGTTAAGGGTGGAGGCCACTTCAGGGATGTACTGTGAGCGTATAGGACCTGGCTAGCACTGGTGCAGCTGGTCTGCATCCCCTTGTTGGACTCGGTGGTGGGTGGTGCCGTCAGGTCCCGAATATTCCATCTCAAATATGGAAACACAACTATTCTCATCTCTCCCACGGGAGCATACTTTTAAGCTAATAAAGGCAAGATTTTACATTGTGAAAAGGAAGGAGGGTACCTTTGATAATGTATCCCCTTTCCTAATCCAAAAAGGTATCAGTGGCAGTATCGGCGAAGTAAAGAGCATTCGGAAACTTCGTTCTGGTGATTTGATGGTTGAAGTTGCTTCAGATGCACAAGCAGCTCTGATTAGCAACATGAATACGCTAGCTAACCTTGAGGTGTCCGTCCAACCTCATATGAACCTTAACATCTCACGTGGTGTGGTATCCGCCAAGGATTTGCTAAATACGCCAACGGACGAGATCTTAGAAAATCTCATAGATCAAAAGGTCTGTGCTGTAAAACGCATCACTATCAGACGAGATGGGCAGTTTATTAATACTAAACATCTCGTACTGACATTTGCGTCGCCAGACCTACCGCAGCATATTAAAGCTGCGTATATGCATCTACCCGTTAGGCCGTTTATTCCAAATCCTTTGCGTTGTTTCCAGTGCCAGAGATTTGGACACTCCAAAGCGGCTTGCCGGGGCAAACTGACTTGCGCTCGCTGCGCAGCAGTTGGCCACGACAGCTCGTCTTGTACTGCAAAGGAGAGGTGTGTCAACTGTAAAGGTGACCACCCCTCCTACGCTAGAAGTTGTCCTATCTGGATACTGGAAAAAGAGATCACAACCACTAAAGTTAAAAATAATTGTTCATACCCTGAGGCAAGACGTGCTGTCACAGCACGTACACCTCAAGCAGGAGTTAGCTATGCATCTGTCGCCGCCAAGGTCACCAGAACAGCTAGTACACAAACCGATGCTCTTTCACTTCCACTAGTCAAATTACCCCTCACATCTGATAAAAGCCCAAAATCAACCTCTACAACTATTCAACGTAGAAAAGCTCCGATGGCCAAGTCTAAAGCCATGAAGGCCTTAAAATTAAAATCTGCAAAAGAGGGCAATATTAGGCCCTCTATATCCACCCGTAAAGCCTTAAACCTGGAGGCTGACGCTGTTTCCTTACATCCCTCGGACGAAGATTTATCGCTCGAGGAGATGTCGGATGACATGCCTTCCAGCTCCGGGAAAGGAGCTTTTCAAATTGAACAATAACTTCCTTTGTTTCTTGGAACTGCCATGGTTTGCGTTCTCATCATGATGACATCAAGTCTATAATTTCAGCCTACAACCCCGCATGTGTTGCACTTCAGGAAACATTCCTGAAGTCCAGCAATAACATTTCCATGCGTGGGTTTAGAAGCTTTAGAAAAGACTGTGGTGACGATGGTGCAGTGTCTGGAGGTGTTTGTATATTAACATCTAATACTTTTCCCAGCACTGCCCATCCATTGAATACTACTCTACAGGCTGTTGCTGTAAGAATTCATACTGCATGCTTATTAACAGTCTGTAGTTTATATTTACCACCACATGATGTCATCCGCCAAGAGGAACTCGATGCATTAACAGATCAGCTGCCAACACCATTTCTGTTGTTAGGTGACTTTAACGGCCATAGTTCTTTGTGGGGAAATGATGATACTAATTCTCGCGGTCGGCAGATAGAGCGGTTTATTTCAGATAATAGTCTCTGTCTGCTGAATACCGACGAGAAGACATATTTCCATGTACCCACAAGAACGTTTCATTCTCTCGATCTAGCCATCTGTTCTCCATCTCTTCTGCCATTGTTAAATCTAATAGTAGGAAATGATCTGCATAACAGCGATCATTTTCCTCTCGTCATCTCCCAGACTGGAGGTAGTAGTGTAAGACAACGCTTACCTACTTACGTGTACAGTCGGGCAGATTGGACGTTATTTACACAATTGGCAGTTGTTGATAACGAAATGGTTACGATCGATGATATTGATGATGCCATATATAAGGTCACCGAAGCAATATTGAATGCAGCTGATGCGTCAATTCCTAAGAGTTCCTTTACAACACACAGGCGTTGCAAACCTTGGTGGAACAAAGAATGTCAACAAACTTATAGAAAACAAAGGAAGTTATGGGGGTTATTTCGGAGGTACCCCACAACGGAGAATCTTATCGCCTTCAAGAGAGCAAAAGCATTAGCTCGCAGAGCACGTCGTCGAAGTCAGAAGGAATCCTGGTCTCGCTATGTATCCTCAATTACTTCTTCCACATCCAGTAAACAGTTGTGGAGAAGAGTGAAAGCAGCCAATGGAATATATAGAGAATTTTCCATTCCTATTTTGAAATCCGGAGCTGCTATATACTCTTCTCCTAAGGACATCGCTAATGTCCTTGGTGAAACCTTTGCTAGCGTCTCAAGCAACGACTCTTATAGTCCTTCGTTCTTAAGGACAAAGAGTCGTGCTGAGCGAACACCAATTCGTTTCAACCATCGACAAGCTTTGCCTTACAACTGTGAATTTCGGATGTTGGAATTGAAGAGAGCATTACAGCAGGCCCATGATACTAGCCCAGGACCAGATGGAATCAGCTATCAAATGCTTCGTCATTTAAGTCCAGATTCCCTGTTGAACTTACTTTACCTGTTCAATAGGATCTGGACTGAAAATAAATTTCCATCACTTTGGAGCGAAGCAATAGTGATTCCGATCCTTAAGGCTGGTAAGGATCCTTCTGTTCCTTCAAGTTATCGACCAATAGCTCTGACGAGTTGCTTGTGTAAGACTCTCGAACGTATGGTCAACGCCCGTCTCGTATATGTCTTAGAAAAAATAAATGTATACATATTAATCAGAGTGGCTTCCGTAAAGGGAGATCCACTCTTGATAATATCACATATTTGGAGACCCAAATCCGCAATGCTTTTGTGCGGAGGAACCATCTGGTCTCCATTTTCTTTGACATCGAGAAGGCATACGACCGTACATGGCGATATGGAATTCTCCGTAGGATGTATGATTTTGGCATTAGGGGTAATTTGCCGATATTTATACAAAACTTTTTACGCTCCCGTGGTTTTAAAGTTCGTATTGGTACGTCTTTGTCCAATACTTTTAACCAACCTGAAGGTGTTCCTCAGGGAAGTATTTTAAGTGTCACCCTTTTTAATCTTCATATCAGTTGCATTCTTCATCAACTTTCACCTTCTGTGCATGGTACCTTGTACGTTGATGACCTGCAAATCTCTTGTGAAGGGTCTAACATGAATTTAATTGAGAGACAATTACAAACATCTGTTAATAAAATTGCTGCATGGTGTGCTGAGAATGGCCATACACTATCTCCTAGCAAGAGCAATTGTGTCCATTTCTGCAGGAAGACTAGCCTCCACAATGATCCCGTCATTCGTATAAACAACACACCTATACCAGTGGTCAGTGAGGTAAAATTCCTCGGAGTGATATTTGATCGTAAATTAACCTTTCTTCCGCATATATTATATCTGCGGAAGAAGTGCGAGCGATCGCTCAATATCCTCAAGGTGCTTTCAAACACATCTTGGGGTGCTGATCGCACGTCACTCCTCCGAGTTTACCAATCATTAATTTTATCTCGCATAGACTACGGTTGTGTTGTTTACGGATCTGCTAGGTCTTCTGTTTTACGCAGACTGGACACCGTCCATCATTCTGCTCTGAGAATATGTTCAGGCGCATTCCGCACATCACCCGTCCAGAGTCTTTATGCAATATGCCAACAATTGCCTCTAGACCTGCGACGTATGCAGCTGTCTCTCAATTACTATTGTAAAATTATGTCTGACCCTCACCATCCATTATGTTATTTTGCTCTTACTCCTACTCTGAAGAGAATATATGATGCTAGACAATATAGCATCCCACCCTTCCTCACTCGAATAAAAAATTATCTATCTTTATATGACCTACGTGATGTCCGTTTCATTAAAACGGACATATTAGTACATCCACCTTGGTATGATCCACAAATATTGATTATTTATCCATTTGCTGACTATAGAAAATCGGACACAACCCCTACAATTTTCCAACAGCTGTATTTTTCACATCGCTGTCAGTATTCTACATACACGCCAATATTCACGGATGGTTCAAAAACAGCAGGACATGTCGGCTGTGGTATTTTTATGAACAATGTTACATACAGTTACAGCCTTCATGCTTCCTGCTCCATCTTTACAGCTGAAGCCACTGCAATTTACAATGCGCTTCAGCTCGTGAATACTGTAAATTCTTATTCCTTTTGCGTGTATACTGACAGCTTGAGTGTATTGAAAGCGTTGGAGAATTCGAACATTCACTGTCATCCGGTTGTGTCCAAGATTTTCCAAACATTGGATTCCCTTGCTGGCAAGGGTTATGATATCAAATTTTGTTGGATCCCAGGTCACGTAGGTCTCGAGGGAAATGAAAAGGCAGACGCGGCTGCTAAAGCAGCCTCAAATTCAGTGCAATTTTCAATCCCTCTTTCAGATGTGAGGAAGTGTATTAAAAATTTTGTCTACTCCCTCTTCCAGGAGTTTTGGAGCATGCAGGTCATCAACAAATTGTGTACCATTTTCCCATACCTCATTTCATTATCAGTTTTACCGCTACGAAGTGCTGATGTTAGATTAACTCGCCTTCGTATCGGACACACACGTTTCACACACAAACATTTGTTTCTATGTGAACTAAATCCATGGTGTGAAACGTGTGATGAACCATACACTGTTCAACATATTTTAATTTCATGTCATGATTTTAACCAGCAACGTTTACACTTTTTTAATACCGATTTATTAACTTTATCAGATTTAATAGGGGATCCACCCCATAGAAACCTATTCGCTTTCTTGAGGGCAATAGGTTTTTTACATTTTATTTAATTTGTATTTTATATTTTAAAATTATATATATATATATATATATTTGAATTTTACCCTTTTTAATTAAATTTTAAAGTAATATATACACTAATTTTTGTGTTTTAAATTTTTAATGTTGCTTGGGTTTTAAAAAAATATAAAAATAAAAAATAAAACTTCAAAAATCTTACTCTTGGCGCAGCTTGTCCATTTTTGGACCTTGCGCCATAAAACCCAACCAACCAACCAATCTCCGATCCTTGTTCATTATTGTAAATAACATTGTTTTGTTTTTTATGCACCGCTTATTCGCGAAGCTTATTTATGCAGCGCTTATTCGAAGAAAAGACTGTAAAGAAAAAAAAAACATCTTAATATTGCTTAAAATTTTCATTGTATAATGTCCCTACTGGAATGTACTATTTTCTTTTATTGCTTTATTTTTTTACTAATGTGTCCGGTGGTTGTGGGTATAATCAAAACAGCCTTTAGTGTAACAATAATTTAATCATTCAAAGTTTAGTTACACACAATACAAACAGAAACACAAAATGAAAAGGATAATTAAAGCACATGTTGCGAGTTCGAAAACAATAGCCTAACTCATTGTCTTTCCTTCTCCCCGCCAGGGGCGCTCTCGGAAAGGAAGAGAGAGGGAGGGTGAAGTGTCACAGGCTCCCCCTCTGGCTGCGAAGTCGTCTCGACGAGTAGCCAGGCGAAAAGTTTGACGGTTGCTTACTTCTTGGCAAGTTGTTTGTTTCAGGTGTCTTAGGAGGTCGACCCCTTCTTTTAATAGGATTTGTTGGCACATTTGAGATTTTGTGGGCTTCTAGGCATGGACGTAGAGCAGATGTGTGATAGGCTCCAAGAGAAATATTGGGTTGGTCCAGGCTGGCAATTTCGTAGCATGTTGGGGAACGCTGTGCAAGTATAATATACGGTCCATCTCGACGAGGTGCAAATTTGGCTGTTATCTTTTTTGCTTTGTTGCTATGAGGATGTAAGGTTACCCATACTTGATCTCCAGGTTTGAACTGGTGACCTTTTCTTCTATCCTGATCAGCATATTTCTTCCTTTGATCTTGTTTTTGTTCAACAATGTCTTTAATCTCTTTTGAAATATTTGCAAATTTTCTCAGATATGGAGTTATTTCCGCTACGAAGTTGTCATTGTAAATAAATGTGCACAAATCATGTTGGATATCATCAGGGGTTCTAAGTTCCCTTCCGAATTGTAGAAACGCAGCCGTGTGTTCTGTCGAGTCACATACAGCTGTGTTCAATGCAAAACGTATTGTCGGAAGTTTTTGTACCCATTCAGTGTGCTTGTCTCCAACCAAAATTGCTAATCTCGGTTTGAGATCTCTATTCTTCCGCTCAACAGGATTAGCTTGTGGGCAATAAACTGGAGTAAGTATTTGTTTTATGTCAAGAAGATGACAAACCTGTTGAAGAACTGCACTGACAAACTGTGAACCATTGTCACTTATCAGTCTTCTTGGAATTCCGAAACGCAGGAATACTTCTTCCATCAACACAGTAGCACACTCTCTCGCGGTAGCGTTTTTCAGTGCGAAAAGTTCTACCCATTTTGTTGCAGTATCTTCCACAATGAAAATCCATTTTTTCCCTTCTGGGGACTCAGGCCAGGGACCAAACAAATCGATGGCCAAAGTTTCAAAACGTTGTGAGTAGATTGGGGTTCTCAATAAGCCTGCAGGTTTTTGATTTGATGGTTTGAACCTATTACAATCAAGGCAATTTTTAACATAGTTTGTAATATATTTTCGCATTTCTGGGAAAGAATATCTTTTAGAAAGTCTTTGATATGTACCATCTGCACCATAATGGCCTGCTGTTGGAGCATCATGATGTTCTTTCAGTACTCTTTCACGCTCATGATTGGGAACTACTAATTGTGCCTCCTCCGCGTCAGATTCTTCGGAATAATGATATAGTACACCTTGATTCATAATATAACCTCTTTGAGTCCAATTTGCAAAATTTTCGTCCTTTGAATTACTTTCAAAACTATCTATTATTTTCTTTACATCGCCATCCTTCATTTGTTCTGCACGCAGATCGCTTGCTGTTTTGGAGGGCAAATCAACGATAATTGTGCAGATTTCGCAGGTTGCTCTTTCATGTACACAATTTGGGCGGGAAAGCATATCAGCAATGACGTTCGCTTTACCCGGAATGTATTCTATTTTAAGGTTGTAAGATTGTAATTGCAATGCCCATCTCGCAAGACGACCTGTGGGAGATTTGAGGCTTAAGAGCCATTTTAAAGGTTGGTGGTCAGATGCCACAGTAACTTCTGAACCTTCGATATATCCTCTAAACTTCTCAAGGGCCCAGATCACTGCAAGTGCTTCTCTTTCGGTTGTGGAATAATTACGTTCAGCAGATGTCAATAAACGGCTTGCATATTCTATCGGGTGCTCTTTAGGACCTTGTCCTTGTAGTAAGACAGCTCCCAAAGCATAATTTGATGCATCTGATCTTATTACAAAAGGTTTTGATTCATCCATTTGTTTTAAAATTGGTGGTGAAATCAAACATTTCTTAAGAAATTCAAATGCACTTTGCTCTTTTTCACCCCATTTCCAAGTAGTTCGCTTTTTAGTGAGATTGCTTAAGGGATAAGAAATCTCAGCAAATTGAGGAATGTAGCGTCTATACCAGCTGCATGTTTGCAAAAATGATTGCACCTGTTTTACATTCTTTGGGGAGGGAATGCTAATAATTGCTTCCACTTTAGCTGGGTCTACCTCAATACCGGAGTTGGTTATATAATGCCCAAGGTATTTAACTTTGGCACAAGAAAAATTGCATTTCTCACGATTAGCTCGTAAATTAAACTGCTTGAGTCTTTCAAATACTAAACGTAAGTCTTGGATGTGACTCTCAAAAGTGGGAGACAATACTATGATATCATCTAAGTAAGCAAGCGTATTAACCTTTAGTCCATTTCGAAAAATGTCCATTAGACGCTGGAATGTAGCTGGTGCTGTTTTAAGTCCGAAAGGCATTCTGTTGAACCTAAAGACACCAAGTTGGCATACAAAAGCCGTTTTGTCCTTGTCCTGCGGACGTACATTAATTTGATAATAACCAGATCGCAAATCTATAGTGGTCCTAAAAGAGGTTTGTTTAGCATTGTGCAGAAGATCATCCATTCGTGGTAACGGATATGGATCTGATTTGGTGACAGCATTGAGCTTACGGTAGTCGATGCAAAGTCTAAATTCACGATTTGGTTTAGGTATGAGCACTACTGGTGATGCATAAGCTGAATCGCATTCTTCTATTATCCCCAAGGCAAGAAGCTTTTCAATTTCCTTTCTCAAGATATCTTTTCTGGCTGGAGAGAGTCGATAGGGAGGTGAAGCAATTGGAGCTGAATCCCCTGTATCGATTCGGTGTTCGATATAAGTTGTTGCTTCTCCCCCTTGTTGGAAGATATTTTCATACTCCTTCAACAAAGCATTAAGTTGTCTCCTCTGGTTGGAGTTGAGATTTTCCCCTTCATCTGATCGAAGGAACATTGAGTTTTCATCACTCTTACTCCCAATGAAATTAGAACATTGTTTTGCAAATTCTGTTTGAAGTATAAAAGAATTTTCTGGAAGAGTGGTATTTAAGTCTATGAAGGAATTGTCTTCAGATAGATCTTCCCACTGTTTCGTTGTATTAGTATTTGTTTCAATTTCAGAGGAATGATCTTGAGAATCTGGTTGGAGTAAACCACAATTCACTGGTACATCGAGTTTGGCAAATGAGAAAGTTTTATGCGGTCTATCACTAAAGTGCCACGAGTGTTCTTTAAGATTTAGAACGATCCCTGTTTTCTCTATAAAGTCGATTCCAAGTAGAGTATTATTTCTCTGTGCGTCTGGAATAGCAAAAATTGGTACTGAAAATCTTCTTCTCTGTATCCAGACCTTAACGAAGGCTTTGTGTACTTCCTTTTTTGAATGGCTGCCATCTGCTAAAGTTATGTTGCGGACTGATTTTTGGAAATGTATTCCTTGTTCTCTAAGAAGGTGGTAGAGAGTTTCACCAGCTATAGTATGAGTTGCAGCCGTGTCCACATAGGCTGTACCCCACATTCCATTGATGTTTATATTTAATATTGCCATCTGGTTGGATGTTGAGAGACTGTTCAACTTTATACTGTGAAAACGAGCGGGATTCTTTTCAGATTTGGAACAATTCGGACAGTTTGATTTAATATAGCCAGGCGTACGACAATTATAGCAAAAAACGGGAGAAGGTTTGTCCTGCTTAAGCTGGTCGAATTTTCCGCCTTTAACGTTTTTTCCAACAGAGTTGAATCTAGGATATTCTTCTCTGGTTTTGGGGAATTGTTTCTTATTGATGACTGATGGTCCTTCTTTATTAGCTTTGTGACGAAGATTGTCGTATGCATCGAGTTTTTCTACCAAATCAGTTGGAGAAGTGATGTCACCCCATTCATCCAAAAAGTGTTCTTTAAATTCAGGAGGGCATTTTTTCTTGATCTGATCGGTTATCATAAGGTCTTTCAATTTTTCAAACGTGTCTACTTTTCCTTCTTTTATCCAATTTTCAAAATAGTTTTGAATTTCAAAATAAAAGTCATTCCATGTACTATCCGGATTCTTTTTATGTGTCACAAACAGGTGACGAAAACGTTCAGCGCTTAATTTGAATCTTTTTAACAAGATCTCTTTTATATATTTGTAATTTTCAGCTTTTTCTTCTGGCTCGCGGGCGATTATTTTTGCCACGTCACTTGGAAGAACTCCAACTAGGTAAGCGATCCATTGATTTTCAGGAATCTTTAGAAACTTTAATTGTCTCTCAAAAAGATTGAGAAATAAAGAGATGTCGTCTTCTTTTGCATTAAAGTTAGGAATTAACTTTTTTAACTCAAGTTTTGGTAGATCATTTGATTGAATGGGTAATACCGGCGATAGCGAAGACAACTTTTGGACTTCAAGTTGTAGCTTGAGAACTTCAAGTTCATGGGCTCTTTCTTTTTCTATTTTGGCTTCCTCTATTTGTTTTTCTTGTGTTATACGTTCACTTGCTAATCTCTCCTGCTCTTCTTTTGATACTCTTTCTTCAATAATACTGGATAGTAAGTTTTTCGTTAATTCCTCATCATACTTGTCAGATTTGACGATTAAATCCTTTAGCTGGATTACTTTCAAGTTGTTCCCAATATCCAAGCCCAATTCCTCAGCCAACAATATCAAATCTTCTTTTCGACCTTTTGCGAGATATGCCATCTTAAGTCTATCGTAGAAAGTTTCCAATTTTGAAAGTCTTAAATGTCTATTAAAGTTTGAGGATAAATGAAAACATAATGTTTCTTGTAAATATCTTACAATTTCTAGCAAAATTTAAACTCACTGTACTTAAATTGGTTAAAATAATTTTACTTAGTTTATTTTCACTACAGAATAAAACTATAGTTCAAAGTAATTTTAACATATTAATCATTGACACATTTTTAAAATTGTAAAAGTCACTAGAAATGTTTAATGCAAAACACCCTTAAAACAACTTTTGTGATAGCAATTGTAAATAAAATAATTAATAAGTGAAAACCAAATTCACAAGTTAAAAGTCTTACACATCAATTATGAAAATTTACCCAGAAATCAAATTTCAATCTCTAAAATAAATAACAATGTAAAAATCTTATTTGATTATTGAAAAAACAATAATTACTTATGACAAATATTACTTATGATAACATAATTTTATACATATACGTATATTCAGTAAACTTAGTGAACACTTTCGATTTCATTTTTAAATTGCAAAACAATTTACCATAGTTTAAAACTCTTGTACCATTTATTCTGATACAGTATATGGCAATCAATAAAATATAATTTAAACTCAATTTATATAAGTATTCAAACAACAAATAACACCTATGAGTATTGTTTTCTATAATCGAAAGTAACTTCAATTATTCTAAAATGAATCATGTAAAAATAACACTATATAGATTTATATTTTGATCAATAACACGAAATCATTCTAAATAAAACACTTAAAATATATTCAATATTCACAAGTTCTAGCAATATTTAATTTATCAATTAAAATTCAATAATTAGAATGTATGTGAATACATTGAAAACTACATTATTTTCATGAAACAATCAATCATACATACAATATATTTGTGTTTCGTAAAACCTTTTTAATATTCTTTCAGAAATAAAATAATATACATTTATATATTTCAAATCGTGATGACAAAAAATCTATCCTTTCAAATAAAAAGAAAAAAATTAAACAATTATTAATTCCATGTGAAGAAGGAAAACAAAATACATATCTTAAGCTAATACTATTTTCAACATTTTAATTTATAGACTGAACGAAAACACAAATGTAAACATTACCAAGGATTTGGCAAATACAGTTTGATATCAAATAGAATATTTGTTCTAATTTAGAACACATACCATAAATTAACAATTTCTGGTTTGCCGGGAAGGCTTCTAAAATACAATTTCAACACAATAATATTAAAATGATTTATTTCAAATGCTATTCGAAATGAAGAAAGAAAAATAACTTTTTAGAACAATATTTTACTTTCAAGGACACTGTTCATTCAGAAAACGATGAGTAAGCTATCTCTTTCTTTTGTTTATGTCTATCACTAACTTTAGAAAAGAAAGCGAGTATCAAACTAAACAATTAAATTTAGTTCTTTTTTTTATTATTAAACTGTGATCAGCAATTTCAATAGTAGTTATGATTCCTTTTAAAATTGATCATACAAGTTAAATTATTTTATAATAACACTTACAATTTTAGGAAAAAATATTAACATCACAGTACCTTTTAATGACTTTTGTTTTCGGGATGAAAACCAACTATACCTTGAAATCAGTTTTTCAGGATGAAAATACTGTTCAAGTAACACAGGAAATGCAGGACTTACTATTCAATCATATACTCAGAGTAGTTTTGATTCGATTCGCCTGAAATAAAACATGAGCCAAGCTTTTGTTTTCGATAACTTAGAATAGGTCTCTGTTTGTAATAAAGGCTATAATTTTGAAAAGCGGTTGGGCGCCAATGTGTCCGGTGGTTGTGGGTATAATCAAAACAGCCTTTAGTGTAACAATAATTTAATCATTCAAAGTTTAGTTACACACAATACAAACAGAAACACAAAATGAAAAGGATGATTAAAGCACATGTTGCGAGTTCGAAAACAATAGCCTAACTGATTGTCTTTCCTTCTCCCCGCCAGGGGCGCTCTCGGAAAGGAAGAGAGAGGAGGGTGAAGTGTCACACTAAACAGTTTTAATTCAAAATGTTATTACGTTTATATTTTTTAGAATATTAAATCTTGCATGTAGTTATAATTTATTTCAGAAAGTAAGCAAATTTTTGAGTATTGTGAAAAGAGCAGTATGTATTTTATTGACGAAATTAATTTACGGGATTTCAGATGTGTCATCAATTTTTAATGATTAACATGATTACGATTAAGAATAGAACAGAATTTTTGCTTCTTAAGTGCGTACTGCCGTAAACAATATTAAATATTTATGTTTTTCTTTTTTAAACTTTAATGATATTTTTTTTATTTATAATTTGTTGAAAACCACTTTTAAGATTTTAGAATCTTTGTTAAAAAATTCTAAATTTAAAAATAAATTATTTGGAAAGATTATAAATTATCTTTCCAGATAATTTATTTTTAAATATAGAAATTTAGAATTTTAAGCTTTTAAACATTTTTTAGCTTTTCCGTTTTACTCTTAATAGTTTTTAAAACTTAAAAATGCATATTTAGTTTTGAAAATAAGTTTGATTCTTTATCTCTATTTTAATGTCTAATCATAAATGTAATAAAAACATTATTGTATAGATAAATTTATCTTTTGGGTATTTTTTAGATGTTAGGCAAACGCCTAACACATTAAAGGAATAAATATTACTTTAATTTACAGCTGAAGGAAAGGAAATTGAGCAACACCAGTCTTCAGTGTATTAAATATTAACAAGTATATTTACAATTTTAGTAATAAAACTCAGTGAGCGCAAAGTGGAATTAAAGTACATTTTACAGGTTCCAAATGAGATAATTTACGAAAGAAATATTAATGATAAATCATAAAGTTTTATCGTTAATATTCATTTCTTAAATTAATTGTGTACATTTTCACAAAGGTGATTAAAATTGTTCATTTTGTGCAAAAATGTTGTTTTGTTCCCTTACTGAATAAACATGTATGTTTAACAACTTTTAAATTAAGATTTAAGTCAAACGTATTGTAAAAGTTTGACTTCGCATTGTAAAAGTTTGGTTTATGCGAAATGAAGGAAAACTATATCACATGTATTAAGAAATAAATTTCCTTATTGTGGCTGATGGTTATTATATTAAGAAAAGTATGTTTTTTCTAATTGCTTGAAAGAATAATAAGTGAATTTTTTCTTTGTAAATATGATTTTTATAACTATTGGAACGAAATTTATTTTATATTTTAACCATCAAGTGCATTTAATATATGTGATTGGGTTATGCGTCAATAAATCTATTTTAAAAATACATTTCTTAAATATTTGACAGTTTAGCATAAGTTATTGCATTGTAGAGCATTTGTGTGTTATTTTCGTTAAATATATATGTGCAAAAAAAGCAAATAAGAAGTATCTCCTGAACTTTTTCTGTTCACATGTAGTGAGCTTGATCTTCCCTTATTCAATAATTCATATCATGCTGTCATGACAATGATCAATAAAGAGAAATAAATCGCAAGAAAATATATTAATTGATTTCTTTCTTAATAACAAGTTTAGTATTTTAACTTTACAAAATAGTCTAATTTTATTAGTTATATTTTCTTCTCTTTTGAGAAATCGCTTTCATATCTGTGATTATATTCCTTTTTTTATCGAGACAAAATTCATTGATTTGAAAGTCTATCAATCACAAACATTTTTGCCATCTTTTTTAAGGAGCAAAAGGAGTGTAAAAATTTATTTGTATTATCACAACATGAAGAAAAAAATTATCTAGAGGGTATTTATTTTTTTATGAGAAAGAAAAAGTAGAAGATTGTTTAATTGGAATGCAAACTATATATTAGTAAGAAATGCTTCATAGTTGAATCATGTTGAAAATTCAGTTTTATTTTCCTAATTTCATTCAATTTTAACAATCAAAATGCAGCCTCAAATGTTCACACTATGACAAAACACGATACACAAGTAGTCTGGGCCGTGGTATCCTAGTAGTCAGGCCATTGGCCTTCCTTCCGGAAGTGCGGGGTTCGATTCTCAATGTCGCTAAGGACCTTCCGAGTACATGTAATATTCGTGCTCGGTAAATATGTTTAATCAAAAGTCCTGTGGTCGGTTTTTGAGCAGTTACCATGGGTCCAATAGTCTGGAGAAAATTTTCTCCTCCTTCAGATGAATGTCAAAGTTGTGGGAGTACATTCTCTGGTGGTACCATCTGTCGGAAGATTTGAAGAGCAAAGTCGTACTTTCAGCTTCGTAGTTCTCTGATTAAACGAAACACGCTCTTTATTTGCTTAAATTTGCATAGCAAAGGTACAGCGAAATTGGCTTGTAAAAGTGTCATAAATAACATAACAACAAGTTGTGTATATGACGTCAAAAATATTTATTTCTTTATTTATTTCCCATGGCAGAGTTATAAGGCAATTGAAACATCAAAAACAAAAATAAAAAAGCACAATTCAGTAAATCTATAAACTTAGAGCTTTACTCGCCGTCCAATAGCGCTCTCAAAGGGAAATGCGTGGAAGAGCAGAGCACTTTCTGAGGTGTAGGAAATCCGTATTCTCAATAATGTTACACAAGAGGCAGAGAGAGCCTGATTCGAAATTGATGTGATACAGTTGTTTTTAACAATCATGACCAGAAAGGAGGCAGAACATTGAAATAGATTTCTTTTTTGATCATTCAGGTACTGCATGAATTTGATTAATTCTTGGTTTATCTCTATTAATAAAAGTGAGTCCTTGGAAAAAGTCAGTTCTGAAGACTTCTTAACAATTGACTTGATGGAATTGTATGGGAGGACATGTTGTGATGCTTGAAAGATGACAAATTCTTTCTTGCCCAGAAAGTCGGCGATCTCATTTCCTGGAACACCTCAATGGGCAGGGGATCCAATGAAGACAACCTTTTTCCTGTACTTGAGAGCCACTTAAGAAGATCGAAGCAGTCGTTAAAAACTGAATAAATAGTGAGTCATTGTGAGTAAATGGCTCACTCATTCCTCATTTTGATTATCATTGATCTGAAATGGCATTTGTGTGTCAATGGCTTGTACAGCAGTATTAGAGTTTGATGGGAAAACCACATTTGAAAAAAGTTGTTAATGAGATTGTAGCAGTAGAAGGGCTTGATGAATCACGGCTATTTCCCCATCGAAGGCGGTTGCAAAAAGGGCCGATAAGTGTGTATAAAAAACAGCTCATATTATACCTCTGCTTCCGCATTAGTTGAGTCACTCATTCTAGAGCCATCAGTATATACAAACAGCTACTTTTCTTTCGGTTAGTAGGAATTTATGATTGTGTAAGCTAAAGCTTTTAGCACAGTTTCACTTGTGTCACTTTTAAGAAATTCTTATTTAAATCCAAGGTGTATGGAAAAGACCTTATTTGCAATAGGATGGCGTGGAGGCAAAAACTATTAAGCCTCAAAATTGAAGCCTAAACTTTACATTTCCTCGTAAACCTCCTGTAGTAAACCATTTTTTGTCTTCAGGTTACGGTCAGACTCAAAGTTTACGGGACTTGTGATCAGACGCAATGTCTAATTCTGAAAGGTGTCTATTTTCTTGAGGACTAGCTTAGAAGGGGTAATTACCGGTTCACAACATTACGTTAAGGTAGAATGTTGGTTTTATTAATGGTATTTAATATGTATCCTGAAGCAACCAGAATCTTTAAAAATAAGATTCTCTTCGAAGATCTAAGCATTGTATCCTCCATATGTGGTTTTCAATAAAGTTTTTTGTCAAGTGTTACGTCCAGATATTTTAAGTTTTTTGAGGGCGATATTAAATTTTCTTCGTAGAAGAGTAGTTGCATGAAGGGTTGATGAGTGCATTATTTAAAATGGAGTTGTTGGTATGCCCTGCATTATTTTTGGGTAACACTGTTTAGATGATAAGGTCTTCAACGTATAGAAAATATATAAAGCATTTTGTTGATTTCAGTTTCCTTACCAAGTCATTGATCTAAATATTAAAGAGAGAATAGCTGAAAAATGTTTCCTGAGTAAGGCCTGTTTCGAGTGGCAGTTATCGAATCTGACTCTGCAAAGTCGGTGTTTTAAGAGTTCAGAAAACCATTTAAGCATGTTGTTGATATGCCCTGCATTGTTTTTGGGGAACAGTGTTCAGATGTAAGGTCTTCTACGTATAGAAGATAATAAAGGATTTTATTGATTTCAGTTTCCTTACCAAGTCATTGATATGAATATTAAAGAGAGAGTAGCTGAAAACTGTTCCTTGAGGAAGACCTGTTTTGAGTGGCAGTTATCGAATCTGACTCTGGAAAGTCGATGTTTTAAGAGCTCAGAAAACCATTTAAGCGTGTTAGATCGGATCCTGATGTCTGAGAGCTTCAACAGAAGATTTTCCTTCCATACATTTTTGTAAGCTGATTTAAAACGCCGAAAGAATTCGCCCTTTGTTTATTGCATCTTTGATAAATTGGTTTACAGTACGACATGTTTGGCGAATCGGAACCTTGTAAAGCTGTTTTTTCTCTTTCTCTAAGATCTTATTTGTTTCTGGATAAACATTTAATCTTCGGGAGATAATTCTTTCCATGAGCTTACACAGGATGTTTATTAATACAATTCACCCAAAATTTAAAAATAGACTCGGATCTTTATTCTTTTTGTGGATTGCAATGATCAGGGATTTGCACCATTGAAAACGAAGAGAACCAGAGTTCCAGATGATACTGAAAAGGATGAAAACGGTTTCATAGGCTCTTTGACATAGGTGCATAAGAAATTCAGAGAAGATACCATCCTCACCTGGGGACTTTCATGGTTTTCAATGCCTGTGAACCATCTTTAATTCATTTAAATTTATAAAGGCTGAGCAAGCAGCCTTAAGAACATTAGTTGAGCTGTTTTCTTTCATTTTGCTCTAAATATTTCGGTTTAATATACTAGAAAGTTATATCTTGCATAACTTCCCTTAAGCTGTGAACTTGAAAAATTTTGCACAAAGGAATTTACATTCTTGGAATCAGAAGTGATGGCTCTATCTTTGTGTAGTGAAAAGGTTGTTTTTGACGGGTTGCTCGTTTATTATTAACACTCGAAAAAATTGTTGGCTTTCTTACCACCAATATGAAAGTCAATTATCGACATGAAATCGTTGAAGGAAACTCTTTTTCCAACTAGACAGCTTTTCTGAAGATTTCTGCATGTCTTGTCCAAGATATGACATCTTGTGTTCGGCCAATCAATGCAGCTAAGTGTCTTCTGCTTTGCATTCTGTAATTCAAATGACCAGAAGCATTTGTATCTTCCAACCTTACACCTAAGAATACACTTTTTAGCATACAGAATTATTTTGCCTTATATAAGCATATACTATAAATGTTCCGAATCAAGTCAAAAATTAATGGAGAAATTCATTTGTTTAATGTTCATAAAGCTCCTAGTTGGTTCTTTTAAAGTTCGTGAACGTCTTAGAACTGGTTTCGTCAAAATGGGGACCAGAAATTGTTAACTCTGCAATAATCTGATGGTGGTCAGAACCACGATTTTCGATTACGTTACATTTGCAACAGTGGCACAAATCAGAGGTTACCATGAGCACGTCTGGTGTGGATTTTGAAACGTTGCGATGTAAATAAGTATGAAAGTCATGTTGCTATATACTAAATAAAATGGGCTGTACTTGAATAAACTGTACACTGCCTCATCTGCATAGTGTCTGTCTTTATATTCCCAGGCGGGAGATTGTGCTTTGAAATCCCTTATTAAAATGGATCTATTTGAAACATTAAGAAACGAATAATCTGGTTAGATTCCCAGGGGTGAGTAAATTGAGAAAAGTTTGAAAATCTTTATCTAGCTTACAGATGCTTAGAAAGAACACTTCACTTTTATCTTGACCAGTGCCCATTTCTTTAATAATTTTGAAGTCAGCTGTGATATGTGATTTAAGATTTTACTCCAATTAAAAGGCCACCAGAATCTTATCTAGCAGTTGGATTAGTTCTTGTCGCTTTGCCTATAGGATTGAAAGGCTATAGGCAGATAGGCCTCAAGCGTTCCACTGCAGAACCCTCGAAAATTGGCATTGAGAGCTGGGTTTCATGTCAGAGTTATAGATCATTTTATCAAGACGTTGACGAGGGTGCACCAAGTGGAGATAGTTTTACTTGGCACCCCACATGAAAAATGTACATAAAATATTTAAGAAGTGCTTAATGTAGCTGTGTATCTCAAATGAATAAAGAAAAATAATCCTTAAAAATTTATTTTGATGTATTCATGTACGTAAAAAATAATATTCTCACATAAGCCTAACATAATTGTCATAATGAATAAAATATATCTTAACAGAAACATATATATATATTTATCATCTCATCTAACTTATATATATATATATATATATATATATATATATATATATATATATATATATATATTTATATATATATATATATATATATATATATATATATATATATATATATATATATATATATATATATATATATATATATATATAAAAGTTAGAAGAGATGATAAAATGGAATCAACAACGGACATGTCCTAGTTCATTAGAGTCTTCATTATGTTGGTTATGCAATATTCAAAAGATCTATGACTTATGTACCGATGCACCTTATTAACCGTTTTTGTTCGTTATCCGAATATGTTCGTTGTCCTAACACAAAATTCTTTCGTAAAATTGTTCGTTGTCTGATTTGTTCGCATTCCGAACTGTTAGTTAACCAATCACTCACAGTATATAAAACTAACATATTATCTTATTTTAAATGGGAATTTTGATTACATAGAAGAGAGTTCACATTAACCTTTTAGATATAAATTATATAAAAAATCTAAGAGAGAAATGAATATATGTCATCGCATTATTTAAGAACATCTAAATACATTATTTATAATAAATATATAAAAAGTAAAGCCTTTCTTACTCAAATAACTCGTTTTTTAAGCAGTTACACAAGAAATGTTTTATAAATATTAATATATATTAACTATATAGATGAAATATATTGAATGTCTTAATTCATGTGTGTATTGTTAAAACATTTACTTACTTGTTAGATATTTTAAAAAAATAATTGCATAAAATATTGTCATTTTGAAATTTTAAATAAAAAACTATTTTTGCTGACAACAGAATCAAATTATCTTTGATCTTATTTGATAACACAAAATTTTTAAGTAGAAATAAAAATAAATATTTTGTGTCTTGAGAACATTTAAAGATTAAATTCTCGTTTGTGGCGGAGGATTTTATGCTTAGAACATCTTACATTTAGATAATGAGTGTGATATATCTTTTCTTAATTGTGTTTTAATCTCACTGCAAAGGAAGTTCTTTGTTGTGGTAGTAAACAGAGGAAGGGATCACAGTAAAGTAAATTTTAAATTTTGTCATATTTGTGGTGACAAACAAGTAACTAATTTCTCTTCGAGTTGAGCAGAGTAAATTTTCTATTTAATGAAATTAGGTTGCTGTACTATATGAAATCTTTATTAATTGTGACAAAACATGATGATACTTTTTTATTTAATTGTAAAACTAGATAAAGACTCAAGTTGTTCGAAGTAAAATGCTAATCTGAGTTAAGATGCTATATTTTGAAATATATTTACTATAATATAATAAGCACACATTATAAAGAGTTAATGCTTTTAAACTTACTTTTAAAATACTGCATTTTATTGATTACTTGTGACATATAAAGTTTCTTTACTCAAAGTCACAAACAGACGTACATTTAGCTCTTTTATAATACAGACAGACTATTTAAAATAATGAATGTGTTTGTGTTCTTTATTTTTTATTGTGTAATTGTTCAGATAAAGTGATCTTTATTAACAAGTAAGTGCTTATAAAAATATTGAAATGGGTTATAATCCACTTATAGATTAATTTTATTATTAGTAATTAGATATTTTCTGATTATTCTCCAAGAATTTGTACAAAACATGTCTTTGCAAAATATGTGCTTAATAAAATTAATTAAAGAAATTATATAGTTTTACTTGAGTTGAATACAAAAATAATCATGCGCATTAATGTATTTAGTTAATTTTAGAAAGAAACCAAACAAATATCTAATCTGTAATAAAACATTACTTTTGATTTAAAAAGTGTATTATCAATCATTTTTATCGAACATAAGGCAAAACGTTTTGTAGAATTTTGAATAATTTCATTTAAATGAGTAACTTTCAAATATAGAAATTAGTGCTTAACAACGAGAAAAATTAAGTTCATAAACGTTTCATAAAATATAAACATTATTTGATTTTGTAAGATATATGCATTCTTATTTTATATTTTTGTCGTCTAAAAATAATTTTAAATGATAAAAATCTCATGATTATGCTCATACATATACAATAGTTTTCATAATATAATTTTGCATTAACATTTGTTTCTCTTTAATTAATGGTAATTTCAACAAAACATGTAATTCTATAAAATTGTTTCATTAAATTTTATTTTATTTATTGAAATATTTGAGGAATTTATATATCTTCCATTCTGCATAATGATTTTAAAATCATAATTTCAATCAAATCGTCTATTAATGCTTACATCAAGAAAGCATTTGCAATATGAAACGTTTTATGCAATACATATCTTCTTATTAAATATGATAAATTCCTCTAATTTAATATCTTATTCATAGATTTTGTACAATAAGTAGAATTCAATACAAATTTTGTATTATGTGTTAAATGATTTAGAATTTTGATTGATAAAAAAGAATTATTATATGCATATAATATTTTTATGGAATAAATATAATTGGAGTGGTTATGGACTGGCTTGTTCCTGAGGTACCTGAATCTGTTGATTCTCTACCTTCGTTGACTATCTAAAGTGTGCAATGAACTATAGCTAGATTCTGATTGGATTAAAGTGCATTTAAGGGGAGGAGCTTGTGAATTTTAAAGTTTAAGTTAGATATATAAAATTAAAATATAAAACACTATATAACTAATATTTACTCTTATTATTATAAAATTAAATTTAAATTATAAAACACTATGCAGTTAAGAAATTTCTAAATTTGAAAAATAGAAAGATTTTAATACATGCATGAGCATGTAGAAAAAATATTTACAAGTACAGTTAATAAATATAATTGAACCAAATCAACTTATTATATTTTACTAGCGAAACTTCCGAGTCATATGTTTTGTTTCTTTTTTCCTGAAAGTCATAGGCAACTTGAAACATCTGTTATTTGGAATGAAAATAACTGTCTGTTCATAAATATGTCGAATATAAATAAATTGAAATATTTTATACTTTATCCTGCGACAAAAATGAAATATAGAGACAGATTTTATGGTGATAAAGAACTAGAAAATTCACAAGAAGTGAGTAGCTTTTGCATGAGAACTTCTGCTGAGATAATTCGGTATGAAAAGCAAGAAAATTTGTTATTCCTTTTGAGTCACATGATTTCAACTGTGAAATCTACTTTTGTATATTTACTCTTCTTTTACCAAAGATAATGGTTTCAACAAAGAATGTTGTTGACAATTCTGTTTGTTAAATGACGTAGATGATAGGAAATGAAATATTCATGTATCATAAACAGCATGCGTTTGTGACAGTTTTGTCCTAGGTTAATGTTTGCAGAAATGCCTGTTTATTGGAAATTGCGCATTTTATTTATGTAAGAAAGAAGACTTAAGTTTTTTAAGCAGTTATTTAAAAAATGAATGCATACACACAAATAAATACGTTTAAAATGCAACTTTACAGAAAAAAATGAAACAAATTTATAAATTGTGTACTAATTTGGTGATGACGTGTATAAATTATTTAGTTTAATATTATGGAGGAATTTTATTGAAAATACTATATTAAACATTTAAGAGCTGCGTAAAAATAGTTTAGTTAAAAAGAATTTAAAAATTTGAAAAAGTAAATACTCTCAAAATGCAATTTTGTTTTTATGAATGAATCTAAACTGAAAATCTATTGTTCTTATAAGCTAGAAAATAATTGACGATTTTAATTTTAATGCCATTGTTTTGTTAATTATACGAGTATACATGTTTTAGATATTTATTGTGAATTTTTCTCCATAAATAAGCGTTAGATATTTTATTTCAACAGCATTTATATGTGGAAAATGTGTTGTGTGACTAACTTTAAAAATCAAATTATGCTGAAACAAAAATTTTTTATTTAATCTAATTTAGTTTTGTTTAAACCACAAGTTTATCATTTTACTAACAACTGTGATTTTCAAACTTGCTTTACTACGTAAAATTGTTTTATAGAAATTTTTGTTTGCATTGTTTAAAGCAATTTAACTATAATTTTTGTTAATATCATTTCTTAATAATAGTATTTGTGCATAATATAAGAATGAAATAGTCATCGTATAAGAACTGAAAAGAGAGAATTTAAAATATCTCAAAATGAAGGACAATATAATTTCAATATCCATGGGCCAAGTCCAATGTCGTAAATACATTACAGTTATTCAAATTCTCAAACAGGTCATCAATTCTAGATAATGGGTATTTGTCTTTAACCGTCTGTAAGTTTAACTTTCTGTAATCCACGACCAAACAACGATCTCTCGTTTTCTTCGTTACAACCATCACAGGACTTGCGTAAGAAGATCTAGTTTCGCTAACATCTCCATTTTATTTCCATTCTTTCACAATGTCTTTAATTATGGCCCGTTCTTCTGCATTTGTCCTATAAGGACGCATACAAACTGGCTTGGTACCTTCCATTTCCTTGATTTCCATCGTAATCAAATTCGTGCACCCAAGTTCACTAAGATTTGTTGCAACGCAATCTCTGTATTTATTCAAGAGAATAAGTAACTCTTTCTTCTGATCAACAGTTACATTTTCATCAGTTTTTATATCTTCCAATGTAAGGGGTCTTTTAGAAGTCTCATCTTCTGATTTTGTTGGATCTTTAGCCAATGTAAAAATATTTTCTCTTATATTAGTCCCAATAACTGGATTTTCAACATTGTAGTCTTTATTTACAGGAATACCATCTTAACATGAATAGAACTTTACAGGTTCACACCTCCCGATGCATTGATCTTTCTTTAATATATAATTTTCACTATGTATATTTGAAAAGGGTACTATTAACCTTCCTTCCTTCATTTCTAATAAACTGTCAACATTTTGTCATTCTCTCATCAACAGAAAACCTTCCTTCTGCTCATCCGACTAACATGAACGAAATTAACCGTATTCCTTTCTAACACTGTTTCTTCCACAGCTTTAAAAAATCTCTCGTTTTATTTAGATTGATATGTAGTTTACTGAATGATGATTCATCAATGTGCAGCTCATTTCCTACCCTAGCATAAGCAATATGAGGCAAATCTAACCACGTCTTTTCAACCAATAAATCCTCTGGCAGAGAATTATCATTAGCTAAAAGAATGGTGGTTTCTTTACTTAAAACATCGTCGATTTCAATATCCACTATTGCCTTTCCAAGTGCTTTACTTACCGGTTTAATCTGATTTCCAAATTCATAAATGTCAGTTACTTCGGGAATAATAACTATACCCAACTTATCAGCAACTGTGATTTCTTCATTAAACAGCAAGAACTTCCAGTATCAATCATCGAATCTACTAAATTTTCTTCATTAATTTTTGCCTTCTTAATGTAGAGTAATGCGTTTGAGCTGTTTAATGTTTTAGATATCTAATTTGTAACGGCCTTCTCAGAATCCTTTTTCTTTTTAGGGCAGTACTTAGAAATGTGTCCATAGTAGTTACAATTGAAACATTTCGATTCACCCTTCTCATTACGAGTTGGCTTGCGGAAAACCGATTCATTATTGTTTTCATTTGTTTCTACTTGTTGAACTTGGTTTTTAAATTTATTGTTATTAAAGTTACCTGGACGTTAATAACGAGAATTATTTGGACTCTGATTAAAGTTTTTTGCTTGTTTGCGTTCAAAAACAGAGATTTCGTTCTATTATTTCGCACCTTTTCATATTTATCTAGCTTATCAGCGAGCTTTTTTGGCGTCAAAAATTTCGCCCATTCGTCGATGAAATGTTCTTTTAATTCAGCCGGAACTCGGTGTTTCACCTGATCCGTAATCATAAGTCCTTTAGACCTTGAAAATCGTTAATTCCTAGTACTGAAATCCATTCTTCAAAATAGTTCAGTAATTCAAAGGCGTAGTCAGTCCAAGTACTATTTGTGTTTTGAAGAAAAATAAACTTTTGATGAAATTTCTCCGGACTGAGTTTAAAATGTTTCAACAACAATTTCTTAATATGCTCGTAATCATTAGCTTTTTCTTCAAATTCCCTTGCAATTATCTGGGTGATCTCGTACGGTAATAATCCCAATAGATGACATACCTACTCTTCTTCAAGTATTTTAGCCCTTCGTGCTTGGCGCTCAAATAGAACCAAATATAAACTTATTTCCGATTCCTTAAGATCAAATTTGCGAATCAGCTTCTGCAAATCATTGTTTGGTTTAACCAAAACCACTAGTGGTCTACGTTACTTTCGTTATTTATTTCACGGCTATTAGCAATGCGTAATTTTTCCAATTCGTAAGCTCTCTCTTTTTCTATGCGTTCCGTTTCTAATCGTTGCATTTCCAATCGCTCTTGTCTTTCAATTTCAAGTCGTTCTTTTCTTCTTGCTTTCGTTCTTTTTCTTCTTTAACTAACCTATTCAGCATTATTTTAGCATATTCTTCATCATAATTTGGCGACTTTTCAATCAACTGCCTTAAAGAAGCGTTTTTCATTCTACTATCAACAGTTTCGCCTAATTCCGTCGCCAAATCTAACAAACAAGCTTTTTTACAATTTCCTTAATAAGCCGTACTAATTTTTTTTGAAAAACGTAAACGCAATCGAGTAATTTAAGTTACTTTATATTTTTATATAAAATTCGTACCTGTCCGTCGTTTCGTTGCTATCCATTTATTCAAATTGCGTTTTATTTTAAAAACCATCAGCTTACATACTTCGTTCTATATAGATGAGTCGTTTCATTATAAAATACTACTGATGTTGCTACTCAGGCGTATAAAACTTTGCGCTCACACATCAGAAAACTTCCGTTTCGAAAAGAAAGCGTGTTTTTTATAAAGCTTCATTTAAAATCAGCCCAAAGAAATTCAATATAAGATTATTTTTAAAATAAATCAAAATTCGAAATTTCGTAAAACACATATAGGAAAACTGCAAAGGAAAAGACCAAACAGCAGATTCAAGCACCACGCAAGTAAATAGTACTCTAAATAAGATGAAATAAATTGTTTCTTAGAGCTATATTAAGTACTACATAGAGAGTTCAATTTTAAAATACAGTGAAAAACTTTTTAAGGTTAAGACTAAAAATACCGCGAAAGTTGTTTACATTAACTATAAAATGTCTAAAATATTTCATGATATTAAAAACAAGCAAAATTTGGAAATTATTTAGATTTCATTTTAAAAGTTACGGAAACTAATATTAGTGAGCCGCTTAAATATTTTAACCGCTTGACTAATTTTACTTAATTGCACTTTTCTTAGCTAAATCCACTGTTTGAAATTTAACTTAATGTAATTACAAGGGGAATTTAAGTGTTTGAATAAATTTTGAAAACTTTGCGTCAAATTTATGTTTAAAGTTTTATATGAGAAATTCAATTTTAAAATTAATTACTATTAACGTGTGAGTCAAAACTGCCCATACAATAATATAAGCAAATATAACACAATTTTTTATTGTTGATGTTAGGTGAAATATTTATTGTATCACAGTATTCTTGTCAAAAATATATAATAATTTGTTATAAATTCTTACGTTTGAATATTAATTCTTATGATTTATAATCAGTCAGCACTTTGGTATTTTTGATGTTATCTCAACCCTTAATGAATTTAATTCTCACCTTGATATGGGGTACGAATTTATATAGAGGATTGGAAAAAATTTTCCTCTTTATATTACAACTGATTAGCTATGAAATGATAAAATTGATCACTGAGTGGAAAACAAACTATATTGTTAGTAAAATAAAGATGCGTTTTTATTTTTATTTCCATTTAATTACATGTCTTACATAAGCTTTATCATATAAATAGTGATTTGAATTTTTCAATTTGTTTTTCATTTTTCTATTTTTTATTCCATATTATGTGTAATATTAGAATTTGTTCACACTTTTTGGATCTATTTCATTATTTGTCTTCATTAAAATGTTAGTAGTTCTTTTATGAATTCATGTACTTACACAAGCATTTGAACGTCATGATTTCTTGTAAATTGAAGCATGAAAACATTTTAGAAGATTTAGAAAAAGATTGAGACTTTTAAAATCAGTTAATTTTTAAAGATAGATTTCTGTCAAATAAAATTTGTTGTCATAATCTTATTAAAATTGCTGATTTATTCCATAACGTTCCAAATTAAATTTAAAATAATAAATAAGATAACCTTTTTGTTTAAAGGCTATTTACATTTTAATAATTATGAACACTGAAAATTATAAGAAAATTTGTTTTCCATCTATTTACTTTAAGGTCTTTCTTTACAAAGTTCCAATATTTTTTTCGAAATGTTCTAAAATTAACTTTATTATTTTATTGGTGGATTCAAATTAGTGATATATTTAAAATTTATGAAAATAATTTTATAAGCATAAAACCTTCTAAAGAATTACATCTTGCGATAACAAAAGTCATCATTCAATTTAGCAGTAGAATATTATTAATTAGCGAAATACTACTAAATCAGAAATTTTTACATTTTGTTAAATTTACGAATCATAACAAATTATCCAGTTTTCATTGCTATGTTTAATTATATTAAACATAATATTTGATTACAAATATCATGAAGATTAAATTTATGATCATCAAAACAGTATTTGATACATTTCGTTTTACATACCTGTGTATAAGATAGTTTCTTCGTTAATTATTTGAAAATGTGTAAAATATTCAGATTTGTGTGTGAATGGTTGTTTGTGTTTGCTGTTGTTCCCCCTGTACCCTCCAGAGTTGGACTTTACTAGTTAATGGAAGCAACCATAGTCTTCGTAATTTAGAAGCAGGGATCGAGTAAAAGAGCCCATAACACTAACTGCCACCATCAGAAGTATCATTTCACTTGGAGGACATTGCGACTGCGATCTATATATTTAACGTACCCCAGAATCTTTTAGTGAACACGAGGGATATTCGGTTAAGCTAATATATTCGAACTCACTACCTACCTATATTGAGAAAGATGCCTTAACAAACTAGGCCGACGTGGCCTTTTTTGTGTTAGTAGAATTTTATTTATAATAATATAATTATGAGAAGAAATATGTAGCACGAAGCAACAAGTAACATTTTATACAAATATTTATAATATTTGCAAATAAGTTAATACAGTTTAATGGTTTATTTATTTGATATTTATAATGTTTATAAATATCAAATAAAAAAACATTAAATCAAATAAAAAATCATTAAATATCACTTTGGAAATATATTCGATTTTAACTTTCAATTGACCGAAAAATGCTATTAAAATTAAGGTATTGTGATGATTTTTCATTAGATATCGCGTCAGTAGTGCTCCCATATTCCAATAATTGACATTTTAAACTTTTATTAAACTAAACAAACATGTATCTTAGCGTGTTCTTAGAATAATTTGAAAAAAATGTCCATGCTTCACCACGAATTTTGCTGTATTTTAAATTATTATTTTTTATAATTAATCATGCTTATTTGGATGTTGTAGGATTAATTGAACTGTCTTCAGAACTGAATAATTAATAAATATTAAGGATAAAAATAATTTAATAAAAGCCCATATATCTTAAAAATCACTACAACACTGATAACGTTTGTTAAGCTACTTTTCCTCAAAAGACATTAGTATTACTTGTTTTGATCGAGTGACTATCTTCCAAGACACTGGAATTGAATTTTGATCAGATTTGTTTTAATTTTTGTTCATTCAAATTCCTTGCATAACTCAGATATTTGAAAATTTAAAAATTAAAGCAAAATGTTAAAAAAAAACATTTTTTTAGCTTTACCTTCAAATTATAATCGTCAGCTATATATTATTTTAACCCTTTGAATGCACATTTATTCGAATATTTTTTTGCATTTGGAGCACATTTAATTTTTCGAGATAGAGTAATTTGTAAGAACACATCATATTTTATGCAATTATTAGAATTTATTGGCTCCCACCTTTTGTTTCTTTTTTTTCCAAAACCTTTTTCTATCATTTGTCTGGCATATCTATTTGTCTCCTCCACTATGCTATTCCAAAAATCTTCATTTAGGACTTCATTCAAAACAACTAAAGATTTAGGATTAGCACCTAGCCTTTGCAGACACAAATGATTTATTCCAGGCACTTCACGAAACCGTTTTACATTAGGTACATTGTCTTTTTCTTCCCAAATCCATTGATCTAATTTCTCAGGAGAAGATTCACTATCACTGCTTGATAAGTATCTTTTACGTCTTTTGCATCTTGGTTTTATCTCACTATCATCACCACTATCATTGTTACTTTGAAATAAACAAGAATGAACATGTTAAATATTATCTCATTTTCAACGACGTATCAGAACGTCATGTGCGACTTTGGTTAAATTAATGCATGACGTTCTGATACGTCGAATGCGCTCAAAGTGTTTAACTATGCATTTTTGAATTTACCTATTTCTAAATGATGATGTTGTGTTCATGGAGTAAGTGCCAAAACCCGAAATGTGTGTCCCCGAAGCTGTTGAAGACAGCCCTGGGCCTATTTCAAAATAAAATAAATAATACATAAGAATGAATGTTGACATAAAAATATAAAGATAAAATTTATTATATATTTAAGGCTCTAAAACAGATTCACTTGAAATTTTTAAATAGAACGCATTTTATACACCTAAAAAGAATAAAAAAATGTGCACTTATTTTCAAAATATCATTTTCAGTTGCGCATTTTCTAAACATTAAAGGTATGCATAAATATTTCTACATTTAAACCAGACATCTTCAGTAAATCAATTAATAAAGCACATACAAAGCTTGATTTGTTTCATTCGTTATTAATATTTAATACAAAATAACATTTATTGTTTATTCGTTATCTTCATATTTAGGGCACAAAAATGTATAATTTATGTATTTTATATTTAAATCTTTAATAAATGATGATTAAATATTATCACAAAATAAAATAATTTTAAGGCTATAGATGTAGATGATAAATATATAAAATAAATGTAATTGATAATAGAGTAATATCGGAAAAATCGTACGACATTGAAACTTGCAGCAATAGGATAATTTTATTGATAAAAATATCATTTTTTCCACTTGGATGCCAAACCCTATGCCACAACAAAGCCTGAAACTGCTACTCATTTGTCATTACCCAGCGGGCACGTGTGAACCAAGTAACGGAGGCGAGTAACGTTGCCTGCGCCATACCACTACAAACCCGTTTATAGGGTGGGCCACATTCATATTTCATCACAGAAGAAGGGACAGAGAGAACGGAAAGAAAGTAACATCCATGCCCGAATCGGGAATCGGACCCAGGACCCACAGCTCAGGAGTCAGGAACGCTTAGGGGAAAATATCATAAAGCTAGAATAAAAATAATTTCAATTCATGAATAAGATACGATACAAATAATGAAATGCATTGTAAAATCAATGCAATTTTGGTTGTTTAAATCTGTTACTTAATTTAGTTTTCACTCTACAGACATCAATATTTTATGTTAAAACTTCATACCTGGATACTATTTAAAAATCATGCAAATGCGTAAATGTATTAAAAAATATATACTTGTAAAATTTAAACATTTTTTTCCATCAAATATTCTTTCATGAAGAACAAATGAATATATTCGTAAACTATTTTACATTTCGTGATTCAAAAATATTTTTAGCATACGTAATCACTTACAAAAATTGCGAGAAATAAATTTTCTTAGAATAACAAATTAACTTAAAGTTTTCGTTTTCATCATTTCGTTAAATACTCAACTTGAGATTCAACAAACTCTCAAAACTCTTTCCAGATTATTTACTTTCCTAAACCAAAATGCCTGCAAGCAATTTATTCGTGAAGAAGTAAAATTTCTTTTGAAACTCCTTAATTTATGCTCCAGAAGCTTGGCTGAGAAAGATTACTTTCAGTTTTAACAGATAATTAATTAGTTATTTTTTAAAAATAAACGTCTGTGGAACTATTATTTGGGTAATTTCGGATTGCCTATCACAGTCTTACAGTTTTTCACTGTACTCAAATTAAAGTAATTATATGCTTATAATACAATATAGGAAATTATTTGAGTTAAAATATAAAAATTGATTTTTATTCATGAAACAAACTGTTTAGTATTAAAAGCTTTTGTTAAAAATTATGTAACTTGGCAATTTATTCATCTTAGTGAATGTTCTAACGATAAAGTTTACATTTTCTTTAGATTTGAAAATTGCATAAATACACTGGAAAAAATAATCAATGTTTTTTATAAAAAATGTAACAACAGTAGATAAACTGTAGCATGATAATTGATGGTAACATAATGATTCAGTGTTAAGCATTATTTGAATTTCTGTAAAGTACTCAATAATCTAAAATTTAAGAATGTAGATAACAAACCAGATAAAAAAGAAGATAAAGTAGATAGCTCCTTTGTCATTTTCATCCTAATAAAGCAATATTGACAATTTATAATTTGATTGTTTATCATTCCCTCTCTCTACAATCTTTCAGCGAGTATTTGTATTTGATAATTCAAAATACTAATAATATTCCATCTATTACAGAATATTTTTCTTCACTGGAATACAAGCTTTTAAGACTACAGTAGTACTGTTAATTTCAAATAAAAATATTTTAAATTGAAAGCAAATTTCGTAGGTATTTAACACAATAAATGTATCTCTTTAATTAAAACAATGTTTCCTTTCAACTACTTTGAAAAAATCTAATATTTTCAATACTTTGAAGGAAATTAACATTTAGAATATCATACAATGATAACAGAAAATTCATTATGTTTGGTTGAATGTAGTTATATTAGCAATAATAATAATTGCCTATCATCGGAAATTACATGACATGAATTAGACTACTTAGAAAACAATTGGTACAGAATTAATATAATAATAAAAATGAAAAAAATGCATACAATAATTTTAGCAGTTTTAAATATGAGTATTATATATTAAATTTCGCAATTTAAAAAATTATCAATTTAATAAAATCTAAGATGTTAAAAATTTATAATAATACAATGATCTTCAGTATTACAATAAAATACATTACTGTCAGACATACATTTGCAAAGGCATGATCATTATAATGACCGACATATTTTCTTGATTTTTAATCTGAAAGAAAATATTCTCTGTATCTACATCGGAATTCAATATTATGATGATTTATGTGTAATTGATAGTGTAATAAATAAAATTGAACAAATTGTATTGAATATGAATACATATTTTAAAATTTTAAAACATTTTTAATTATATGAAAATAAATTATGGAAAACATGACGATAAGAAAAAATTATGAAATTACTTTTATAGTATTAATTTTATGTATATATTATGTCATTATCAAATAAATGAAAAATTTCATATGCTAAGTGAAACACTTTGAATTATTTACAATAAAAATTAGACATAGCTACTAAAGAAATGAATATGCTACAAATAAAAGACTAAGAAGCAAAAAATACTAGTAGTTGATACTAAAATTCATATGAAAAGTAACTTTATCTGACCAATCAACGTTAGACAACTTTCTTTTCTTAGAAAATAAGCAATAATACTTGTACTGAATTAAATGATAAGCTATTATGATATTGGAGATAAGAAGCATACACAGAAAATGTAATAATGAGAGATACATAAACATGAAATAAAAGTGAATATGTTGAGTTAAGCATTGTTAAGTGTCATTAATGTGACTTCCAAATAATTTCCAACAATTAGACTTTAGGAGACATACTTTTCTAAAACTTATAGAATAATTATTTATAAATTTATATTAATTAATTTCATTATAATTTTAATTTAAATGTTTATTATACTAAACTCAAAATGTGATTTTTGTAAAACAAACTTAAAAATGATTGTTTTATTGAGTTATCTCGTATTTTTACCTTCATGAAAATAAAAAAATATGGAAAATATTTCTACGTTCATTTTTATTAGCCATGTCATATTTTGAGTTAGAAGTAGCATGATTTTCATTACGTTTTGAAAAGATACTGCTCTCACGATAAATTTATATACTTTTAGGAATAAATAAATTATTTTTTTTAATTTGTGTATTATTTAATGTGATATTTTATTGGTACTGAATAAATAAACAAAGAATTACACAAAAAAAGAGGTATCACCTTCCAAATTTTAAAATGAATATCAATATATTTTGCAGTTTTTTTTTTAAATTTTTTGCAAAGCTGAAAAAAGGATTTAGCATGTTAACGAGAATCGAATTCAAAACGCACGTACATCTTAATGTAGGAATTTATAAGATCTTTAAATCCACACAAGTTTTTATTACCCTGATTCATTAAGAACTCTATTCAACTTTAATAAAAAATTGTGCTTTCCTGAGTTTATTTATTAACAGAACCATAGAGATTATAACACGACTTTTATGTAAACTCTCTCAATCAATTTATGGATTTTATTCATAAAACATTTAGCAATTTAGATATTAAATATTTCTAACAAAATAATTTACTTTTATAAATGATATCATTTTACGAAATGATTTAAAAATTTCTTTTAAATTAAAAGTCTTCATTAATACTGATTAAATTCTTCTTTCAAACACGTTTTAAATCATGATTTAATTTTTAAAGTTAATATATATATATATATATATATATATATATATATATATATATATATATATATATATATATATATATATATATATATAGCATAGATAAAATTGAATTTAATAAATTAATCAAGTATAACATTTTCTGTAAAATAAAGACAACTTCATGGCACATAAATTTTCAATTTTCGAAACGTATAGCTTCACTTAAATGTAATTTGTGAAAAAAAATTCTGTTCCATAAAGTCTGGTATTCAGTAAACACATTTCTTTGATAAATGATTGAAAAATCGATTAAATTTAATATTTTAGAGATAATATTGTATATTTCAAGTGCATATTAAAATGTATTTATTAACTGGGAATCCAAAGAATTCAGATACATTTTTAAAAAGTTTTCTAAAGGAAAAGGTTTTAAATTGATATTCAGTATGTCTGGATATAAATTTAGAATATGAATGCATTTATATATCTAATAAATATTTCATGCATGCATTAAATTTAATGGGTATTTTTAATATTAAAAACGTTTGTGTATGTTCATAAATTTACTCATCGTTATAAAATATGAGTATTTCAATTTAAAGTTACATGTATATATATTTTCATTTAAATACGGATCTCGGATAAACCGTTCTCTTGCCAGATTAGAATATTTTTAAATATTTGTTTAATTTTGAATATTTAACAATATGGAGAATATTTTTATTTTATTATGCTAATAAATGCTACAACTGATTTCATGAATTTATTAAGTCAAGAGAAGTTTTCTTTAAATATGCAGATAAACGTATTTATATTTCAAATTTTCTATAATTTTTATCATAATGTGAACTTATATTTCTTCTTCAGTAACTATGTTGTCCTTTAGTTCATCCCAATTTTTATTTCTTACAAAGATAAGTATAAAAATATTAAATAAGCATGAATAAAATAAAAATTTTTAAACATTAAAAAAAAATTAAATTTTTCTTCTGTTATTAAAGGAACTAAGTAGTATTACATTTTTAAAAGTAGTTTAAATAGGAAGTAATGAAACTTTAAAATTAAAAATATTTTATTTAATAAAAGTAAATTTGACAGTATAAATTTTTGATTTCTGCATACTTGTGTATTGAGAAAGGTGCTTGGAAGTTTTCTGGTTTTCCTCATCTTCAACACGTGAACACAGTTCATCATTTATCTTTAAGTTCCCCTGTAAAGCAATTTATGTGGTAAATATTAGAATGGCTTAAAATTCTTAGATCGTTAAACTGTTTACTAAAAGGAGTAAATAAACATGTAATAGAAATTATGATTAAAATATGAATCTTAAAACTAATATTAATCTACTTTAAAACACTTTCAATTTCATTAAATATAAATAAAATAATAAATTTATTTCAAGGTATGAATTGAATTGTTTATAAAACTTTTAACTTAACTTATTACACCTCAAATGTTTGGGTGAAGTTACTCATCTTGCAATTTTTACTTCTATTTTAATATTTGTATTATATTCACGTGATATTCAAAATTAAATTATATAATGTGCAGAAGACCAATGACATTCAATTAACAGAAAAAATTGGGGATGTGTTATATATTTATCTTTTTAATTAATAATAGTATATTATGAACTCAGAGTTGGATAACTGGGTAACATCATATGATAATATTCATAAGAATTAAGACTTAAATAGGAATTTTTTTGCCTTGTCTTCCGTATTAGCTATGGAATTTATGCAGGATAATGATATTTGAGAAATAATGAGATCAAGACATTCATGGATGATTTCAGAATTTACATTTATAACTCAAAAATGTGTTTTAATAAGTAAATGTGCTTAAACATGTAATTGAAAAGTGAATATCAAACATTTATATAATAAAACCCAACGAATTATAAATTAAAATAACTTTACATTTAATTATATATAATGGGCATTCTAAATTGTTTTTACAAATAGAGAATGGTGATAATACCCATGCAGGTGGCCAATAACTATCATAGAACACAATGTCGCATTCTACATTGAAAGACAGAAAAGAGGAAAGTAAAAATGCATCAAGCTAGTACAAGGGGCCTTCATAGTCTAAGAGGATTGCGCGCACTCTACACTGCCACGTGTGCGCAGTCCAAGTGTCTGTCTATGTTTTGATGTGCTTGGGTTTACAAGCGGATTTTGCATGATCAAGCAATACAAATAATCGCCTCAACATAATATTTTACCTGCTTATGTAGCATATGTTTTAAGACTATAAAAAATTTACCTATGCAAATATTCATTGTGAAAAAGCAACATTTTGCTGTTAGTTGGTATTGGAGAAAGAACAAACATTATGATATAAAATAACACTACACCATTATTTCAAATTTTTCATGATAGCATCGTCCAAACTTTTTGTGAATGATATGGTGGTATTAACGTCAAGACATTTGTAAATGTGCATGTCACGTATTAAAACAAAAAAGACTGGGCGTTACTATGGAGATTGTATGGTTTCCAACTTCAATATATTCCAAGTCATCCTACCTTTTCCCAAGTTAACTGACGATTGCTAGAAATAGATTATTTTGCAATATCAAGAAGCAGTTCAGAATGTTCACAAAATGGACAAACATTAGAAATGCGAATGGGAGTTTTGTCTAAATTTGAAGCAATTCTTTCTACATGTATGCGAAAGGTGGTATTCAAAACGGATATCTATGAACCAGAGGTGCTGTGTAATTTAAACGAGAAATGTATAGTATCTCTACTACGTGCAGAATGTGCAGCTTTTGTACACTGATGATTATCCTTGCCGAGCAGACTTTCTGCATCGGATGTTGTTATTACAGCAACACTATGTTTCCCTGTTCCTTGGCATGAATGTTGTTCTACTAGTTAGATAAAAGCAGCTGGATAGAGTCTTTATGATTTTGAAGTAGGTACAGCAGATGACACCCAATACTTGACCTGCCATTCCCAAAGGTGTCATTTAATTTAGAGAACATTGCAACTATGACATGCCCTAGCCGCTGTTAGCGTACAGGATGGAACTTCTTTTAAGCCGGGATTCATATTCACTACATTCCGATAATGAGAATGACTCCCTTACCAACCGTGCCACCTAGCCCTGAGTTGGATTTTACCAGGCGCATTTGATTGTAGGGATGAAGAATTGTGATCCACGTTTTCCTGAATTAGCATTTAGTGATGATGCAACATTCTGCAGAGAAGGCATTTCATCATGAGCAGTCAACACATCTGGTTTAAAAGCATGTCCCACTGCAATACGACTTGTAAACACCTGCTAAAATTTTCCGGGAACCGTTGGTTTTTATCTGGTAGGATCTTATATTATACAATACCGTTTGACTGCAAGAACATACCGTATCTTTTTGAAACAAGTGTTTCACAGTTTGTTGCAGGTTGTTTCATGGTTTATAACATGCTATTTATGCACAATAGATTCCTAGTGTTTTTCCATCATGCTTCGTAATGTCTTGAATATTACATAACTGCACAATGCATTGAACTTGACGAACCTAAGACTTGGGCTCCCCGCTCACCAGACCACAACCTACTGGTTTCTTCCGATGAGTGCATGTGAAGTCTTTAGCTTATAAGACGTCTGTGAATTTACGGAAGATTTTATAGTGGCAATAATAATTTTGACGCCAATAATCTTTGAGAGGATACACTAGTTTTATACCAGTGGACGAACCATTATTACACCAGTGTTAACCAGTGTTAACTGTGCAAAATCACGTGTGGTTGATATATTAAACACTTGTTGCGTGTTTCTTATTAAACAATAAGTATGATTATGCAATGCTTATCATCGTTCATTTGCTTTGCCAATACTATCTTAAGTTCTGGTTGAAATTTAAATTTTTATCAGCCTCCCAGAACGGAATGCGGCCCTATGTTTCTTTATAAATGTAACTCATCTGGATGAGTATTATCACCGCTCATTATTTTGACAACAATTTAGAATTCCCTGGTATGTCAGATGAACGAAGATTAAAGTTTCTTATAAAATTATTGTAAATAAAAATCATAATTGTTATGAAATTAAAGAACTGTTATTGGAACGATTTATCATTAAATAATTATTATAAACAAAAATGAATGTTTTCAAGTTATTTACCATTTAACTCGATGAAAATTAAAGACAACGCTTGTGTTTTATTAGTTTAAAAAACTTCTTCAGTTATTTATGAAAAATGAATACGTATATAAGTCTTAATCAAGTATAGACAATTTTATGATAAGTGATATTGAACAATTACGCAAATTACATCTTTGAAGTGATATAACTAAAAAATATAAATTACCCAGTTTTCACATCCATAATATTCTGAAAATTGTTGTAAAGTTCTTTATTAAACATTAATATTCAGTATGTGATTTGAGTCCAGACGAATATTCATTTTGGTTGTATTTTTTAAATTGTCGCAAAATGCTTCGCTATCTTCTCACTATCAATTTAATTTTTTAAGATAACCTAAAAAATTATATTTTTTATTTGCTTTTTTTCAAATCAAACATAAAATATATTTTTTCAAACATTTGACCAACAATTGCTAAAAATATTAGCTTATATATTAATAAAATATCTCGATAGTTTGAATTCTGTAAAAGTATAATGATTAAAAATATGAAAACTTTTGAAAAAATTATTGGAATTTTATGTCGCTTAAAATGATTAATAAGTATTCAATTTAAAAATTTTTTAATTCTGAAGCAAAAGTAATTTATTGATTTTAACTAAATGTATTTCATTCTTTTAGATTAGTCAGAAAAAGTTTCAGGAAGAGTTTATTTCTAATGGTTTTATTAAATTTTGTTATGGCTCTATATTTTCTTCTTAAAGAAGTGCACATGTACGGTCTTCAAACATTTCATTTTATCAGGAAATAATAAAATAATAAGCAGTAATTTCAATCACAGTGACATTCATCGTGAATAAATTTAATAAAATGCATAAAAATTAAATTTTGAACATTTTTCATGAAAGTATTATAGAGTTTAAATAATTCATTAAAGAACAGAAATTTTTTAAAAAACGAATTAGATTACGAAGTTTTTATTGGATCTATAAATTACAAGTAAAAGTTTTGTATAGATTATGTCCTCGCAATCAAAAATTTTATATCATGAGTGATAAGACTTATTATCAGACTTAACTATCTACTGCTTTTATAAGAATTTATTCCAATTAATTGTAACTTATGACTACAAGTGAAACTAAACAGACCATGACTAAAGAGCCAGCAGAGCTTATAATTGGAAGGGTAATAGATAGTTATCCAGTGAGATTAATTATAATCATCCATGTATAACCTTTTAGTAATATAACGATTTATTATACATCATACGAATGTAACAATAAATGGTAATATATTGTGGTTTGCGTAATACATTTAATTGTGCAAGAAAATAATAACCAATATGCTGTAAAATAAAACGTAATCAAACAAATTAAAAAAATTAAATTAATAAGTTAAGCATTTATATACTAGAAAAAAATTAACTGTAACATATTTTTACGATGAATAAAGAGTTTTACTGAATACAGAATGATTTATAAGCATAAAAATATATGTTCATTGCCAATAATAATATGTGGGGATGAAAATATATAGTATAATGAAATGTTAAATATGTTTAACAACAAGTTATGATTTTAATTTAAGAGTAAAATTTTACCTTAGCAATTTAAAATAACACAAATAATGCAAAATGTTAGATGAAGCTTTAGTAATAATAATATTGTATTTATATATTCATATTTTTTTATATATGTGTTCAATTATTCAGCCTTTATAACAGCTTCATATAATGAAAAAATATTGTATAAAAACGAGAATTCAAATTTGATAGTTTTCACCCGTTATTTTAAATCTTGACACAACACAAACAGAAAAATGTAATTCGGAATAAATATCCAATATGCAATTATTTTATCAGCACCTCAGGCAGCGTATTCATTCTATTAAAATTCAGATAAATCTGCACCTGTATTTCGTGATCAAAAAACATTGCCATTTCAGACTATTGCACTGATTGGCATTATGTAATATAACCATTCTAGAATACATTTGGCATATAACAAGATTGGTCCTTATAACTTTCTATAATAATCCATAATTATGAACCAGCAAAATTTTCACAAAATCCAGGACAGGAATTAAAATATAAAATTTTCAAAAAATTATAAATATAATAATAGCATGAAAAAAAGAAAGATTAAAACAAAAATTAAAATCGAGTAAATTTAAAAAGAAACGTTTTCTGTTTTACGATTTTATAAAAAAAATCTTAAATGTGAATTAGAAATTGCTTTAGATTTATTATTATGTTGTTGTTGTGTCCAATCCTTCAGGATCTAGCGGCAGCTAGATCAAATCCATGATTCCATGCACCCCTGCAAAGTCAAGCACCAGGAGATGGTTGTTGCGAACATCCTCTAAAGTGAGCCCCAAGCAATCAAGAATATGCTGCGGGGAAGCCGGCATCAGAGAGAGATGGCACTTGAGACACGTTGGAAAGACTTTACTGCCGAATTCAAAGGACATGCATTTCAGGTGCCCACTGAAAAGTCTTGAGATAGCCATTTGGTTCTGTGTGCTAACCTCAAAATGTAATGTTCCTCCTGGTTTTGATCTACTGTACCAGGGATGGGCTGGAGGAGAAAGCAGACTTGCTAGTATCTATTTTTCTCCACAGAGAAAATCTCTTCAAGAGTTAAGTCATAATCAGTAGTGGCCGTCGCAGAGCAGCCTCTTTTTGCTAAGATATCCGCAGCTTCATTTCCAGGAATGTTGACGTGGGAGGGGATCCCTTGGAGGTGGACCTCCCTGCGCTTTGAAAGAATTTTAAGCATATTGAATATTTGGATGCTTACAAGGTCATTTGCACGACCCCAATCCTGTAGATGTTGGATTGAGCTGCGGCTATCTGTTAAAATCCAAATGTCACTAGAGCCTGTGGAGTAGCGAATGGTGTTTAATCCCTCCTTAATAGCAATTAATTCGCTCCTAAACGCCGAGCAGTTATCTGGGTTGCGTCGAGAGAGCCGTACCGCAAGTTTCTCAATATATATGCCACTCCCAATGTGATTTGACTCGTCTTTACTGCCATCTGTATAGATAAGAGTAGCATCACTCAGGACTCTATTTATGACCTCAAGAGCCAGTTGTTGTAAAGATTCAGGGACATCAGAGTTTTTGTTTGTGTGGAACGGAAGTTCAGAGGGGAAGTGAACTCCGAGTAATCCCTCTGTCGGGCTAACACAGGGTGTTAGAGATGAGTACTTCACCGATTGGGAAATAATCTCCAGTTTATCGGCCAGTCCAAATGGGCTATCCCTTTTGAGTCTCTAGTTGTTACTCCAGTTAGACAGATATGCAGATGTACGGTTCTGATTTCCATAGCTTCTTAATTTGTTGAAGTATTTCACCAGGTTCGAGCTTCTAACAAGTCCAAGAGGAGAAAGATTAGCCTCATAAAGTACAATATCGTTTGGACAGCTATTTTTCAGGCCGGTTATAATGCGAGCCACACTCACTTGCACTCTTTCCAATTGGAGAAGGTTAGATGTGGCGCGGAAGTATACTGGGAACCCATACTCAAGGATAGGCCTAACAAGCGCAATATATGTTGACCTAAGCGTTTTGACACCAGCGCCCCAGTCTCTGCCAGAGATATACTTGAGGATAATTATGTATTAACTATAATTAAAGAAGACTTGAGTCTTGCTTCTTTATAAAAATAACCAAGAGTTACGAAGAATTTGGAGACAAGAGTTAATAGACAAATTTCTGTGAAAAGTATAAAGCTTTCCTTTTATTTAGTCAAGATTTGATGTAGAAAATGGTTGAAAAATATGAGTGCAAATGAGAAAATCAGTAATTGATTAAAATTTTTAAATAAAAAGTTTTATTCAAAGTATTTTTTTTGCGATCACACAAATAAAACATTCATAAGTAATGTTGAATATATAATTAATTTTTCCATAACTTCTCAGTTTGAAGTTGTTTACTCAATGAATTTTCAGGAATATTTATAAAGTGTGAAGTACGGAATGTTAAAGAAAAGGTTTTCTACAAATTTTATGTTTCCTACACCTGGAAACTTATTATTTTTGAGAATATTAAGTTAGATTCTATACATTGATATTATTAAAAAACAAAAACTCCAAATACTTCGTTCGTATTTAAGATATGTGTGTTGATTTGAATTTCGCTAATGAAGAAATAATTATTCAGAAAAATGTCATTTTTTAATTGTTTCGTTGGAAACGACTAGTTAAAATAATAAAATGTAATATTAAGTTTTTTATTTCCAAACGAATTAGGTAAGATTTTTTAAAAACTGATTATATGGTAAACTGAGGGAAAAAGTGATCTAAACAAGCCAATTAAACTTGCAATTTAAATTGTTTACTTTAACTTGACTTTCTAAGGAAAGAATCATCTGGAAAGAGAAAACGAAAAATGTAGCATCATATAAATAAAATGAAAATATAAAAGAAAAATAACTTAAATTCTGTTACGTTCTAAATTGTGACTTAATGGTTTAATTAAAATAAATAAATTTAGAATATAAGTCTGGAATTTAGAATAAGTTTCAGGAATTCCTATTTTGTTGCTTGAAGAGTTATTTGAATCAACAGATTTAACTAATAAAACAGCCATTTTTAATGCATATATACAGTAGAAATATTTTGCTCTATGTGTTGGAATACCTGCATTCAAATGAATAAAATAAAGCAAAGCAGTTAATGAGGAATAAGTAGCGCTAAAGGAAAAATGAATGTTAATTTTTCAGGAACAGGTCCATTGGTGATATTTAAAAATTATTTATAAAATTATTTTTAAACGTTACTAATCAAGCTTTTATCATCCTTGTTCAAGACATTAAATTTCTCACACTTGACGTTAGCCTTCAAGTAATAGTAAATTTACAAAATGTAAGATAATATGCTTAGCAATAGATAGCAGAATGTTTTAGTGTGATGTTTCACATTTGAAGCTGAAATTTCCAAACTGAGTACTATACAACACACCCAGAGAAAGCCAAATTATTTAACTTTTAAACCGGATTCATGTATGATCAAAAGTCAAATATATTAATAAATCCTTAAAGGTGGCGTGAATTGATTTATTAAAATGTGGATAGAAACTTGCTTTCTTTTCAAGTTTTTGAATAAAATATTTTTTGATCATGATAAACATAGTTGTTTTACTCTTGTGAAAAAAGAATCAATGTTGCATTTAATCTTATTATATTTGTACTACTTTATTCTTATTATATTTACTCTTATTGTATATTAAAATGTTGGTTTACATCAAGGCATAGTACTATTGTTTTGTAAATGTTGTATGACAAGCTCATTTTCAGTAATTTTTTGCAATCAAAATTGGCCAATTTGTTATTATCAAGCAACACATTAAACATTCAAATTTAAAGAACATATTATACTTTCATAATGCAGTGGTTGAATTTCTTTGCCTCACATGTGACAATTATGAATGAATGCTGACGCATCCATTTCTGTAAAGATAGTATATATATATATATATATATATATATATATATATATATATATATATATATATATATATATATATATATATATATATATATATATATATATATATATATATATATATATATATGTAATTCCCTGCAATGACGGATCAACAAGTATTGTGTTATAAAAGCGAATTCAACTGCATGTATTGAACTTGTTTGCATTAATTATTAGTAGAGTTTGTTAGGTTGTGGGGATAAAAATGGTATTTGTTTCGAAGGGTGTTCCAAACACTGCTATAAATTTCTTTAAGCTTATTGAATGCTCTCTCCTGCCTTCCAAACCAAATTCTTTTGATAAAAGCGATACCACTATCACAATTAATTTTGCTTTCTTAATTATGTGTTATTTAAATTATAAAGCAATAATTCATTTAGTGTACATTTTTTTCATTTAAATAATAAAGCTTAGTTTGCAAGAAATTTCAAAAAGTGATATGTTAAAATTTACAAAACTCAAAAGAAGAATTATATTTAAATATTTTTTTAGAATAGTTCATTTAACTTCACAGTCGTACAAAACTGTGATTGTTAAAATATTTGGAAGCTATGATAAATGTTTTTGCAAACATTTTGTTGATTTGTGCTTTGCAGGAACGTAAATTTCAGGTGTTATATATTTTTAGATTTTACAATTTGCTGATTCCAAATCATGGTATGAGTTGCTAATTTTGTTCCCGCTTTCCATACTTGTCATTTTTTTTCAAATATTTAACAATTTTTATATTGAATGCTTTTTTGGGAGAAATTACGTACTGAAATTTCTGTGAATTTTTTCATGTAAAGGAAAAATATTATATGAATAAATTTATTCTTTGGATTTTGTGCTTGTTAGGGAATCATAATAATAACACCAATATCAGAAACTATATATAGTATTAAATGTTAGATTTTGTCAGCTTATATACATAAAATATTTCAAATAATATAATACTAAATGTTATAAGAAAAATTTTGCAAACATTTCTAAGTAACTCATATCGAGAATTTAATTTTATGATTATATCAATTTAAAATTAAAATCTTTCTTTTTAACAATTACAATAATTGATACATAAAATTCTTTGCAGAAGTATTTTAGCTCTAATGGAAGTGCCATTAAGATGAAAAAATAAGTGATAGAGATTTAAAAGGAAGGAATTTATAAGAAGCACAGAATTATTTTCCAATCTGGTTAATAATTTTGGCTTATTTTATACTATTGTTGAACTTGATGCAACAAAAGAAATCCTTTGTTAAGAGAAAATAGATTAAAATAACTTTCGGTTACATTGGAAAATGTAAAAGACTTTTATTTCTTAGAAAATTTAAAGTATTTAAAATGAACAGAAACATTTCCCATTCAGAAAAAATTTACTTAAAAATATTTTGACATTATGTTGCAAATTTATATTATTGTTATTTAGTACACTCTATATTTAATTTTGGAAAGTTTTATTATTTTAAGAAGCACAGCAAATTAAAAATCGTGTATTATTTAATGTTATTTTTACATTCACTTACTCAAAAATACATGAAACTTTTTAAAATTAAATCTATTTTAAGAATAAAAGAATGAAAATCAATTTTAGTTCAATTTCAAAAACTAATATTACTAAAACGAACGATGTTTACATAAATATTTCTCTTATAATTTAAAGAAATTAAACTGAATTTAAAAATCAAACAGTGAAATATAAATTAACATGAAAACAAACTAAATGTGGTGTAGGAGCATAATAAAATAAATTAACTCTTTTTGCATAATAAAGTAAATGAACATATTTTTGTTTTAGATAATAGTAATATTAAATCTTTACGACAAATATTATATTAAAAGAAAAAAAAATCTTTAAGTTTAATTTAAAGATTCCTTTAATATGTAGAATGACCAATAAGAATAAAGTGAAATAGTGAAAATATTACATGATACTGTCAATTATATGTCTACGCAATCTTGGAGAAAGTAAAGGTTATAGTTTTGAAAAACAAATTTTAACATTAGATGAATGTGGAAATATGTAAGAAAAGCTGCACGACCAGGCCAATGAATTAGAAACACATGATCAATATTTTATTGAACATCGTTTTCTGTTTATGTTTGCTGTGATGGCAGTTTTTATTCGTTTATGCATCAAATCTATATACTAAAGTTTTGAATTTATGGTCAGAGAATTCATTATATTGATTTAAAATCTTTATAGATTTTACAAATTATATAAAAAGTGCTGTCAAAGTTATCTTTCCACCATATGATATGCATTTTCAGTGCTTTTCCATTATACCCTCCCCCATTTTGGTAATCGCCATAACGCAAAAGAAAAAAAATCGGAATTTGTTTTAAATATTCTATTTACATCATGTATCGTGTAAAAATGCTTACGGTTCTTAGAACATACTAAAAAATAATGCAAAGCATTTTATTTACATTTTATAAACTAAGCAGTTATTATTTATTAATAAAACTTGATACACTAATGTTTATTTCTGGCAGAAACTGTTTAGCAATCGCATAGGTAATCGAATGTGTAAATATAATGTAATAATACATACAGAAAAATTAAATTTCGCTGTATTTAGCTGCTTTTTGCCTTTGGTGATTTGTGACCGTAAGACTTCTTTTAACCTACAAAATTGTCACCAAGCAATCTTTTGCATCAACTAGCTTTATCTTTATTTAGCTTGTTTGTCATTGTTCATCACTTTTTAGTTAATTTATACACAAATTTCAATTAAGTATACATTAAATGTGAAATAAAATGTTGAGCCAATAAAATCATCGTATCTACGTTGTATTGTTTTCGTTTTTCGTAAGAAAGATGTTATTTCTTTAGGATCAAAAGCGGGAGTATTATGTAAAAGTACTGCCTTTTCTATGAGGTTTTGACCCGCATGATATGGGGTTGTCTAAATATTTGTAGAAATCACATCGATGATCAGCTAATCAATTTGAGACTCTGGTATGATATGCAGTTATATTATCACCAATGAAGTATGATCGTATTATATGATTGCCATTAAAATGCAACATTACAAATGCATTTGATTAACCAGAATAACTAGGCACTTCATGGCTGTTTTTTTACCCTTGAGAAACATTAGGGGGCCACTTTTATGCTTTACATTACATTCCTGTCAACAGACCCACGTCCGTGCGAATAAGAAAAGATGGCTTCATGGTTTCATAGCGGCCTCTACCAATTTGTCATTTTAGATCTGTATAAAATAAAGTATTAGGGTTTCACTATATTACACTACCCACTTCCAGTCTTCAGATGTCTAGTGTTTTTTCTCGACTACACTGCAAGGCAATTTTAACATTTCTGGAAATATGAGTTTTTTTTTTTCATGTACCTGACTATGCAGTCTTCTATCTAAAATTCACTATTCGAACTGAAATTTGCTGAAAAGTGTTTTATCATTTTAAGTACAGTAGCCGTACAATTCTTCGGAGACAACACTGATCATTCTTTTGGAAAACTGCTCAAAGCGTAGTCACTTCTTTTACGGTGTGATCTGATTCAAACTTTCGAAGAAACTTGATTTGGATACTTTTGAAAACAAATTGAAATTTCCTGCCTTCAAAATTGAGGCTCTTATTAAACAAGCGCCAGGAAATACTCTTTTTTCAAATGATGAATGATCCATCGTTTTCCCTTTTACTTCATTCACCACGAAATGTTTTCTTGCGCATCTTACTTCATTTTAACATTATCATGATAAATAACCCGCATAATAAAAATATTGCATACTTCCTATTTAAATGAAAATTTCAAATGTTTCTAATTCATTGGACAATGTGCGTATGTCATTTAAAAATTTTCTAAATATTATTAAAAAGATTTTGATATAAAAATAGAACATGTCATTCTATTTTTAAAGCATTTTTGTGGATGATTGTTTGCAAAGACAACACTCAATAGTCTAAAAACGCCTTTTTATCAAACGAATCTTTCATTTATTGTTCCTTTGTAATGAAAACCCTAAATATATGATTATTCATTAATTATAATGAAAAAAATATGTTTGCATGTTTGTGCAAAGAAATTACACCTCAGCATTATTTTTTTGTTTCTTGTGTTTTCTGTTTATAAGCAGAAATTTGCTGGATAAAAATTACCCAATTTATCATTCAAATTAAGTAATTTTAATTATGAATTTTGTTATCAAGACTGAGATTACTTCTTCAAACAATAGAGCATATTTTGATAAATTGATATTTCATAAATTTTTTGCGATTACTATATTATAGATAAATTAAAAAATGATCAGAGTTGAACAAAATACATGTTATACACTCTTAAACACTACTATTTTGGACTTGAAATGAGATGCAGCAAAAATTCTTTACCTCTTATCCAAATCGCTTTTGTGAAGCTTTCTATTCACGTATGATAATGAATCATTATTCCAAAGCCTATACAAAAGAATTTTTACATAGAGTTGAGTTTACAATTCATTTCCTTCTTTATTATTATGTATCTATAGTCTATGATTCTTGTAACGGTTAATGAATGTATTCTAAACCTTCTGAATTCCCAATCAGCAGTGAAAAGTTGATTGTTTGATATACGAATTGACTCCTATGTAGCTTTTTTGTGTCTAATTTAGAACTTTCTATAATGTATCTATTCTTCACAAGTTGAAGCGTATCTCACTTGATCATGATATCCATTTCCAATGGATCGCATCACATGTAGATCTTTTTGGTAACGAAAAAACAGACTATTCAGCCAAAGACGGTTGCAGCCTACCAGCATCCGATGTAATGAACTTACCTACCAGGAACTCTTCTCTCAAACAAAAAACATAAATAGAAAAATTTGTCTAGAGCTCCCACTCACGATTGGTATAGGGCTGGTAAGCCAAGAAAGTCTCTGGTTCTTTGACACTGCAGAAAAATCAATACCTGCCTTTCACGTGGACTTTTAAAATATCTTACGTTTAATCAGGGTATAAAATCCTACCTTCTTTGCTCCAAATGCCGCCAATATCCGGCTTCAGCTGAACAGATTTTAAGCTTCTTGGGACTCTTCTGGGAGGAAATTTTCACCTCTCCTGTCTTTGTTTCCGACATACTACTCGTCAGTGGATTTATGGATATGGTCTGTCTCGATCAGATCTTTGGAGATAAGAACTAATGCTCTTAGCCAACTTTGGTCGACCATCCAAGAAAACTTTACAACAGATTGGTAAAACGAACAGAGCAGGTGTTTGGGTTCCGCATAATCTGTCTAAAGAAAACAGAGCTAACCGATCTACGACACGCAGTTTATTGCTTCAACGGTACAATATAGAATCATTTTGATCGCTTGATCACTGCAAATGAAAAATGGGTCCTGTATGATAATCCAAAACTTAAAAAAGAAAGATTATATATCATGCTGTTCTACTGAAAAAATATTTTAATAGCTGTAGTGACTTACATATTCGTGTTTATGTGACAAGTTTTATCTTAAATTATAATTAAAAACTTGCTAACTTATCGCTACATACCATAATGATCAAAATATTAATATAAAACAAAGCATTTTTACCGTTCTATATACTTGTATATAATTCTGTAAGAAAAATAAAGCGCTTTGAATCTAACAATCTTTTTATGCCTATCAAAATGTATAAATATTCTAGTCTTTTGAAGGTATTTATTTTTTTAAAGTATTTTATAAAATTTCAAGATTATCACTAAATTAAATTGAGAGTTCTCTTATAAAAACTCATATAAAAGTTATCTTTTTAAAATGAATAATTCATCACACAAATCTTTGTGCATTATAAGAACTTGCGTGTTATCTTATAATCCATTACAAAGCAATCTTAATGATATTTTGAAAAAGATGAGAAAACACACTTAACTACCTTTGCACAGAAAAAAGATTTTGAAAGATTCAGTGTTTTTATTTGAGACTCTAAAATATCTAACAATAGGATAAAAAGTAGAGGAGAAAATTATAGCATTGAAAGCCTCTAGAGAGGAAAGTGTTATTTGCCGTAATGGATTTCGTGCTCTGAACGCTTTACATTTGGATAATGAATAAGAAATATCTTTTCTTAGCTCAAGTAGACACCTAATAAAGTTTTTTTGAGGTAAAATAATAAAGAATTACAAAAAGATAGAGATATATTTTAAGATTTTACCGCATCACAAAATAAAGTATCGTTAAATGTTTATAGTAACCATTGTTAATTAAATATAACTATTCATAATACATTTCAAATTAAAATATTAATAATTAATGGTAAATTTTAATAATTTTATTAAAATAAGAGAAATTTTTTATTTTTTCTTATAGCTAATATATCTATATAGCTTAGGTTTTATAAATAATATTATATTTTAAGATTTTACCGCATCACAAAATAAAGTATCATTACATGTTCATAGTAATCATTGTTAATTAAATATAACTATTCATAATACATTTCAAATTAAAATATTAATAATTAACGGTAAATATTAATAATTCTATTTTAATAATTTTATTAAAATAAGAAATTTTTTATTTCTTTTTATAGCTAATGTATTTATATAGCTTAGGTTTTATAAATAATATTGTTAGTTATGATAGTTACAGCGCAATGAAAACGCTGCCGAAGGCCTAATTTCATTCAATGAAATTTATTAGTTTTGAGTGAGGGTACAATAAAAAATACAGTTTAGATTTATCATTATCAAAATAGAACTAAAATTCCAATAGAGGTATTAGGATTGTAGCGTCGAATCTAAGTAGAGTAAAATCACAGAGAGCTTGTTGATGAATTTGGTTGCAGCCTATTAGAAGATGCTAATCAAATCTGTTTACGCAAGAGAATGCTTCAATGATCTCAGTCTACATTTACTTTAAAAGAAATACATTTATTTTAAAAGAAACTGCAATGATCAGGTTTTACGTATATTATTTACTACAGTTAATTACTTCAAATCATGTATATCGATTCCAATATTTTTAAAATATAGTTATTGGAAAAATTATTTGCCTAAAATATTAGAATTTTCAAAAATAAATTTAAATTAAAATACCTTTTAAATAGTATATACTTCAGTGATTGATAAGTTTTAATATAGAATCCATACAAACAAGTAATACATTTTCAAATGACATCACTCATTTTCTTAAATTTGCTTTTAGGTATTCAATACAATAGCAATTGAAATTCTTTAATAATCCGAATTGTAGTTGTAATTTCTGAAACATTTTTGTTTGCTTGTCAATTATAATATCTACTAGTCCTTGCATCCTGGTATGATATTACATTTACAGTACATTACTATCACTATGAATCTACCAATCATGTGATATTTGAAAGTTGTGATTGGTGGATTCTTAGTGATTGTAATGCACTGTAAATGTAAATAATGCACTGTAACTCTCAAATATCACATGTCAAAAGATGTGTAATATTGTAATCTTGTTTATCATAATTTTAAAATCAAATTGTGAAAAATGTGTAAACTTGATTCGCGATTTAATTATGATTTTATGTTTTTATAAAATCTAATATTGTATCTTTATAATTTAGTGTGAATACGATTTCAAAAGTTTTTCCAAACTTAGAAGAATTGGGTATAAATGAGAAGAATTGAATGTGCAAACGGGAAAAAAGTGAATATCTAAGTTTAAAAAAATGAAATTACTTACATTCACATTCTTACTGTAAAGATTTCTGCACCTCTACATAGAGAAATTTGAAAAAAGAAAAAAGCTTTCATTTTTCCTCCTATAACTTATATATTTTTCTTTTTTCGCTTGCACAGTTTTTCATTCGGTTTTGAACAGAAGAAAAGACTTTCCATGAGAAAGTTTTTATTTCTTATAAAATAATTTTTCAAAAGAAAAGTTTCTTTGAAAATGGCTGTACTGAATTTTATCTTTCAAAACAGTTTTGTTCACTATAGAATTATTTCAGTGTTAACGGTTAGTTAATCGATATAATTCTACAAGTAGTTCCCCTAGATAGATATAAAAATAAGACAGAAACAGAATTATATAAAAAGTTCTTTGTGTTATACTACTCCTATATTTATTTTTATTTATAAAATACAGTTAAAAAATGTTTGTAAATTATTTCAATTTTTAATGTTTCTGTATATAGTATAAAAAAGAAATATAAAATGTAATAATACTTTCATCTTAAAATCACTTATATAGTTTCTTTATAAAAGTTCTTAAAATACGAATAAGATCTCTATGAAAAAAATTTATAAATATAAATTTTAAATAATAGTTTTTACTTATTATTCAAAGCTGTGTAGATTTATAATAATAAATACGAGAAAATATAATCAGATTAATTTTTAAATAAATGTATTCACAAAATAATCAGGCATAAAGTATTTTGCGGCTTTTTTCTTTTTAGTTATATTTTTTGTTTCTGAGAACAGGCTTATTTATTCATTTTATGTTTTATACTTTGCTATGTGTTTTATTTAATTACTTTTCTCATATACTGTTCTTATAACTTAATTTTCTTTCTTTCTTTTCAAAGTCGTTTGGAATTTTTTTCTGAAAGAAGTTTTTCGAAACAAATAAATGGATTACTGAGAACTCAAATTTTATAGTTCGACAGAAAAATACAGATAATAAACTTTCATGAAACAAAGGTAACTTACTCAAATCTTAGAAAAATAGGGAAAAATTTAAGTAAATTTTTCTAGTAAAATGAGAAATAGATGATGTGAATCTAAAAGATATTGATTTGGTCTTTTAATAGTTGTATATAATTTAAATGTTGATGTATGCAAAACTTTCAAGAATAATTTGAAAAGTATTTAAAAGTGTAAATTAAATTGAGACAGTGGATATGATGTAAATGGACTCGGAAACACACGTACATTTTGGTAATGAGAAAAAAAATTATATGAAAGTGTCTGATATGTAATAACTTGAAGAATAGATAAATATTTGTATAAAATTCCTGGAGAAAATATGCGCGCGTATGCAAAAATTATTATTAGCCAACTAAAGAAAGTTTGAAATAAAGTACTGAGAACAAAAATTGGAAAATTGGCAAGTATCTTAGGCATATGATTTTGGAGGATTTCGAACTTGAAACGTAATATTTTACAACTAATGTGCAATTTCAAGAACGAAACTCTGTATACGTTCTTAGATAAATTGCCATCATTGACCATGGGGGACTTTGGCTTTCTTATAAATCTATATACATACACAAGAAGCATGTGATCTTTGAAATGCATTTTTAGGTTGATGGATTTGAAATACTCGCTCATCACTAAGCTCCAAGTGATTTTGAGCCATTGTTAGGTGACGAGGCTGGACCCCGAAGCTGTCACTCACCTCTTCAATTCCAACACACACTAACAGAAAGGATTTGAACGTCAGGATTAACATGCACACGTTTTCAACTTACAGAGCTTTAGCAACCTACAAAGTAAGAGGGAATATGATCACCCTCCCAATGACTGTCTGCGGCAAATGATGCTTCACTTTGCTGATCTAATGGGAAAACGACCTGAAGCTACAAAGTTTTTGGAACTCTATAGCTTTAAATAGGAACATTCTTGTGCTTCAATACGGAATCTCGTTGAAAAGATTCCATAATTTTAGTTTTGAAATATTGTTTCAATCCATTCATTTGAAGAATTGATCATGTAAGTAGCTAAATTTTAGCAAGCATCACGTAATACGATACTTTAATCTGAAAGTGAATTCCCAAAAAAGTCTTTTTAAATGTATATTTGTAATTCCAAAGTCTTCCTTAATAAGGTAAATATGCATGCTGCAAGGCAATAACAAGGGAAAACGTAAACATGACATGTAAACTAAATATCTCAAGTGCATAATATGTAAATGTCTCTAAAAATGTTTGAAATTTCAATAGTTTACATGGTCGTCATTCTTCATCAAAGCTTTTGTTTCAATAATTCTCGCGATAATTATTCTGTTGCCTGAAATACAAAACGCTGTTTTGTATTTCATGTTACATTTAATATTTGGAGAATAGTTTTTGACTTTTTGTCTGTTATAATTTTTTTGTGAAACCAATCAACTTTGGAAACTTGGCACTCACTTACCAATATTCCCTATATAAATAACATGATATACAGAAAAATAACCTGAAGCAAATGATTTCATTCCAGAATTACATTTATATTGAATCCCATTACTTGCATACAGTTCAATTAAAACATTATTAAATCAAAATCACTAATCTTAAATCACAGTGTAACATGAGACTGTTCTCTTTGAAATTACATGTAGATCAACTAAAGAGAAAGGTCTGAAGAAACTTTAATGATTTTGTAAAGAACATGAATATTTGGCATTACAAGTACAAACAAACCTAAAAATTGAATAGTGTATATCCTAACATTGAATATAACAACTTAACATTCTGAATTTTCGTCATATTTTCTGTTGTTTACTTTTTTTAACCTTTTGTTCTTTGTAATTTTGTCTGGCCATTGGAAAAATCTGTATTTTAAAATAAAATCGATATTTTTGTCACAAAACAGTTTTTTAAAATTTGTAATTTTTTTAAGAAATATTATATTGATATGAATATACGAGGTTTACTCTGAAATTTTTGAGATACGTGCAGATGAGAATTTACAAAATAAAAATAACAGTTTAATTTTAAAGTACAAAGTATTTTAACACAGAAGACGATTTTTTACTGACTTACTTCAACTTGTTTAGCGTAGAATAAATTTTAAACAGAAGAGAAAATGGAGTTGACGCGAGAACATTTTCGCACTATGATTTTATACGATTTCAAAGCAGGATTAAATCAAAAAGAATGCGTTCAACGGTTGCAATTAGCATTTGGTGATGAATCTCCAGCTCGTGCTACTGTATTCAGATGGTTTAGAGAATTTAGAAGCGGTCGCAATTTTCTTCAGGATGAAAAACACACAGGAAGGCCGCCGTCGACAGTAATCCCGGATAATGTGTCTGCCATACGAAAAATGTTAATGGATGATAATCGCTGTACCAATCAAATGATACAGGAGGAACTTGACATTGGATCCGCAACCATACACAAAATCATTCATAAAGAATTACATACGAAAAAAGAAGTTTTCCATTGGGTTCCCCATGATCTAACTGAGCATCAAAAAGAGGAACGTATCAGAATCAGTAAAGGAACTCTTAATATTCTGAATGAAGGTGGCCACCGCATCATTTCTAAAATTGTAACAGGTGATGAAACGTACATACCGTTTTTTGACGTTCCAACAAGTCAAGAAAGCAAAGTATTGGTCTTTGAAAATGATCCCACGCCGACAATGGTGAAAAAACAAGGCGCATTGAAAAAAGGGATGTATGCCGTTTTCTTCAGAAGTACGGGATTGGTCAAAGCAAACTGGTGTACCACTAAATGTCTTCCAGAAATTCTACAAGAACTGAATGTTAGGGGACAAATGCTTCACCATGACAATGCATCTTCACATACAGCCGGATTAACAGTTGAGTTTCTGAAACGAAAACAAATTAAAGTGATCGAACATCCACTGTATTCACCTGATCTAGCTATGTGCGACTTTTGGTTATTCTTTAATCTAAAAAACAACTTACGTGGACGTCGTTTTCATTCAGAAGAAGAGATTGATGGGGCTGTAAATGCATTTTTTTCATTATTCGAAGAAATAAATGGCTTGAGGCATTTAACTGTGGAAAATTTGTCTACAAAAGTGCATTGATACTGGAGGAGACTACTTTGAACACACCTAAAATTTTGTAAATATAACTTTAAAAACCTAGTTGTATCTCAAAATTTTTAGAGTGACCCTCGTATATATATATATATATATATATATATATATATATATATATATATATATATATATATATATATATATATATATATATATATATATATATATATATATATATATATATATATATATATGGTATATCAATACAGTAAATACCAGAAACGATGAGTTCCCTATTTGATAGGAAATCATATAGTTATACATGGTTGGAAATGCTTTCTTGGCGTGATAGTGTTAGCACAAGAAATGAATATATATATATATATATATATATATATATATATATATAAGATGTGAAGACATATTTATTATTTTTAAAACAACAAAAATACTGAAAAATATTTGATCTGTAATGTCATGGATGTCATTACGTAAACCTTAAATTGAGGCAGTTGTATAACTGTCATGCTGAAATTTTTCGTTAACGTTAGATCTTCAGTGTGAACTAAATGAAAAACCTGCATCATGATCTGGGGGGCTAATTTCTAACACTCATTTTGATGACAATAATTGTCTCTTTTTACTTTTTCCTTAGTATTTTATTGTGTAGTAATAAGCACACATTTTCTATTTATTTCTCCTAGAAGTTTGCAAGAGTAGTACTCATACATGCTGCTATAAATATATATAAGCTGAAAAAAGAAGCATTTTATTTTATTTTATACTTTAGTACTCCCTTATAAAACACGAACATCATATTTCAAATAAAAACTGGTAAGAAAATAAGAAAAAACTGTATTCATATATAAATTGTTAGAAACGTTATAAAACACAGTTTCTTGAATGAATTGTAAAAATAAAATATTTAGTGTCCTTTAAATGATGTCAGGCCATAAATAGAAATGCAGCCAAACACTCTGCTGCGCCTCCTAAAGTACCCAGTTATCGATGATGGTGAAATGGGAAATCGCTTTATATAAAACTTTATGTCTTAGATTTTATCTTCTTTTGCTTCAATAAAAAATTACTATAAAAACTGTAATGGAGTGTTTTGGAAAATAATTTATACTTTTTGAAAAATGTCATTATAGTATATAAAAATTTAACTTCATATTAATAACACAACTAACTAGCGAAATTCCAACGTATGGTGTAATCCTTTTTTAATAAGTTAGCTTTATTTTATTTTCAATTTTAAAATTGTAACGATTCCTTTGAAAATTGTTAATGGTTATCAAGACAAATGGTTAGAATTTTGTCATAGTAGTTTGAAAATTCGAAACCATCTTAATTTTTTATGTTTGATGTAGTTCGGAATCCACATTAAATTGTAAGCATCTTTTTAATTAGATGTCGTATAAAAAAACTGTTGACTGACAAAAACCAAAATATATTTAATTAAATTTTGAGACTTTTTTAAACCTTTACCTTAAAAAAGAGCTTATTATGATAAAAAATATAAATTGATATTATGAAAATAAAACAAGTATTTTAAAAATTAGTGGATTTAAATGTATGTTTAAAACAATATTTTCTTTACAAAACATTTTGCTTTGAAATAGAAGTTTATATTTTCTTTAATGAAAATTATTTGACGCATCTTTCGTTCATTATTTTATCTTTTATATACCTGCAACAAAGTACTTTTTTGCATATAACTTATAATTTAAAAATAAAACATTTTTATTCATGTCTTCATTCAGTATGAGGAAGTGAACGTCTAGAGACAAATCGTTTTAATGGCAATCAAAAGACATCAGAACGGAAATCGAAAACTAGTTCTAAATAGATAGCTCGAATTGTAGCACATGTAAAGTTGACAATGTAAGCTTTTGTAGCGGAGTTATTATTTTTTACGTGGAGTGGTCATGAAAATCAATTCGGAAAGTTCAGAAAGGAGATGAATGTTGAATTCGCTCAGCTGGTAATAAACTTCGTTTACTTCGTTTTTTTTCAGTACTTTACATGGAAGGCAAATCTTTATCACCTTTTTAATAGCTTGTTTTGCTCTTAATATTCAACATTCTAAGCGAAGCTTACACGCCGAATACCGAGAAGATGCATTCGTAAATGTGTTTGGCATATCAGTAGGCTTGTAAAATGATGAGAACTTTCCAATAATATGGGAAGTTTTCAACATGAGAAAAATCAAAAAATCGTAATCGACCCCTAAGAAGTATAACATTCTTCTTGAAAAAAGGGTTAAATTTTTTTTTATCCTTTAATTCTTAGGAAGAGATTTTCCTGTTAATAGAGCTTCATATTCTGAAGAAAATGATTCTTTCTGCTTGGTCTGTATCCAATGAATACGAGCTTGATTTAGTTCTGTGACTTGCAACACTTCCACTAACTTTTCTTGTTTCCTACAGTTGTGAATAAAGCGAAGAATCCAAGATGTTGCACGTAACAATTTAAAGTAAGGATTGTTGTTCTCAATATTTATGATTGGTTGAGTGATACGATGTGAGGGGTCTGAACGTTTTCTCTCTTTGCTTCTAAGTTATGACTCTAATCTTTAGAAATAGTATCAGAATCAGGCCAATATTCTTCAGATTTGACTAACCATGCAGGGACTTTGCACCAAATTTCCAGGGTTTTTAGTATTAATGGTGAAATACCTCGTGAATGTTTGTCAGCAGGATTGTCTTTGCCAGGGCAATGTCTTCATTGTGAAGGATTAGTATAGGAAATAATTTCTGTTGCTAACAAAAGTTTTCCACTTGTTGGGGTCGCTGCGTATCCTCCTTAAAGACAACATGAGAATCACTCCATAATGTTGCATGTGACAAACAAAAGTTGGTTTCATAACAGAAATATTGCAGCAAACTTGCTCCCATCAGGTCGCCAAATGTTCTAAATGAGGAAAAGAATCTTTCTTTATAGGAGCTAGTTTGTGCGACTATACACTAAATGTACGTTATTTGGTTATCTTGAAATGTAACAATGTATAGAAATGAACCATTGGCACATTTAAATGCGTCACAAAACACATGAATAACAAAAGAAACATATGATGAAATTCCTATGCAACGAGAAATTTGAGTCGAGCAAATGTCATCCAGTTCTTTTACAGCAGCATACCACGAAATTGATAAATTAGCAGGCAGTAATTCATCCCACTTGATTCCAAGAATCCATGTATTTTGGAATAAGATTCTCCCTAGGATAGTAAACGGGGGAAAAAATCTAAGGGATGATAAAAACTAACAATGCAGCGTAGTAACCATCTCTTTCTAAGTGGTTTGTCTCTTGAAACATAGAGGGAAGACTTGAATGCACTCTTCAAAATATCAGAATTTGTATTCCAGTCAATTCCTAAGACAGTTGTTCCTGTTTTGTAAAATTCTTCGTGTATTTATAGTACATCTTTGAGTTTCAAAGAGTTTGCAGCCCATTTTTTCATAGGCAACTCCATTAAAACCATTGTGACAGCTGTAAGAAAGATTGCTTACCATTACATGTAACAGCGCATTCCTGCAATCGAAATCTTAGTAGACAACCAACAATTTAAGGAAGAGGATTCGGACCAGCTTCCAAAGCACTCTTCGGCGAAGGCATTCCTGGAACATGCGCGAAAGTTTCAAACACAATTTTTCAGTTGGTTTAAGATTGCGTTTTGTTTTTTACAGAATGATGAGGACAGTAATATACTGGTTTCTTATTGGATTCATCAATTGAACAAACTTCAATATAGATTTGTTCACTATAATTTAGCATGCATTTATCATATTGTGTCTTTAACACATCATTAGATGCAAGTCTTTTTTGAAGAGAATGATACCTGTTTTCAGCTCTAATTTTGTTTGCAGGAAAAGGTGCGACCAATGTTATTCTATGGAGTCCAAATTCACAGAAGCAACGTACCTGATCATTTTAACAATCAGTTTTAACTTGCACACAAACTTGATAGACAAAAGTATTCTCAGTGATTGTAGTATGTGTTCTTGTTCCACTAAGAACCCATCCAAACATTGACGGTACCATAATAGTAGATTTTGAAAGCTTGATTGGATGGTTGGTTGGTTGGTTGGGTTTAATGGCGCAAGGTCCAGATAAGGACAAGCTGCGCCAATCACAAGATAATACACATATTTAAGTTTTTTTTCAACCAATTAAAAATATAGAATAAAAGTACATTACACTGTACACATAAGTTAAAATGTACATTAAAGGTCTCTATGCAAACAATATACACATGTAGAAAATTAAAAGCTTAAAATTTAAATAAAATATTTGTAAATTAGATAAAATTCATAAATCTTATGTCTTTTAAAATGTACATTAAAAGTCTCTATACAAACAATATACACACGTATAAAATTAAAAGCTTAAAATTTAAATAAAATATTTGTAAATCAGATAAAATTCATAAATCCTATGTCTTTTAAAAACGCAAAGAGATTGCGATGGGGTGGTTCTCCAAGCAGGTCTTCTAATGTTAAAATATTACTGTTAAAATATCTAAAACGATGATGGTTAAAATCTGGACATACAATTAAAATATGACGCACTGTGTATGGTTCATCACACGTCCCACACCATGGATTTAAGTCACTTAAGAATAAATGCCTATGAGTAAAACGTGTGTGACCAATACGAAGGCGAGTCAGTTTAACATCAGCGCTGCGCAGACTTAAAATTGATAATGGGATGATTAATGGAAAGATGGAATAAAGTTTGTTGCAGACTTGCAAATTCCAGGATTCCTGCCAAAGAGATTTTATAAAATGTTTAATTCCCTTTCTCACATCCATTGATGGAACTGAAGGTAGAGTGGGAATAGGTGCCGTCCTAGCGGCTGCATCAGCCTTCTCAGTACCATCTATTCCCATGTGACCTGGTATCCAGCAGAACCGTATTTCAAATCCCTTGCTAGTTAGAGTATCCATCAGGTTGAAAATCTTGGACACAACAGGGTGACAGTTAAAGTTACTATTTCTCAAAGCTTTTAATACACTATTACTGTCAGTGTAAACACAGATGTTACATTTATTACTTGTACTCACCAGCTGAAGTGCACGGTATATAGCTGTAGCCTCGGCAGTGAAGATGGAGCAGGACTTGTGCAGGCTGTAACTAAAGGAGGTATTATCAAAATAAACTCCACAGCCAACGTGTCCTGCTGTTTTGGATCCATCTGTGAATACAGGAGTGTACCGTTTATACTGACAGCGATGGAATGCAAAAAGCTGTTGATAAATAGTCGCAGTTGTGTCCGACTTTTTGTAACTTTCAAAGGGATTGATAACAATGATATCTGGATCATACCAAGGCGGATGTGCGAAGAAGTCTGTGGACTCAATTCGGCCATCACATAGGTCAGAAAGTAAAACACTAGATTTAATGCGAAAGAGAAAAGGTTGAATGTGTGATGGTCTAGCAATGTATAATCTCTTTAGAGAGGCATTAGGGAATGAGGAATGCAAGGGATGATGAGGTGAGGACATTATTTTTGAATAATAATTCAGAGACAGCTGCATCCGTCGCAGGTCTAAAGGTAATTGTTGGCAGATTACATATAGACTTTTGACGGGTGATGTGCGAAATGCACCGGAACAAATTCTTAAAGCAGAGTGGTGAACAGTATCTAATCTGCGTAGGATGGACAGTCTAGCTGATCCATAAGCAACACAGCCGTAATCAATTCGAGATAAAATCATTGACTGGTAAATTCGAAGCAGAGATGTGCGATCTGCACCCCAAGATGTATTGGAAAGTACCCTGAGGATGTTAAGCAGTCGCTCACACTTCTTCCGCAGATGTAAAACATGCGGAAGGAAAGTTAACTTCTTGTCGAAAATTACGCCAAGGAATTTTATCTCATTGACTACAGGAATGGGTCTATTATTTATGAAAAGCACAGGATCATCATGGAGGCTAGTTTTCCTGCAGAAATGAACGCAGCAACTCTTACTAGGAGATATACTTAGGCCATTCCGTTCACACCAAGTAATTAGGTTATTTACAGCTGTTTGCAACTGTCTCTCAATTATATTCATGTTTGATCCTTGATATGAAATTTGTAAATCATCAACATATAAATTACTATGAACAGAAGATGGTAATTGATGAAGGATGTTACTGATAAAAAGGTTAAAAATTGTTACACTTAAAACGCTACCTTGCGGGACACCCTCAGCTTGAGTAAAAGTATTGGAAACTGTATTTCCAATACGTACTTTAAAATGCCTGGATGCTAGAAAATTTTGGATAAATATTGGAAGATTTCCCTTAAAGCCAAGATTATGCAGAGTACGGAGAATTCCATAGCGCTATGTACGGTCATAGGCTTTCTCAACGTCGAAGAAGATTGCAACTAGGTGGTTTCTCCTCACGAAGGCATTTCGAATTTGGGATTCTAGATCCACTATGTTATCTATAGTGGATCGTCCTCTTCGAAATCCGCTTTGATGACGAGGTATGCAATTATTCTTCTCTAAGACGTAAATGAGTCTAGCATTGACCATACGCTCAAATGTTTTGCACAAGCAACTCGTGAGAGCTATTGGACGATAACTCAGAGGGTCAGATGAATCTTTGCCAGGCTTCAAAATCGGCATCACTATCGCTTCCCTCCAAGAAGTTGGAAAGAGATGCTCCGTCCAGATTCTATTAAACAATATCAAGATGTTCAATAACGAATCATTGTCTAAATGACGGAGCATTTGATAGGAAATTCCATCAAGCCCTGGACTGGTGTTATTGGCCTGAGACAAGGCTGTCTTTAATTCCGACAATCGAAAAGCACAATTATATGGTAGATTACGTCGATCGTCAAATCTTACTGGTGTCCGCTCTGCAATTCCTTTAGTCCTTAGAAAAGTAGGACTATATGAATTAGAGCTGGAAACACAGGCAAAAGTTTCTCCGATGACATTGGCAATATCTACCGGTGAGGAATGTACAGCAGCTCCAGTTTTTAAAACAGGAATACAATGGTCCTGATATATACCATTGGCTGCTTTCACTTTCCTCCATAACTGTTTGCTTGATGTCGATGTGGTAATTGATGACACATAACGAATCCAAGATTCCCTCTGACTCTTACGTCTGACTCTACGAGCAAACGCTTTGGCTTTCTTGAAAGCAATAAGATTCTCCATAGTTGGGTATCTTCGAAATATATTCCATTGCTTCCTTTGTTTCTTGTAGGAGATTTGACACTGTTCATTCCACCAAGGTTTCCGGTGTTTATGTGGAATGATGGAATTTTTAGGGATAGCAGCATCCGCAGCTCCGATTATTGTGTCAGTGACATATTTAACGGCATCATCTATCACATATGTCTCAACTCTTGTCTCACTGATCACAGCCAATTGCGTGAAAAGAGTCCAATCGGCTCGACTGTACATGTAATTAGGTGGGTTGTAGCGCACACTATTACTTCCAGCCTGAGACACGATTAGAGGGAAATGATCACTATTGTAGAGGTCATTTCCGACAGCAAAATTCAGCAATGACAGGAGTGATGGAGAACAAATAGCTAAGTGAAGAGAGTGAAATGTCCGTGTAGGTTCGTGGAAATAAGTCTTCTCGTCGGTATTCAGCAGACAGAGGCAATTGTCAGATATAAATTGCTCTATGCTACGACCGCGAGAATTCGTATCATCACTACCCCACAAAGGACTATGGCCGTTAAAATCACCAAGCAATATAAATGGAGTTGGAAGTTGATCCACTAATTCATTCAGTTCCTCTGCTTGGATGACATCATTCGGTGGTAAGTAGAGGCTACATACCGTGATTAGACATGTGGTGTAGATTCTGACAGCCATAGCCTGGAGTGTAGTTCTTAACTGATGTGCTGTACTGGGATAACTGTTTGATGTAATAATACAAACTCCACCAGACACAACAGCATCACCACCATAATCCTTTCTAAAGCATTGAAACCCACGCATTTTGGTGATAACAGTGGGCTTCAGGAATGTTTCCTGGAGAGCCACACATGCAGGGTTGTAGCGAAAGATGATGGATTTGATGTCATCAATGCGAGACCGAAAACCACGACAATTCCAGGAAACAAAGGAAGTCATCAATGGAATATATTCTAACCTTTATCACTATTGCTCATCGTCATCTCAGATGAATCTTCCGAATTAAAATCATCATCTGATGGATGCAGTTTGACGGCATCTGCATCCAGACAGAGAAGAGCTTTTTTTGTTGTTAAGGAAGACTTTCTAGGGCCTTCCTTGGCAATTTTTAATTTCCTAGCCTTTAAGGATTTTGATTTTGCTAAAGTTGTGTTTGTGATTACTGGTATGATAGAGTTTACTGTTTTTTGCTTCACAGGCAGACTTTTTATATCAATGGACTCAGTTTCTGTTTGAGTACCATAAGATCTAGTGCTCTTCTTAACAGCTGCAGCATAACTAGTGCCAGGTTGAGGAGTGCGTGATGATACTATTTTACGAGCTTCTGGGTAGGAAACTTTGTTCTTTATTTTGATGGCTGTGATTTCCTTTTCAATCTGCCAGGCTGGACAAGATCTAGAGTAGGAGGGGTGGTCGCCTTGGCAGTTGACACACACCTCTTTAGCGTTGCAGGTAATACTATCATGGCCGACGTTGGCACAACGGGCACAAGTAAGTTTTCCTCTGCAAGCTAATTTTGAATGTCCAAAGCGTTGACATTGAAAACATCTCAGAGGATTTGGAAAGTATGGTCTCACAGAACACCGCAAATAAGCAACTTTTACGTGTTGTGGTAAATCTGGAGTGGCAAATGTCAAAACAAGATTGTTCGTTTTCAATACAATGCCATCTCTTTTGATTGTCATTCTTTTAACAGAGCATACTTTCTGAGATTTAAGATTTTCAAGAATCTCATCAGTAGATGTATATTGCAAATCCTCTGCCGTAATCACACCACGAGAAAAATTTAAATTCCCGTGAGGTGTTACAATCACATCCATATCGCCCAGAGTTCTCATCGTCATCATCAGTATAGATTGTCTTTCAGAGGACGTCTCCAGTAAGAGGTCACCAGATCTTAATTTCTTTAGTGATTTTACTTCTCCAAGGAAAGCAGAAACACTTTTTTCAATAACAAAAGGGGAAACAAACTGAAAAGTTCCCTCTTTTTTTTTGAATAACAAAAAATTTTGCAGTATACATTGACAATTGTTCCTCCCGTGGGAGTGAAGATAATGTAGCTAGTTCCATGTAGCAAAAAGTTAAAATTCAGGGACCAGACGGCACCACCCACCACGGAGCCCTACGAGGGGATACAGGTTAATTGTACCAGTGCTAGTCAGTCCCTATACGCTCACGGTACATCCCTGAGGTGGTCTCCACCCTTAACGAGTCACCCAGTAGATGTACCGATCGCTTGATCCATAAAGCCGATTGATGTGCTGAGGACCACAACACAATTCCCGTTTACCTGAAGCAGAGGCCAAAGTAATGTGTTGGTCTTTGAGGGCCTCAATTACCAGGACCCTCCTTTCCAGGGACACGGGTCTCCACGCACGGCAAACACGTGGGTGATTTAGTCCCCAAGAGGAGCTAATAGCAACAGAGCGGCGAAAGCTACTCAAGGGGAGCCCTCAACCTCTTACGAGGCAACCACACTGAGGGAGAAGAGGAAGGAAAAGCAGAAGAGTAGAGGAGAGAAGAAAGGAAAGAAGAGGACAAATCACTAGGGTACCTCGGGATTGTGACACCCGTGTTTACCTAAAGAAGGTAAACCCCCTGAGGGGAGCTTGATTGGAGCGTCACCACCAATAAGTATTTCTATGAACAGTGAAGAGTCATCCGGTGGATCAGAAATTCTCAATCTTTTTTTTTTTTGAGCAAAGTGAACAATTTCTGGTGCAACAATAGAAAGTGTAGTATAGGAATTGGAGCTTTCAAATGCTGAGATTGAAATTGCTTGCTCCACAAAGTTGAAAGTGACAGTTGAAAACATCTACGTTGTTTTTGTGAAGTAAAATATTCAAATACTTGAACTGAAAGTGCGGCAGAACTGATAACTTTAAGCTTAAGTTTTTCAGCGAGATATGTGTGAACAAAAATTTCTTGGCTACGACCATCTAAAATGCAGCGTGTTAATTTAGCCGAATCGGCGTCCGCGACGTATCTGTTACGTCGCAATAAACTGGTCGAAAAGCTGCTCATGACGGCAGGGATACGTCGAAACTTTCCTGTTCGAAAGCGGCCTGCGACGGCAGAGATACGTCGCAGAGTTTTCAGCGAAAGCGGCCGCGACGTATATTTTCGCATAGTAGAAACCACTTATTTTTGCTTTCCCCCTAATCGGTGGCTTGATTGATCAGTCTTAATCACTTAAACCACACTCCTTGGAGACTTTTCTTTGAAAACTATAACTCAGCCTGAGTTTTACGCTAAATATCTAAAATACTGATTATTTTTTCGCCAAGATTCAACTTTAAAATTTAATAATCTATAAATTTGTTGCTTTAGAAATAAAATGCAAGTTTATACATAATTATTTTTTAATTTTAGTTCCTAAGCTAATTGAATTAGACGATTTTATTACACAAAAATTTTAAATCCATATGTACTTTTAAATTACTAACAAGCTTGCCTTCTTTTCTAAGTTAAATTTTAATAACTTTCCTGCTTATGCTAATTATTTCTTACATCTTAGTTGATTTAATTCAGTTTTTATTGTTTTTGACGGCATTTTTTATCGACTAGTTATGACAGAAATAAACAAATAAATTTCGTAAATGGAAATTATTTAATTTCCAGTGAAAGAGCTCATGGCCGTTATAGTAAAATCGATGTGTCGTCCATAATAAATAGCATTTACCTTAATGACTAAAATTCATTTTATTTGCGTCTTTATAAAAAGATACTATTTCTTAAAAATTTTACTATATTAGAAATTTTCTCGATTAAAAAATAAACTACAATATTTCTGATATTAGGTTTGTTCTGCTGTGAAAATCATTTTATGCTATATATTTTTTTTTATTTGCGTACATGTAATAATTTTTCTAGATGACGTAACGATAATATTTAATAATATAAAATTCCTTACTAGAAATTTATTGCAGATTTAAAACAAAATAGATTTATGAGGAATATAAATAATCAAATTTTTAAACAGTAAATTGTTCAGAAACAAAATAATGGAATTTTATATTTAAAGATGAGCTAAACTTTTTAATGCAGAAAAATTTTTTGCCCTTTTATTTTATAAGGTGTGTGAAATGGAATGATCCTATCGAAATAGTGTATTAGTGAATCGAAATCACATTTATGCTACAATCTAAGCAATTAAATTTTCAACCAACAGAAAATAATTATTTTATTACCAAATTTATTTTTAAAATAGGCAAATTATTAATACTTTAGTTTTACAAATAATTATCTTTTAACGCGATCCATATTAGGTATAAAAGAAATTTTTAAATATAATAATCTTAACCAGAGAATTTCTTGTTGTAAAAAGTAGTTACATATTTACTTTACTCTTCTTATTTGAAGTAAAAATTAATTTTTCTGGTTTATCTTTGAAACATAAAATGGTATATTCCATATACGATTGATTGTGTTATTTAAATTTAAAAATATAAACGCATTATATATTTCAAATAAACTTCTTTTTTAAAAAATTAAAGTTTTTAAAACAATGAACACATTCACTTTGAAAAATCTGAATGAAATAGTATGCTAAAGTTATATGACTATAGAAATCATAGAATGTTTAAATTTAGTTGTGTTGTAACAATCTGAATTAACGATAACAAGATATAGATGACACAAATATTATTAATTATATTAAAGGGACAAAATTGATTACAGAAATAAAATGAAGTTCAAAATGAGATATTGGCTTAGAAATAAATAAATTAGCTGTTCAAATTATGAAAAAATTATTTATTTTCTTAAAATACTATGAATTTGAGCTCGCATAATCATTGTTTATTATAAAATATAATATTAATACAATATTTAAATTGCTAGCTAATCTTTTTATAGGAATATGGTGTTATTTATTTGAGTAAAAATAAACCATAGTAAAGAAAGTTAACAAATTCAGGGCAAACTTATAGTACATTAGTTATATGATGATCTAAAAATATAATTATAAAAAAAGATTCATTATTGAATATTCATTAACGTTCATAAAACTGATCAATTTAGAATTAAAGGCGTGTTCTGAATTTATAAAATAAATAAATAAAAAGTAATCTTTCGGTACCAAACATAACGTTTTCACCTTAAGTAAATTTGTGATAATCTAAACATTATTGTTTTTCTAAACTAGTAATAGATAAATATTAAGAATTGAAAAAAAATGCTTATAAAAATTTTTGTTGTTTAGCTTTACAATTCTTAAGAATATATCCTCTGTCAATTTAAATAATGATTACTTTTTTCAATTTTGATAATATTTTTCGATTTTTATTCTTGATATATAACATTGTAATATTCATTATATTGAAAGCATAATACTGTTTTAGCACATTTTATATAAATTTTTTTGTACGTCGGCTCCCATTTCAACGACCTTACAATATAGAAAAGAATACTTGCATTTTTTATTCGTAAAAATTCATTTGAATTTTGAAAACATTTGAGATAATTTTTAAAAAAGGATCTATGTGATTAAATTCAAATTTTCAGACTTAACTTCGGATTTAGGTATTTATCTGTTAAGTCATTAAATCGTTTATTAATGTTAACAATACAAAATAACAAAAACTGAAATAAAATTATTCTTTCAAAAAATAAAATGTAGTTGAAATGCAATCAAGGATATTAAATTTGTATTATTAACGCAATTTTTGAAATTTTCTGTTTTCAGAATTTTTAAAATTTAAAATAAATTTCTGTTTGGAAATTTTCTATCCAAAATTCTACCTTACTTATATAAAAAAAGAGAATATTTATAAAGTTTAAAATTTTTATAGGATTCCTGTAATCTTTTATAATTTCATAAGCAAAATTTGTTTTGTATCATTTTGTTTCTATCATATTGATACTAATATATTTTTTGTTATGCAGCAGTAGTTATAAATAGCTCCTATAGTATTCAAACATTTTTCACTTGATTATTTCCTTTCCTTAAAACCTTGCGAAGTTTTTTTTTATCACAGGTAGTTGAATACTAAAGGATGAGGTATTAAATTTATTTTCTCTACAATTTTTACAAGTATTCGATTATTAACAGTACTGTTTCAAACAGCTTCTCCCATATATCCCCTGTATATACGTTAAGACTTCGTTTCAAGGTAGATAATTTATTCCACATGTGGCTTCCTGTGTGGTTAAAGATGTTTCCATTTAGTTACAGATGGAATGAAAGCGGATTTTATCGATTACTCTAGTTGAAGTAGACATATGATATATTTTTAGTTCTGCTAAAAAAATTAAGTAAATTAATAATTTTAATATATTTCTAATTCATTTAGACTGTTGAATTATAGAAACATATAAATAATCTAAATCAGCCTTGCTATGTGTGCTAAAAGTATTATAATATTGAAAGGGAATTGAAGAAAAAAAATTTAAAAGTAATAAATGATTTTATAATATTGTTTTAGAATGTAAATATATAAGAAGTATCATAATTAAGAAAGTACACAATCAGCAAATATAATGTGTTAAAAAATTTCTTATACAGAACAAAGTTTATGCAAGTTTATCTAATGTATTTTGCATTAAATAGTTTTATTTTCATATACAATAATACAGAAATGAAAATTAATCCTTTTTTTGTAAATATTTAATTTTTTGGACTAAAAAACTTTTCCAAATATTTAAATATAAAGTGAAAGTAATTTCTCAGATATAGTATAAACCAAGAACAATACACCCATTTATTCACCTTACTGTAATAAAAATTTGAAAAGCTTCTGTGTTTCATTCAAAAAGAGAAATTTCCATTATACAGAAAATAATAAATATACAAGAAAATGTGACAAGCAACTTTCTTAATTAAACTGCGTAAGAAATCTAAAACATAATTTGTGGATACCGTTTTTCTTTGAATTTCATATTATTTACCAAGTCAACCTAAAAACACTGAGGAATATCTTCAATCATTTTCAATTACACAAAAAAACAGTTTATTAATAATTTTTGCTTTTTAAGTTTTATACAAAAATAGATATACGTTTTAACCACTTTTATTGGGATGTACAATTCTTTCTAGCAAATACATACAACTCTAGATAGGGTAGTTAGTAGTAAGTGAAATCCCCTCCCTCTAAATTGAGCGCTGTGACAGTTTTCAGGGGGGTAGGAAATGTTCCCAATGAGAATGGGAAACAATTGACGATTTTTGTATAGTTTAGGAAAGTGGCTGTGGAACGAAAAAGTAGTACATCTGGTTTTAAAGAGGAAACATTTTTCGCAGATTCTTGAAATTTTCTGAGCCGCTTAGTCGGTTAGTAATGCCTGTGGGGCCAATAACACACACACGAGCAGTTTGTAAATGTGTGAAAATTGTTTTAGGAATGTTTATGGGATTTATAGTACTATTAGTTATCAGCAGTTAAGTATTTTGAACAGGTGGACAAATGGAAACATGACGCTTTTTCTTGCTTTTAGTGCATCGTGCAGTATTTTTCTTCGGAAGTTTGAAATTCTATGATCACGATTTGTACACGGAAAGCAGCGATTTGAAGTTTTAAGTTTCTGAACACGAGTCTGTAACAATTTTACAATATTGAGGCCAATGTCCAGTAGTATCACAAACGGAATAAAATGGCGAAATGTTCTTACTTTTGTTTACTGTTTCTGAATTGACATTAAAATTTTCAACAGTGCACTTTATGGTGTGATCAGAAAAAGACGTACATTTAAATCTTTGTGCTGCAACTACACCTTCCACTTCTTCAACCAAGAAATGTATCAGTCTAGTAATATTACTTTCGTTTAGTTTTTCACGCTTGGCATCGAAAATCTAGCAGGCAACAAATATCTTTGGAGAATGCACGATTAATTTTTGATACTAGAATTCTGCTGTATGCTTCAATATTTTTACCAAGAGCAGTTAAAGCTTGAATTCTTCTGTACCATTCTATGCAAAGATCATTTAGATGCGTTGGGTATGGGTGCTGAATAATATTTAAATGTCCTAAGTAATCTAAGTGTAACTGGACAATTGTATCGTTATTTCCGTATCGTTCATCCAACAATTTATTTGTCACTTTACAGGTGTCTCCTATTGCACTAATTCCATCAACAAGGCTTTTAGCTTCACCATCTAAATAACCTTTGAGGAAAACATGCTCATCAATAACACAAAGAAGTGGATTTGCAGCCATAGAAGATTTAAACTGTTCTCAAAAACATTGTTTAATTTCTCCTGTAGTTTAATTGTTGGCAATTTAACTGTATATGATTGAGTCACAGGCGTTGTAGTTGGATTTTCGCCAAATGTCATGGCCAATTCATTAGAGTTCATATTCAAAGCAGTAAAATTATTTGCAGTTGGCGATAATTTATTCTGAATTGTGTTTCGTGTTTTGAAAATTGCTGATTCACCAGTATCTATGTAGTTTTCGGCACAGGTGCCGTATAATCATGGTCTTGTTAGCGCCAGATACATGTGTATGTACAGCACCAACGCAATTTAAACCAAATTCCTTCATTATTACTGCAAAAAATGATTATTTAACACTGTTCTTCTGAATAATGTAATTAAAATTTAAGACAAGAATCTCAGGATACAATATGACAGCACAGTTTTTATTTTTATATATTATATTACACACAATTTTACATTCGAATGCAACTAACTAACTTGACAACGAAAATGCAACAAAACTAACTTGTTGCCAAACTCATTATTCAAAGAAAATACATTTCCAGCAACAGTTGACATAACTTGTTTTTTTCATTTTGCATGCACAAAAAATAATTTAATAAATTACACATTAATTTTATCTTTAAAATTTACATGAAGATTTATTCCTTATTTTAATTAATATTTTAGCACTTTGTTTAATTTACTTCATTGCAAAATAATATTTTGCTAATGATATGATATCGATTATTTCTTCAAAAGAAAACTTGACTTGTAAAGCCATCTAGTGGTCAATTTACGATCTAGAAACTGTGTACTTACATTACTCCCTCACCAGTAACTAAGTTACGATACAAAGAACCATGGTGAAATATGTAATTTTTGAAATAAAAATAAGATTTTTTTTTTTACACCTAGCATATACTCTACATATTTAACTTTTGTAACATGTTACAAATTATAACTTGTGTAATGTAGAATAATTATTGCACATTACACATAAACAAATTACAATACATACATAGTTACAATTACTGATATTTTCAAGAGAAATAAAAAACAGAACTTTCCAAGGCTACATCAACATTAAGATTTTTGCTAAGTTACTTTGTACATTTGCAAGTATTTTACTTTACAATATGCACGAGGGCAGTTAAAAAATAAAAGCATACTAAGCTACTATAAAGAAATAAATCATAATATATTTACATAGAAGAAAATGCAGGATTGGAAATAAATCAAAATATATAAACATAGTAATATCAAGTGTTAATATTAATGTGTAATAAGCCAGAAAGTTTATTATACTATTAATCTTGAAATCTGACAGGTAATTTGATCTTTCGCCCACAGCGTGTGTTAGTAGATGTATTATTCTTATCAGGTCTGTACTGTGAATCTCCTGCCCGTAAATTCTTAGGAAGTGGACTGTCATCCAACACCAATGGCAGTAAATCACTGTCAGTTAACATATAAGCTGGTTTAAGTCTATCAATTGAAATGTTGACACATTTATTTTTTATAGACAGGGAAAAATATTTATCATTTCTGCCCAATACTAAAAAGGGTCCCTCGTAAGCAGGTTCTAGAGGTTTTTTTACTCTGTCAATGCGCACAAAAACATGATCACAAGATTTTAAATCCCTGTGAACAAACACTTTCTGGTTAGATCTCTGCGGCGATCGTAACGGTTTTAATTTATCCATGACCTCTTGGAGTTTGCTGACAAATGTTCCAGGTTCCATTCTTGAACTAGGTGGATCAAAAAATTCACCAGGTACTTTAATGTGTGTGCCATACACCATCTGTGCAATTGAGTACTTTGAATCAAGTTGAAGAGCTGATCTAAGACCCAAGAGCACTGTGGGCAAAATTTCAGTCCATTTGACACTATTATGTGCTTTCATGGCTGTTTTTAATGTGCGATTCAGTCTTTCGATTTTTCCATTGCACTGAGCATGATATGGAGTGGAATGTCGCACTTTAGCACCACATATTAACGCAAGATTTTTGAACAATTCAGATTTGAACTGCATTCCTTGGTCAGCAATGATACTGCCAGGTACCCCAAATCGACATACCCAGTGATTATAGAAAGCCTTGCTTACAGTTTCTGCAGTAATGTCCTGCAAAGGAATGGCTTCCATCCAGCATGTAAATCTGTCTATACATGTCAAGCAATACATTTGGCCCTCAGATGGAGGCAAGGGGCCAATAAGGTCAATATGCACTATAGTGAACCGAGAATCTGGCTCTTGATATTGAGAAACTTTTGATTTTGTGTGCCTGGTTGTCTTCACTTTTTGGCAATTGATGCATCCTCTAGCCCACTCTCGAACTTCCTTATTGATTCCAGGCCAAACAAACCTAGCAGTTATCTGCTTAACAGTTGATCTGATGCCAGGATGTGACAGGTTGTGAATCTGATTAAAAACTTTTTTCCTGAAGTTGAAAGGAATATATGGTCGAATTTTGCTTTGAGATATATCACACCACAATGTTTTTCCAGATTCAGTGGTGTACGGTTTGAACTTGAGTGATGTGTCACTGGAGCATAACTCTTTAAACTCTGGATCAGTGCTTTGCTGGATCTTGTGCTATTACCTCATAATCAATCAAAGATACTTCTTCAATCCTTGATAGAGCATCGGCTACAACATTATCGGCTCCACTGATGTGTTCTATGTCTGTCGTGAATTGTGAAATATACTGGAGCTGACGTAATTGGCGTGGAGATGCCTTCTCATTTTTTTGCTTAAAAGCAAATTTTAGTGGTTTGTGGTCTGTGAGGATGCTAAATTCTCTCCCTTCTAACATATGCTTAAAGTGTTTTATTGACAGATATATACCTAATAGTTCTCGATCATAGGTACTATAAGATCTTTGAGCGGCATTCAATTGCTTTGAATAAAAAGCTATTGGCTTCCAACTGCCTTCTTCTAATTGTTGCAATACAGATCCTATAGCCCAATCAGAGGCATCTGTACACAATGATAATGGGAGTCCAGGTTTTGGAAAACATAATAAAGCAGCATTTGCCAAATCTGTTTTACACTTTTCAAATTGTTGTACAGCTTCATCAGTCCAGGGAACCTGTCGTCGATCTTTTTTCTTGGCACCCTTTAACAGCTCGTGTAGTAGTGCTTGAGTTTGTGCAGCATTTTTAAGATATCTTCGATAAAAATTTAACATCCCAAGGAATGTGCGAAGCTCATGCAAGGTTGCTGGCAACTTATAATCTAAAATTACTTGGACCTTTGCCGGAAGAGGACGAGATCCTTTAGAAGTAATGAGGTGTCCCAAGAATTCAATTTGGTCAACCCCCATTACTGATTTTGCTACATTTATATGTAATCCATATTTATTAAGTCTTTCAAACACAAGATTCAAGTGCTCTTTATGTTGTTCTTCTGAAGATGATGCAACAAGTACGTCATCTATATATGGAAATAAAAAATCTAATCCATGAAAAACCTCATTAATAAATCGTTGGAATGTGGCGGGAGCATTACGAAGACCAAAACTCATTACATTGAACTCGAACAAGCCAAATGGTGTGATAATCGCTGTTTTCTGTTTATCTTCCTCAGCAATTGGTATTTGGTAGTATGCTTTCGTAAGATCAAGTTTTGAGAAAATTACCTTATCTTTTAAAATTAGTTGAAAATCTTCGATTCGAGGGATGGGATACCTATCTGGTATCGTTCGTTCATTTAATCTCCTATAATCGCCACATGCACGGACGGTACCATCTTTTTTTGCTACAAGGTGCAAAGGACTTGCCCACTGGGATTTAGATGGACGAATAATGTTATGATCCAACATATATTGAAATTCTTGTTTAGCTAATGACAATTTTTCTGGGTTTAATTGCCGTGCTCGTGAATGCACTGGTTGTCCTTTGGTGGTAATGTAATGCTTGACATCGTGTTTGGTATAAGTGTTTAAGACATGAGGTTTAGTAATGTCTGGGTACAATCTAAGTAGTTCACTAAATTGTGATGTATTATTCAATGTACTGATGCACAATGCATCAGTAACAGTCATAATTTCACTTCTTATGGACAGTTTTGTGACATCATCAATTAATTTTTTGTTGTGAATATCAATTAATAACTGAAAATGATTTAGAAAATCGGCACCTATAATGCCTTTGCTCACCTTTGCAACAACAAATGGCCACTGGAAAGCACGCCTGAGACCAAAATCTAAAGTCATGGTTTTCACACCATATGTTGGTATTTCTGTTCCATTTGCTGCATATAAAACATACGAACTGGGAGTAGATGTTTTTGCAGTTGCCGGAATTAATGAGAGATCTGCACCACTGTCAATAAGGAAACGCAGTCCAGTCGTTCTATCTTTAACAAATAAACGAAATTTGCGGCGAACTTCTTGGGAAGCAGCAGGTCTTGCCGCAGAATCTACTGCTTCTCTATGTTTTCCGCATCCTTCCAGCTGCATGGTTGTTTGCACTTATCTGGGAAACATTTCCTTCCAAATTTAAAATGAAAGAAGCAGTATTTACCTTTGGGGTCAAACCGCCTTCGTGATTTACTTCGGCTTCTATTTTTATAGTGCCCAGGACTCTGAGCTCGTGAGCGTGATATCCTTGTACTCATACTTGCTATTTGCTGTTCAAGAGCACATATCTTTTTTAGCAACTCATCTACAGGAGGGTTTGCTTGACTTGCACTAGCTAATTCCACCCGTGGATTCAGTTCCAGAATTTTGTCCGCCATTGTGGCTAATTTTTCTAACCCTTCATCACTCACAATCAACACATGCTTAATACAATCTGGCATTTTTTCTAGCCACAATGTTCGAAGGACTTTGTCGGAAATTTCATTTAATTCACCTAAAGCCCGCATTTTTCTTAGAAGCTGGGTTGGCTTCATGTCTCCTAACTCCAGTCCAGTGAGTAATTTTTTCATTTTTAGGCTTTCACTCTCTTTAAATGTCTGCAACAGTCTGCTCTTTGCAGTTGAATATTTATTTGTGCTAGTGTCCTTAATGATGTCCCAGATATTTTCCATGTATCTAGGTTCTAACTGTGCAACTAAATAGTTAAACTTTGTTTCCTCGCTTGTGATTCCACTGATAGTAAATTGTGCTTCTACTTGATAAAACCACATTTCAGGCTTGTCTATCCAGAATGGTGGAATCTTAACACTGACTTTGTTAGCTTCAAATGTGTTTTTGTCTTCACTATCAGTCATTATGACAATATTATTTACTCCATAGAAATAATGCAGAAAGAACACGATTTAATAACGAAATGTCCGGGTCACCAGTTGTTAGCGCCAGATACATGTGTATGTACAGCACCAACGCAATTTAAACCAAATTCCTTCATTATTACTGCAAAAAATGATTATTTAACACTGTTCTTCTTAATAATGTAATTAAAATTTAAGACAAGAATCTCAGGATACAATATGACAGCACAGTTTTTATTTTTATATATTATATTACACACAATTTTACATTCGAATGCAACTAACTAACTTGACAACGAAAATGCAACAAAACTAACTTGTTGCCAAACTCATTATTCAAAGAAAATACATTTCCAGCAACAGTTTACATAACTTGTTTTTTTCATTTTACATGCACAAAAAATAATTTAATAAATTACACATTAATTTTATCTTTAAAATTTACATGAAGATTTATTCCTTATTTTAATTAATATTTTAGCACTTTGTTTAATTTACTTCATTGCAAAATAATATTTTGCTAATGATATGATATCGATTATTTCTTCAAAAGAAAACTTGACTTGTAAAGCCATCTAGTGGTCAATTTACGATCTAGAAACTGTGTACTTACAGTCTCAAGTTTTGAATTTTTTTGGCGACGACGAAATGTTGCTAAGATGACGTTTTTGTGACGTAATGCCGCGCGAATATGTTGTAATTGTGACGCAATAAATTCGTTTTTGAAAAACTTTACATATCTAAATATTAAATTTAAACCTGATAAATAAAGAACGTGAATACATATCATTGAAATAATTAGATTTTCAGAAAATGATACATTAGAATAGAAAGTGAAATAATAAAAATAAGAATATTTTCCTCATTCGTATTCGTTTCCGAAGTAATTTCGGAAACGAAAGCGATTAAGGAAGATATAGGAACTTCGAAAATGTATATATAAATTCTAAGAAAATCGTAATACGAATTCTTACGAAAATTACAGAAGAATTAGAACACGAATACTAATGAAAAATAAAGCAACACATTCGCAAAAAATTTAATATAAATTATTAGGTACAATTTAAACTGTTTATTATAATAACTTTAAAAATTAAATACAGAAACAATAATTTTAATAATGTTTATACAAATTATATATATTATTTTATATTAATAATATAAGTTATAAAAAGGTCATACATAAACTAAAGAAAGAATATGTCGACATAATTTTAAAGAGTAACTTTAAATTCATTCCAATTAATTTTTCCAAAGATTTACCAAAAAACAATAAATGGGTCTAATTTCTTTTTTCGCAAGATTTATGGAATAAATAAAATGCGAAATAAAATTTAAAATCCGTCAAACATATCCATCCGAGAGGCTTTTTTTAACCGAAATTCTCAGTTAACTTCCGCATTTTAAGCACACTAACTCTGATTTTAATACTCTAATTACACGCAAAAACTTAGAGTAATTTCATTTTTCTCACACAATATTTAAAACAGAAAAAACGATTAGCCTCTCCATCCTGACCTAAAATCTGTAACACCAAAAACATTGCACGTCAGCCCAGAACGAATAATACCTTGGTATTTTAAAACGATATTTTGAGCTACAGACATAATTAATTCTAACAATTTTGAGAAAAATGCTGAAAAAATAAATGCAAAACACAAAAATGATTATTTAAAGTAATGAAAAAGAGCAATACAACCTTGAATTTAAATATCCAAAATGTCAAGCAAATTGTAAATAACACTAAAATAATTCTTACGACGTATCCTCTCAAAAATTTCTAATAATATGCGAAAATGGAACAAAATGTTCTAAAACTCGTCGCGATGACGTAAACACTAAGGTTGTCATAATTGAATTTTCAACTTATAATTCTTATTGGTCTTCATCTGTATAATGTAATAATAATTAGGTTGCCTGATACAAATGATTATCTGCCAAAAAACACCAAACTCAGAATTTGAAACCATGAATTATATGGCACCTGTGCCTATCTTTCACTCTGCAAATTATCGTTTTCATATTCATAGTCAGAAAGGAAGTTGTAAAGTTCGTTTACTATTAGTTTCATATCATTTAAAGCAGCTGTTAAGCGATTGCAAATGTATTCAACTTTTTTAATTGAGAAATCATTGTTCAAAGTATTAATTTCAGTAGATAAGTGAGAAACATTACATCGCAGGGCTTTCCGCTTTCATTTTAGTTGAGTCATTACATTTGAAGCTTCACCGGTCAGTGCGAGTAATAAAAAGAAAATGCTAAGTTTTAATGTCGAGAAAGTAATATAATTCAGCAAGAATAATCCAACAGCAGGAAGTATAAGTTCATGGTCCTGTTTCGTAAATGGTTTTTCGACACCACAGATAATAGGATATAGTATTTTAAAGCAACTTATTTCCTAACATAAAAAAGTATAGAACAAGCAAAAACTTAGTGAAAAAAAACTTAAGCTTAAGTGATGCCATTCACAAAATGGTAATGTTATTTTTAATAGTTCCCTTGCTTGGCTGCAAGTCTCAATAACGCAAATCCTAAAAATTCAAATTACCCAGTCATTTTAAAAATTTCTTATTTATGTAAAATCCAGTAATAGTTATTTAATTTTGGATCAAATTTATTTATACAGTTTCTTTTATTATGATAAAGGTATTGAATGCTATTTGAGTTACCGATTAATGAATTTCATTCATAGTTGAATATGGTTGAAGACAACGCCCACATGTTCTTCTCCTTTTTAGGTGATTTGGGAACCTACATTTATAGCATAGGTTCCCAAAGTGGCTCATGTAGACCCCCAGGGATCCATAGGAGACCACACGGGGATCCACATAGATGTGAAAAGAAAATAGGGGTTTACAAGTTGTAAGTGGGGATCCACGAAATTTTTCTGGTTTTCATAATAAAGAACAAACATTTTGGCTTGGATTTACCTATTAACATAGGCAGGTAGCTTCATTCACTAGGTAGGTACTCAAAAATATTCGAGATTCAGTTCAAACACAGAATTGAATAGACAATAGAAAATAGTACAAGAGAGTACATCATATGTGGAGACTTGCGAAGTACCGCCCGTGCGCCGTATCATTAAACGTATTACTATTTTTATTGTTGATATACATTTCAGAGTTCATTGTTGATTTTTTGTCAATCGTTGATTGTTTGTGATAATAAATGTTTATAATTTTGTATAACCACAAGTATTATTTTAATAAATAGGACACAAGAAAATGTGCTACTTTTTTCCCTTTCTTAACACCCCCAATTTAGGGTGATATTTTTAAAGTATTTTGAGAATGCAGTAGAAATGTAGCAGGGGGTCTACCGAAAATAGTAAAACTTTAAAAGTGGTCCACGAGAAAAAAGTTTGGGAACCCATGATTTATAGGCTAGACAGTAAATTTGCTATTTTTGATATAATCTTATGTAAAGATAAATGTTAATTGCTTCTTTACAAAAATATTAAATGAGACTGTTTACACAATAGTATATTGCAAAAATTTCCTTTAAAATATTTAAATTATTAATGGAAAACAATAAATGGAGTCAAAATGTAGTTTCATTCATTTCTAAGAAAGAATTATAATTTGATGTTAGTTGTGTCTCAAAAATTGAATAAATAATCTTTTCTCAATAACTTTTGCATTTACATTACTATTAAAAAAAGCAGACTTTTTTTTCATGATTCACAAAAAAATATATACAATCGAAACCAAACTATTGAAATTTCTCATTTATGATGTTTTTAAATATTCAGCAAATAATGTTTCTCCAAAACTTGAGTAATTTTTAGACTATTTTTCAAAAATATTTTATTAATTATAAAATATAGTTAATAAAATATTTTTATATAATAAAAATATATATTAATAAATTTTTTTATTTAATAAGAAAAATATATTATAAAAATATATAAATTTTGTTGTTAAAATAATATATTTTAAAAGATATAAATCGTAATGATGAACAATGATCAAGAAATTATAGTTAAAGTTACAAATTTACAAAAAATATAGTACATTTTAAAGAATATTTATGTACCTTATATATAATTTTATTAACTAACGTTTATAAAAGGAACAGAAAGACCACGTTCTAAATAGTTTTAGTAAAATAACGAATTATCAACAAATTATTTTCCGCTCATCTTAAATGTTAACAAGTAATATTTGCCACACTGATTCATACAATTCTTGAGTTCCTTTTGGAAAAAATTAAGAAAATTATTTCTTAACCATTTCAAATGTCATGCTTCTTTATGACATTGTTTCCTGTGTCTCATTTAAGTAAATTCTACAGCAATCTGACAACTTTTGTAAACATTGTGATAGTACAGTGATATTTTTCTGATTAATCTCTGCTTTATTATTTATATGGTATAAATTTATGCCCATATATCATACCATATAAAAGGATATTCCATCTTATTGAAAGGTTCATTCTTAGAAACAAAGTAAAGATATATAAAAAAAATTAATGCATTTTATAATGAAAAAATATATTTTAAGAGCATATAATTAAGGCTAAAAACAATTTAATTTTATATTTTTCTTATAAATTTTTTTTATACGCAAAACGAATTCCACTTTCATAAGAGCTTCACAACAATAATATATTTCTAAATTTTTATCAGGTTTTTTTTAATATTTACTTTATAAAAAATGTAAAATACATGCATTATATGACTTGCCACCATTTGCATCGGAAATAAACAAAATTTATAAAAGCCATATGTTCAAACGCATTTTGTGTAAGTTTAAAGTTTCTGTTTGTTTGATCTTGTGAATTCCTTTTTTCTGGAATGATGGAAATTCTAGAAGCAGATTTTAAAAGTAATACAGGAAAGAAAATATCCCAGAAAGTAAGTAACTGCTGTAGAAACATTCGCTTAAAATTCCCGATTTAAGCGGAAAAAATAATAAAAAATAACCTGGACATAGCTTATTCTTTATGATTCCCAAGACTTGGTTTCATTCTATTTTTAGAGATTTGTATTTTTCTTCAAAAGCTCATGGCTTAAGAAAATGGATGTTGTTGAAATTTCCGTTTGTTAAAGAATGCAAGAGATGAGAAATGAAATATTCATCAGTATCCGGTAGAGAGGCATTTAAAGCTAGATTGTATATTTTTCTCCAAGAAAATAAGGTACTTTAAATTAAAGTGTTTTTAAATTTTTATTTTGCTTATTTAAAAATCTTAAAGATTTAATCCTTAAAGTTTGTCGACTAGAAAACAATAATTATAAAATATATCAAAGTGTACATGTTTATGAAATAAATATTAATTTTTTGAATTTTCAAATATTTTATAAAACTGTACTTTTATCACATATAAATATATATATCTGTTGATTTTAGTCACAAATAAATTTATGTGCTATCGTATTTAAATACAACTTTTTCAGGTATTGATAAAATAGTAGTTATTCCTTGTATTGTAAATGCTTAAAACTATAAGAAATATAATAATATTTTACCTTTATTTATAATTAAAATATTGTTTGTTCGTGAGCAGTGTACTACATATATATGCTTAACTGCCAGATATTAAAAAATAATATTATAGGGTGATATCAAAGAGTAATTATTATATAACAAAGAAAATTTAAATTGTTTCAGAAATGAAAATTTCAGTAATTTAACATACGATATTTTACAATGTAATTTTGTTACTGAGAGAAAAATCCTTATCAATAACCATCATTACATACAAAACATAATTAACATTATCATGATCAAACTATAGAGATATAATTAAGACGAAAATGTATTCATCAGCGAAATTAAAAAAATGAATCCGTTTTGACTGTTTTTGGAACTTTATGTCAAACATATAACATACATAGTAATATATAGAAACATTTTACTGTACTAGCTGTAGGACAAGTTAATGCTTACCAATATTAGATGCATGTTAATTTTGTATGACTGAGAGATGTTGAAATCAAAGAGCTGGCATGTTTCATCCAAAAATATATCAACATAGATACATCAGATTTTACGATTTTGTTGAATGCGTGGGTGCTTGTGATATGACGGTCTCTGAATGGATACAAGATGAATAAATAAAATAGATTTCCCTAGAAATTTTTGACTCAGCCTCAAGCAATTATAATGTTAAATAATTTTAGACTAAAGATGAGTTTTTACTATTTTTAGAATTATTATTAGAGATTATTAGAGAATAATTTATTATTATATTATTAGAAGTATTATTAAATAATTATTATTAGATAATAACTATTAGAAAAATTTTTACTATTTATTTCACTTATTAGCGTATAAAAAATAATAATTTCTACTCTCATTTCATGTAACTAGTTTGTCGCAAGCAAAGTTTATGAATTTATAAAAAAATAACCAATTCAATAAAATTTCAGTTTAAAAAATGCATTCAAATAAAAAAATTAAAAATTTTGTACTGCTGCACACTAAAATTACTACATTAAGGACGTGACATGCAACATACGTTTAAGTTACACTACAAAAATAAGTTATACGTAGATAATTTTTTTACAAAGGATTCATTTAAAATATGTAGGGTACTGACATCAAAAATTGTATTAAATAAATTATGAAATGCTTCGGATATACAAATTGTAATTGAATATTGTTTCCTAGTTGTAAATTTTGCTGTGACTTGCGTATGAAAAAAATTCTTGCCAGTACATTTTTCCTTTTATCAGAACTCAAATTGTAACCCTATTAAAAGTCTGCAAAATATGAAAGTGAATCGAGCAGAATGGTTATTAATAATTTGATAACTCTAAATCTTATGATATTTTTCGCAATTCCTGTAATTTTTCGGTACACATTGTAGTCTTGGTAAGAGTTGATACTTTGATTCAATTGAAATTTGAAGATTATGCTCATCGTTCCATTGTTTGAATTTTTCTACTTCTATTGTTGCTAATGCTGCAAGTTCTCTGTCACTATTAGCTGCTATCATAAATGTAAAGTCAGCAGTAAATGCTTGTAAGTTAATGATTAAGCAATTATCTGCTTATTTAGCAATTGCGTGCCAATCCCATTGCGCCAATCCATCTGCTATTGTATTCCACTGGATAGGTCCACTGCATGACCGTTACGGGCATCCTATTTTTTTGCTGCTTTTCTACGAATTTCGAATTTGTTTTCATCAATGTGATTCTATTATCGAGGTTACTAATTAGAACTTGTTTTATATTAGGACACGTTATTAAGTCGAGAAGTTTTCTTATTGAGATTTGTGGCACATTATCAAAGGCTCCTTTAATACCTTTATATACATAACTTCATTTCAATTTTAATTATTTATTTTTTTCTAACTTTTTGTGATTAAATTATTCTTGCAAAATTTTACAATATCTGCCTGCTGCGGAAAAACACCCACGGAATTTTAGCTTTTTTCCCCAAGGTGTCTTCCCCATCACAACAGTCCTTATATATTTTTCTATTATTTATTTATATTATTCTTTTTTATCTCACCGGGATCTGCCCCATGATCTGTATATCGGGTGCGTGAATGGGCGTGCGGGGTGGGTAGGGTGGCATCTGTGTCACTTCCGCTTTATCAATGAGGTTTATTACACTTTAGAAACACTGACTTCAAGAAATTTCTGTAATACAAATTCAAATTAACTACTTAGTAAATAGATTAAAACAAGTCATAATGGAAAATATCAAAATATTTACGCCTAGACTTTCAAATTCTTCACCAAACTTATCAAGATTAAATCTGGAAGACCTTAATTACAACATAATTGGTTCCAACTCAGGTTCTATCACAGAAAAAACTAGAGTTATGGTTGCAAGACTACCACAAGGTAAAACGAACTGTGCACAACCCTATCAAACATCCCACACATTAACCTTTATCGATAAACTGCACATAATCCTTTCAAAAAGGGGAAATTTGTATCTTCCCAGAGTCATTAGGGACTCTGGATTGGAAATATTAGACGAGTTGTCTACCATACAAACTTCAAAAAACGATAAAAAATTAAGGACTGTAAGTGTAATCTTCAAAATGCCATTCAAGAAATTTGCCATTTGAGCACAGTTATGATTCCCTAATTAACAAATGAAATCGTCGTATAAAAAACCTTCATTTAAATTCCCAAAGAAAAACTGTAACAACCAGTAATAGCTGACAATCCACCTAAAACATACAATGAAGTCCTGTAAACAAAACCAGCAACCAAACTATCAATAATTATTGAAAAAGTGAACAAAAAGGTCATGGAAACATTCAGTGCTTTGAAGACAAAAATCAGATCTAAAGGGATATACAACAGGCCAAAATATATTGAAATCCCCTACAGATCACATGAAGACTCCACCAAACAAAAAGTTTTGATGAATAAAAACATGAAAGTCAACGAAAAAGCTCCTTAAACTAGTAAGATCATAGTTTTAAACCTCCCATAGTACACATAAGAAGAAAGCTTACTTAAAGCAATAAAAGAGGACCTGCAAGTCACCAATATTGATTCGTAAATTAAGGTCACTGAAATTTGAAAAACACTAAGCAAACACAGTCTTTGGAATCATGTTGTCGAAATGTCTAGATTCTCAGCTTCAAATTTTCTCAAATACCGGAGAATCTTCCTGGGATTGAAAAACTAAATAATAGACCGATTTCTGATAAACAGAAGACGAAGAAATTGCCAGGATTTTACCCATCCAATACATACTTGCCTACGCAGAGTAATTTACTGTGAACGCTGTGGAGAAAACCACACAACGCAAGACTGCATTGCACAAAATCCTTTCTGCATTAACTGCCACTCAGGAAATAAAAAAGGAGAAAACTTCATGGTTAACCACCAATCATCCTATAAGCGTTGCCCTACTTTCCGAAAAGTTCAATTTTTAAACGCAGCTAATTATTTGTTTATAGACCGCAGCATCAATCCAAATTCAACAACCACCATATCTAGTTCAATTAAAAGTATTTCACTCAAATCAGGAAACAACACGCTTGACTTGCTTCAAATTAACCTGCAGTGAAACCGATCATCACAAACTCAAGTAATCCAGCACATAACTGAAATTAAAGCCTCAGTAACCTGCATCCAAGAGCTCCACTCCTCTAACAACCTCATTAAGGGTTACCCATTTTCCTGGAAAATCATCTCTGATAAATTCGTGACTCAAGTTTCCAGACCAGCAATTGTGATTGCAATTCCAATAAATCCGATCATCCTATACAGCCATAGAGATACTATAGCACAATCTAACTTAAGTTCTCATCTCTACTAATAATAAATCAGTATCCTCACCATTTGAAGACATCAATACAACGTTAGAAACCCTTAATACCCTGCCCAATCGGTTTCATCACAACCAAATTATTATCACTGGTGTTTTCAACGCCCACAATGTCCTCTGGAATTATCCCTTCAAACAGCAGCAGAGCCCAAATTTTGGGACAGTTCCTGGCATCCAACAACTTATATCTCATCAGCGAACCCAATAGCCCCCTACTTTCACTTTCCCGGTTGGCTCAAGTAGGCCAGATTTAACGTTATGCAACAACCAGATCTATGAAAATCATATTAATTGGCAAGTGCAAGATTCATGCTTATCACATCATGCTCAGACCACAACTACATTTCTTTTAATTACTCAGAACCAACAGCACTAAGATTTAACAAAAGATACAATAGCACCAAGCACCAAACTAAATTTATCAAACTAATCAAACTTCAGCTAGCTTCTTTGCAAAATTACTTACAATCAATATCCTTAGCCAGGCAACTAGATGACTTCACTGATATTTTAACCAAAAAAATCATTGAAACAGCGGAACTATGTTTCCCTTTTAAGAGTCCAGGAAGAACCTTCAAGCTAGCATGGTGGACACCAGCCCTACGATCCAAGAAAAACGAAGTAAAAGCATTAAGAAGATTAATAAAATCAGAAACAGATTCCACTGTAAGAACCCAACGCTATCAAAATTACAAGTAAAAATTAGAAACTTACAAAAAGGAATTCTAAAAAGCTGGACAAACTCTACAGCTCCAAAATCAACTCCCCTTTCGGAACCTAAACAAAAATATTAACAGGTTCATCCCAAACCAGTTCGAAACTCTTAATTCAACTAGTCAATTCAACGATATTCCGAACACCATCTTAGAAGATCTGCATAGCTTCTCCTTCCCAACAGATAACATCATTAATCAAAACACCCTGCAAGACTATCCAATTCTAAATTCTAAAACAGACACTCCCTTCACAACCATAGAGCTAAATAGCACAACCAAGAATCACAAAAGCACCAGGCCCAGACGACATAGATAACCAGATGATTATACTTATTCACTACGCCCATCCCAAATTCCTTCTAAACTTCTGTAATAACTGCCTCAAGTTTTCTACTTTCCCAAAGCAATTTAAAAATTGCCAAATTATATTCTTTTTAAAAAAGAATTAGGATCCAAAAAATCTGGCCTCATACCGCCCCATCTGCTTCCTTTCAAAAATAGGTAAAATCAATGAAAGAATCATAAACCATTTCAAGCATCACTTACAGTTCTCCAACTACATTCACCCCAAACAATTCGAATTTCTCTCGAATCTCTCGACGGAACACACCTTACAAATAGGAAAAGACGTAATTAACAACATCCAAGCCTAAGATCACTATATTATGCTTCTAAGTCTAGATATAACAAAGGCCTTCGACTCAATGGCATGGCCTTGACTTAAATCTGAGTTAGTCAAAACTGCTGTACCATCCAACATCTTTAAAATTTTCTTCTCCTTTCTGCACAACAGAGAACTTTCAGTGATCCATGACAGCGGAAACACCACGACACCCCAAAATCACGGTTGCTCATGAGGATCAGTAGGAGGACCGATTCTCTGGAGCATTTACTTCCTCGGCGTTATCTCACACATCTGGCGGGAGTACACAGAAATTATTTGTTTTGCAGATGACAAACTCCTAAACACAAGAGGTAAAACTAGAGCAAAATTACCAGGTGTATACATATTAAATGAGACGATTGCTAACAGATGTCCCCACGCATATATGCAAACATTACAAAACCATGAAACGTGATTTTTTTATAGTTTGATCATTGATACATTATAGTAGTTTACATTTGGACGAGTTTCAGCGTGCATTGTGTTCTATTTACTGTGTTTAAAATGTCGAGTTTTATGGCTTCCGATCACGATTTGCGGACATTATTAATTTTTTGTTACCATCTGAAGAAAAATGCTGCCGAATCACATTAAATATTTGTAGAAGCATAAAATGGAAATGCACTGAGCCACGTTCAGTGCTGCAGGTAGTTTGAAAAGTTTCAAAATGGTGATTTCGATATGAGAAACAAAAAGCGTTGCAGACCAGCAAAAAATTTTGATCTATCACCAATTTAGTAAATTAAATAAAATTGGTGACTTAAGTTTGTAAACACAAATTTACCTTTTAACAGTGAAACCCAATAATTTTGCTCACTCAAACTGATTTTTCAACAAAAAATGTACACCGAAATTTCAAATTTGTCGAATATGTGCGGGAATGAATTTCACAGATGTTCTGCGCTTCAGTTTGGTACACACTTGTTTTCTAAGTGATAAATGATAAGCTGAGCAGGTGCTGCGTAGGGGTGCGCGTGGGTTTTATGTTGAGAATTGTCGAAACTTCTATGAACTGCGATTGACGACATCGTATTTTGAAACAGTGGTTGACAGAATAAGAGAATAGGTATGATATTTAATAACATTGATTTTATGCGTGTAAATTAAACGTTACATTGAAATGTTATTTGTTAATGTTATTTTTTCTTAATGTTGTTTCTTGCCTGTTTGCCACCTTAGGGCCAAATAAGAAGAAAATGCAAACGCTTTCCGATACCCTTGACATCGCTGTATGCTCCCTTGGGAGGCGTGCGCCCTAGTTGGGAACTCCTGCTTTATACTGTACAGTTGTTGTTGTTGTTCTCTTGTGCCAGCTAAGCTAGACTGGCATTGTGGGGTGTACTGCTCCAATTTTCCAGCTGAACCATATTTTGGTGTGGCGTCCGACTACCTCAGTACACACATGCCATATGGACCCGTTTATAGAGTTGGCAACTATTCGCAACCCATTCCTACAAAGAAAGGGCAAAAACAGGATAGACAGAGAGAAATAATACATCTATGTTCGAACTGGGATTCGAACCCAGGACCTCCCTATCCGCAGTCAGACATTTTGACCCCTAGACAGGGTGGGCGGCTACTGTACAGTTAAAATCTGCAAATAAAGGAACCAATTCAGGCTTTTGTTGTTCCAGATCTTTGATCTATAGCAGCTGTTATACCCCTCATCTACGTTTTCGATAAAAGGAAAGGTTAATTTTATTTTTATTTCATTGGCAGAATATTCTCAGAAAAAGAAAAGTGAAAGATCTGTCTGAAGTGCACCACTGTGGACTTGGTCATAAATTTTTGAAGGTTCATAGATTTGTGTACTTGGTCTAGCCTACGTCTACATCTTGAAAAATAAGACACAATAAATACATTCAATATATACAAATATGATACAAAAATAAATACCATAGTTTCATAAAACTTAGATTCAGATAATTTTTTTTAATATGGAATAGATCTTCAAGTGAATTTACTGGTAAGTGGTTTGCAATTTCTTTGCAAATTTCTCTGTTGTGCTTATTTTTTATACCTATCTACATTGGAAATTTTTCTTCTAAATCAACTTTTTTCTACATTTTGAGATTTAGGACTTCTGTCTGTTGGTTCTTTTATAACAAAAAACTTCCTAACCTTTACTTTTGAAAAGATAAAATAATGAAAATTAGAACTCGTAAAAATGCAGGTAACTTAAAAACATCAAACTGATATCAAAAGTCTCAATAAAATTTGCATTATGTAAAATTATCACTTTGTTTTGTTTTATTGAAATTACTGATAACATTATATCTCTGATAATTATTTTCCAGATAAAAATATTCGATATAATACAAAAATGTATAAGTAATGAAATAAAAATTTTAAAATTTATGTCAGCGTACAAAATTTAACAATTGTTAATTAATAGGGCATAATATGTTGAGTTTTCAGCTTTAAAATTAAAATCTTCATACTGTTGAGTAGCATTCGTAATATTTATTTTCAGTCAATATGTGTTATCCTGCCAATAAGCAATCTATTTTACTAAATTGTGTAGTTACTTCCTAAATCAATAGATGACGCCACTCAAATGCTCTTGATTAGTTCGGTTTGTTTTCACTCAAATGTATTTTTATCCTGTTCACACGGGTTAATTAGACCACGACTTATGGCTTAAAATGAAATCACAATACTGACATCCATAGTGGGATTTGACCCACAAACTGTTGAACCAAAGGCAAGACTTTTTGTCTGTCAGCTCAGCTGTGTGCCTTTGAAATTAATTGTCGAGGATTCAGCTATACAACGTTAAAAGTAAAGATAGATAATTAAAAATATATCTTCATAATATATATTTAAATTCACAAAATAAAAAAATTATATTGCAAGTTAAATTATTCTGTATTACATAATGTAATAAACAATTAGAAACCACTGTTATATTTTTCCAAATTGTTAAGCATTAGTAAAAAATCATAATTAAGTTAAGCATTAATTATAAATAAGTTTATGTTTTCAACTCTTAATACAATTTTGAGGGTTACATTTTTACACAAAAAATGTTAAGAAAATCCAAAATAATGAATATAATATGAATATTGTTTCTGAAGATAAAAAAATGTTTCTTATGAAAAAGATTAGTTTTCACATCTTTATACAGCAACAAGTTTTACCTTCATTGATAACAGCATTGGGAGAATTTTCGCAGCTGAAACTCTCAATTCTTTCATTAATTTTTGGATTTTTAACCAATAATTATTGAGATATTGATATGTCTTAAGGACAAACAAGTTTCAGTATGTGGTGGGAAGGCATTGCACGTAATTTGCAAGTTTGAAATCCACTGCAATCACCGTTTTATAAAAAGGAGAAATATTTTCTTTATTCTTTTCCCCTACCCTACATCTTTGTTTTTTGTCAGCAGCCAAATCAGATGTCGCCTCTGCTCCAGACATCATCTTGCAAGCAGTTTCATATGTACTTATGGTTCTATGCAATATAAAAAATTATCAAGCTGAAAAGTATAATTAATATCTAAAGTCAAGATCTAAAGTTATTCTTTGTTTTAATAAGCAGATTAAATTTAGCATATGAGAAAAGATAATAATCCTTATTGGATGTCTTGGCCAAAAGGGATCAGGAACAACTCCACTTGAAACAATTTTCATATTTTTTATGTTTTCAGTGATGTTATCTAGGAATAGTTTTCCAACTGGTTTATCTAACGGGTAGAAACTACTTCGATTTGCTTTTGCGAGTTTTTGAATTCCACTATTGCAAAATTCATTGTACATTTAAAGAGAAATATACTTAAACATTAATTTATAAAAATCAGTAGCAAAAACTTGTGGTAACATGCTAACAAAATACAATATGAAAGAACATTAATTTGTCTTCATAAAGAGATGAGAGAGAAAGTACTTTTAAGTAAGAAAATTTTATCAAGCATAAGGAATTCAATTTTCATTTGTTAAAATCAGAACTATGTACTAAAATTTTATAAATGTGTTAAAAAAAGCCAAAATGTGGGCAGTTATATGTAGAATAATTATTATTTGCACTTACAATACAAAATAATTAAAAAAGTATTTAAAATTACAGTTAAGAAAAAAGGTTGTTTGCATTTTAAGAAAAGAATTCAAGATTTATATTGTTAAATTTGTAAAATATCTTGCTAACAATGTAAAACTGGAAAAAGTGCATTTAAAGAATACTCAAACACTTCCCTTTGACATCAGTGAGAGAATAAAATGTATAATTTAATAGTGATGTAACTATTAAAATTCCTAAAACATTTAATTCTTATGGTTTATTATATAAATTTATAATTTTCTGGAATTTTCTGCTATTAAATTAGTGCTCATTGTTAAAGGATTTAAAATTTTCAGCACATACAACATCACCATTATTCATAACACATGAGTTGTTAGGATACGATAATTTTAATGTAAAATTTAAAAAAAAACTCTTTTATATTGCTTAACAGGTGAAAAAATAGTATTAAGCACTGGACCATTAATATGTTGTAACTTTAAATTGCAAGTATTTTGCTGTTCCTGTTTTAATAAGAATTGCTTTGCTTCTGAAGTTCTTCAGCGAAACCGTGTTAGTGTTTTGTCACATTTACGAAAAGTGCGTTTTAACTTTTGCATATGATTCTCAAAAGAAAAAGAACTAAATTTATCTAAAGCACCAAAGCTATGTGCAAATTTACATAGATGCAACCATCCATTAACATTATACATATTTTCTTCCTTGTAATATACCTTGCATGCCATAACAAAATAAATTAACACAGTTTTTCAGCTTTACTAGTACTAATGAAATCCACACTACAGTTCGGTTGACATAAGATTGTAATGGCACCATGTAATACCAAAAATGTTCAAATGTTCATATAATTATCTTGGCATAATTTCTCTAATGACTATTGGTCCATTATATAGAAGGAACTGTCTAAACTCAGTTGCTTTAAAAACGTTCAATTTTTTAAGAAGATCTAGGCTTGCGGGCAAACTTACTACAAATATTAAGTATCATTTCTTGCAGCAAACTTGAAATTCTATTTACTTGAATATTTGAAAGACGCACAGTCAGTGGTTCATTTAACCAAAAATTTATGATTGCTTACGACACCAATGTAATCGAGATGCATATATTTGTATGGAATCATTGAGATCATACAAAATCCGGGAATATTTTCCAAAATTGAGCCACTCAAATGACCTCATGCTGAACTGCATTCATGAAAACATAATTTATGGTGCACATATTTACCTTCTTTGAATGCATTTACCACTTAAAGAAAAACCGGTATGACCTTTAATACATGCGACACAAGCCTTGGCAACATCATCAGCAATCATTCCCACCAATTTTAGAGAATGTTTGTTATTGTTTATGGTAACCCTATTTAAAATTAAAAAGGTTACTTCTGCAAATTCACGAAGAAAATCATTATCCTCTAATGGTTTTACAGAGCCATTATATACTACAATAGTGAAAACAGGGGCTTTTCTAGATTATAAAATGAGCATGATATTAGCTAAAACTTATTTTCTGAACTTTTAGTAAGTGGAAGGCCATCAACTTTGAATAAAAGATGTGGGCATTTAGGCAAAGATACACAACAAAATGTAGTTTAATTGTTTCTCAATGCCTGAAGGCGCATACACTTCTGCTGTTATCACTCTAATTTCTGTACTCCGTATTGTATTTAAGTATTAATTAAAGTTTAGTATTGTATTAAGTAAAATTTGGTAAATTATAAAAAAACATGAATGTTGTTTTAATAAAAGTAACAATTTCATTTGATAATTTTGTGGCACATTATTGTCTACATCCGAAAACGATAAATGTTTCTGCAGATAAAATCCTTTATCAAGCAGAGATTTGATGTGAAAATCATAGGTGCGCTAATTTTCAGAAAAATTGGCGGTAGTATCTAAAGACTCAGAAAAATAAATATTTTTTCTCGAACTTTCATTCTCCTAATTCTCAGTCAAGAAATTATGATTGGACAATGGACAATTTTTCGTCAAAAGCTAAATAAAAATTTCTTTTAAATTTCCTGCTTGGAGTCAATGATATACTCATTATAATAATCAAATAAAGGGAGACATTCTAATAGAAGTGTATGGCCACATCCGTTGCCAAAATGCGACGATCAGAATAATTTTTCTTAGGTCTCATCTTAATCTCCAATCCAAATTTCTTGCAATTCGTGCATTTTATTAATGCAAGTTCCGTTAAAAATTAAATAATATTTGTGGATCTTGTGATGAATGAAATAAGAACATTCTTTTAACAATTCCCGGGTTACCAAATGTATGTCTAAAGCTTGAAAAAGTATAGTATCCATCATTACTTGCTTTAATTTTAGTTAAAATTAGCTCTTTGAATTTTGTCAAGAATACTATGTACAGCAAGCATTATAGGAAAATATATAAGAAAAATATAATAATAAATTAACAGAAATATATGTGAAAAAAGATAATAACATATAAACGAAAAGAAATTGTAAAAAAAGAATAGTTTATGATGTTGAAAATATAAAAAAAATATATGATAATAAATTTAAAGTATATATAAGAAAAATATATAATAAGAAAATAAAAATATATTTAAATAGTTTACTTAAAGCCTGTAAATAATGCTAATAATAAAATTCAAAAACACAGAAAAGCATAACAAATATTTAAGAAGTATATAAAAAAGATTTGAACGTAATAAATGTTCAAGAAGTTCCAATTGTGACAATGTTGAAAAATAATTCAATGAATGATTTAAAGGCACAGGGGCTGTTCAATCCAAGATTTTTGCTGAGATGAGGTATTATGACGTGCGTGATGACGCAAATACTAGAATTGCAAAAAATAGAATTTTTTTCATAATTCTTCTAGGTCTCCAAATGTTTGACAAAATATAAACCAGGTTATCAAATACATAAGAAAATTCGCCAAAAAGTCACACAATTCAGAATTTGGAATCCTGGATTATACGACTTCTATGGCGATTTAAAAATGAATCCTCCTTCCTTTTAACCCAGATCTTTTATATGGTCTTTTTAAGGCTTTTTTGAATTGATGAGAAGAGTTACACGAATAATGGTTGTTGTATATTTGTTAAAAATTTAACATCGATTACCAACTGATTTTTTGGCGATTTTTTTTACGCCATGATATGAGTAAAAATTTCTATATTCGATAGGAGCAATTAACTTATGAGGATAGAATTTCAACCTCGAAACATTCTCCTCTCCTTTATTTTCTCAATACATTTTAAGAATAATTTTAATGTAAAATAATTTATTTATTATCAATAATCTTATGCATATAAGAAATTTTCTAGGAAAATATTTCCTTTTTTCTTTTATAGGGCTTTGAGTTTTTTATTGACAAGATACTGCAATGGAATTTTAAATCTGGTACTATTTATCTAATTTCAACAAATAAAATACTATTAATTTAGGCTAGTTAATAATATTCCACATAAATTTATAAATTAAAATGATTGATTCATAAATTTACAGTACTCTTATTAAATATTCTCATAGTTTCAAATTGAGTTAATTAAGAACACATGAAGTAGTTTGATTTAAGGAATATCTGCAAACAGGTTGTTTGTTGGTTGGATTTTCTGGCGCAAGGTCCAAAAAGGACAAGCTGTGCCAATCTTTGTTTTTTTATAAGAACTATATTTTTATTTATATATTAAAATAAAGAAAACCCAAACAACACATTAAATTCAAATTAAAGAACAGAAACTGTGTATATAATTAATTTAAAATTCAGATTTTAAAACATAGAAATACTTAATGAAATATAAAATTGAAATGTATAATTTAAAATTTAAATAAGATGGAGAAAACCTATTGTCTTTAAAAATGAAAAAAAGTTTTTGTTTGGTGGTTCTCGCAACAAATCGCAATATTATGTTAAAAAATCTGTTTTAAAAAATTGTGTGTGTGTAAACGTTGTTGTTAAAATCAGGGTATGAGATTAAAATGTGATAAACTGTATATGGTTCATCAAACTTTTCACACCATCGATTTAATTCGCTTAAGAACAAATGTCAGTGTGTGGAACATGTGTGTCCGATAGGAAGGCGAGTTAATCTCACATCAGCACTTCGTATCGTTTAAATTTTAAATGAGGTGGAATATGGGATTATGTTGTACAATTTGCTTGTGACCTCCATGTTCCACGACTCCTGCCAAATATCTTGAATAGTTTTTTTAACACAACTTCTCACATCCAATAAAGGAATCAATGGAAGAGATGGGCTGGATGCAAATTTAGCAGCTTCATCGGCCTTCTCATTGCCATCGAGACCTACATGACTTAGGATCCAACAGAAAACAATGTCAGAGCCCATGCCAGCAATGAAATCCACTGCTCGGAAAATTATAGGCACATCGGGATGGCAGTCAAAACTACTATTCCGCAACGCTTCTAATATACTTAAACTGTCAGTGTACACACAATAATTAAGAATATGGTATTCATCAGCTGAAGCGCTTGATAAATGGTTATTGCCCCAGCAGAGAAGATGGAACAGCACGACTGGAGGTTGTAGTTAATAGTTTTGTTTTTAATAACTACAGCATACCCAACATGTTCTGCAGATTTTGATCCACCTGGGAAAACTGGTGTGTACATAGCATACTGACAGCGAAGTGAAGCATAAAGCTGCTGAAAGACTTCCTGCTGAAAGGCTGTTCTTGTGCTGATTTTCTATAACGAGCAAAAGGATTTTAATCTATGTATCATACTAAGGTGGATGCAATAAAAAGTCCGTTTTGTCATAACGGACATCACATAGGTCAGACAATAAAATATTAAGTTTTATTCGTGTAAGAAACGCTGGCATATTGTAAAACCGAGAGTCATACAGCCTTAAAGGTGCAGGTGTAGTAGTCATAGAACGAAATGGTAGATGAGGGTCAGACATAATTTTTGCATTATAACTGAGAGACAGCTGCATTCATCTCAGGTCTAAAGGCAGTTAGTTACACAAGTTGCAAACAGACTCTGGACCGGATGCGCCTGAATGCAGGTTCTGAAAGCAGAAAATATTCTGAAAGAAGAGTCATGTACTGTGTCCAGTCTGCGTAGAACAGAAGACCTTGCAGATCCATAAAAAGACACCCATAGTCAATAAGAGATAAAATAAGTGACTGGTAGACACGAAGTAGTGACGTGTGATCAGCACCACAAGATGTATTAGAAAGCACCTTGAGGATATTAAGTATCGCTCGCACTTCTTCCGCAAATGAAGAATATATGGAAGAAAAAATGTAACTTTCAGTCAAAAATTATGCCCAGAAACTTTATCTCGTTGACAACAGGGATAGACGTTTTGTTTATGTAGTTCGTTGGATCATTATGCCGGCGACACTTCAGTTGGCTGCTCCTATTGTCATGAGGTGCCTAGGGCCAAAGGACTTCACCCTCTTCTGGAGCTGGAAATGAGTTGGTATACTAGAGCTATAACTGACTGGCATATCATTGGTTAAAATCTTAAGTGGGAAGAGCTAAGTTAGAATTGATACTGTGAAAAAACTTGATTTTAAGTATAAATTTAAGTAAAATATTGATTTAAAGTGAATTTAATTAATTTTAATATTAAATAAGGGATATTGAAAATTTATTGATTAAATATGATGAAATTATGAGGTTACATTAAGTTTTCTATATCCTGAAAGTATTGAGTTAACTTGAATAAGTTATCCATAGGAAACTTAGTTTCTTTAAGTTCGTTAATTAATTACTTAATGGGGATACCTTTAAAATGAAATTAATAGCTTTAATTTCATTAATTAATACAATTAATCGGAGAAATCTCCAGGTAATTCTGAAGAAGCCAACAGAGGAATTAGTTGCAAAGGTGGAGGTTAGGGAGGTAACTCTCGAGTACTAGACTCCTGGTCTTAATAGTCTTGCATCATTCTGGGTTTTATTCCCATATTAAATGATGTTATTTTGGCTGACTTTTGCCTGGAAAATTGGGACAGCCTCTGTAATTAGCAGGGTGGATGCCATGGCAGTTCGTACATTTTTGTTTTTCCACTTTATCGTGGGGACAGTCTCTTGTGTTATGTGTGCCATCACACTTAACTCATTTTGATTTCAACTGTCACATGTATGCCGTATGATGGAATTGTCAACAGTTAAAACACTACACCGATTTGAATCCTCTGTAGTGCTCCACTGCCAACCAGAAATTTTCTCAAAGTTTCTAGATCTTGTACATAGAAGCCCCTTCGGGCTCAGGAAAAATATTTGCCAAAAATAAGGGCATGGGTTTGCTGTTTTTGGGATGAGTCATCTGACTCTTTCTAGCAAGTTGAAAACCAATTAAATTGTGGTTGTTTTCAATGTCCTGGATTTTATTTTTGATGAGGAGACCCCGAATCATATATTTCTTAGGTATTCGATTTTTATTTTTAATTAGAATGTATTCAATGGTTCCTGTCATCGAATAACTTGGTTAGTGCCATGAAGGCTTTTGGAGTTTTGACAAAAGTTTTGAGACCAATGGTTTTGGTCTCAAATTTGAAGCTGAAATTTGATTTTAAATTTCGAATGAATTGGATAGGATCTGCGCCATATCTTGCTAGAATAGGGGGATTTTTTTCTCTTCGAGGGAACTGTAAGTGGGGTTTGCTTGGCCTTCTGGGCGGAGTTTAGCTAAGCGAAGGGGTTAGTCGTAGTTTTTTTGTTTGTTGTTTGTTGGAGGACCGATGGTTCCTCCAACAAACTTTGGCGGGATTTTTTTCTGGCGTCACAAAATCCTCTGAATGCTTTTCAGAGTCCTTTTCTTTTTTAAGTTTTAGTTATTTCAGCAACGTTAGTTGAATTAATGTTAACATTAGATACACTAGGTTCACTAACTGGAAGGGGGAATGCCAGATCAGAAACAGCATAGCTACCTTCACTTGAAGTCTTTAAAGTTTCTCTGGAGTTGTCATCCTTGTTGAGAAGCTTGGAGGCATAATTGATCTTTGCATATATATCCGCTATGATGTTCGTAGCATCAATGTATTGCGGGGTTCCTTTGTCCTTTATCATACTTTCTTCCAGACCTGCTTTTAGCGTCCGCAGAGTTTCAATGAGATTTGGAGTTTCCATAGCAAAATCCTAATTCTAATTTAAATTTTTATCCTAACAATCGTTTAATAGCAGTGAAAACTGCTGTTCGTTTTCCCGTAGAAAGATTCGCTACCATGAGCAGCTCGATAACTGGTTCTGTGAAGAGCGCGGAGGAGCACGTCTTTACTTGTAGAGACCAAGTCCCAAAATACATTATGCAGGCTTGACATCCTGCAGAAATGGACACAATTACTCTTGCTAGGAAACGGTTGTGTGGCTATTCTCAGCACACCATTAAGCGATTTTATTAACAGTTGTTATTAGTTGTCTCTCAAATAAACGTATGTTAGACACCCTCATTTGATATTTGCAGATCACCAACATAAAGCGTGCTGTATACAGGAGGTGAAATTTGATGGAGAATGCAAATGATTTGCAAGTTAAAAAGGCTGACACTTAAAATAGAGCTCTGGGGTACACCCTCAGCTTGGATAAAATAATTCCACAAAAACTGTGACCAATACGAACTTTAAAGACACGGGAGCGTAAAAAAATTGTAGAAATATCCGCAGGTTACCCGGAAAACCACAATCATATAATGAACCGGAGTTTTCCATATCCCCATGTACTGTCGTATGCTTTCTCTATGTCAGTGAATATTAAAACCAGATGACGCCTTTGTATCTGAGTTTCCAAATAAGTGATATTATGAAGAATGGCTATTCCTTTACGGAATCCACTCTGATTAATATGAATACATTTTTCCCCAAGACGATAATGTGAATTAACAAAAGGATCCTTACCAGCCTTAAAGATTAGAACCACTATCGCTCCAAATTGATGGAAATTTGTTTTCAGTCCAGATAATATTGAAAAAAATTAATAAATTCGGTGAGAATCCGGACTTAAATTTCGAAGCGTTTGATAGCTGATTCCATTAGGTTCTGGACTGGAATCACTGACCTGCTTTAATGCTGTCTTCAATTCCAACATACGAAATTCGCATTTGTAAGGCAAAGCTTGTCCATGGTTGAAAAAATTCGGTGTTCGCTCAGCATGACTTTTTATCCTTAAGAACGAAAAATCAGCGAGAGTCGTTGCTTGAGACGCTAGCAAAGGTTTCACTAAGGACGTTAGCGATGTCCTTAGGAGAAAAGTATACAGCAGCTCCGGATTTTAAGACAGGAATAGAGAATTTCTTTTATATTCCATTGGCTGTTTGCACTTTTCTCTACATCTGCTTATTGGGTGGGGAAGATGCAATTGAGGATAAATAACTAGACCATAATTAATTCTGACTTTGACGATGAGCTCCTCGAGCTATTGCTTTTGCTCTTTTAAAGGCGATAAGATTCTTCGTTGTGAGGTCTCTTATATAAATTCCTATGCTTCTTATATGTGTTTTGTCATTCATCATTCCACCAAGGTTTGCAACGTCTGTGTGAGGTATGGGAAACTCTTAGGTATTGATGCATTGATAATAGGTATGGTGATCTTATAAATGGCATCATCAATGTTTTCGATTGAAACCATTTTATCATCAACAACTGCCAATTGTAAAAATAATGTCCAATCTGCCAGACTCTACACGTAGGTATGTAAGCGTTGTCTTACAATACTACTTCCAGTCTAGGAGATGAGAGGAAAATGATCGATGTTTACCAGTTCAATACCGATAGTTAAATTTAACAATGGCAGAAGAGATTCGGTACAAATGGCTAGATCAAGAGAATGAAAGGATCTTGTAGGTGTGTGGAAGTATGTTTTCTTGTCGGTATTGAGCAGGCAGAGACTGTTGTCCAGAATAAACCGCTATATCTATCGACCGCAAGAATTAGTATCATGACATTATCACGAAGAATTATGGCTGTTAAAGTCATCTAACAGCAGAAATGGTGTTGGTATCTGATGTATTAATGCATGAAGTTTCTCTTGACGGATGACATCATGTGGTGGAAAAAACATACTACAGACGTCAACTAGCATCTGTATGAAATCGTACAGCTATAGACTGCAGTATAGTATTCGGTAGTTGTGCTGTGCTGGGAAAATTATTTGAAATTAATATACAAACACCACGGGACATTGCACCATCATCACCATAATCCTTTCTACAGCTTTTAAACCCTCCAATGAAAAAATTATTGCTAGACTTTAGGGAAGTTTTCTGAAGTGCAACACATGATGGGTTTTAGGCTTAAATTTTAGACTTGATGTCATCATGATGGGAACACAAACCATTGCAGTTCTAAGAAACAAAGGAAGTTATTGTTTTGTTTGAAAAGATCCTTTCTTGGACCTGAAATGCATGTCATATGACAACTGCTCGTATGATAAATCGTTGTTCTAGGGGTGCAGAGAAGCAGCTTCAGCCTCCAAGGACAAGGATTTTTACTGGATGTAGAGGGTATGGAATTACCCACCTTTGTTTATCTTAATTTAAAAGCCTTGATGGCTTTTAAATTTTCCAAATGAGCTTTTGTTTTACAAATAGTAAATCTATATTAGTTTTGGTGCTGTGGTTAATCTTACAAGGGGAAGTGAAACAGCTTCTATTAGCGTGGAAGCTTTTCTGGTGACTTTTTTGCGACATTTGCATAGCTGGTAACAAATTGTGGTATACAAGAGGTAACTAGTTTTCTTGCTCTGGGTAAGAGCATTTATTTTTTACTTTCAGTGTGGTGACTTCGTTTTCAAATACCCGTTGAGGACAACTTAGAGATAAAACGAGAAAAGGAAAGGTTGTGAAATTGACATTTGACACACCTCTCCTCCACTGTGCAGTTCGAGTGAAAAAAATACAAGTCATATAGGACCAAAGGCATGGAATACTGCCCTGGTCACATCTTAAGCTTTTTCCGTATAAAGGGTGTCAGGCAGCAGTTAAGGTTCATGTTGAAGAGAGTCGAGGCAATAGAGATGCAGTTGAAGAGATGCCTCAGATACAGTGGAACTCCTGTGCAATGTCTGCATTCTGCGTAGGCTTTAGATCTGTCGGGCATGATGTTCATGCTCCTCATGTGCCCAGTCGGAATTCTGCTGATGGTAGAGGTGATACCGCGGTCAGGATTAAGCTCCAGTAGGTACCATTTAAAAAAATTATGAACAGGAGTAAGTAAAAAATAAATATGAAAAGAGAGCACTTAATCTCAAAGCTACTTGCTGCGGTGCCGATACACTGCGCAAGCGTGAGAGGAGAAAGCGAAATTTCTGCTATTGTCAATCTCCGCAACAAATAGTAAAAAATATCTTTCATACGTAATTGACTATGGAACTTACATTCTTATATCAAGAAAATTATTAAAATTTTTTCGCTAAATTTATTCATTCTTTTAGAAAATTTGATATATTCTTTAATTTTTGGTCTTCGGCTAACTAATACAATAATACTGAAGGTTCTAATCTGAAAAATGATCCTGAAGATATTTCCTTGATGCACAAAAAGTTTATGTTGTATATGAAGAATATCAAAACATTCAAACCCCAGTCAAAAGGTGAAGATTCAACACAGACACATTTTCGGCTTGGAGTTAATGATGTAATCATTTTAATAATAAAATAAAATGTACTTACACAAAATTTAGAAAAAAGATATTTAAAAACAGTAATCACAAATACTAAGCTATTTTTATTTTTAAATTATTCGAAATTTGTAATAATTAATTTCACTTCAAATTTAGTTAAACTACTATACAAACTTCGAATAAATTTACGCGAGAAATATATATAAGTAGTACATAATTAAGTAGTACATAATTGTAAATCAAACCTAAAAAACTTTTACATATTGTATAGTACTATCGTACTTACTGAATTTAAATCAATATTCAGATTACATTCATAAAAATGTCTGCATATCATCTACGTGTAAATACCATCAGAGAAGTCCAAAGACTAAAATCCAATAGATGTCTATTTGTGATCCTCTCAGGTCCATGAGTAAACATTTATAAGTTGACGTCTATTGGATGTCCATACTGGTATACCAGCAAACATGCATTGAACAGCCTTTCATGGATGTCCAGTAGATATCTATTTAACATCCATGATGTCCACTGGATATGGTGAATCTCTTCTGGACATCCATTAGACGTCCCTAGTTGTGTGGATTCCTATTTAGTGAATGGAAAACTCGCCAATTTTTTAAAATAAATCTTAAATTATTTTACTTTATATTTATTTTCTTCACTTAGAGAAACAATAAAATTTAATGTATTTTCCTTATAATTTGGACTAGATTTACTACATTAAATTTGAAATAAAATTATAATAAAATTTGATATCTTTCAACTGCAATGGGGTAGATCCCTGCGATCTATAGTGCATGTTGAAGGAAATATATGACAGCCATAATCTAGATTAGAGAGAATAAAATATTTTACAATTAGACGGAGATGAGTTATAGATGCCCATTATTTACTCCCTGCAATACTTTTTAAAGCATTCTAATTATTTCGTTAGCGTTGCTCTGTTTTTATAAAAAATATGGCGGAAAGATAAATGTTACGAAAAATTCTAACTCAAAACTCGTTCTTATTCCAGAAAATAGGATGATTGTCAATGAAATTAATTCGTTGTCGTTTGGAAGAAAAGTTAGCCGCATATTCTTTTTGTGGGTCTATCGACAAGTTCCACTTCTGACATCAGTTTTGCAATATCCCAAGGGCAAATGTTTGAGCTGAAGTTCTTCTAAGTTAACACATTTATCTGCGTACATGAAGTGTTATATGTTGGGAAAAAGGGTAGTACATATCTACTATAAACGTAGAGAATAGGAAAGGTGATAACACATTCCCCTGCGGAACTCCCATGTAAGAGGTGAGCGAGGAAGAGAAATTATTTCTCCCGCATTACTTGAAAATAACGAGTTGTGATGATCTAATGAATCTAAAGAGTAGCATTTCCTTTGACGTTTGATTGCATTTCCTTTGAGCATTTCTTATAATGATTTATTAAGCTCGTCTGCTTAAACTGAGTCATTGATTTTGGAAATATCCGTGGCAACTTAAGCAATACATTTTCTCTACAGTTTGATAAAGATTATGTGATGATGAATGATGACAAGTTCTTGCAATTTGATAACATTTCAGTTAACTTCAGATGCATCCAAGGATACAATGTAAAAATAATAATTCCTTGTATTTAGCTCCAGTGAAGTACCATTCAAATTTGGTGGATGAGTATAAACGCCAGTAAACATTTTAACTTGATAAGGATCTGTCTCCTGAGATTTATCGAGCAGTAAGATCTTGTGGAATTGGATGTTGGAGACAGTAACTTGATGTTGGAGATTTTTTAACAATATCAAAATATTTCTTGTTGTTCCAGCTAAAAATATTATTTCCTTCCAATATATCTGAGAAAGAGAATACAATAATCGATGTAGTTCCACTGTAGTTTTTTTTATATGCCATCCAAATGTATTTATTAGACATGTGTTTTGCAAAACGCCAAAGACGTCTTTTTTGGCCTCAGAGGTACATACGTCTAGAAGACTACCATGAGGAATAAGATATAGATGACATATCCTGCCATCGTCAAAACTCATGAAGTTTATTAATGCTGAGGTGGTTAAAGAATGTTAAGCAAATAAATCGGACCCTAGGATTTGTGATCTGCTCGTCATATAATAATCAATTTCTGTAATTGTTGCATTACTTTTAGAAGGTAAATAATCACTACCAAAATAATCTGAATGAATATCAGTATGGCTCAGGCGATAAATCTCTGCTGATGCAAAAGGGAAATCAGTGAGTGAAGACCGTAATGATGAGGACTGTAATTGATTGGAACTTCAGAATTCAGGAGTCAACAGTTTTCTTCTTGAATTTCATCCAAGAAAACTATTTGTATTTGTTAAATTGGAATAGTTTTTTTAATAATGTGTTTTCCATTAAAATCTCCGAAAATTGTGTAACGAGATTAAATCCTTTGAATAATGCTACGAAGCCACCTCAAAGAAAATTTGTCTGATGGAATATAAACATTAATAGTTGTTATTGTTGTAGTTTCTACAGAGCTCTGTACAGCTAAGCGTTCCCTTCCACCATCTTGTTAATTAACTTGTTTGAATGAATTGACTAACTGTTAAGTGAAGACCACCATACATTAATCATCTTCTTTATCCTAATGAAATGTTATTTTGTTGAATAAGAGTATCTTGCCACAAATTTTCTTAACCAAGTTTCTTATACTACATTAAAATCTGCGGAGTTAAAATATTTCAAGTTTTTGTTTGGGCACTTATTGAGGACACTACGTTACATGAAACTAATGAGAACAACATAAAAAATTACTGTAATTAAAAATTGACACCTAAAGGCTCGTGCGTCCAAGAGAGCATTTGATTACCCACCGTTAGGAAATTTTATTGTGTACTTTCTAAGTTTAATATTTTCAATTATTTCAAATTGAACTTCTAAATAATAACTAAAATCAAACAGAGTCTACAAGTAAAATTGGATTATATTTTTTAGAGAATACTTTACTTTGGAATGATTTTACTTGCGAAGAATGTTATTTTTTTAAGATTGATGATTGTTTTTATCTCTGAATATTTTTTCAGATTTGACGAATTTTTTCGAGTTTTGTGTACTTTTTCTAGTGACTTCTAGTTTCAAAACAGTTTCTTCAAATTTCAGGAAAATAGTAATGAGAATAGCTTTTTGTTGAGCTTGAATAACTAAGATCTTTTTTATCAATTGACTGTAAATTTCATAGGGATCGAAGTGACTGTCATTTATTTTCGATGCAAATGTTAATTATTCGTTCCAATTAAATACACTGTTGTCTCAAATATTTCGTAAAATGCTTAGTGAACACATTTATATGTTGTACACATCTTAAACACATCCTATGTTTTCTTATTTTTAAAATGGTTTCATTGCTTAAGAATTTCATGTTCTGTTACATTTAAGCGTTAATTTGATCTAGTAATATTTTTTATAATTTATCCTATCTTAATTAACGATTTCAATAATTTCCTGACCATTACAAGGATAATATAGGAATTCTGTGACAATACTAATTATTATCAATCACGTATATCCAATGCAAATTAGATTATAATTGAGCAATTTTTAAAATCGAACAATGTAATTTTTCTTAAAAATTTTAAGAAAAGAAAATATTGAGAAGTAAAAACTTTTTTTAATTTTTTATAAAGTTGTTAAAATTATGCAAAACATCATTTACTATGATAATTCAAAATAGTCTTTCGTACTGGAGAATCATAAAGAAAAATCTTGACGAAATTTGATTTCTCTCTTTCATGTTCCGTTTTAGAAATTCCCGCAGAAACTCATATTAATCTCTTCTAATCTTCCTTGTAATTTATTTGAGAATAAAATTTTGTGTCAATTTTTCAAAAAAAGTATGGTTTTTTTATTCTTGTATTCAGATACAATTGTATTTTAGCAAACTCCAACCACATGGAAGGAAAGAAAGGAGAAAACATTGAAAAATTTATTTTAAACTCTTTAGTCATTAATATTTTTTATAAAATTTTTCACAATACTTTGTTTAGAAAATTTTTTCATTAGTTTCCCATTACTGAATCAGCAAACCATTTTTGCTTATTTATTTCTTTGATTGCCCTTGAAAAGAAAATATTTTTAAAGATTTTTTATTCTACTTCCTGAAAACAAAAGGCTTTTTTTAAGTTGTACATTTTTATAATAAGGATCAAGAAAACTCTTTTTTTTAATAAAATTTGTTTCTGAGAAAATGTTTCAGGAGAAAAAATTAGCTGCATTTTAAAAGTTGACTCCAAATTTAAAGTGGTGGATAAAATTAGACTGCTGTGGAATGTTTCATGGAAATGATATTTTTTGCCATATCTTTTTTATATATAGGTATTGGCATATTATAAATTAAATTTATTTAATTTAATATTTGATTTCTTCATACATTCATGTACATGATTTAAGAAAAATTTATTATTTCGATATAAATTTTTGTTTTCACTATTGATAATCTAATTAATTTTAATTCACTCATGTTTTTTGAATAACTCGGGGAAAACAATTATTTAATATTGCAAATGCTTACACTTTTAATGTCATATATATGTATGTGCATAAATGTTAATCTATCATTGAAAAGAAGTCATTTCTTGGATTATTCATACGTTATTCACAATACATTATTTCAAAATGCTTAGAAAAGTCTTTAGGTATTATGTTAAGTTATATTGAAGTTTATTTCTGCCAGCATTTGAGAAAGAGTAGAACAATAATGTATAGAGAAAGTATAAATTTAAATATTATTTAAAATTATTAAGTATTTCGTATTATGTAATAAAATTGATAGGAGATTTATTTATTTTTGGAATATTTTAAAATCGGGTAATCAGGGTTTATGGAAAAAATTCTATTTTGTATGAGAATTGTGAAAAAACATAGCCGATTATGATAAAAAAATATTTATCGTCTCATAGAAATTTTCTTTTTAAGGTACTAAAAGTAGTCATTTAGTAGTCACGACATCAGCGTAAATCATAAATAAAAAATGAGTCGATAATTTACAAAATTCTCTGCTCTTCTTCAGAACTTATTTAAGTTAGAAGGATAATTTTTGAGATCAAAATCAAGAAAATGGATTTAGCAAACGTATGATTCTTGACTTGATGACATAGTTTCTACTTGTAAAATAATCCAACAGTACAGAAATGTACTACACGTATAAAACTGACGGAAAATAATTATATAAACATTAAATTTATCATGCTTTTTGAGATACAATTGCAGCTATGAAATACTATAAATTATTTAATAATCAATACAAATTTATAAAATGGAAAAACATAAATACAACATCTTCATGCTATTTAAAAGAAATTAATTTTACTTTGAATTTTTTTGAAAGACGGAAATAAATCATCTTTGATGAATCAAGTGATAAGATCATTTTGAGATGATATTGTAACTAACTTCTTATTACAGATTTTTATAATAAATTGAAGTAAATAACTTATAATTAAGATCATTTTCGAAACTTTTTAATGATGAGAGGAAGCTTAATTTAAGATTAAAATTATGAGTACACAGTCAGTTCAGTGAAAATGCTTCTATGGTTCTCTTATTTGTATCAAAAAATTAGTGGTGGCATTCTAATCAAATTTATGTTCAGTACTAATTCTCTTGAAGTGGTGATATCCAATGATGGTATATATTTTGTAAAATTTATCTTTTATTATATTTTATTCATTCATCATTTCTAATTATAGAATGCATTTGTGTAAACTATCGAGTTTAAACTAGATAAAATTTGTTTAAACTATAAGTTAAACTCTATGAATATTTTATTTGTTTTCTCACTTTTTAAAAAGATTATTAGCTTTTTAGATACTCTCGGAATAACAATAAAAAAAGGTGAAAAAGAATGAAGCAGTATTCAGTGTTTTGTGATTCACTTAATATTGTCATGTAGCCGACTGTTGGCTGAGTAGTTAGCGTTCCTCAGCAGTAGGTTCCGGGTTCGAATACTGGTTCGAGCATGGATGTTTGTCTGTCCTCTCTTCTTCTGAGATAATGTAAGAATGTGGCCTACCCTATAAATCGGTATGTGTTGGTATGGCCTGGGTAATGCTACTCGCCACCATGATTTGGTTCACAAGTGTCCACTGGGTAACGACAAATAAGTAACAGTTTACGGCCTTTTAGCCATTCATTTTTATAAATTCTTGAGGTAACAAATGGCGTAAAAATTGACCATATAGTTTGTGTAATATATAGTATATGACGTTTTTGTCTTAACTGTTTACATAATTATATATTGGCTCTTAAAATTTATACTATGAATTGAAAATATGTTATTACAATGGAAATGTATTTATTTAGCATTTATTATTGGGAATAATCAAGTATATTAAAAGTATAAATGTAAATAATAGAGAAAATGAATTGAAGAAAAAAAGGAAACTGGACGTTTAGCTATTCTTTGAAGATCTGAAAAATAAACTACCATTATTTGTAAATAGATAAAGATTTCGTTTAGAAGAAAAGTGACTTAGTTTTGTAACTTTTTCTAAGGGTGGCTTATTATTTTGATATCTCTGTGACCCAGATCTTTCCTTCTTCAGACATCGTTTCAAGGCTAGACTCTTCTTGAAAAAATAACCTTTCTTATAATAGTACACAAAAGAAAAAAACAATTAAGTCGAGATACAAAGAGGAAGAACAGATACAGGAAACAAAGAATCGAACAACAACTTAAAATAATCTGGTAATATGATCAAAAGAAAAATACTCAATAAAAGACTTTGGAAATGGTTGCATAGAATGACATTCTTAGACGATTTTTTGGATGTAAAAAATATTAAATTATGATATTGTCTTATTAAATTTAAAAAAAAATTATATTAAAAATCTAAATGACGGACAATTTTTTCTCTTTTTTAAAAGTCTAAAAATGAAATGATTCAGAAAAGTTTTTTGTAATACTATACAATACCCATAGCTTTATTAGACACATATTTATGTATACGTTTTAGATATATGTCGTATCATTGTTAAAAATGCAAACTTGTGATTTATCTAAATTATTTTAAGTACAATTTTCCTAAGTGTTGAGTAATATCAATAATGAATTCCATTCTAAAAGAAAATAGAAAGAATGTTTTCAACAAGAATGATAGAATGTGCAAGAATGAGACAAATGACACTGACATAAGGAGACTGAATTTCTTAGCGATATTAAATTTAAAACAGATTTTTATAATTATTTTAACAACTCAAATCAAAAAATTAACAACATAGTTTTTTTGTTGTTTTTGACGTAAATAATTATGATTTTTATTCAAGGTAAGTTATAAATTGTTTCTATGTTACTAGAAATCAAGCAATATAACTTGATCTGCATTTATTAAAATAGTTTCTAAAGCTTGTGTTAATACCCTCATTAAGAAATTATATTCGGAACATATCATTTGAAAATTGCATAAAATTTACGAATTTCGTAAAATTAGCTTAAAGTTCATTTTATACCTTCATAAGAAGATTAAATATCCATATGAAATCCGGAAAATAAAATGATGCCAAAATTTCTGTATAGAATAATAACCTTAAATATAACATGAGGTTTATGTTTAAAGTGACTAATTTACGTTTAAATAAATATATAAACCTGTGATTTATTTGTTTAAACTGGCTAAAAAATTTGAGAAACAGTATGAAAAACTAAAATTGAATTGAAAAATGTGTTAGATACTATAATAGCACATTTTAACTCCTAATATAAGTATTTTTAAAAAATTTTTGCTGATTTTTTTATTAAGCATGACATTCCTAGGTATAAGGAAAGTCTTAAAATTCATACTCTCGGTTTTTTTTTCTCAAATATCTTTATCATTATAGGATGTGCATTATTATGGCATATACGATAATAAGATACAATTACTCCTCGAATAAAAATTTTATATAGTGTAAAAGAGAACATGTTATTATTCTGAAATTCATTTTGTAACTATGTAGGGTCAATAAGATGTTTTTTTCAAGGAGGGTCTTGCAAATCTCTAATTTCTTTACTAAGTTAATTCAGGTAGGTATTTCTAGCATTAGGGAGATAATTAATAAAATAATATGTTGTAATATAAGGTAATATTTGATATGTTTTTGTAATATGCTAAACGAATGGCTTGATAATTAATTGACTTAAGAAGTTTTTAAATATTTTCAACCAACCGTAATTTTTCTTTTCATTCTATAATTTGGTCAATGATAAATGATTGAATTATTGTACTATATATATATATATATATATATATATATATATATATATATATATATATATATATATTTATAGTTATTTATTTAACAATATGTTACATAATCCTGATTTGTATTTATAAGGTTTTAATAAATTTTCTTCCTTAATTTTACAACTCTCGTTATATTAAAACATGAATTTTTGACTCATATTCTTGTGAATATGGTTTTATATAAAATTTTATTATAAATATTTTTATTATTTATAAAATATCCTTGATATTTAGAGAATTTATGTTACAAAAGTTAGATAAAAAAGAATTGCATTTACTCCAAAAATTGGCCTCACTAAAAGTTTTTCTTTTATCACAATTTTTTCAAACTTTCTAGATATTTTTCTACTAAGCATTTCATTTTTTCCAATTCCTTTTACATAAGGGAATATTGAAACCAAACAGGGAAAAGTTCTCTATTTTCATCGCTGTAGGGAATTCTCCTCCACCAAGTCTCTTATTTCTTTGTCAAGGTAGAACAAATTCTTATCTCACCAGAGGCAGTTGGTAGTCAAAATAATCTACCGGGAAAAGAAAGTTAAATGGAGCAGATTTCGAAGTGAGGAGCAGGGATATTTTAAGTTGTAGATATTACTTTGGAGATCATCTATTGAGTTTTTAATGTGTAATATAAAATGTTTCTATGACATTTTATATCTATAATATACAGCTTATAAAATATTATTGCAATTGTTAACTTATCATTTTGTGCTATTTTCATTATTTTTTTTTATCAAATTTAGTTTGTAAAGGTTTTCTCTAATGCACTCTTTCTTGCAAGAAAAATTTCATTACAAATTGAACGGATAAAAAAATTGTAAACTCTATACACACTGAATAAGTGAAATGTTTTATAAAAGTTTCACGTAAAAATAATCATGATGAAAATTCTGTCACATAAAATGTTAAAAAAAAGACACAAATTTCATTCGATTTCATCAGATTATTTTTGAGAATTTCAATTCCATATTTAATTAGTTCGTTATTCTGAAATATAAATTGATGATATATAACTAATATAAAGAAGGATCATTATAGTTTTAATAATACAGTTTATGAAATGAGAAAAATCATAATAATTTTATTTATTTACTTTTTGGAAACCAGAAACACTTGTAAAAGGATGGAGTTTATAATTGTCTGCAATTAACAAATTCTGTTTTTCTCACTAAACTCACAAATTTTAACTAAGTTTTTACAAGAGATATATTGTTTCTGTTATTTGTGTATAAGGAAATTGATGTATAAATTATAAAAATTGATTATCTTAGGATGTCAACGTATGTTTTAACAGTTATAATGATGTTCTAATTTCAGAATCAAAAAATTTCTTTTTATAAATGTATAAACTCATTAGAAGCCATATTTAAATGTTATAAGAATAAAGCGATATTCTCATATTAAAATTATTTTAATTTCAGACGTTTAATTACATAGGAATGGCTCAATGAGTAAATTTTATAGCGGAATATTTTAAAGCATTTGCTGAGAAAAATGAAGTAAATTTCATTTAAATATTTTTTATATCTGTACAAACGTAATGAAATATCATGAGAGATATAGAAAATCAAAATAGGCATAGAAAAAACTTGATCATATTTGCTGACATAACAGGTTCCAAATTATTTAATAAGTAAGGAAACTTTGTTAAATAAGTTTGCATTACTAACTAATTTTCTTAATTTTTAAAAATCTAAACTTGCATGATTTATTCAAGTTTGAAATATAATGTCTTAGTTCTAGCAAGATATTATATTTAAGAGCGAGTAAATTTTACTAGGGACTTTCACGGAATATTATAGATACTATTTAAATTTGAACTATCTCAAAATGATTTGGTACTGCATGTGCTTCCTAAATTAAGATATATTTATATTTTATGTATTTTGGAAGAGTTATAAATACAGATACTTCAAATAAATAATAGAATTCACTCATGTATATCTAATTCTAATATATAATTTTGGAAAAGTAGTAATTAGGATTTTAAAGATTGAATATGACTTATTACATAAGTAAACTAGAAGGATTATTCAAATATTTAAAAATATTTTCTAAAACCAATTATGAAAGCATCCTGCAATGAAAATACTCTATGAGAATTAGTGTTAATTATATCATTGTGCAATGAATGGATTTCTTTTTCATTTTTAAAGTAATTCAGAATGTATTTCCTAAGAAAATTTAATAAATTTATAAAATTTTAAACTGAGAATTTATGAAAAACGTCTTTGCTGGAATTAAATATTTACCAATGCATGAATTATTGTATGTTTCTCATGTAAACTAATAATTCAAAAAGCAATTAGCAAATTTATAACTTTATAACGTAAATATCTGCACTATATTCGTAAGTTTTGTTGATTAAATATAAAAATTGAGGCTCATTGAAATTAAAATAAAATTATACAAAAATATTAATAAAAAATTATAAAAATTTTTCAAGTAATTAAACTATTATTAATTAAGTAAATCTACAATGAACAGCTGTTTATAAATATATAACTTAATATATCTCCAATTTAGTTTAATCATTAAGATTTAATGAGCCCTACAAAATATACAAAAGCAAAATACATCTACTTAAGATAAATTTCATTAAAGAGAAATTTATTGGAGAAAAAGGTAAAAAAATATTCAGTTTGAAGAAAGCCATTAAGTACTCTTTTACACAAATGTTATTAACACTCTTTTTTTATTTTTTTATGTTGCAGTTGACCTGAAATAATCTATTTAACTTATAAAAGAATAAATTATTTTATGTTGAAAGAATAAATTTAAAATTCATTATAATATGATTATAACTAACAGGAAAATTTAAATGGGAATATTACTTTCTTGTAATATGTAATCCCTTTTAATTATTTCCTATGAAACTTTAACTTCAATTTTAAATTGTAATAAATGACCAAAAGTTTGAATACCTGGTAATTTTATTAAAGCGTTTCAGAATGCAAGTGGGCCTAAAGGGTTCTTTTTTGATATTTAAAACATTTTTATTATAGTTTACTGATGTTATGTTTATTTATTTTTATTGCTTTACAAATTAAGGAATTTTAAAATGAGTTCGTTCGCGATAATGTTTAGAAATGGGATTAATTTGGAGTTATTAGTAACTTTAAAACCTCTTTACATAGTTTTCACATTAATTCTGTTAAATATTTTATGATAAAATCTTATTCTGAATATTTAAAGGTCAAATATAGTTCAAAATATTTTAATTATGTAGAGATTTTCCTAAATATAATTGGTTAATTAATAATAATAATTAGTTATACTTAGCAAAATAATTTCTGAAATTCGATGATTATACAATAATAGATGCAAAAAAGCCTAAACATCAAAGTTTACGATAATTACTTCCTTAAAATTTAAAACAAATTAAATTACTAGTTATTGGAATCATTGCTCTAGAAACCACTTTCTCCCAAAAATGATATGTTTCAGATGAATATGTTATATTTCAAATAAGAAGTGTTTAAAATTTAAGAAAATATGATGGGAAATATCCTAAGATTTCTATACCCAGAACTACTGTCTTTAGCAGCATTAACATTACTTATACAACTTGGCATTGATGTAAAAATATTAGATGATATGGAAGGTAGAATTGCTCATGCAGCTGAAATTCGATGGTAGAGTTCACTGATTATAACGAGTAGGATATGGTGATGATGCAGTCATTTTGCAATCATTGACCATATGTTTTCTATTATTGAGAGATTTGGTCCTGGTCCAACTTAAAGCTAGAGATTTTCAATAACAAAGAATCTTCGGAGAACAACAGAAATTTACTATATTACATTATATTGATGAAACACAGAAAGTTTTTGAGCTTAATATAAAAAGTTAAATAATGAGTCATACATGACAGCAATGTAATAGCTACAGCTTAAAGTGCCGTAAGCTCAAGAGAAACGCAATCTTTCTCTGTATCTACCAGTAATTAACACAAAAAATGATAAGCTCATATGACATTGTTGAATTCACGCAGGGAATATTCAGAATTCATGGTACGTCAAACATTTATATGTGAGTATCCTAATGTTATATTTAAACCAAAATATCTATGAAAACACGACTTCCTTTCAGGAATGGTTGTAAAATTCCATACTTCTAAAATCTGAGTTGCATAAAAAAAGATGCAACTCAGGTTCTTATATGAGTTATTCTGATTCATCTTGCCTGGATTATGATCTTTTTTGATTAAGGTTATTGTATAGGATCCATTTTTTTATCGCCAGTGATAACTCGCTTGTATTATGTTTGAAAAGCATATCTTAAATATTTATTCTTTATGTAAGATGAATTTCTTTCAATTTGTGAGCAAGCCAAAAATCGAGCTCCTTAACGAGTCCAAGACACCTTATATGATTTCCAATTGTTTTGTCTGATACATTTAACACTATTCTGCTATATCTCACACAGTTATATGACGATTCGATTCAATTGACTTTCATTTTATCATCATCAACTTCAACAGTTCGATCATAACGTTAGTCATCTTTCAGCTAGATATATCCAGAACAATATTTATTCAAACCAATTCTGACACATGCGTTCTGTTAAACAATCAACACCATAAACTTCTCATAGCTCTTTGTGAGCCCAGCCACTTTCTTGCTTTTATGAAAATAAAATAGTAAAAAGTGTCGAAACGGATTACTTTTGCACTGTATGTTAAAACGGATCATAAACTGACGCTTTTAAACAAAATCACACGGAATGTGTTTCTATAGCAACCTAAAGGTATCAACTATCAAATCTCAAAGAAAAAAATAACATTGACCAATGAAAACAAAACAAATATAGCGGTATCTACTGCTATCCAACCCAATAAATATGTAAATGAAAATTAAAAATAGATTTATTCGACATAATATTCTTTACAGTTATATTTTAGCTTCTGCAATTGTCCACATAAAGTTAACAAATATTATGGTAATATGAAGCGTTTCATTATTTGAGGCTATGAAATATTATTATATCTTTTTCTTACTTCATTAATTTCTTAAAAGAGTGCAGAAAATAAAGCATTATGAATCAACAAGAAAAATTTTTCCTTTTAAATTGACGCTTCCGATATTCTTGCTTATAGCGTTGAAAATTTATATTTACATTTGTGTCTCTAGTAATTTTGAAGGTAAACATTTCTTTATATATCACCACATGTATAAAACAACAATTGTGCCTAAAATGGATCGTTTCGATGCTGATATCTTTACTTTGCCAGAATTTGTCCATATATTGCTTCATATAAATTGTCATGATTAATAAAATTTATAACTGATCATGATATTTTAAAAGAAAGATTTTCTGCATTGATTGTTTATCGAATGCTTGCATCTTAAATCTGAAGATGTAGTAAAAATGCTTTTATTACATTTAATATATATATATGTAATTATACTTACACACTTACACATATATAAATGCTATACATATTATTATTTTAAACCTTATGAACCAAAGGTTCGCTAAAATTTAATATTGTGTGTGTATGTATGTATGCATGTATATATATATATATATATATATATATATATATATATATATATATATATATATATATATATATATATATATATATATATATATATACATATATATATATATATACATGAAGCAATAAAGCTTACAAAGTTCACATTTTTGATAATTTTTATTCGCACACAACACACACATAAATGGAATTACAGAAATACACGTATCAAAAACGAATACATAATCACAGCTCGATTTCTCCGGCGTGAGCGTTTTTTAAGAACAACATTTTTCACCGCACGCGACAACAGCGGAATTTAAAGTCGTAGTAGTTTTTTAAACGCCACAATTGTGTGGCTGGCTTTGTAGCCACAGACTCCCCCCTTTGTGTCACAAGGCACGATAAACGGTCTGGGAAGCGGACTTGACGACCCGACCTGGTCATGGTTTCTTCTTTTGACGCCCTAGTTCGTAGAGAACAGTTCGCTGTCGGATGTGATAGAGTTGAATCGTTGACTACAAATGCTGGTTTTAACCGGTCAATGCAGACTGTAAGCTGAGCGCCTTTTCGCTCCAAAGTGTAGTACTTTGCATTTCTATCCAATACCTTGAAAGGGCCATCAAATGTGGGCTGTAGTGGGCGTCGAACAGATCATTTCGAATGAAGACGTGAGAGCAAGTCTTAAGGTCCGCGTGCATGAAAGTGGACTTTTGTCAATGTCTTGAAGCCGGTGTCGGTTGTAAGCGACGCATGCTTTCCTTCAGAGTTCCGACAAAAGCGCTGGGAGCGGCATCTGGTGATTTTACTCCAAAGAACTCCACAGGAAGTCGTGGATTAATGCCGTACACCGTTTCGAAAGATGTCGCGCCGATGTCTTCCTTTAATGCTGAACGGAACCCCAAAAGGATAAATGGGAGCATGTCAACCCAACGCTCTATCATGTGGCACTGGATGGCGGCTTTCAAGGGACGGTGCAGACGTTCTATCATTCCGTTTGTCTTTGGGTTGTACGCGGTGGTGCGTAATTTGGAAATTTCAAAACGTTTTGCTAGCGACGCGTAAAGTTCAGACTCAAACTGTCGCCCTCTTTCTGTGGTTACACGGGCTGGCACCCCAAATCGGGAAATCCACCCATTTGCAAATGCTCGTGTCACAGTTTCGGCTGTGATATCTTCGATTGGCATAACCTCCGGGCAACGTGAGAATCTGTCAATCATCGTTAAGGCATAAGAGTAACCACGGGAAACAGGCAGTGGACCTACCAAATCTAAATGCACGTGCTCGAACCTTTCACTTGGAGGAATAAATGTTACAATGGGGCTAGCAGCATGACTAGTCACTTTCACCCGTTGACATGGAATACACGCACGTGCCCATTGTGTACAGTCTTTGCGCATGTTTGGCCAAACATATCTGTTCGCAACCATTTTTGTGGTTGTACGTATACCCGGATGGGAAAGGTTGTGTACAGTTTGAAACACCTGGAAGCGAAAGTTTTTAGGAATATAAGGACGGACGATGTTGGTAGAGACATCACAATACACCATGACGCTACTGTCAAGAAGGGAAATCTTGCGTAACTGGAGAGAGAAGGTTCCTTGTCAAATGGAGTTGAGCTCATGATCACTGTCCTGGGACTTGGCTTGATCATTATAATCGATAGGTGATGGTACCCGTTTTGATTCTATTCTCGAAAGTGCATCTGCTACAATATTTTCGGCGCCTTTAACATGTCGAATATCGGTCGTAAACTGAGAAATGTAATCTAGCTGTCGATTTTGACGTGGAGAAACCTTATGGGATTTCTGACGGAAAGCGAAAATTAATGGTTTATGGTCTGTATAAACAGTGAATTGTCTACCTTCAAGCATAAATTCGAAATTGTTTATAGACGAGTAAACTGCTAGAAGCTCCCTATCATATGCACTATACCGCTGCTCCGTTGATGAAAGCTTACGTGAGAAAAATCCTAATGGTTGCAGGTGATTATCTATAACTTGGTGCAGCGCCCCACCAATGGCAAAATCAGATGCATCCACACACAATACCAACTCTGATGCAGCGGAAGGATGAGCCAAGAGTGCGGCATCAGCAAGTTGCTGTTTGGAGGCAAGGAAAGCGTGTTTGGCTTCCGGAGATAACGCAATAGACCGTTTATTATTCTTTTGTACACCTTTGAGATACTGCGTAAGGACTGATTGTGTCTCAGCTGCCCGAGGCAAGAAACGCCTGTAAAAATTTATTAAGCCTAAAAATGCACGCAAGTCTTTGGCAGTTTTAGGTTCTACAAAATCGAGAATAACCTTAACTTTATCGAGTAGCGGCTGTGTTCCTTCTTTAGAGACTAAATGGCCAAGAAATGAAAGTTGAGAGACATCCTATTCACATTTTAAGGTGTTTAACTGTATTCCATAATCTCTTAATCTTTGAAAAATCTGGCGCAAGTGGGATTCGTGTTCATCGTGATCGTGTGAGAAAATCAGAATATCGTCGAGATATGCAAAGCAGAATGGTAAATTGCATAAAACTTCATTAATGAATCTTTGAAAGGACTGTGCAGCATTACAAAGGCCAAAATTTAGAAAGGGAAATTCAAATAAGCCGAAAGGTGTGATAATTGCAGTTTTGGGGATATCTTGCTCAGACACCGAAATAGCATGATAAGCGCGAAAAATATCTAATTTTGAAAATATGTTTTTTCCGTGCAGCGCGTGTGAAAAATCCTGTAAATGAGGTATTGGGTATCGATCAGGTAGGGTTTTAGCATTTAAACGGCGATAGTCACCAACCGGACGTATACCTCCGGAGGATTTCGATACAACGTGCAAAGGGGAGGCCCATGGACTTTTTGAAGGCCTACAAATACCTTGTTCGACCATGAACTCAAATTCCTTTTTGACGGCGTCAAGGATGTGAGGAGGCAACCGTCTAGGACGGCTGTAAATGGGCGGCCCGGTTGTTTCAATATGGTGCACAGTAGAGTGCTTAATTTCTTTAAAGTGTGGAGTAGGACTAGTAATTTCCAGGAAGTGACGTAATAGAGAATGATAACGTGAATTTTCAATAATAATCTTGACGGCTGGTTGTTTAAAAGATTCGAAACGTCCAGTTGCAGTTAATGACGCTGTAAAATAACCTTTGTTTACGAATATCAACTAATAGGCCGAAATGTTGCAGAAAATCTGCGCCAATAATAGGCGTGGAGACCTCGGCGATCAGAAAATGCCATTTGAAACTTCTTCGTAATCCCAGATTTAATTCCAGCAGTTTGTTGCCGAAAGTACGTATCTTAGTTTGATTAGCCGCAAATAATTCTATACGGTCAGGGTTTTCATTGTTAACGTTACCCTTAGCGGGGATACAGGAAACATCACTGCCAGTGTCAACAAGGAATTTACAATTCGTTTTGCGGTCAAAAACACACAGGCGATTACTATTGCAATTTGGTTTTCGTTACCACCCAAATGAGGCGGAGTGGTAGCGTCTACTCGTTTCCCTGTTTCTCGAAATTACAAGGTAAACGGCAGTTTCTAGCTGCATTACCGAAATTGGCGTGAAAATAACAAAGATCAGAATTTCTGAAATTTGGGGAAACAGACCTTAGAGTGTATTTGTCATGGCTACGTGAATAGGAGCGGTAGCGGGATGGTGATCTAGTTCGCGTATTATCGCGTTGTCTATCGCGAGACATCCTATCAACTTGTAATGAAAGATGTTCAATTTGTTTTTGTAATGCCAAAACCATAGCTGGTGTGACAGTCTTTAAGTCGGTGGAAATAGCATGCGTCTGATTATGATCCACGGATGCAGAGTTCATTTGAGCAAGTGTAGTAGAAGCGGTGTAAACCTGCGGATTATCTGAGGTAACCTCGTGAATCTTGTCAGCCAATACAGCTAACTGTGATAATTCCTCAGTAGATGCCGATAAAATATATTGTAAATTGATAGGCAGTCTTTGTAACCACAAACGTTTGAGAAAGTCGTCGTTTAATTTCCCATCGGCTAATTGCCGCATTTGTCTGAGCAGCCCTAAAGGTTTATTATCCTCAAGCTGAAGGTCGTTAAGCAGCGATTTTATACGTTTGTTTTCCGAATCTGCAAATTCTGAGATTAACCGATCCTTTAAGATTTTGTACTTATCAGTGTCGGGTGGATTAAATATAACGTCACTAACGTGGGAGAGCGTATCGGAAAATATAGACGCGACCAAACTGGCATATTTAGTAACGTCGTTAGAAATCCCAGAAAGCTGAAAAGCATTCTCAACTTGTATAAACCATAACTAAATATTTCGTTTCCAAAAAGGCGGCAGTTTTAGACCTATTCTGTTAACTTCGGTCGTAGTCATTTTGTAATTTCAGATTAATATATTTTAAAGAAAAAAAATGAGCGATTTTCAGTACCCTAAATGAGATATTGGAAAATTAAACCTATTATTAAAACAATACGGAAGCAGATACACTCCCAAGAACAAAAAAAAAAAAAAAATCAGTACTTACCGCGGGAAGATATTCCACAGCAGTCCGTAGAATCATGGAAAAAAATAGAATCCACAGGTTCACTTTATCTTAAATTGCAGACACAGATATCACTAAACACTTATCCAGTTAAAGCAACACCGAACGTTGAAGCACAGAATCGTCTCGCCAGCAGGGTGTTTTTCGTGTCGAAGAAAAGAGAGTACTTTGGTTTATTCTATATGCTTTAAACCAGAGAAAATTCAGGATACCTGTAATTTTTCCCGAGTCCGGGTCACCACTGAAGCAATAAAGATTACGAAGTTCGCATTTTTACTGAAGCAATAAAGCTTACAAAGTTCACATTTTTGATAATTTTTATTCGCACACAACACACACATAAATGGAATTACAGAAATACACGTACCAAAAACGAATACATAATCACAGCTCGACTTCTCCGGCGTGAGCATAACAACATTTTTCACCGCACGCGACAACAGCGGAAGTTAAAGTCGTAGTAGTTTTTTAAACGCCACAATTGTGTGGCTGGCTTTGTAGCCACATGTATATATATATATATATATACATACATACATATATATATATATATATATATATATATATATATATATATATATACATATATATATATATATATATATATATATATACATATATATATATATATATATATATATATATACATATACATACATATATATATATATATATATATATATATATATATATGATAATTGGGAAACTTAAAGTAAAAGATTTTAAATTCACTATTCACTGTATAAAATAACTACAATTATTCACTTTATATATTTTTGCATTTTATATTTTTTCAAGGTTAATTTCTGAAGAAAATCACATGTATCTCATGCAAATATGGTCTATAATTTTATATATAGGTTCAATATTGCTATTTTATATTCAATAATATTTTATGGTTCAATATTAAGGTTCAAATATATAATTCATATTTTAACTTTAAAATAATCTATTTCAAACAGTGATAACAAAAATAAAAGTAAATGAAAATTAATTGTATAATATTTTTTCTGCGTATTTGTACTTTAATTTTGGAAACAGTTTTAACAAATCATTTTTAGGAAAATATTGGAATTTTTAATTTAATATGAAATAAGTACTTGACTATGAATAACTAATAAATTTTTAATGTCGATATTTAATATTTTTTGAAAAAAAATGTAAATCATAAAAATAATTTCCAGTATATCTCGAATACGATTAAAATACTAAAACTAAAACTTAAAATATCCAGAATTTACACCTACACCAATGATTGATGAGAATTCTCAAAGAAGGATTGAAAAGTGATACCTTTGGAGTATCCAAAAATGTTAAAGTTTTGGAAAATTTACAAGAAACGCAGTACAGAACTATTTCTTAAAACGCAAAGCTGCAAATTTTGAGGTTATATATATATATATATATATATATATATATATATATATATATATATATATATATATATATATATATATATATATATATATATATATATATATATATAATTTATATGACAAAATATTTAGTAAGCTCTTTCTTCACAAAAATATTTTATTTCTGTTGTATAAATGTCATTTTTACACTAGTTAGAAATTTTGATTTTTAATTATTTTGATATTAATTTAAGCATAAATTCTTTTAGGGACTATTCTAAAATATCGCCTGATTATAAAAAATCTAGTGTTTAAATGAATATTATCAATGAAGTATGTCGATTGCAAAATCTCATGAGATTCAAAGTTTTATTCATTTCTAAAACAAAATTGTTTCATAAAACATTCATGTAATTTGAATTTGTTTCTTTCACATTTTTCCAAATTTCTATCAGGCATCAATATTTTAAAAAAATGTTATATTGAAACTTTTCTTCATGAATATTATCAATTATAAGGAGAACCATAAAATTCAGAAATGAAAACTTTTAAACTTTATTCTTGTATTCTTATTTGAGATAAGTGTGTCTAAGCTAAAGTTTGACTGTATGTACATAAAAAAAATTCATTTGTTCATTTATCAATTCTTAATTTATAATATGTTTAACGTTTTTACAAAATATTATTAAACTAATCAAGTATACAATAGATTTATTGCCATTAATAGTTTACATAAATTTGAATAATAAGTTTATAAACACATTTTATAGTTTAATGTTGAAAAATTATATGTTCAAATGCATAAGATTAAGTAATGTTACAATAAACAAGTATATAAATAACATTGAAATTTATGAAGTGATTTAAAAAGTACTAAGACATTTAAAATATCTAAAAACTTTACTCAGAATCAAGTGTAAATGTTCACAAAAAAGTAAACATAATTGAACATAAAATCTGCCAATTTACTTTAAACAAAGATTATCAAAAACATCTTAAGTATTTTACAAATTGATATATTTTACAAATTGAAGAATTACAATTTGAAAAATTTCAAAAAGAAATAAATATATTTTACAAATTAAATGGTATTTTTTATAAAGTTTGTTCCGAATTAGATGTCAACGCAACGCTAAATTTTCTTAAGTAAGAAATGTTTAAAAACAATTGAATGTGTGATTAATAATATGTATACGACTATAATAAAGTGTTTTCATTGTTTAAACTATAAAGCATTATACGACATTCAAAAATGATTGAGAGATAAAATATAATTTCATTCACGTTTATAATTTACTATAATAATAATAGAAATGAATATGTTATATATGGAATTATTATTGAAAAAGTTTACCTTAATACTGAGGTTCTAGGAAATAAATATTATTAGAAACTGTAAGTGTGTGAGTTGTATTGCATTAACTAAACACTCTTAATAAAGCTTAAGAATATGCATTATTAAATAAAAATTAATTTTTAACTTCGAAATATGAATTGTTAAAAATCATAGTTTGAAGTTTTGGAACTATAAAAAATGTATGGAAGTATGAGACTTAACTTTAGGCTGAATAAAAGAAGAAGGATTTACATCATTAAAAACATCACATAAAACAAACTTATTTCATACTTCTCTTATTTGAAGCACAAAAGTTTTTTTTATAATTTTTAAGGCAAATACAAATTGTCACGTTATATATATTTTTAAAAGCTGAAATGCTACTTCAATAAGCATGAACATAACAAGCACGGAATATTTAGCATGGTATTGAGAAGCATAAAAGAGATTATAGTGCAAAAAGTTTTTTGATAATAATTGGGGAGTACAGATAAAGGGTACATAGGAAATGATGTAAAAATTTTAAAATATGACTTCATTTAAAATTAAAACAGACCAATAAATGTTAGGATATTTATAATACTTTAGAGAAATGATTCCTAACATGCCATTAACTTCAGACAATAGAATTCCTGTTACACAAAATTGTATTTTTAATTTTTATTTTACTTCATTTGAATATTAAAATCTTTCAAAATTATTTTTTGGAATATCATATTGGAACTCAATACATATTTTAGTTGTCTTTGAATTATTTGTTGCACTTTTCCTAAATATAAGAGAAGCATTATATATAATGTTTGTTAGACTCAGATTTAAATCATGCAATTCGATGAAATTAAAGCTGAAAATAAGACTATAATAACAACAGACTATTTAAATAAAAATATTTTTGTATAATTATCTTGCTTTAGGTAAAATAAGACAAGGATTATAAGGATAATAATTTTGCTAAAATGGATTCAAAGTAAACAATTATTATTTGGAACTAAAATTGAATAAAAATATAAAGCTTTATTCATTACAACTTAATTATTTTTACTTATGTTAAAGCACAAATTTAATTCAGGGTTCTGACGATAAAGGAGAAAAATTTTATTTATGCATGCATTAATTGTGTTATTGCTAGAAAATATTTATAATGTTGAAATTCAAAAGGATTATTTAGTAATGTCATGAAAGTACATATATAATTAAATACATCATTATTCCGTTATAATTTATTCCTAAATTCTCATATAAATACCAAGGTAATTTCAACCTTTATGCGTAGGCTTAAGAATTATTTGTAAATTTCAGTTGATTTTTTATTATTGTATATCGTTATCACATAAGCACAGGCATTTAATTAGTCCTTCTCGTTTTCTTGTTAATTGGAAATTTTTAATGGGATTGTATTGCTTTTCAATAAGTTCTGCATATAAATCATCAAGATCAGCATTTACTAGTAATTGTCGAATGACAACTTTAGGATATTTGTCTTCTTGAAGTACGAAAGTGTGGAATTGAATTTTATTATCATCGAATAATTTATTATTTTTCTGTGTGCCTCAGTATCAGAAACTTTTAGACTAATAGCATCCATTCCAGTAGTTTTTCCAGTATAAGAGATGATTTCATTACATTTTCTTGTTTTGGACTTGTTGAAATTCTTTTTCCTTGTTGATTGTGTCCATGTCAACGTAAATATCAGTTTCTGGATCACTTTGCGAACTGTTAATATTACTTTTTTCAGCAATAATATTATCCTGTTGTGTTTCAGCAATTAAAACTTGGGATTCTGTAGAGTTTTTATTCTGTAAGCTTTTCATGCTATTGCCCTTATTTATCTTCTTTGTAGATTTTGAAGGCTTCTTTATTGATTTTTGATCTCTATTTGCTGTATCTGGGCCAGTAATATCCATTTCAGAGTAATTTTCAGGCTGTACACATCTATTTTTTGTTATTGTCAGGGCGCACTTTATCGCCAGTTTTGGAAGTGAAAATATTTCAGAATTATTCTTTTTAGAAATAATTGGAATTTCTTCCTTATTTTTAGTGCTATTCAAATTTTGCATTATTTGTTTTTATCACTAATCTAAGACTGTATCTCCACTCATACTAATTCACTAACTTATACTCGACCATACTAAATTAAGAGAATCATTTCAATAAACAAGGTATCCTTGCATATAATATACGCCAAATTTTACATTCGGACGTCATGAATGCAAGGAATCTGACTAAATGTTCAGAACCACTTTTGATTCTGTCTTAATATGTTTATAAAATCTCATATTTTACCATATTATAAAGGATGGCTATCAATCTTAGATATTTTACGCTAAAAACTAATGAATTATTGATTAGAAACTTATATGCATAATTGCCGAATTTTACTAAATTATTAATTAATTTTACTTATTAATTTTTATTTGTTGTTGTATTTGTTTTTTAATTATTTTTACTTACCCTTCTAAAAAGAGGTTTTTACTTGTCAATGTGAGATATTTGGGCAGTTTATTAATTATTTTATCAGAAGCATAAGAAAATTTCCTCATCATTGTCTTTGTAATTAATTTTGTTTGGTTCTGAACTTTCATTCTTACATCTGACAAAAAGGAGCGACAGTTTTGAAATTGAGGTTAGAAATCTTTTGAAAGGTAAAATTCCGCTGGGCATACAAAAATTAGTAAAATATTTTATATGATAAAAGCCTAAATTTTAACAAATGTATAATATTGTGATTATTTAGATTGGACTAACGTAATCTTTATTAAAATATACATACTAATATCTGCAAACTTCTCCCATTTTTCATTATGTTATATTGGATATTTTAATGATTACTTAATTTTTTTAACATTCCTTTATCCCAACAATATCTAGAATTCCAAAGAATTGTACTTCTTTTTATAAAAACATTAGCTTCATTAGAGAGTTTAATTACAATTTAAAAGAAAGTGGTAGGAAAATTGCATGGGATATATGCTAAATAATTTTAAAAAATTCGCTTTACTCTGATATTATTTTCCAATGAATTTAAGTTTAACAGTTACCTTATAGAGAAATAATTTGAGTAACATTTTTTTAACTGCAGACAAAATATCCTAAACAGGATTTTAAAAAAACTCAGATAAAAGCAAATTTAAAACCAAATTTCTGTAAAATTTTTAAAACATTCTTTTAAATTACATTCCGCAATAATATTTAAGTCCGCTAAATGTTTATAGTTATTTTAAATTTTATGAAAAAACATTAAAATTATTGCTATTAATTAAAAGACTAAAATAAAAATGATACAAAATATAAAAGTTAATAGATTTACTATAGTTTAATGATCAAAACAAATTTAGTGCATGGTAGTCATGCTTGTCATAATATTCACAAAATGCATTCCTAATTTTGAATAATTTATACAAACTAAATTAATTAAAATAAATCTTAAATTACTTACATGTTTATTAAAAAAATATACAATTTCATTTCACCGGATAAAAACTTATATTTATTTTTAAGTAAATTTAAAATTAGTTTTGATGATCCATTAATACCAATTTAATTTGATATTATATATATATAACCCTATTGTGTGTGTGATATCACATTATCAATGTAGTATAAAATTAATATAGAAAAATTTATTCAAATTAATTAGTTCTTTGACTTATTCTTTTATTAATTACCATGAAGAAATCTTTTTTTAATAACCATTTATATTTTCATTTAAAATAATAATAAGATGTGGTATTTTAACTAAACAAATGTTTCTTTTTAAAAATAATGCCTTAAGTGGGAAATAACATTTGAAGTATTCATTATTGAGAAAATATTTACGTTTAATTTGTCTTCACATATTATGACTTTATTGCTTAACAGCTTGCATCATAATAATTACGCAGTGAGGAAATTAATATTCGATTTATTAATGAACATAAGGCATATATTTGCTGTTTATTGAAAAGTTGCTTATCAAAAGCACTATATAAGTAAGGAAATTAATATTCCGTCTTATCAATGAATACGAGGTGATGGCAAATGCAAATATCTTTTGTTTTGCTCCCTTGACATTTTGTAAGAATTCTTAATTTTATTATCAACACATAACAGTTTCCATTGACTCAAAAATAGAATCATTGATTGTATTCTCAACATTAAGTCTTATATAATTAATTAACATTTTAATCTCTTCTAACTTTTTAACCTTTCATAAAAGTGCTTATTATGTTTTAAAATGTTTTTGTAAATTTTTAAGCCAGATTTTTTAGAATATATTAAGTTTATTTAAAAAGTATATCGCATATTAAAATAAATATCTAATTAAGTGATTCAATCTCTCAATAACAAAAATATTCCTTTTTGTACAATTTATTAATATTGAAATATAATATTATAATAATAATATATTAGCAATAAAAAATTAATCATTTGAATCAAATTTTAAAAATCATGAAGGGAATTTTTATTTTTAACAATGAGAATTTAAAAAAAACTACTAATATGCATGTCAATTAACATAAAGGTGTGGTGATTATATTAGTTTTAAAATAAAAAAGTTAAAAGTTACTTTTACTTAAAAAATTTTACATATAGCTACAGATGTTTAGGCATGAAATTTTATTTATTTTTTAGAAATGTTTTATTGAATTTTTAGACAAAAACATGAGATATTTATTCTTCAGCTTGCAAAAATATTTTTGAAAATTTTGCTTTTACTAATAAATTCTTTTGTGTTACTATTAAAAAATTAACGCCACAATGCTTTTGTTATTTTTGCTTAGTTGTGTCTTATTGTTTTTTAATGTACACTATATTAAATCAGTGCATCAAATTTTATGTAAAGCTCGAGAATAATATTTAGTATAATGTAATTAGATACGGTAAAGGTTTTTTCGTTTTGAAAGGGTAACAGAATATTTTTTCCCGTTTATATTTCAAAAACTATTTATCTTGTGTTTATTTGGAAAGATACAAAGGAAATATTGTTTTCATGATTATTTTTTATTCTTTCCAAATATGCATACGAATACGTATATGAGATTTAAAAAATTTAATATAATATAGATAAAAGATAGTAACATATCATAATTTGCAAAACTGTCTGTTCATTTTACGGAGATATTTTAATCTTGATGAGATTTTTTATAAATAATTTCAGATTAATGCATCCCATTAGATTTTATCACTTCTTGAAATCTCTTACATATATGCAGTATATACAAATATGTGCTCTTATATATATGTGTATATATATATAATTAACATAACACCTCAAAGATAATAACAATACGTAAGCATGAAAAAAAGTTTGAAAATATTGTTTAAAAGAAACATTCTTGTATGAGAAATTGGATAATACACACATTTAGATGGTTTTCCTAAGTTTTTAAATATGTACAGCCATTATAATTAGATAGGCAGTGTTTCATTTTAGAAAAATAAAAGCAAAACTAGCTTGATACAAATGCCTTTTTAAATTAAAAGATCTTTCATAATCTTGGTGGATGTAGAAATGTTTTTTATTACTAAATTTTGACTTATTCAGTCAAAGTTTTGAGCTATTTGTGGGATAATATCATGATTGTATCATGAAGCAGCATTTAAATCTTTCTTTATATATTTGTAAACAGAGAACATATTTTTCTCATTTAGTATTTTTAGTATTTGAGGAAATGCGACAAAGAAATAAAAGTCTTTATTCTAAATGAAAGCTTCATAAATTTAGTCCATTTTGGTTTTTCAATTAGTTAAAAACGATTATATTTTTATTAAACAAATATTAATGTGGTATTTTCACGAGATAATGCACGTTTCGTAATTATTCTTTTAGAACTACAACTAAGGAAAAAGAGAGGGTAATTTTTGAATTTTTATCTATCCAATATTTAGAGATGAAATTAGGAATATTAGTTGTAATATTTTACAATATTAACAGTCATCAATTTTTAAAAAATGAAACGTATTTGTTTTATTTGTGTGATTTGAATAAAATTTAGGATGGAATTTTTATGCATTTTGAGTGTTACATTTAAAATAGAAACTATTAAATACATATTTCTATATGAAAGTTAAATTTAAAAAGGATCATACTACAGTCAAATATTTACTTTTAATCAACACATTTCAATCGATGAATAAACTTCTGGAGAAAAATATTTTATTTCTGTTATATCATACTTTTAGTTACTCTAATTTGATTTATATTTTTTAAATACATTTAATATCTTTTTTATTTCTATAAATGTTAATTTCATTTTCTGTTTTAAGAGAATGCTTAAAGTTTATTACTAACTTTTAGAGTTATTTTAAAATTTATATTATGAATAAAGGGAGATTCAGAAATAATTCTGCTATTTTCTTCGAACTTACTCTTAATAATAAAGGAAATCAATAGTGTTAATAACCTAAATAATATTCCATAATATTAGCATATATTTTTAAATTAATCTTTCTAAAATTTTTATGTATAAAACTCAAGATTAACTATTAAAAACTTTTTATTTTTATACTGTATCTGCTAATTCAAATTTATATAGTAATAATATTTGATTTGACTATACATAAAGACTCAAAATTGTTAATTTTATTACTTCGGAATTTTTGAAATTTATTCATTGTGAACGCAGAATAAAATATGAAATATTATATTTTGATGATTTCTATTATTTTTTACTTTGTGGAAAAAATTGAAATTCATTATTATTTTTAATAACGTTGGACACTGGGAGACTAACCCTTCGCCCCAACAAGGCCGCAAACTGCTATTCATTTGGCATAACTCATGACTGTGGACCAAGTCATGGAGGCGAGTAGCATTACCTACGCCATACCACCTCAAATCCGTTCATAGGCTGGGCCACATTCATACAGAAGAGTGGACAGAGAAACACAGACAGAAAATAACATCCACGCCTGAACCGGAATTGCCGATTCCTCAGAAGTCAGGAATATTGAAAATTATGATTAACAATAATAAAGATATGCAATTTTTCTTTAAACGTTTAATATTTTGTGTGATTTAAAAATTTCCGTTCAATAATTATTTATTGACCATTACAGAAATTCCTTCAATATTTTTTTTACTTTTAAAAATATTTGGTGAAACTATTTACAGAATATAATGTATTTTAGTGTGAAGCAATTAAATTTTTTTGTATCATTGAGTTATAAAACATATACTCTCTTAACGGGTGAATTTTTCCTATGATATTGAGTTTCATATTTTAAAATATTTCCCTCCCTTAACGCGTGTTGCATAAAACAGGAAAGACAATGTAAGTATGAACATTGCCAATTTACAACTTAAGTTTGCTTGAAACAGTTACATTTTTGAAACAGATACAGTTTTACAGAATAAGATAGGAAATATAATGGTGGAAGCATTTTTGATACAAGCTACTTTGTATTTAATTAAAGAACAGTGCTGAAAGTATTCTTAAAATTTTATGAAATTGTAGTATGTAGAAACTAAATTCTCTTGCGATATTACGTTGACATTCTAAAATTTTTATCGTCGCATAAATTCACTGTAAATAAGGTTGTAAAAAAGCACTAATTTATTAATTTGAACTTGGCACAAAATTATTCGGTTTTCTCTTGAAAATAATAACTTTCGTGCATTAGTTATTTCAACCATTTTCATAAAGAGAAGCATTCATCATTGACAGAATATGAACAGTGACAGTTTGATTAGTTTGGATCTGAAACTATGTGATACATTCCCTATTTCAGTAATAATTGACATTTAGAAAGGATTTTGCTTCTTAAAACTCTTGAAAATGTTGCTTTTTAGATGCTTATAATTCTGAAAATCTATTACTATGCTTATAATTATGAATTCTTAGATTTACGATGCGTCAGAAAACCTTGGGAAAAAAAACATGTACACAAATCTGGATTACGCATTCTTATGTTTTTGTAATTTCCAGTTGTTCAAAAATATTTGTATTTACATTTATTACAGGAACTTAAAATATTTTTAAATAATTGCACAGCAGAAGATGGAGGTTTCTGATAAGGTTTTCTGAAATACACAGATATCTTGAACATACATATAAATTGGTAAATAATAGTTTGAAAAATATTTCATAAAATATGGTATTCCCTTTTATAAAAATTGCTCCATTTTCCGTATGAGAGAATATTTGAGGAATTCCTAATTTGTATGAAATAATATTTTAATAATGGGGCAGATATATGTTTTACTTTAAATTATTGTTTCCTAAAATGTATATATAATTTATCATTAAAATATAGAATATCAAAATATCTATTTTTAAAATGTATTTAATTACGCTAATTGCTAAAATATTACTAGTAATTTGTTAAAGTAAGAAAATCAAAAATGCATATATATATATATATATATATATATATATATATATATATATATATATATATATAAGGAGTGATCAAATGAAAAAGTACGCAACGATGTAAAAACGTAATAGTTAAATATTTGTATATTGCACCTGGGAGAACGTAGCGAGACATCTCGGGGTGTGATTGGAGTCTCTGATTGGGACCAGTGCATGCGTGGCGCCCACGTGCGCAGGAGAGAGCAGAGATACTTATCAAAAGCGGTGTCCAAATGAAGCGGCAGACCGTATGAGGACAGGATGTCGTTCGCGTTGCAATATTCGACCATTGAGGAGCAATGAGGTGTTATTCTATTTCTGACAGCTGAAGGTGAGAAACCAGTGGAAGTATGAATCGTTCCACGAGCACAGAAACACCATAGACTCCGATGCCAACGCAGTTCAATCAAGAAAAAAAAAAAGACTGGGACTGCTTACGAAGGGATAACGTGATAACGCGCTTCCACACGTCTCCAGAGTCAAAGACATGGAACAGGCCAAGTTCAAGTGGGTGACGTTGAACTATCCGACCTACAGTCCGGACATGTCGCCTTGCAATTGCTATGTGTTTGGTCCACTGAAGAAGCACCTGAAAGGGAAGCGCTTCCATTCGGATGACGTACTCTAGGATACTGTGAAGGACTGGATCTCGTCACGGTCACAGTAATTCTGGGAACAATGAATCCTGCTGCTTGTTCATCCATGGGATCGTTGTGCTCAATCCTATGGTGCATATTTTGAATAAAGTCTACATTTGTACTCATTGTGTCGTTTCGTATCTTTTTATTTGATCATCCCTTATATATATGAATTATTTGTTATTAGTTTAATTATATTAAAATTCATAATTTATCACATAAATGTAAAAGAATGTTAATTTTCAAACCAAAAATTAATAACTCTGCAATGTAAGCAAAATCGAAAAAGTCAAATTCGCGTAAGTGATCATACTTTATCAATATTTACATAATTTTTGAAGCAAATATTCCCAACTAGACATAAAGAAGACATTGAAGAAAAAGCAAGAAAATTTTACTCGTGCGATTATTTTCTTCAAAATTCGATGAAAAATTAACTAAACTACTCATTTTCTACTCAGTTTGGAATGGTTATTATTACTGAATCCTCATAACTTAAGGTTTTTTTATTATTAAAAAATTATCTACGTATGTTCATCATTAAAGTAATTTATGAGCAGATCCAACAAACGAGCTTCCTTCCTAGTTGATGTATAGCTTCAAAAAAACTTTTTTCCGCGTAATAAAATACAGCATTTTGAGGAAATCTTTCACTACATATATTAATCTCCATCAATTTAATGAGAAAACCTGAATTTTTTAGCTTATTTTTTACACGACTTTATTGCAATTATAAAATATTGAAACAAGTATTTATAAGAAAAGGCTACATACTTTTACTACTTAATTATAAGCTTACGCGTGTGTGTTTAATTATGAAACCCATATAAAAAAATTTTCATGACCAAAGAATTATAAGCATTAAGACGTTGGTGACATAGTAGAATATAATGTCTTCTTAGAAAAATATAATCCTGACTTTAATTTTTTTTAAAGCTTGTAATTGCTTTAATGCAAAAAATACTCTTTAGTCATTTTCCTGAATATAATATATATATATATATATATATATATATATATATATATATATATATATATATATATATATATATATATATATATATATATATATATATATATATATATATATATATATATAATAAAATTAACATTTAAAAATAAAATAAATTTCTGACATTTATATAAAGAACATAATATTCTATTCATCAAAATATTATTTCCTTGATAGCTAATTTGCTTTAAATTTCTAATGTTTCTAAGTAATGTAATTTTTTCTTATCCCACTTTTTTTGCTTCTAATTCCATTACCCCATTGAATAATTTGGTTGTTACCATTCTGATGCCTAATATCCTATTAATTGCTTTTATCATTCAATTTTGTAGTAAATGAATACCTTTCATGCATTTAGTATTTAATGTATTTATATTATTACTTTTAATGAATGTGGAAGATCGTTCATTTCGTTTGTTAATTTTTAATTTGAAAAATATTCAATTTTATTGAAATTGCGCACAATTTTCAATCCAGAAACCATAACGATACCATTTTCAAGAATATAAAATAATTCAAGTGAAATAAATAACTAATTTAGAAAATCGAAACTTTAAACTATTTTCGTAACTAAATATTAATATGTTACATGTATCATTCCTTGTATCCGTCTTGTTGCTACAATGTACCAAAATACCTTTCTGGCTACCCTTAATGCAACACCCTGAAGGAAGTTTGTAAATGACTTGAAATTAACAACATGCATTAGCGGATATGAGATATGCAAATGATTAGAATTTCAGCACAGACGCACATTACGTGCGCTTGTAGCGTCTTTTCAAATCACGATTTAAAGCTTGAAGATTTCGATGATTTCATTTTTATTAATTATGTCTTTCTTGTGATTTTTTTGAAAAAAAAACTGATTAATTACGCTTCGTAATAAACAGAAATCATTTTTTGAACAAGTTACGAGTTCGATTTAGAAAGAATAGTGGCCTACCGAGATTGTGGATTATGTTTTAGGGAAATCGGCAGTCCTGTTGGACGAAACCAAACAAATGTAATGTGGATAGGTTATTGTTAGATGTAAGAGGGTATGACGGACCGGCGTGTACGACCGCATCCATTTCAGTGCACAACTTCACGTGATGACAGGCAAATTGTGCGCATAGTTGTGACAGATCGCTCAGTCGCATCACGAACAAAACACAACACATTCAGTCTGTAATGCCTCACCCAGTGTCTGCGCGTACCATTCGAATCCATTTACTGCAGAATGGTTTATTCGCAAGACGTTCATTGGGTTCGTCTACCCTTGACGCAGAACCACAGACGTCTCCGCTGCCAATGGTGAGATACAAGAAAGATGTGGATGGCAGAATGGAATGAAATTGTCTTTACTGTCGAGTCACACTTCTGTGTTGCAACACCACGATGGTCGCATTCATATCTGGAGGCACCGTGGAGAGACGATGCTGAACTGCTGTGCTATGCACCGCCACATTGGTCCTGCACCGAGTATAATGCTATGGGCTGCATTGAATATGACTTCCGCACTCCTCTAGTACGTATTGCCGATACTTTAAACACCCAGAGCTACATTTCTGAGGTGTTGGAGCCAGTTGTCCTTCCTTACCTTCAGGGCTTACCCACAGCCATATTTCAACTTGATAATACGCGACCACAAGTGGAGCACATTGTCTAAGTATTCTTCGTCAATCACCGGAATAAATTGCTTCCCTGTCTGGCTCGCTACCTAAATCTTTCGCCTGTAGAAAGCATGTGGTCCATAATTGCTGAATGATTGACCCAGATTACGTCCACAGCGTCCACACAAGATTTTTGGCAACGTGTGGAAGCTGCTTGGTCTGCTGTACCCCAAGAACGCATCCAAAGTCTCTTTGAATCAATTCAGAGGCGTGTGGCTGCGTTGATCTCCAACAAAGGCGGCTACTCTGGCTACTGATTTTGGAACTACATTTCACAGAAGTCTATAAATGTAATCATTTGATACTTGATTAACATGTTACCTATAAAATAAATTTTTTGTGATATCTCCCTTCTTTATTTGTGACGCAATTTGGATGGCCAGCAGTGTAATTTCTTATGGAAAAATCAAGATATATTGTTAATTATAAAGCAAGATTTTATAATCTGGATTGGGTGAACAAAGTGAATATGACACTGGTTGCTTGTGAATCTTGAGAAAAGCCATTACTGTCTCCTAAAGTTACTTCAGAATAAGATTTTTTGGAATTCATGGCCAATATTTCCTTGAAAATTACAAAAAATAAATAGTGTTATTTGATTTAGAACTTTATGAAATTACGTTGGTTGACCATGGTAAACGATAATCACTACAGATTTTAGAGGAATCTTAAAGTCAATATTTTCAGCTGGATAAAACAAAAGTCATCAATGAATGTAGTCAGTAAAATACTCAGTATTGTTCTCTCGTTTCCTCAATATCGCAAGTGCAGTATTTAGTTTTTGATCTCAATAAATCAAAATTTTTCCTGTAGATTCCTAAAATGCTCTGTTTAGCAGAGACATATCATTTCTGAGACATATTTAAAAACTCAAGCAAATTCTATGTGATGAACTTTCAGCCTTTAACGTAGATCTATTACGATACGTACTTGACAACTTAAAGAAATATTCGGAATAATGCAGATTATCTTCCCAGCGCAGTTTTAAAAAAATAACCTTGAAAGTTGTACTAAATAAATGACATACTTAAACGTATTTCGAAATGCTAAGTTATTGTTTTCCTTGCTGATATATATAATAAATGTTTAGTTAAAAATAAATTTTAGTTCCCTGTCTTTCTAGTATTATAACTGTGTAATCTATATGCTTAAACTATTTTTAAAATAACTGGAACGTTTCTTTACTGTATCAATATTTATAGATCGATTTTGGAGTTAAAATTTTGAAGTTGTGTCAAAAAATATTTTGTATTTTTATTAACTTTTAACACACACACACATACAAATATAGGAACTACTTATATATTACTCTAATATACTTTACTTTTATATACTATCAACATCTATATATGCATAATATTACAAAAGTAAGTTATTTTAAGAAATTAAAAGAAGTAAAATTTAGTAAAAAAAAAGTAATTTAGACTTTTTTCTACTTTAAATAATCTTATGTAAATTAAAGTTTATAAGTAAAAGTAAAATAACTTCAAATTGCTATTAATAATATATATTTGTGAGTAAATAAAATTTACATATGAAACATTTAAAAAAATTGTATAAAAGTTTATTTAAATAAATTTGTGAAAATGAAGAAGTTGGATAATTATTTTTTCATCATTTTAAAATTTATTATTTTTTGTTGGAAATTACCTATTATTGGATGCATGATTCTAACTAAACAGGATTTAAGTATGTTTTAATTATTGATTTCATATAGTTTAGAAGTATAATATATCTATGTTACAAATTTCTCTATTCAAATAACTGAATAAAGCATTTGATTATATTTTATTTTATTAATATTATATCCGATATTCAAATGCATAAAAATAAAAGCTAGTTTATGTTAAAACAATATTATTAAGAAAAATATAATCGCGAATGGAATAAATTTCAAAATCCTTTTATTTAAGAATTTAATTTAACAGAAAACTTTCTCTGAGATAAACCACACCTGATCCGAAACGTGACCTGAATTCGGTATTCAAATGATCTTCCTCACTGTAGCAAAGATTCCAATATTACTGTGTGTGTTCGCAATATTGTAAAAAACACAGCAGAAAACAGCTGTGTATTAGTAGTGTCATTGTAGGGAAATAAGTATGCGCATACAATTTGCATGCATTTATATATTATTCCTGCATGACCTGGCATAATTTTCTCACACTCAAGAAAGCAAACAAAGAGAAACAGGAATAAAATAAATGGAAACCACAGTTTGAAGTTAGGCTATAATTCCCACATATAATGTATTTCCTTCAAATGCTTATAATTTAATTTCAAAGAGATTTATTTTCAATGTTTGTAATGACCTTTAGTAAGAACCAATGAGCTTAAATAGAAAACTTTCGAAGAAATCAAAATCTTAAAGAATCATTAGTATAAACTCCGTCATAGTAAAATTTCTATACGTGGAAATCATTTACTTAAAATAAGTTCTGCTTTTCATATATTTCTTATTTTTATTATTTAATTTAACGGATAATTATGATCATAAATAAAACATGTTCGTGTGTCACAATAGAGGAAGCTTAAAAATTTCTTCAGGACGTTGGCTAATTAGGTTGCTTATATTCATAAAAAGTATGTTCTGCTCATTTTTCACTACTCTCTTACAAACAAGCATCTAAACTTACATTTCAAGTTAGTTGACACTTATTATTATCAAATCATGAGTAATATTTTACCAAGTATAAGATTTACTTATTTAGATTGTAAGTTTCTAGACAAATATTAATTAATCTCAAAATTACTGCTTCATTAGATTGAAAATTTCAAATATTTTAATGTTACTGCTTTAAATTTAATATTTTTCTATTACAACAATCATTCAATGTAACTGGGCTCTTCAGAATGAAAAATTGAAGGTTCGATACCAAACTCTTTTGAATGACATGAGATGGATATTTCTTTCTTTCTACATGCATGCCTTTCAGGGTAGATGCTGGAAAGTTTTCCGGGTTTCTTCCCTTAAAAATAAATACATAAAGCAAAATGTCTCTGAATAGTCCTCTCGAAAGGCAATTATAGGTTATCAGAGTGCTTTACAACAAACTTAGGGAATTAGGCATTCAACTAAGCGGTATGAAAACAAAATCAGTAACTTTATTTATCATTTAAATAAAATTCTATCTTTTTAAAGTGAAACACGTTTTCAGAACATCAAATTTTCTTTAAAAGTTGAGGAAATTATTTGGGCTTTATTTGGGATTTTTGGTTATTAAATGGGTAGGATTTCGAAATTGGGCACACTTTTATTTTGCTATCTGTTTGATTAATATTTGAGATTAATATTTGTTTCATAATCAAGTAAAAACATTCTTAATTAAAAAAATAAAATGTAATAAATTAAAACAATATCTAGGAAATAAAATTAGACAAAAATTAGAAATTTGTTAATAAAATACACATTTATTTCTTTCAAACCCCAAACATATAAGCCCAAATAATATTTATACTTTTATTAAAATTTAAAAATACATCAAATTTAGTTACAAAAATTCATTAAGAATTTACATTGCTAAATAGAGCTATTTTTACGTCTATTTAGCAGTAATATTACAGTATATTTTCAAAAAATATACATAATAACAATAAATGAAAACAGAAAACTAGAAAGAAATTAAAGCATCCAAGGCAAATACAAAAAACACAATAAATAAAATGAAAATTTATTTTTATTTTGTATGATTTTGAAATTTTCTTCATCTATTAGTTATAGGTTCTATCTATTTATTATATGCAAATAAAATCTTGTCTTTTCACTTTATTGTTCTTCTTTTGGAATATATTCAATTTAAAAAAAACGAATTATTTATATTTTAGAAATTCTATTTAAGCTGCATTATTCATGCTGAATGTATTACTAGACTTCTAGGCTTATAATGTTTGTAAATATTTTTTTTATTTATATCCAATTATGCTTATTCTAATCGGGCTTTTCTCTCTCTCTCTCTCTCTGTATATATATATATATATATATATATATATATATATATATATATATATATATATATATATATATATATATATATATATATATATATATATATATATATATATATATATATATATATATATTGTACCGAGCTTCACGGGTTCGTGTTGATTGAGAGTTGAATAAAGCAACCACTTAATGAACACAAGACTTTTATTCGTAAAAACTTCACTAGATAAACGAAATTCCCGCTGTAACAATCACAATTATACAGCTACAATTCGTCAGATATAACAAGAAACAGCTTCTAATCACAGGTCTCAAATACCTCAGACAGAGAACAACTAGCAGTCACAACTAATCGTCTTCACTCACTGATTGTCTTCACAAAAACTATATTCTTCCATGTCGGGCTGCGGTATTTATACCTGACTTGGCGGAGAAATCTACCAATTTCGCCAAGGTTCTGGAAGCTTCTAGGCTATCTCGAAAAATATTGGTCCTAGAGCTTAGGTGATGGATGTTTCCAGAAGTATCGATTTCTCGCCAAGTCGCCAAAAATCTCGCCAACCGTCGCCAAGTCGCCAAGAATCTCGCCAACTGTCGCCAAGTCGCCAAATCATTAGGAAATCCACTTTTAAACTACAACACGTCTAAATACCGCAATTTTTGCCCAAAATGTGAGAATTTCTGATCTGTCTGAGATATTTTAAGACAAATATAATCATTATTTATAAATTTGTAACATTGCCCCCTCTCAAGGACTGCACGTCCCGGGCAGTACAATCCCCTGATAGGAGGCCAAATTTAATATAAGAGAATTTACATTTCAAGAGGATACATTACATACACAAGCAACTAAAAATACAAAAAAAATAGAAAAGATAAAAAAATTATCTATACTATTTACAAAGAGACCATGGTCTACTAATTTTTACTCTACATTACGATAAGGAGCTAATCTATCATAATGTACTACCTTTGGTTTTGAAGAAGATGATTTTCTTATACGAACCACGACGTCGTTCAGTCTTTTTAGGACTGTGTAGGGACCTTCCCAGTTGGCTTGCAACTTTGGAGAAAGTCCTTTACGTCGAATCGGGTTCCACAACCAAACTTTGTCACCTTTTTGAAATTCATGTCCCGTCGCTCTTGTGTCATATCTTGTCTTCATTCTTTCGGTCGTCAGGTTGATTCGGTCTCGAGCGAAGTTATGGACATGTTCAAGACGTGCCTGAAGGTCTCGAAGGTATTCCTCTGGCGATGAAGATGTATCCGGTGGACGACCAAACTGAAGATCACAAGGGAGACGAAGCTCGCGACCAAAGAGCATCTGAGAAGGAGTATATCCGGTAGTCTCATGGACAGCACTGCGATACGCAAGCAGAAACAGCGGTAGTTTCAAATCCCAATCTTGCTGATTTCTGGAAACCATAAGTGAGAGATTATTCAAGATGGTTCTGTTAAACCTCTCTACCATGCCGTCCGATTGTGGGTGTAGTGGCGTGGTCTGCGTCTTGTCTATTCCGAGAATTTGACACATTCCTTTAAACACAACAGAGGTGAAGTTTGTCCCTTGATCAGAATGAATTTGTAAGGGTGTGCCGAATCTGGAAACCCATTGCTGCACTAGAACCTCGGCTACTGTAGTCGCCTCTTGATCAGGGATTGAAAACGCTTCAGGCCACTTAGTAAAATAGTCCATGACAACTAGTATGTATTTGTTGCCATTTGAAGATCGCGGTAAAGGACCCAAAATGTCCAATGCTATCCGCTCAAAAGGTGCTCCTACGTTGTACCGCTGCAACCTTCCTCGGCTACGTTTCTTTGGTCCTTTACGTGCCGCACAATCATCACAAGATTGGCACTATTTCTCTACATCTTGTCTCGTTTTGCTCCAATAGAAGCGTTCTCGAACCTTCTGTAGAGTTTTCATTACTCCAAAGTGGCCTCCAGTTGAGCTACTATGCAATTCTTTCAAAACATCTGAAATTCTTGATTTTGGAAGAACAAGCTGCCATTTGAAATTACGTCCATCATCGGACTCCCATTTCCTGTATAAGACACCATTTCTTATATGAAGTGAGTCCCAAAGAGCCCAATATTGTTTAGTAGCAGGACTGTAGGTGGAGATATCCTGCCAACTTGGTTTCATACTGGAAGATTCTTTTAATTCTAAAATCGGATTTATATCTGGGTCTTCTTTTTGGGCTTCTCTAATTCCTTTATGACTCCATGGGTCTGGTTTCGATGGAGGTGAAATAGTAACTTGGCGTACCGAAGGATTTATTAACTGATAGTTCTTCTCTACTCTAGAACAATATCGGCAGCTTTCATTAAACGGTTTCCTTGATAGTGCATCAGCATTTCCATGAAGAGTTCCTTTGCGATGACGTATTTCAAAGTCAAACTCCTGGAGTCGTTGAATCCATCTGGCTACCTGTCCTTTTGGATTTTTAAAATTTAAAAGCCAGGTTAAAGATGCATGATCTGTTCGGAGCAAGAACTTTCTTCCATAGAGATAATGGTGGAAATGTTCTATTGCTTTGACGATTGCCAGCAATTCCTTCCTGGTTGTACAATAATTCCGCTCCGGTTTTGATAGGCATTTACTCCAATAAGCAATGACATATTCTTTATCATCAATTTCCTGCGACAAAACAGCTCCGATATTTTCGTTGCTGGCATCCGTATCTAAAATGAATAATTTTTCGGGCTGGGGATATGCAAGAACGGGCGAAGATGTCAACGCCTCCTTCAGTTGTTTAAAAGCTTTCTCACATTCATCTGTCCATAGAAATCTCTGTTTAACTTCTGTCAACTTGTGAAGAGGTCTGGCAATACTTGAAAAACCCTTGACAAATTTCCTGTAATATGTGCATAGTCCAAGAAAACTTCTTAATTGGTGGACATCTTTTGGGCGACTCCAGTCCTTAACTGCGGAGATCTTTTCAGGATCTGTTCTTACACCTTCAGCAGAGATAATGTGTCCCAGATAGCTTACTTCACGTCGGAATAAATTACATTTGCAAGGATTCAGCTTCAGGTTGGCCATTTTTAATTTTTCCAGCACCTTTCGGATGTTTCTTAAATGGTCTTCGAATGTGCGCCCTACAATAATGATATCGTCCAAATATACTAAACAGGCTTCGTAGGAAAGTCCTCGTAATACTGTCTCCATCAGGCGCTCAAACGTTGCAGGTGCATTGCAAAGCCCAAATGGCATAACCTTGAACTGCCAAAGTCCTTGTCCTGTGGTGAATGCAGTCTTTTCTCGATCCTCAGGATGTATCTCTACTTGCCAATAACCACTCTTGAGATCCAAAGTCGAAAACCATTGTTTTCCGGATAAAGCATCAAGTGTATCGTCAATCCTAGGAAGAGGGTAACTATCTTTTTTTAGTGATGTTGTTTAACCGACGATATTCAACGCAGAATCGGGTAGAACCATCTTTCTTCCGAACTAAAACAATAGGCGAGGCCCAAGGACTCTCTGATGGCTCAATAATGTCATTCTGCTGCATTTCCATCAGAAGATTGTCCACCTCTTCCTGCTTAGCGAATGACAATCTTCTTGGATGTTGTTTAATGGGTGGATGATTTCCTGTATTGATTCGGTGCTGCGTCAATTTGGTTCGCCCAACATCATCTGATTTCTTGGAAAAGAGATCTCCGAATTCTAATAATAAATTTCTTGCAGCATTCCTCTGTTTATCATCTAACTCTGCTCTCTGAAGGAGTTCATTAATTAGAGTGTCAGGAGGCTCAGATAATGTGGCTTGACAATTTCGGTTAATACAGGTCACTGGAGTGCAAGTCGCTAGCACTTCTCCTTCTTTTATAAGTTTTACCTTATTACTTAGATTAGCAACTCTTACCGGGATTACATTTCGTGAAAGGTCGACGAGTGAAGAAGCCACTAGTACTCCTTTAACGCTATTGTCGGAATCTGGATATTCAGTCAATCCATAATGAAAATTATTATCTTCTGAAAGAGCTCCGCAAACTATTGTCTCAGTTCTTGGTGGTAATGTTGTTTCACTCTTTGCAGTTATATGATGGACTGTTTTAATATCTGAATATTTCGTCTTAAAAATCGCTATGTCTTCAGAACATGAGTGTAGTTCATTATTTTTAAAATCTAACTTGAAATGGTTTTCTTTGAGAAAGTCCAATCCGAGAATAAATTCGTCATTTATATCAGCGACATATGCCATATGATGGTACACGGCATTACCAAATGCAATGTTTAGATTTACTTTTCCATGCACTTTAATCTTGTCACCTGTCACAGTTTGGAGGGTAATGCAGGGCGGCGTCCAGATGAGTTTCTCACTAAGTTTGCGGGCCAAATCTGTCCTAATGATAGTTACGTTGGCTCCAGTGTCGATTATCATTCTACAGGGAACTTCGTTGACATGTCCCATAACGAAAAGTCCGTTGTCGCCGCCACTTACGGAAGAAATTTGAAACAATTTGAAATGGGGCTTCTGACTCTCTGGACATCTCCGCCCCGCGAGATGGCCACATATTAGTTTCCCTGCTGTGGTGGAAGATCATTTCCACCATCTTTTCGTTTCGGGCAGTCTCTCTGAACGTGTCCGACTGCACCGCAAGTCCAACACTGAATTTTCTTGTTTCTGCCACCTTTACTCAATTCTAAGTTACGGAATTTTCGCCGCAGATCTTCGATTTGCTTTCTGAGATCATAGTCCGTATCAGTAGTAGAGACGGCTCTGATTGAGTGCCGGTCTTTACGCGCGGCTTGCTGGGCAGCCTCTATCTTATGTGCATAGACTAGGGCAGATCCAATATCTTTGACATTGGCGAGTCTAAGTGTTTTCTGTATCTCCGGATCCCGCACACAATCGATGAAGTGATGGAGAGCTAGATCTTGACGTGTCTCAGCTGGGCAGTCCGAAAATGCTAGATGGGAAAGTCGCTGAATATCGGCTGCCAATTCTTGCTGACTTTCACCCGCTTTTTGATAGCGGGACTTAGTCTGCTATATTCTTTAGTGCACTTATCTCCAAACCGCAGCTCAAGCGCACTCGATAGGGCTTGGAAATCGTGCCTCTGCTCCTCCGGAAGCGTCTCGAGGATGTCAGCCGCGTCTCCTCTTAAAAAAGCCACCAGGTGAAAAGCTTGGGCTCGGGGATTCCATCCATTAGCTTCCGCTACCATCATAAACAGGGTCTTGTATACTTGCCAAGAGGATTTCCCATCAAATGTTGATAGTTTAATATTGGCTAGGGATGGCACAAATGCCACGTTGGGCTCCTCATGTCTGTTTGACATTTGCTTCTTCAAGCTTTCAATCTCCTTATTGATATTGTCTAATGCTTCTTCCACATTTTCTTCTATCGCCAGAACTTTAGTTTCAACTGAAGTTACCTTATCGTCCATTGCATTCATCTTCTCCTGAATGATGTTGGAGAATTCTTCTTTAACACTTACAATGTCCTTCTTAAGTTCCTTTTTAAGCTCCTCCTGTCCAGCTTTCATCTCCTCCTGTCCAGATTTTATCTCTTTCATCATCTCGGTTTTAATCTCTTCTTGTCCAGCTTTCATCTCTTCTTGTCCAGCTTTCATCTCTTCTTGTCTAGCTTTCATCTCTTCTTGTCCAGCTTTCATCTCCTCCTGTACAGATTTTATCTCTTTCATCATCTCGGTTTTAATCTCTTCTTGTCCAGCTTTCATCTCAGCCATCTGCTCCGCTAATTTTTCGAGAAGATTTTTCATTAAATCCATATCCATTTTTCTTGTGACACGCTGCATCAACTCTTCAACCCCGATTCTGACACCAGTTGTACCGAGCTTCACGGGTTCGTGTTGATTGAGAGTTGAATAAAGCAACCACTTAATGAACACAAGACTTTTATTCGTAAAAACTTCACTAGATAAACGAAATTCCCGCTGTAACAATCACAATTATACAGCTACAGTTTGTCAGATATAACAAGAAACAGCTTCTGATCACAGGTCTCAAATACCTCAGACAGAGAACAACTAGCAGTCACAACTAATCGTCTTCACTCACTGATTGTCTTCACAAAAACTATATTCTTCCATGTCGGGCTGCGGTATTTATACCTGACTTGGCGGAGAAATCTACCAATTTCGCCAAGGTTCTGGAAGCTTCTAGGCTATCTCGAAAAATATTGGTCCTAGAGCTTAGGTGATGGATGTTTCCAGAAGTATCGATTTCTCGCCAAGTCTCCAAGAATCTCGCCAACTGTCGCCAAGTCGCCAAATCATTAGGAAATCCACTTTTAAACTACAACACGTCTAAATACCGCAATTTTTGCCCAAAATGTGAGAATTTCTGATCTGTCTGAGATATTTTAAGACAAATATAATCATTATTTATAAATTTGTAACAATATATATATATATATATATATATATATATATATATATATATGTATATATATATATATATATATATATATATATATATATATCTATATCTATATATATATATATATATATATATATATATATATATATATATATATATATATATATATATATATATATATATATATATATATATATATATATCTATATCTATATATATATATATATATATATATATATATATATATATATATATATATATATATATATATATATATTTCCAAGTTTTTTTCACGATATTTAGATTCTTAACCCTATTTTATGTTATAATTAGAGAAAATTTTGTCTAATTTGTAATATTGAAAAGATATCATTTGTTACAACTGTATTCAACAGATATAATGATTTGTAAGGAAATTAATTTTAGTTCCAAACAAAGACAAAAGTAAACAAATTAAATCTAATTTCGAATCACTTTGGCTGTAATGAACTTGTTAAATGTTTTCAATGAAATTTTTTATTTAACCAACTTATTATTTCTGATACAAATGTTCATTATATTGTACTAATAAAATGTTTCTGAATAGGTGGCAGGTATTAATCATATTTAGTTGTAAAAATTACATGGATTTACAATTTATAAGTTAAATAATTTTAATTTCTTTGTCATACATTTTATTTAAATAATGTTAAGAGAGATGCATTCCCTTATAAACATTAGCTTAGTAAAGGGATATTCTGCGTAAGAAATTAATTATATAAAATGTAAATACACTACAACAAACCTATCAAAAAATTGCAGTAGTATTATTTAATTCCTTTCAGTAAAGACATTTTATCCATCATTGTATCATTTTATCCATGCTGATAGAAAAATTCTGTAGCATCATGTTTTCATTTTGATTTAAAAATTCTAATATAAAATCTGCATTTATTTGAAAAGAATGCTGTATTATATTATATGAATTAATATACATAAAGTATATTTATTGAAAATATATTGGAAGTAATTTACCATTTTTGGATTGATAGAATGGTGTATAAATTGAAAATAGCCTTTAAAAGAAACAAATTTTATAAGTATGAGTGTTAAAAAAAGCCCAAATCAAAAATTAAGAAATAACCATTCGCGCTTTTGAGGTACGTAGATATTTTCTCTAATTATTGATGAATACTCATTAAAAAAGCTATATTCCTCATTGTTATAAAAACAAAAATTTCTGTGTATAGTTGTAAAATTATTAGAAAAACGAAGCATTTAAATTATGTTTATGACAAATATTAATTAATTTTCATTTATTTTCATATAGAGAATGTCTCAAATTTAAATTTGTCTAAACACCCATGAAATTCATTGATTATTGAGGAATCTATATCATTTAAAAGATTTGAACTTTTATTCTGCGTCAAATATGCAGCTTTGTTTATTTTTCGATTTGATTTTTATTTCAATATTTTGTTCTTTTTATATCTTTTTACTTATGAGAAGTAAGATTTGGGTTTTAAGATTCATTGCGGGAAACATTAGCTTCCATATTCAGTTATTGGATATAAAATAATAATAAAGTTGTACATTTTATGAATTAGAATTTTTTAAAATTTGTATTATGCTATTTTTATAGAAAAATACAATATTGACTTGGAATAAATTCTTGCATTTATAAAATAATATTTTCTTAACAAATGGGAAAAATAAAAATATATTTACGAAATAAAAAATGAATTGCTACATTTTTGTTAAATTTATGACAGTTTAGTTACAAGTAATTTAAATTTGATTTACAAAAACTAATACAACGTTGATACATGATTAAATTTCACATTTCATTAGATTTTAAATTGTCCAAAACACACACAACTAATGATTCAAAAGATCTTATAAGAAAGCTTAATGACATATTTTTATAACACTATAAGTGATTATTGCATATCTATTCAATATCCCATTTAAAATATTTAATGAACATTTATAATGTCAATATTAATACATTTTTATTAAAATATTAAAAAATAAAAATTAATCATAGTAAGTAAACTGCCTACTATTTTTTAAAAATGAATGACTATAAATTCTGTAAAATTATAAAATATGTTTGATAATTATAATTTGAACAATTTGTATTTAGTAAAAAGTGGTAAAAAGTGATTCATGATAAAATTAGAAATTTTCATGACTAAATTAACGCAGGTATAGCATATAATTTATATCATAAAAAGCCTTAGTTTTTTTACATAGTTGGCTATAAAGAAATGTTATCAACTTATGAATAAACTGAAAAATATTTCGGTCCTGTATATTGCATCTCATTTTTCAAACGGTATATAAAAGTAAACAATTTCGCTGTAAAAGTAATTAAGAATTTGTCTGAAGAAGTTCACGTTTAATACTTATGTGTAAATAAAGATTTTAATATGATATTTATAGATAGCATTTCATAGATATGAAAATCTACTGAGTTTGAAATATATAGTTCAAAACTGCGATAGGTATAATGATTTAAAATCCTTACTTATTTTTTCATAATTTATATGTACAGAAAGCTGATTAGCGATTCATACACAGTTAGAATTTAATAAGACACTCAATAACGAGATTTACATCTACTTTAGTTTTAGTTTAGTATTTAGTTTTTATTTTTCATACATTTAATTTGAATCAAATGAAAATTTTTCCATAATAATAATTATTATTTTGTGAAAACAAATTATTATCATCTGAATATAAATTGTTTCGAATTAATTTTATAATTTATAATTGTTAATTTTATTATTCTTTGAATTTTCTTTGAACTTTACTGCTTACATGCAAAATGTTTAAAATATTTACCTAATATGTTTTGAATCTTAAAACTAAATGTCTCATATTACATCTGAATAAGCACAAACATGTTTTCTAATTTATATATTTATTTGAACCAATGCGAAAACTGCATATGTATAAAAAAAGCAATTTAATATATTTTAAAGAAAAATATATAAAACAAGGCAAGATTACTATTTCAAACAAGTAAAACAATACAGAACTAAATAAAGTTTAAATTTTAGATAATTTTGCTAAAACAATAAATATAAATCAACAATTTAAATTCATCAATAAAATTTATTCCAATGCTTTATTAAATATTTTTATATATATTTATTTGCTAAGCATTTGCCCAGCAAAATTCAATGAATAGCAGAAACATTAATATTCTCCTCGAATAAATGAAAACTTGTATACATAAATAATACAGATATTAAAATGGTTCTTCCTTAATCATAGCTCTGTATCCTACAGAGGAAATTTGAATTCATAAAATCTTTCGCGAATAAACCGATAAAATTCTGGATTGAGGCCGTAAATGTAATATCCAATTTTCGAAGGAAAACAAGTTTTACTATACAAAGCATTTCCCATGTGACACTCTCATCAAGTATATTATAGCATAAGCTTTGGCTGTGATACCAGAAACCTTAACTACTACCCTCCAACGAATCGCGGTTCGGTAATTCGTATTCCTTTGATTTATTATGACTGCAACCGAATATTCCCAGTAGGAAGAAATGAATCACATTAAATATTGCCTTAATATTATCTGTGAACATGATTCTCGGAGATATAAATGAAATAAAATAATAACATTGAATATGGAAAGCATACTCCTTTACACTTGCTAAAAGGTAGGTATAAAAAAGTTTTAACATGTGCGTGAACAAATAAATTATTAATATGTATATATATATATATATATATATATATATATATATATATATATATATATATATATATATATATATATATATATATATATATATATATATATATATATATATATATATATATATATATATATATATATATATATATATATATATATATATATATATATATATATATATATATATATATATATATATATATATATATATATATATATATATATATATATATATATATATATATATATTGATTTGATTTACTTTTATTTTATGCTCTCTCAAGACTTTCTTTGGTTATGTTTCCAGATGACATACCTATAGGCTTCGCGCACAGTTAATATTGCTTCTAGGGTTGGAATATATCTTCTTTATTCACTTGCAAATTCATTAAGAAGGACTATGATTGCAATTGATTTGACATAAAAGTATAAAGAAGAAAAACTGTTTAGTATCAAAATCATTAATTTCAATTGAAATTTATGTTTAAATATTCTTAAAAATTAGCTATATATTTAATAATAAATCACATGATAAATTACTTATTTAGTTTCTTTAATGATTAAAACGCTCTCAGAACAGCAATTTGGGCAATTTTTTTCTCTGTTAATATTTACATATATACAGGAATTGAATACTAAATCCCAATTAATTGACATACATGATTAAATATTAATATAAAGAAACTATTTTTATTATTTTCTTCTCCAGATGATTCATAAATAAATCAACATTCAGCTTTAGTGTGTATGAGCCTTCAGCAAACTAAAGTAAGGTTGATTATAGTGTAAATTTTGAGAAATGTGACTAACAAGGTGATGTTTAATACTATACTATTAATAATTAAAAATATTTATTTTTTATTTAAAAACGCTGACAAATATATAAAATAGTAATGAAATTTGATATGCACAATATGGAAATATAAGTTTATAAATATATTTACAAGCGATAGCCAATCCTTGGAAATTAAACAGTTAATTGTTTGTAATTTTAGAAATGCAGATGTTATATTTATCACAGGCACTGTTAATTAATGAGAAGAGGATGTTCCCTTTTGGCTTTTTGCATATACATCCGTTGACAAAGTTCTTAAGAGTTTTTAAGCCTTCTGTTTCAATAATTTCACAAATTTTCACCATAACAATGGAACCCTTCCTACAAAAATCAATCTGGTGGATATTAAACTGTATAACAACAGGTATACATACATACATTGGAAAGAAATTTCCGAGTGTATAAAAATAATGGACAAGCTATTGAAACATTTTGTTGTAACAATAATAAGCAATTCAGCATAATTTTGAATGGAAATTATTTTTTTCTTTTCATTCATACAAAAGTTTGAACGTTCAGTGTTAGACCAATTGTTTCAATTTACCGTTTTCAAATTATAAAGTTAAATCATTGTTTAAATTTAAAGTACTATATAATTAACATATTTATAGTAAGAAATGATTTTTACTAATGATTTTAGGAAATAGCTTTTAAATGTGTTAAAATATTTCATTGAGTTTGTATTATTTTAACAAATGACTCTTCATGATATTTGATTATTGAAAGTTGAAATTAAATAGAGTAACTGAATAAGAAATTTGTTCATCGGGATTATTTGATTAGCTAATAACCTTTAAATTTTGAGTTATTCGAAATAACAAGCTAAAAAGTAATGTTATTTTTAAATAAAATAAATTTACAAAAATAATTTAGCTTTATTTTTTTGCAAAATTGATTATTAAAAAGTATAAATAATTTCACTTTTATGCTACACATATATATAGAATAGGTTAATGATTTTGTTTAGTTTGAATATTTCTAATCAACAAGATTTTATGTTCACTGATTCATTAATAATATTTCTCCTATATTCGACTAATTTAATATTTAGAGAAAAAGAAAACGATTTTTTTACAAAAAAATATTTTGTTATTTTTATTTGTTATTCTGTTGTAATATAATTTATTTTTAATTGTAACTGTAATGATGTGTTCATTGTTAGACTTAGTGATATAGTATAAATACTTTTAAGGTACTCGTGATAGAGTTGAAAAAGTAAAAGTAGAATGCTATGGTAATGCTTTATGGCGAAGAAACATAACTGGCTTACTTTCTATGTTTCATGTCATACATCTACCATGTGTTTAATATACAATAATTATTACGGTACTAAGCAAATTCTCTTGAATATTTATCACAAATCTATTGTACTTAGTGATGTTTTAAATTTAAATGCAATCGAATGCGTTTGCAGTTTCTTACAATCATGTGATAGTTGCATAAATATGTTCATTTCAATGATAATATTTGCTTATGAATAATTTATTATTATCTATTGAGAAAATTTATGTTACTTTTCTTACAGAATTAATTTGATCGTAAATATATGTTACTTGTCTAACTAGATAATATATATTTATGGTGTGTTATTATATTTTTAATGTAAAAAAATATAAATGTTTCTTAAGAGCCTAAAAAATAGTCTAGATGTCTTAATTGGTGCTTAACAACAGAATGGAAGAGTGGAAAACGAGAGTGTTGTTGGGAGAATCCCCAAGATGAATGACCCATTTACGGTAATGGACTTCGTGCTTAAAACCTTTTACACTTAGATAATGAACACGATATTTTTCTTTATAATCACCTCTTAACCTTACCTGCATAGTAATTTTTTTGTGATAGCAACACAAATAATAAGGCTCTAAATTTTGATTTTAAATCACCATTGAGGGAATACAATAAACAGATAAATTCTTTCACGTGTAAAGAATAGGGTCTTACAAATTTAATTCTATGCATTTGTAAAGTAAAATAGCTTAAAAAAAATCCTTATATTTATTATTATTTCGTTCTCTGTTATAAAATTAATTTATATTCAGAACTGAAAATAATTGTGTTATTCTGAACAGCTATCAATATTTGAGATTTCTTTGAAGATTTGTGTGAATTTCTTTATATGCAAATGTTTTAATAGGTACATCCCCATACAGATTACGTTGCTTAAAGATTTAATCTATGATTTGTATGATGGAACTCAAAATTATCTGCTTTGTTTTATGATTTCTTTAAAAAGTAAGATTGGTTATTTAGTGATTCTATTAAAACAAATAACAACTGTTCGGGTTGCTTTTTATGTTTATGTTTTGAGTAATAATTATCACGAAAACCATAATAAGCTATACTACTTTAGAAAATCATTCTTAAAATAAAATGATGTTTTTAAAAAAACATTTTTTAGAGAAACCCAATGAAATAGTTATAATTTAAGTTAAACTGTATTATTCAGTATTTAATAATTACTATAACTTTGAAAGTTTAAAAAGTGTCAATGTGTCTTTTCCAAATTGTTAATGATTGTAATGAAATTTAAACATTGCGCTTTGATTGATTGATATTGATTCTTTCAAAGTCACGCGTGATTTATGATTAAATGGATAATGAAGTCAAATCAAAACAAGTTTTTTTTAATTTTGTTCAATTTACTCATAAATGTCCATCAAAATTGAATGTTTCAGTGCACATACTATACAAACATGAAATCTTTGAACATGATTTTCAAATGTGGTTAGAAATATTTTCAGATCACAATAGACTGAAATATTCTAAAAATATCTATTATATAAGTGTAACTAACCTAATATAAAATTGTGTATTTAATATTTCTGCATTTCGAATTTAAATTTTAATACATCAATTGTAATCAATTTCTTGGTTTTTGTAAATTTCCTATATTTTGTTAAAGGCATTCATACATCATGACAAAGAAAAAATTTGCTTCTAGTTGGAAATTTATTCAATAAAATTAAATTAAAACTTTGTTTTACATATATTTACTTATGAGCAGATTTACATTAATTTCGCAATATATAATCACCTTTACATATTTACCTCTTGTAGAAGTCTATGAATTAGTGAATTAAAACTACGTCATATTCTTATTTCCCAAAAAGAAAATGTGATTCAATTTTTCTACACTTTTGATATTGTAATGAGAAATATATTTTTATTATTGTTCATAAGTTTAATAACTTTAAGTTTATAGCTAAAAAGAATTTGCTTTCTTCAGTCTAAATTATGAAGTTTAGCAACAAAAATTGTTAGTCACTTATTTAATATTCAATTGTCTTCTTACATCATTACGTGATATGATATATGAAAGCAATTTATTGTTCTTATATCATGTGTCAAGTAAAATTGTACCATTAATCAAAAGTTACTTGTTAATTTTGTTGTAGTCATTAAAGCTACTGCGTAGAGAAGTATTTAATTTAACTAATTATCTGGAAATGATCTTTCTCGAAACAATGATCATTAATTGTTGCTATCAAAGTAGGTCAAACTTCAGTATTTTTTCTTATACTTGATGTTTCATTTGAGGAGACAATAAATGTTGTATTCAAATTCTTTTGTTTAGTGAAATACCCTGTAATATTTTCTCTTATTAAGTTATTTCTATAAGAAGTTTGATTCGAAACTGGAAGACTAATTGGAATGTGCAACATATCTTAGTTAAATAGGTAACTTAAAATTTAGTTATAAATTAAGATGAAGCTTTCAAAACTTTTATGCTTAAGCTGTACAGTTGTTTTTCAAACATTATATTTGTAAAGCATTTTCCTGATAACATTTAGTTAATATTTTTGTTTAATATATTATCATTTTATATATTATCTAAAATGTACGAAAATGTTATGATTTTGCATAACATTAATGATGATCAGTAATGAAGCCGAATTATGTTAAATCAATTATGATTCAATAATTGATGATAGTGATGTATATATATATATATATATATATATATATATATACTAGAAAAAATAATATATTTAAGTATAGTCTCATTTATTTCATTCTTTAACATTTTACGTTTTTCTTACCATGGTTGTTTTCGGAAAATCACTTTCTTTATAAAAAAATAAGCGCTGCATTTTCAAAAAATAAAAATCTTAGTCCACTGTCTTTTCAGTACTAATTTATTTTAATTTAAATCAGTAAAGTTAGAAAAAATGATCCCTGAATACATGATAAATAATCTTTAGGACATGTTTAACACTCCCATCTGATCATTTTGGGAATCGAAAGAGACAATTTATCTTGCAAGCAATGAAACAAACAATTGTAAAATAAAACAATCGTTTGTTACATTTTATGTGCTACAGACATATCCATTGATCAAATGCGCCATAAGTGTTTTAGAAATGGCGTACTCACTATTAAAGGAATCATTAGATGGTGAAAAGACATCACATTAACTGCATTAACATTTATTTCTGTAATCGTTGCAATTTTTTATTGATATATCTAATAAGAATATATTAGATTTTAAACATTTGGCAAAATATTTTTGATTTTTCCTGTAATCATTGTATTGACAAGCAGATAATGTATCGGAAAACTGCTAAAATTCTCATATTTTATGTTTTTATTAAGGGTTTATAAATATAAAGTTAGCTATGTAATATTAAAATATATTAAATTTTAAACGTAAGGAAATTGTGGTATGCACAGAATAATGACTATCACTACATTAGAAATGGCAATCATTTTAAGTAAGGAATTGTTTTTGAATCAATGGTAAAATATTTACAAATGCTTCAAAAATATTTTTGTAATAAAAACATTGGAGAAATTTTTGATATTTAGAAAAACTGCAGTGTTTTTCATACACGCATTGTGTTTCGTTACCTTTGTAGTTAAATTTATTTTTCATATTGTTAATTTTAGATAATAAAATATTTAAAAATGCTGTTTCCTTTAATACTACAATGAAATTTTAAGATATTTTAGATCGAAAATCATTAACAACATTTCATATCAAATATTTAATACTTTTCATAAAATGTATGTCAAATTAAATTTATTAAAAGTGTAATGCTAAGTTGTCTTACAAGAAAACTGAAATATTTCGCAAGAACAGAAAATTTTATTAACTAAATACCTTCAAATAAGAATTCTAAATAATAAAAAACATCTAGTATATTTTGAATTTCCTATGTGCCATCGTGTTCACTAATTACATCAAATTACAAAACGTAATTTTTAGATATAGCTTATTATTATTTTTTTCATTTAAAGCAATGTTTTTGAAACAAAAACAATTGTTGAATTAAAAATTTGTTTGTTCATTTCATTTTCATTTACAGAGTTTAGAACAAATCATGCAACCAAGGACATTGTTTCGAAACATTTTGAGAAAAAATTAATTTTAATTGGAAAGGAAATTTCAAAATATGTTTCCTTTCGTACTAAATAGTTATATTTAATTTATTTTATGACAGCTTTTCACACCATTAACTAAATCAATTAAAGTTATATGAAATAAAATTGTTGTAAGGAAAATTAGTAAAAAAAATGTTTGATAAGTTTTTAAATAAATAAACGTACTGTGACAAAGAACATCATGGAGGTTTGTAATATCCATATATATTGCAAGGAGGGGTTGGTTTACTCTGTACTAAAACTAGATTAATCACTCTAGTAACTAGAGTGATCAATGATAGTTAATATCATCGTTAAGACTTAGACTCTAGTTTTTAACGATGACATTAACTGTCAGTCCAGGTGTAACAGTTGGCTTACATTGGTATAAAGAGGATTTATAGAGAGTCACTGAAATACTATATCTTGAACATTTGATATTAGGAATAAATGATATAGTAGTTACACAGTACTGAAACCAATCACTTATAAAAATTTAATCTACCGTCATTTGAGTTTGCTTGTCATTAGATAATCAGAGCGTGAATGGATGTACGATATGAAGAGAAAAATTACACTATTCAAACACAATGATTGTATCAAATTTTATCAAACAAAAATGTAAATGACCAATTATCAAAATTTTAAGTAAAATCAAAAAATGATTTAGTAATTTTAAAACTGAAACGGGGTTCAGAATTACAAAACTACAATGCCGATTGCAATATACCAGGCAACTAAACTGCATTGCTTACGTAATCCTAAATTAACAAGCACATATCTCAAATTATTGGTATATCGGGTAATATATCTTGGATAAATAGTAATAAATTGGAAGCATGTAATATGATTAATACCAATTTTATCGACAAATTTTTACATTTAATTTAAATATTATGGCAACTTTTCGATGAGAATGAAAATAGCGGTTCCTCAGTTGAATCCAATAACCTGAAGTATTTAGTGGCTATTGCACGTGTTGGAAAACTGGACATTAACTAAGTTAATTAAAGGACATTAACAAAACTCAAGTGAACAATCTTATACTTAGTGTTTTATTAATCCTGAATCTTCATATTTCTATAATATATGCATAAAAATTCATCATAGATTTTCCTTTACTTTAAAGCTCAAATGTATAAGAAACTATTCTATTGATTTCCACAACATGGATCAAACTCATTACCGAAAACTATCATCTTGAATATTCTATAGAAAATGCAAGTTTTAAAACGAAATTATATCTGAAATATTCATAATGTTTCTTCTACTTAAAATAAAAATTTTGTCAAGTGTTTGCAGTTTCATTAAACACTCAAAATAGTTTTTAAGAATCAAAGCTGATGTTATTGTAAAACTTGAGGACACTATGATCACTCTTCCTAAGATGTTAAATGTTTATTTTCATATTTGATGTATTTTTCTGTCCAATAACTGAACATTTTAAAGGAAATAAAATTTTGTAACTTTATAATTTAATATAATACTTTTAATTTTTATACAGATTTGAATTTTAATTTGAAACACAGATGTTGGAAATGTGTTTTGAGCGATAAAATGAAACATTACATTAATAAGTATTTGCTTTAATTGGAAGTTAAATATTCTACATGTAATAATTACAAATCCTCATTAAAGTTAGGTTTGATAAAGATTTTTATAACTCCAAAAATGCTTTTATTTAAAAGGATCAAGATTTTGTTAAATTATCATACATATAACTGAAATTCTTTAAGTAAAATCTAAGATTTAAAGGCATGAATATTAAAGTAGAAATTTCTATGTATACATCGAAGGCTAAATTAAAAATACTCTTTTAAACGACTCATGCTGCTTTCAATATTTGCAATTTCTTGCACATATACTGCATTTCTATAACATAAATATTATACATCAGAAGAAGAATTCTATATATCAAGAGTGATTCTACTTATGTTTTATTCTTATTTTACTTCAGTTTGTTATCAAGAACAATACAATTTTATATTCAAACATTTATATAAAAATACTTGATAAGACTTTGTTGAATCTATCAAATTATATCACATAAAATATTATATATAATGAAATTTTCTTATAAAATCTAAAGAAAAAAATCTAAAAATTTAATGAACCTTTTTAAATTTTTTTTCAGTCATCTGAAATCGATGTGAATTATAGTGGAAAAAATTAATTACATTATTAAAACTAATTGATCATAATGATTTCATTATATTAATCATGTACTTTTATGCGAATTAAACTTTTTTTAATTATTAACTAAAGGAATAATCCCAAAGTTCAGTTATATTTATTTGCAAATAAAAAAATAAGTAATGTCGCAAATATTCTTTGTGATAATTATTCACATTAAAAATAAATTACGTTTTATTTTACACTTCTTATAAATAATGCTTAAAATTAATAACTACATCAGTGCTTGTTGCTATCGTAGTTTTAGCAAAACACTTCATGGTATTTGCGTATTTGAAATGTTAAAATTTTGACATTGATGCTTGTCAACAGTTTTCGAGTTTACTTATACTTAAGTAGCACTGCATACTTTGAAATCAGGTAGAAGCAGTCAAGACTTTTGACGAAGTTTTAGGAAGAAGCAGCGAAGAATTTTGGTGAACTTTTAGGTAGAAGCAACGAAGAATTTGGCAGAAAATATTCTCTGGTTTGAGAATCTAAAAACACTGAAATTATATTCCGAGATGATGAGTAGTAAAGTATAAAAAGACGAGAATGCCAATCTGACAAACTAAGAATATTTAGATTCTAATTTAGATCAGAACACATTAATTTTGTTTTAAATTGGATTAAAAAGATGAAGTTTTGTGAAGTCTTCAAATGATAACAATTTATAACATATCCCGGAAAGCTATTAAAATTTACATTTTTCTTCGTCCTTCTGTTAAATTTATTCTTTCTTTATTACTTACGATAACCCAATATGAGTGATGTTCGAGGATTTCCTTTAGTGAATAAATATGAATGCATTTATAAAATAAAATTTATTTTCAAAATTTATATAAAATTTAGTTGTGATTTATATTTTATTTCAAACATTTCTTTTTAACCCTAATAAACTATATATCTTATATTAAAAAAGTATTTGGTATTAAATTATGAGTGTCATACAAGCTATTCAAAATTCAACTTACTGTGCCATTTCTGTGTAATTTTAAATTTACTATATATACACTTAGTCCCAAGAAAGTATGCAGAGTGTATGTGATGATGTCCTATGAAAAAAACAGACCTACATCATTTGAGTTTACAAATTAATGATTTATTCCGATTACAGCAAAATTGAGCTTAATTACAAAATAGAAAATATTTAAAAAATACAAATATTTAATTAGCAAGATGAGCTTAATAGGATGTAATTTACATCATAAAAGTAAGTATGCAAACAAAAACAAAGACATTAATATTGCAAATTTTGTAATTTTTAAAAAAAGTAGTAACTTTTTGGATAGCCTTTGGCCTTTATAATAGCTCTTAATCTATATGGCACTGATTTTACTAAATTTTGAGTGGCAGAAGATGGTATTTCCTGCCACTCCTCCGAAAGAGCTTTTTTAGATCATTCTTAGCTTTGATCTCTTGCTTTATAATTTGGTGATCGAGATAATCCCATAAGTGTTCAATGGGATTAAGATCATGTGATTGCGGATTGATTTTTAGCTGTTTTTGCGCGTTATATAGCAGCCATTCCCGAACAACCCGAGCAGTAGGTTTGAGATTATTATCTTGTTGGAAAGTGAAGGATCCATCGAGTCCTAATTTAGAAGCACTTTAGCTTAGATTATTCTTTAAAATATTCAAATACCTATATTGATTCATCATTCAGTCGATTATTACTAAATTTCTGACTCCAGTTGCTGCCCTGCAACCCACAAGCAATAGTCGAACCACCACCGTGTCTTACAGTTCCTCTCATGTTCTTTATTTATAGAGCTGCATTTGCTTTCATCCAAACTTTTTTGGTGTCCATCTGACCCGTGGATGTTAAATTTACTTTCTTCCGAAAAAATCACGGAATTCCAAAAACTTCTCTCCTGTTTTACATTTTCTTTTGAAAAATCTATTTTCTTTTTACAATTCACTTTTTTAACAAATAGTTTTCTTCGCATATTTCGAACACAATATCCTGCCTTCCGTAACACGGCGAATTGTTTCAGGATTACATGACTTCGCAAAATTGGTTTTCACATCAGTTGTCAATTTTGGTGCTCTAATCTTCGGATATTTTTCACATTTCCAACAATAATTCGCTTTTCTCGTTCCATGAAAATGGGCGGTCATCCTGTTCTAGGCTTGTTTAGAGTATTTCCCTCAGCCTGGAACTTTTCAATGATTTTTTGCACTGTTGCAGGACTTATACATATGATTTTACCGAATTGTCTTTGGGACTTGATTTCTTTATAGAACTTTATTATTGTATCCTTTAGATCTTTTGGTAATTCTTTTCTACATGGAGGCATTGGTGATTTAATATTATACTTAAAGCTCAAACTTAAAAGCTTTGTAGCAGAACTTCTAAACTAATGTCTGAAATACGTAAACTCACTCGAAAAGTTTCATTCAGCACATTTAAAAGTCAAAAATCAGAGTGCATATATACTTTTGTGATTTAAATTTCTACTGATAGTTAATGAAATTACTCTTAAAGTTTTTTGATAAGATAATGATTTTGTCGTAGTGTAATACGACATACCCAAACCCTGAGAAAATAGGTGTGTGTATTTTTATTGCACTTTAAATTTAAGAGTTTCCTCTTTTCCTTTCAAACTAAGCGGGAATAATATAAAGGAAAGGATGTAATAAAAGTTGCCACAATGAAATAAGTGCAATAAAAGAATAAATTTTCCCTTCTAAAAGGGATGAGTGATCTGGAGGAAATTGCAGGCAAAGTATATTGTTTTATGATATGTATTATTTGTAAATCTGACCAGTCGGGAATGAGGGGGAGAGATTTCTGACCTATCCCATAGAAGTATAGGAGGAACTACAGAACTTTGGAAAACCAATGGTGTAAAGAGGAGGAGCTAAGCCGAAAATTATGAAGAGTTAAAAACTGCATCAAAACACAGAGAAGACACACAGAAGCCCCAGAGAAGCCCGACATAGAAAAGGAGTCCACAATTGAGGACTAGGTCCTCATTGAGCATAAGAAGACGCTAAAACGATGTTAGTTGTATACAAAATAGAAACATCGTATTCCAGAAGGAACCCTGCCTCGAATTTCCAGAATGGAGCTGCAGATGTCCGCCAAATAGACGAACAGAATAGAAACGATAGAGTCTGAGGAGAGATACCAGAGACAGAGAGGAAAGAGGGAAAGCTCATGAGCGAGGAGCAAGTCAAGCGAGATCCTGAGCCGGTAATGCCATTGACGTTAGGGGACCAACGGTTACTTATAAAAGGGGTGAGTCTGATCTCTCGTTCTTCACTAGGCTGGTCAAATTCAGTGATGATATTAATGTGTAATTGTCATAAAACAAATAGTAATTTTAGAATCTCTATTGTTTAATCAAGAATGTTTTGATTGTAAATGTAAATTTCTCTTGTAATTAAGTTACTAAAATAATTTATTAAGTTTTATTGTATTTTGTTTTAAATTTATCTCTGTCATTCAATTATTTAAAAAACGAATCTGGGTTTCCTCGGGATTTTTCGAAAATTACCGAGTTCACTACAACAGATTTGGTTTATTTTTTATTACTTTATGACTTGAATCAGAAACTATAAGCAACACTCTCAAAAATATTTTTCCTATATTTATTTGAGAACTAGATCTTTTTCACTTAAGCTATGAGTTGCATACTTACTTTTGTGAGCAAGTGTATGTGTGTTCTTCAAATGAGGCATTTACGATGATGTGACACTTTTTTTAAAGAAAATTACACTGATTATTATTAACATGGTGTTTCTAATTTTTTTACCATAAATTTGGCGAAAAGTGTAATTTTATGAAAATGTGTAATGAGTTATCTATTTATAGAAAATTGAACTATAAATTGAACATAAACTTAAGAAAAATCGTTTCACGCAATTTATTTTTTATAGGTATTACATTAAAATGACTCATATTTCCTTCTATATTTTTGAGAATCAGCTTTATTATTTATGATGTAACATATAGAACTGACTAACTATGAACCACTATTAATCTGTTCGACATTACTGCAAATATGGATATCAGAATCAATATATTTGATTGAAAAAATATTTACATCTTAAAAATGATAGCTTCATATATCATATCTTTTCTAAAAAGCAATTATTTTGAATTTCTCTTCTTTGAGTAGAAGATCTATTTTTAAGTAACAGAAAATTTTAAAATGCAAATTAAAATTTTCTTACTAGGAATAAGTTAAAATAAGATATCAAAATTGCGATAGCGTTCTAATGTAATAAAAGATTGTTTTTTAAAATAATATTTAATTTTTATGATTATTTGCTATTATGAAAATATTTATTATTACAACAAATATATATATAGTTAAAGATCTATCATTTATTCAATGGAGAAATACTTTTTTGGATTCATGATTAGATATGCATTTTGAAATGAAGGGAAAAGTTTATTAGAAAAACGGGGGGAAATTATCTGAAAATAAAAGTTGGAAACTTAAAAGAATCTTGAGATTTTATGTAAACTATGAATTGAGGTTTCAACATGCATTTTGTAGTACCAGTTATTTTGAATAAACAGATTTAGGAAAAATCTGCAAGGTGAATGCCAACCTTTATCTATAGCTTTCCTTCCACTAATTCCTTTATCTAAAAAGATATGATTGATTACATCTTGATCTTACAATAATATTTAATTAAGATTGTATGCTTCTGAAGCTGATTTTTTTTGGAACTTATTCACTAGACAAAGTGTAAATATTCGTGTTCGTAAATATAGTTTTAGATTTCAACAATAATTGTTGGAATTATAAATATTACTTTATTTTCAGGTCCAAAATATGCAAAATTATAAAAACGTATAGAACTTTAAAATAAAAATATGTAATTTAACTAATAAATTTGATTTCATTAATTATTACTTATCGTAGTTTATTATTTTTCAATTTAAAATTTAAACTGCACAGTTGAAAACTTACAGTAAATATAAGATAAATAAATGTAAAAATAAAAATTATTTGAAGTAAAAAATTTATAATATCAGCGGAGTGCGTAAAGATATAATTTAAGTGTACAAAGGGAATTAAAAGCAGGAATAAGAAAAAATACAAAAAACCTGAGAGCAAATTTAATCGAAATGGAAGTGAATGGTAAATATATTCGCCCTTCTTTATCATTTTAAAAATCAATATTTGAAAAAACAATTCCGTTGCATTTATGCTATTCTCCTGGAAATAAGGCTTGATATAAATATTCTTTCTTTATCACTTTACAGAAAATGCAAAAATATATGAACCAAAAATATTTTAAGTCAGAAGTTCCATTGACTTTCTTTAAAAAATTATTTAATTTAAAACAACTAAAATACACAATAGTATAAACATAAAATAAAATTACCAAATAGGATAATTTAAATGGTATTGATTTAAAGGACAAACAAAATATTTCAAATGAATATGTAAATTAAAACATGGAAAATCTATAAGAAAACTGCTAGTACAAAATTATCGATGTTTTTGCTGCAATACTGGGTTAGGTTTTTAAATTTGAGAAATGTAGAGAGAAATAAGAAAATGGTAAATTTTATAAATACTGAATGTATCTGTAGGACATTAATAAATTTTAAAAATTAAAAATAAAATGAAAACTAATATTTATAAAACATAAATGTTTATAAAGCAATTAAAATTATTAAATAAATTTTATGGTTAACAGAATAAACATGAAGTAAATAGATGGATAAAGTAGGGAATTGTCATCCACGTGGTAAGACGTAAAAGAAATCATTTTTAGGTAATTATAAAGTAATTTTATTGTTCATATCTTTTATTTATTTCCAAAATCCTTAATATTCTGCATTACTATTTTAATTTGCGAAAAAAATAGTTTAAAACGAAATTCTTAAAAATTTCAGAATTCATGATGTCTTATATTTTATGTTTTGTAAAAAAATTATTTGACAATCACATAAAAAATATAAATGAGGCTTTTAAAAATAAAACACAAAATAAATGTTTTAACAATTTTATACCCATTAATTTGTAATACAGCATGAGACTTTGTTTACATTGTTTTACTGGAAATGGTTGAAGATGGTAATGACACCATGGTTAAAGTAGGTGCAAGATTTCTTTCAATGATTCCCGATCAATTTAAGAGAACTTAGAACTGCTAAACTGACATAGTCAGAAAACTTACCAATTAATTAATTTATGAGGCATGTAAAACTAATGATTATTAATTTTGCATTACACCTAAAAATACGTATACGCACTCAAATTCAAATGTTGTTGTTTTAAAGTCAAGTTGTAAATGTAACTTGGTTTTGTTGAAATTTAATATTTAATGCGTTATATTTATTTTTTAGTATTTCCCTCACAAGTACAGAATATTAAAGAGAAGTTAAATAAATTTGAGATAAATTAGTTATCTCAATTGGAGCATTAATTTTACCTAGAAATATTAGCAAAATAATTCTCAAAATGATTTTGAGCGCGGTATATGTCAGAAAAATAATGTAAATGGATTTTAAGAGTCTTTAAGCGTTTTCAACGCATGATTGGTTTAAAATTTCTACAAGTTTTTTTTATCGGAATAAATGTATTTTTATGAAACTTTTTTATTTTTAATATTGCGTAAAGTACAATTATAAATAACAAATATTTAAGAAAATGTGAATTGATGAAACTCTGAAATGGCTATTAGGAGTTTTATTTTTTTAGAAATTAATTTTATATTTCATTTATAGAATGGGTTTATACAATCCAGCTGTATTTTTAAGAAACCCGTTTCTAATTTTTGTTTCTGCATAACTAAAATTTACACTTGACTGAGGTTAAAAAAAATGAAGATGATATAACATTGCTAATAGATATAAAACTAATTTGGTAAAAATTTTTAATTAAAAATAAAATTTGAAATTTTATAATACTCTTCACAATACTAGATTTTTATAAATAATCAAATCATAAAATTGACGATTTGCTGTGCATTAAAATCAATCCTGCAGATTTTATAGTAACTTTGGCGATAAAATTTCACATTAAGGAACATAAAATAAGCATTTATGTATTCTATTATTTTTTAAATATTTATCTATTCCATTTATATATTTTTTAATTATTTAATAACGCAAAACATTTTCCCGATCACTTTATAGTTTTTTTTTATTATTGAATCTTTTTGTATAATTTTTAACTATAAATCATGGTGAGAATTCTTATTGCTTTAGATTTAATGTACAAATTTTTTTTACTTTATTTTATATATTTTTGTTATTAAAATTAAAAACATAAATGTTTCTATTATTTTTATCACCTTCAAAGTTAGAAGTTTAAAAAATTAAAAAATATCCTCATATATTCATAAGAGAATCAAAAAAATATCATTAAATTCATTGATTTTTTAAATTAATATGGAATTTGATAATTTATTCAAATAAAATGTTTAAGCACTTGATATTAAATTGAAATTTTAATAAAATGAAGCAAAATACAATTTCTTAATAATAAATTGTACTTTGAATTTTTCTATTATTTTTATTTTAAAAAGCTTATATTAAATTATTATATTAGTTAAACTAAAGCTGAAAGAACTTATATTATTTTTTTACAATGAATACTTTATAAACTCCTTAAATCAAGCAAATAAACCTAGGAATATAAATTTGAAAGTATCTTTAAGAAAATATTATTTTTAATAACATAATGAAAACTAAGCTATTCTCGATAACCAACTAGAAGATCATGACTTTGGATTTTAGTCCAGCGATGCATAGGTTCGAATTTGAACTCGTCGGGAACATCTTAACTGTTTAGAATCCAATTTAAAATGTAGAGTTTGATCATATTTGATTTCTTCTGTAAAAAATGACTAGCGATTAGAAATTCTTTTGTCAAAGGACATCAACATTATGATTAAATATTTTCGAGAAATGATTGGAAGCAGGTTTAAACTTGTTTGCTTTGCATTATTTTTGCCATTTCATACTTACTTACAAACTTGTGATTAGTTTAAGTGTTTTACATCCAACAAGTAGATGAGCGACCTCACATTTATCATACAAAATTTTAACCTAAATTTGGTATATATTTTGTTATATATATATATATACCGGGTGATCCAAAAGTCATGACGAACTTTAAAAATGAATAATTCGAAAACGAATCACGATACAAAGATGCGGTTTGCACCAAACGGATGGAAAAAAAACCGGGTTTTGTGTGGCAATGAAAAAAAAATAGTTCTGTTGGCGACCAACAGATGGCGCTGTCGGATTTCTGATGTAGGATTATGCAAAGCAACAAACGATATAAAAAGAAGCAACTGCAGCAGGTAATGGTTGTTGAAGCTGGTATGCATCGAAATGCTGTCCATAATTGAGAAAGCCCTCTTAGTTAAACTATTTTATAAGAATTCGGAAAGTGGCATTGCGAACATATCGCTACATGAAGGGTATGCGAGATAGCAAAGGACCAATAACGTCTTCTGCATTGAACAAAATTGTGAAAAAATTTGAAGCTACAGGTTCTTTGGCGTCACGTCAAAGAAGTGGACGTCCCTCAACTGCAGCTGCTGTTGCCACGACAGTGGAGCAGAGGGTGCAAGTCATGTCGGCGGTTGCTGCACATGGGGAGTGCAGTGCTCGAGAAGTTTTGAGGCAGACAGGAGTGTCGTACGGAAGAGTCTGGAGAGCGCTGCGAGTAACTTTGCAATGGTATCCCTACAAGTTGCAACATAACCAAGAACTGAAACTTCCTGAATTCGACTCTCGCCGACATTTTGCGAATTTGGTCTTCAATAAGATGAAAGAGCAGCACGACTGGCTTCACACTGTTTGGACAGATGAAGTACATTTCACACTCTCTGGCGCTGTTAACACCCACAATTGTCGAGTGTGGACCACAGAAAATCCACGTGCATTTGTTGAGGTACCCTTGCAACAGCCTAAAGTGACAGTCTGGTGTGGCTTCACTGCTGATTTCATAATTGGTCCATTTTTTTTTCGAGGGAGTCACACAGACAGGTTTCCAAACAGTTTCTGTCACCGGTAATATATATATATATATATATATATATATATATATATATATATATATATATATATATATATATATATATATATATATATATATATATATATATATATATATATATATATATATATATATATATATATATATATATATATATATAAAATTTAGCATTCTATTTTATAGAAATATGTCTATTTCTTAACGAAGATAAGATCTTAAGTTAAAAGCAACCTTAAAAGAAATTGTTCATTTCATTTTGAAACAAAAATTTGTATGCGCCATTTTTATTCTAAAATATTTCTGGCATTTTTTTGAAAGAAAGTTAAAGTCGGCTGTGTTATTTACCATAAAAAAGAATGTAAAAATTTTCTACGCACCAACATCTGTTTCCTACAAAAAGTTTTTGGGGGAAAACTTCAAAACTTTTTTATGTGAATAAACTATTTTATTTTTCAGATTTTGAATGAGATTTAGTAAAGTAAATAATTCTCAATTTATAAAAGTACTAAAAGTTTTTTCTCCGTATATTATATGAATTAAGTTCCAACTCAAATGTTATCGTAATATTCCGGAAATATATTAAATACAAAAACAATGAAAACTAACTAAGGACTTATAAAAAATAGAATTTTTGGACGAATATCACCTTAATTTTTGGTACGTTGAAAACCACATTTGTATTAGTATGCCATTCTCAAACGTTATAGAGCGTGAACACCCTGAATCATCATAATTTTAAAAAATCTTATTTCCTACGGATTGTGAGAAATTAACAAGGAAATCAATATTTCTATTTATTTAGTTAATATAAGCATATTAAATGTGATATTTTTTAAGCTCCTTGAAAATAAATATGTGATTTCATAGGCCTACATATGCAAACATATTTTTTCGTTTCAGACTGTTCATTTAGGCTATCATATACAGGAAAATATTGATAGCTAAACTTTTTATTCTGAGAATAATGTTCCTTTTAGTGATGATGCACCTGAAGGTCTATAGGGTAAAGAAATTGTTCGATATTTTTTATATTCATTAAGGATGAATACAATTCCAAATAAAAGTCATTGACGCACGCCTAATAATATGCAATTGATTCAGCCTTGGATATAACCATGATTTATTTATCAAAATTACAATTACCACTTTTTTATGCATGACAAACACTTAGTAATTCTAATTAATGACGTTCCAAAAATATTTAATAATTGCTACATATTATGTAATTTTAAACAAATAAAATCCTGTCAAACATATCACTTCAAATACTCCTAGAACATGATTATAATGACAAATTTCATGTAGAAGTGATGGTATTCGGCTTAGTATTTCTGATGACGTAAATACCAACTGAAGAAGTTGACTAATAAGTTCAAAGCCTCATTTTGTGAAAATTATATTTAGAATTTTTGCCTTAACTGTCAGAAGCATAATCTTACATGATTCTGACTGTCTGCAAGCAGTAACTTACGAAGTTGTTAAAGTATCGAAATCAGATTTAATTCAATTTAATTAGATATAAGTACAGAAGATAGTTAAAAATCTCAATTTATATTTGGAATTCAATTCAGGAATTTTGAAAGTTGGTCGTCAGTGGAAAATGCTTAGAACTGGAATTTTCGAATCAATTTTTCTCTTCAAAGGGTTAGTCCAAATTAAACGAGTCACTGTGACATGGAGTGCATATACAAATGCGTCAGAATATACACAAATGATATATAAAATAATTAATAAAACTTTATTAGCTAGTAGAGTGATAATATATTTTGCGAAAGATCTGTATTTGTGTTCCATCAGAGTACAAAAGAATTCTCTTCTAGAAAATCAATTGGAAAATTAAACTAAAATGTTTTTTCCCCTTTTGCACATTCGTTAAATAATCAGTTTTGCCATGAGAATCCTGAGTCTCCTTTAATTTCACAAACACACTATATGATCCGATTTTCAGATTAATAAAAAATGCGGATGTTTCTACATAATCATTTATTTTAAACTGTCCATCAAATATTTCACAGTAAAATTGTAATAATGAAGTTACCGAACCATTGTGAAAGAATCTTTCAATATCAGTGGTTCCAGAACCTTACATATAACACCTCGTAATGAATGTGCTAACAAATCACAATTGTTAAAAGTTTCTTTGTACCCAAACACTTATCCGACAGACTTCCAAGTACAAAAAAGAATGAACATTTTTAATTGTTTGTTAAAAGAATTTTGACGCATTAGCCCTTATCATATCCTACAGTTTTGGGGTGGGTTTGAGATTTGTTGTTTGAATGAAGTAACAAAAAGCATTTATTGGCCTAGTTTTATAAAAATGAATCTCAATGATTTACAACGCAATATTGAATATTATAAGGTCCAGACTAGGAAAACCAAAACCGAAGTTTTACTTAAAATTATTGGGAAATGAAGATGGATAAGGAAATTTAATAATAGTTATTCATTTTAAAAGGAAAGTAGAACAAAAATTATTGAAGTATGCATCAAAAGGCGTGAAATCTCATGCGAACAGTACTAAAATTATAGAGATTGGCAGTTTGTGTTTATAGTTAATGTAGTTGCGTCTTCGATGCATATTAACTCAAAAAACGCTGTAATATATATATATATATATATATATATATATATATATATATATATATATATATATATATATATATATATATATATATATATATATATATATCATAAAATCAAACCGATTAATCATTCTAATATTACGAGGTTACAAATTATATGTTTTTAAAATGAAAATTTCTCTTTCATAGAAACATTTACAGTACTTGACAAATTACTTTATATTTAAGAAAAACCAGAAATATCCCTGTTTAAACATATGTTGTTTACGAAAAGAGCTTTTAGAAAATACATTTTTCTATTTTGCAAGAAGTAATGCTTCGATCGAAATGTCATTACTTTGGGCATCGTTATTTGTGAAGGAAACATTTCTTTGCTATGAAAGGTAAAATGAAACAGTATTGACCTGGAAGTGTATGAATGTAACATTTTAACGGTGAAATAAGATAAGTTTATGATTACACTCTTTTCTCTATTGAGTTTCATTTTGAGGTGCAAAATATTATTCCTCAATTTCATTTGAGAAATATAAAGCATAATAGCCTGATATTATGATACGTGAAAAAGTGATTAATTTTACTTGTAAAAACTTATCGTATCTGAAATTATTTAAGTGCAAACTATTACCAAATTCTTTCTTTGCACATTTGAAATCTTAACATTTTGATGAATTTTCAAAAAGATGTTTAATTACGACACATATCAGGAGATCTAATGTTTGGAATTTAGCTCGCGAATTATTTATAATAATAGAAATGATTTTAGTTGAATAGTTTCATTTATATAATATTAATTACATAAAATTATATAAATGAATATTATATCTATATTTCATTTATATAATTTAATTTAGATAATATAAGAACAAGTATCTAATATAGTATTACCTACATCTATTTTTTTATAGATTTTCAAGAATGAAACTTTTATGATACTTATTTCAACTAAATATTAAATGTTTACATATTCTTATAGTCTCCTGAAAGAGGGATACATAAATATATAAATATACCTCTAAATTATATTCCTTTAAAAATATTACTGATATAATGTAGATATTTGAACTGTTGATTAATTGATGTATTTATTTTACTATGTTGAAAAATCAGCACATTTCTGATTGTTTCAAATGTTATAGTAAAACATTGATTTTATGGACTAAAATACAATTTGATTTAATTGGGAAAAATACAAATTATTTATAACACACATATAATGCATATCACAATTATTCCATTTGGAAGACTGTAAACTGTGATAATATAAAATTTTATTCAGAAACTAAATGTCAAAATTTAGATTTCCCGATATGAATTGATGATCAAATAAAAGAAATCTGATATTTCCTCCAAATATTCAAATTTTGAAAGTGCAGGAAAAACTTTTTGATTATAGTTTACACATAAAACAATTTCAGGTACACTGATTCTTTGACAAATATGATATGTTTATTTTACAAAAATATTAATCTATATTTATTATAAAATATTAAGCAATTAAGTACTTTTTTTGTTTTTGATATTAAGAAATTTGTCATCATGATAAATAAATATTAGTAATAAATATTAAAAAATTTATGTAACTCCTATAAGAATTATGGCGAAATATATAACACATTTGATATATCTAGGAAATGAAATATTTCATATCTTTTTAAATATGAGATAAAGTCACAAACATTTATTTACCATCCTTTCACATGAATGTCTTTTATTATCTATAGAAAAGAATGAAATGGATATCATTAAAAATAAAATGTGAGTAATAGTGTGAGTTATCTAGCCATGAGATACCATCAATTTAAGAGAATATTATAAATCTTGGAAAATTATATTTTTTGAGAAGATAATTTCGTGATTAATATTAATATCCTAGTCATTGTAAATCTATCTCATAAAGTTAGTCATTTTTATGACATATTTTTATTAATTAAACTATAATATTATGAATTATATTCTTGATAGTCTTTATTTTTTAATATTTTTGTGACAATACTCAAAAATAAAGAAATGTTGAATGCTTAAAAATTCTACAATTTTTAATTTTCAATACCATTTTTTTTGAAGATTTATTTGAATAATTTGAACTTTTCAATGCAATCTCTTATGAAGACCAAATTTAGTCAACAAAATATTACAGTAATATAAAATTAATTAAAGTAATCTTTTCTTAAAATTAAATATAAATATCATTTTATAAATAAAAATATCTATGATTACATTTTTCCTCATTTTTTTATTGATCTTTCTTTTTGGATATTAAATACTATCTGAGCCTGAATATTTTTTGCAATATAAACTTGATTCTTATGAAAAGCGTCTATCAAAATATATGCAGCGGACGCTTACATAAAAAATTTATATAGAAATATAAAAAATATGATGATTGGATAAAAATTTTATTTTATGTAAAAAAACTGGTGAAAACTCTCTCTAGAATAGATAAAGAATAAAACTTTTATAAGAAAAAACAAAATGCTATAAGTTAATATTTTGAGTCTTGAACATGTTTTATTTATGCTATTCAGTACTATCGCTTACTATGATAAAGTTCATGTCATTTCATAGGCTGAATTCATTTCTTCAAAATTTGGATACATGACATGTTAGAGTGTTTTACAAGAAAACAGAGCAACCATGGTGTTCTAAATATTTTTTATATTTAAAAAGGATGTCTTCCTGTTCTCATCTTTTTTATTTCAAATTTTGGGAAAGTAATTATTTTCAAAGAGTTGTTCAAATTTTGGGAAAGTAATGGTTAGTAATTGTCATAAGTTGTTCTGAAATTTCAAATTTAGATTGGATCAACTCATTTAAGAGAAGTATAAGCAAAATTATTTTATTAAAAATTTATGAACTGGATCCGAAGTAGTTTTACAAAACTGAAATAAATCTAGGGTCACATAATTTAAATTAATAAGATAAATTTGTGTGTATGTGGATCAGTAAAAATCTTTTAAATAAAGTAATATTTCTAAGTAATAATTTGTTTTTTCGGTCTAATTTTGCAAAAAAATAGCTTACGTTTCTCCTCGAAAATATAAACAAAAAAAAAGAATGAAGAATAATAAGAATAAGGATATATTATTACATATATATATATATATATATATATATATATATATATATATATATATATATATATATATATATATATATGTACATATGTATTATGTAATTTCGAACAATCTGATATCATTTATTTCTCTCAGGAACTATAATAATTTCAACTTCATATTATTAACGAAATCTCATTTGATTATGAAATGCCGATAATAAAAATGATTTTTGCCTATAATAAATAACATATGCTATAGCATATGCAAAACAAGAAATTAAAATACTGTGGGTAAATATTTGGTATTATTTTTAACAAATATTTTATTTAACTTTAAAAATTCAAGAAAAAATATTTTCAATTAAATTATGACTCAAATTCAACTGAAAATATAAATTTTTTTAACCACTTACATGCAAATAAATTACATAGTAAAATAGGAAATGTATTTAATATGCATAAAATATATTAATGACACTAATAAAAATGATAATTACAAATATTTTTATTAATTTTGTTATTTATATTTTTTATTAATTTTGCAGATTAAAAAATCTGCAGTGTACAATTTATGTGTTTAAATATATATATAGTGAAGAGTTTCTAAATACATAAAATAATGATCAATTAAATTAATTACAAAATCTATATTAGTAAATATTTGTTTGCTACTTAACTAAAATTGACAATTACAATTTCTGTTTACTTATCAATAAATTTTATGTTTAAAAATTTATAAAATTATTTTAAATTAAAATTAATTTTGTATTTTAACTAATTCATTTGAAAGTATAAATTACTTCTTCATTACTTTTAATATTTTGTTTATATATAAGATTTAATTTCCTTAAAGAAAATGAAAGCTGAAAGAAATCTGTATTTTAATAAAGAAATGCAGGAATACTTTTATTCAAATATATTTATCAAATAGAATATTATGGAGAATTTGAACCATTTTCTTGTTTGAGAAAGGTATAATTTCCAGATCTGAAATCTAATTTAATAAAAAAGTAAACTCTTTTTTCTGTAGCTGAGTAAAAAGTTTCTTCTATTTTTAATAAAATAATTATTGTTTTAGAATTTCCGTGTTACACCGCATATTTCAACAAATATATAAAATATTTTTAGATCAATAAAATTTTTAAGGTATATTATTTCATGTAAATTTCATTATTTTTATGATAACTTCTTAAAATTGATTAATTACTTTCAATTTAATTCTAAATCCTCAGAAAAAGCATCAGGAGAAATATTTTAAAAAAGCTTATATAAAAGTGAGTTTTTGTTTTTATTTTCATTATTTGTCCATAGAACTCAAAATGGGGCTTACGTAAATGAAAGTAAAAAGGTAAAAAACACATTTCCTTAAAGAATATTGCTAATTTTTTTATTAATAAAAATTTTTTAATATAGGTATATATTTTATATCTAAAAATTTTATGTGCCAACATTTTAAGACATAACAACTTGATAAATTAATATTTTTTAAGTAATATGTTTCTGTGACTTAACAATATTAAGTAAAATGCATTTATAAAATTTCTAAATGGATTTGGGTTATAAAGGCTAAACTATAAACTCGTTTTATAGTTTGGTTTAATTTTACCAAAAAAGTAATGTAAACCTTTATACAACAGAATGAATTGTTTTACACAAAAAAGATCAAACATTCTGCATGTTATTATAGTAAAAAATTAATGAATTTTCTTAAGACACAGGAGTAATTGATGATAATAGAATCGCTTAAAAATAAATTTTAGTAATGCTTTCAGTTAATTATTATTTGTTTATATATATTACGTTATTTTCCTTTACTTAATCATTTTATTATTAAATAATACAGACGCACACATACATACGGCCATTAAAATATCCACCCTATAAAAGAAACACCATACGCACGTGAAATTTTTATAAAGAAGGTCTGTGGCATTCAAATAGCTTACCAAAGCAAGATTTGAATTAAGAGACAGTAGTGATACCTTCAATGTTTTGAAATGAAGAAATTTTACAGCAAGTATTTATGTATAAATCGCTTTTGAATGTTGTTTCCAGATGTATCATTGTTGTAATGCAAATTGTAAGAAGCCTTATCCATATGTTTCTGATTTTGATAGTAGAATAATTGAAGCCTGTAGATATTGGGTCTTATCATATAGCAAATCACATCTAGTTTTCTTCGAATTAATAGGGAATCGAGAGGAATTAATAGGAATCGAAACAGGTGAAAAAACAGATGTTATTAACATGGTCTTAATGCGTCCTACAGCAACTTTAGTCAAATCTAAAATCAATAAAGCCATTTACAAGTCTACAATTGTCTATAAGAATACTTCACATAGATATCAACTCTGTAATCATTGCTTAAATTGCTTGTTATATTACATCTCAGGCAATAATCCGCTCAACAATTTAATCAATGATGAACCAGAAAATAGAAGTGAACTGTATGATGCCATGCTTACAAATACATTTTAATTCAGTGACGTATGCATTTTGGCGACATTTTACAAAACTTTTGCTATCAGAGTCCATCCGACATCGTCAACTTAATCAACAGCTTGGAATGATATTAAATGCACATATATCTCTACATTTTTCTCAGGATAGTATTTTGACCAATGTCCATTATACTTTTTTTACGGTAAAACATGTGGTTTTATTCTTTACTCCTGCCACGCTAAATTAGGATAATACCCAATGTTAGGTGCCTAGTATTCTTTCCATATTCATTACTATATAAAATGTTCCAATTACTTAAAGTTTTCATTCGTAATTATTTACAGTACAATGCATTTGTCCTAGAAATAGCATTTTTATTTGCTGCCTCGTATAGTAGTTTCGGTGGTAAATAGCATATTTTAAAATAAAAATTAATGTTAAGATTTGAATTCAAGCAACTGTGATTAAAACTGATGTTAGAAGAAGGGAAAAAGACAGCTCTACAACTTAAAAAGCCAGTAATATAAAAGATACTTTTTAAAATTATTTTATTTTCTTCAGAACATTAACTGATTAATTGATTATTAGCAATAAATTAATAATTGTAATTTTTATCAAAAGTATTGTAAGTTTCTTTCCGGGTTAACTGTTTAAAAGTAACATTGAGCGTTTTTCAATATCAATATGAATTTAAAATATTAAATAATTTAAATACCTTAGATTTGGTCTTTGGATATAAATCAAGATATTTCAATATCATAGTTAATAACTTTCGTAAGTCGCCACTCAAGAAGCATAAATTGATATGCTTTGCGAAATAGGCATCAATTTTTGTCAATTACTTTTATGATTTCTGAAACCATACATTCAGTTTTACTCCTGAAAACTGATTAATAAATTATATAACTATATACGAGTATGTACACTTATATATATTCATGAGATAACCAATATATAAATTTATTTGATTTTCATTGAAAGAATCATCCTAAAATCGCATTTTATAAAAATGTTGATAAATTTCAGAGAGCAGCATTGAAAGAAAAATTTGTTCTAAAGAAAGACTCTTTTTATTTTAAAAATAAGGAAAGAGAAATGTTTATTGTTATTTCTCTAGTTTTTTCAGTAAAAAATATAACTGAATAAAAGACTGATAGAATTAAAAAAGCGTATTCAATTTATCTTTTCATTTAATGGATTGATCCTATTTTCTACATTATTTTGAAAGGGATGAAGAATTCTGATAGTTTCTAAATAAGTGATGATGACAATGAAATGTGATTTAATATTGCAATTTTCACAAATAATAATATATTTGGAAGATGTATTCATGACATGTGAGAAAAAGTTTTATTATTTCGTTTAAGATAATTTTCAAATCTCGTTGCAACAAAGGAAGTTATTCATAAAATATTCTTTAAAGAATTTGTAATGTGTTTCTAAATTCATAGATAAAAATTTATAACATTTGAAAAAATGTATTTTAATTCATTTAGTAGGTAACATAGTTTTTTAATAAGACTATTTTAATAATTATACAAAAAACATGGTTCCTTAAAAATCCATTAAAAATTTATTTTTTGCAATTACTTACAGCAGTTATCATTGAATAAATTTTATCTTTTTAAAATATATAGAGACAGTTTTAGGAAAAATAATTTATTTTTACACAGTAAGCTGATAAATGTTTTTTAAAACTATTTTAAATAATGCTAATTATTACAAAATTTGATAATTTGGAAATTTATATAATTCAAGCATAGACAGACTTTTTTAAAGAATGGTTTAAATATTATTTTTTAAATGTTTAAAAAATCAAAAGAATAATTGAGTTTCTATCAATGTACTTTAAAATTTAATATTTGTTATACTTAAAATACTTAAAATGCATAATATATGTTGGAAAAACTATTAAAAATATATATAATTATATATATTCTCTCTCTCTGTAAAGCTACTTATCAACGCTTTTTCCTGATGCAACACAACTTGGAAAATAAATACAACTCATAACTTATCTATACTTAAATTCATAATGTAAATTTCACTCACCCCAAAAATTTGATAATTTAAAATCATCAAATTTTTTTGGTGAGTGAAATTTACATAAAATATTTATAAAATTTTCATAAGTTTCTATATTCAAAATTTAAGTCCCAGCAAAAGTGATAGTACATTTTTTGTTTGATCATTTAATTATAAAATTTATTTGGTATGATCGGGAGTTTGTTTTGTTTAAGTAAGTATTGTAAATATAAATAATCTGTCTCTTGAATTCATCCAAGTAGAGTTAAACTTGAATTTCTCTCCATACAATCTTATAAAAGGAATACATAAATTGATAACAATTTAATTGAGCTGAATTTGTGTAATTTTCCTCTTGAATAATGAGGAGGATTTGACCTTAGTTTTATGAATTGGCAAGTAGCCTAACACTGCAATATATTTAAAGTTGTTTTACCGAGTTCAAATAATGCGTTTTGATAGTCAGATAACCATTTTGACTTATTTTTGACATACAACGTCTATACAGTTTATACTGTATGAATATATGAATATTGTATTAATATCCGCCCCTAATTGCCACTATAGCGTTGGAAACATGTTATTGTCTAAAATGTCTTCATATGCAATATAAGTCATCAAAACATCTATAAAAAATTAAAGACTCAATCCAAATATCCGTATCAAATTTTACTACTCAGACATTTTCGAGGCTCAAACATATTTGTTAGAATGCCTGTATATTTATGGTGATTCTTCCTTCCTTATAATATTCTTCAACTTTTCCAAAGCACTAAAACAATATGTTTCCTTGAAGCGGTGTATGATATTTCTTGATTATTTTCAGTAGTATGACTAAGAAAAATCAAATGACATAACCTCTGGAACATGGGTTCCCAAAAAATTTTTTTTTCTCGTGGACCACTTTCAAAATTTTAATATTTTCGGTAGATCCCCTGCTGTTACATTTCTACTATATTCCCAAAACTCCGAAAATATATCACCCTAAATTGGGTTAAGAAGAAAAAAAGTAGCACATTTTGTTGTGTCCTATTTATTAAAATAAAAATTGAGGTTCTAGAAAATTAGCAACATTTACTAATATAAACAATCAACAATGAACTCTGAAATTTAATTCAACAATAAAAAATAGTCATAAGTTTTGCTCTTGGTATTCGTATTTATACTAATGTAGATTGCAAGCACAGCGCAAGTCGCAATTCATCCCAGGTCTAATTGCAGGTCTAAACAAGCATCCTGGACGAACGGGCGCAAGGGCGGCACTTTTCAATGTGTGTACGATATGTGGTGTACACTTGTACTATTATCTATTGTTCTATTCAATTATGTGTTTGAACTGAGTCTCGAATATTTTTGTGTACCTACCTAGTAAGTGATGCTACCTGACTACGTTGATAGGTAAATCCAAGCCAAAATTTTTGTTCTTTATTATGAAAACAAGAAAAATTTTCGTGGATCCCCATTTACAACTTGTGAGCCAATGTTTTCTTTTTAAGTCTACGTGGACTCCCATGTAGTCTCCTATGGACCCCTGGGGGTCCATCTGGACCGCTTTAGGAACCTATGCTCTAGAAGAAGATTATCATTTCATTGATTTATCGACATAAGCTGACATTGAGATATTCCTCAACTTATCAACGACATTTCTGTCCCTTTTTTCAGAATTCACGTTTCGTAGATTTTCATTCGCTCAATTATCTAATTCTTTAAGCCTACCAAAGCAATAATTTCGTATTATGTTTCATGGTATCTGCATTTGGTTTTGACATTTTAATCTTGAACAGCTCCACATTAAACTATTGAATGAAATGCGACTCTTTGATTGAATGTCCAAATTTATGAGGATCTACAAACATGCCTCTTCATAATTCATTTCACTCCTTGTGACAGAAAATATCTATTTGATGATTGAGCTTTTTTGCCTTTTCAATTTTGTTTGTTGACATCCTACTAGTACCACTAATATAAAAGAAAGAGTTATCATTTGACTTATGGACATACAATATAGTTCCAATAAAACTTTACTATACCGTGTACCAAGAGCGTAGGAAAAATATGCATTTTAATTCATTTATAATATTTTCAAATAAATAAATAAATGTGTTCTTTGAGCCAACTAGTTTCATTTGCCTAAACTGTAAATAAAACTTTAAAAAATGATTGTTCATAATTTAATTTTAACAGTTCATAAATTTAGTTCTTCAGAAATTAGTAATACTCTATGAATATAGTTTTTAAAATCACAGTTTTCCTTTGAAATTTCTTTTTTTATAAAACTTAAATCTTATACATTTAAAGAAGCGTATAATTGTGAATACATATTGTAATATCACTTCAGCCACTCAAATATAAGAAGCACTTTTGATTGCAATAATTACATTAAATTTTTATCTTATAATGTGACTAATATATACAGCATTAAATAGTCCTAATGGGAAATGTAAATAGTAACAAATTGTTTACAAAAAATTTATTTATTTGAAATTTAACTCTTTATAATAATGCAATTTCCAAAGAAAATATGAAATTATTGTTCGAATCCAATCATAACCTTGTGATATAAGATTCACTGACAACACATGTGCTAACATTTTTCAGTCCGGTACGCATTTCAATATATTCTAACCATATTTATTACTCTTAACACAGAAACTCACTACTTAAAAATTAACATTTAATAATTTACCTAATTTTTTACATTTATAATTAGATGGTTATTTTTCCGTCATTTTGAACTTCTGATACTGAGCAGTAATTTTCTTGCAGAATGTCATGCTTCAGAAGATCGCATTTATTTTAAGCCAATATGTGATTATATTAACAACAATGGCTCTAAGTTGCATTGTTTTTGTACCAGATCTATCTGATACTGGTATAAATGATAACTCATTATAAAATGTTTCTATTTGAAGATATTTAATCCTAGGAAAATATAAAATTTTTAAAGGAAGGTTGATATTCGTATGCGAATATAAAAATATATTATAATATAAAAATATATTAAAATAATTATATTATAAAAATCTAGAGAAACATATTATGTTACAAAAATTGTTTTCAACCTAGATTTAACTGAACTATAATGATTAAACTCACTATTATATCGTGTTTAAATATAAGAATAAATGTGTGTAAAACAAAAAATATCAAAAAGTAGAAGCAAACGCAATGATAGTTTTAATAAGTTGTAAGTTATTAATGATTGTCATAGAAGCTATTATTAACTGGAGCAAGGATTTGAGGATATTAGTTCCTATTGTGTTGTTATGAGAAGCTTGAAATTTTATTTCTTTCATGCTTTAGATTCCATAAAATTTATATTATTTTGTTCATTAGAATATATACATAGGAACAGAAAGGAGGACAATGAACACTGTTAGATTTAGTATGAGTATCATTTCAACGATGTGAGCAGAATTGGCTTATGTGTATGAGGAATGCTAAATGGCATTGCGAATAATTTCTACATACTATTACATCACAAAAAGATTTATATATAATGTCAAAAGTTTGTGGAGACAGTTGAGTAATTTACTAAACTTCGAGTAAGTTTTTACCTTAAAACAAAGTAAGAGGTCTCAAATAATGCCTTACAAAATCGACTTTATCAAGTGTGTAGTACGCACATGGTACCTAATATTATATATTCGGTTGATATTAACGTCATTTGTGATTCAAGATAGTTTGCAGAGGAAGAAGGCATGCCAATGAACACCTATCGTTAGATAGAAAAATATGTGGAGGTTGTTGAGTCACGATTTGACTTTAAGAATAACAGATTTGTATTGGGATGAAGAACAAAGAACATTTGAAATAAATTCGCATTTGTTAGGGGATCGTCACATCACGATTGATGTTAATGTAATGAATGGATTCCGTATGTTGCAGACATGACCTTATATACTATTTGAAGCAAAAATTTGTATATTCAAATATACCGAAGCCTTCATGCTTTAATTTAGGCTGAGATGTGACTCTCATTTTTAATACATGATAATGGTAACCACATACTGTTTCTTTAGTAAAATAAATTATTGAAATGAAAAACGACATATGTGGAGTAAAAATATAATATTTTTGAACTATATCTGTTCAAATATGTTTTGGAAACAATCAAACGTTAATCTTTAAAAGCATTTTTACACCCACTATACTGAAACTATACATTCTTTAAGAAACTCTTTAAAATAATTTTCGAAATCTTATCATATCTTTAGAAAACATGTCTTAGCTGGTCGTTGGGTCCCCATTGCTATATTAACTGTTCAACATTATTTCAAAATAACGTTTAGGTTACTCACATGTAATCATTTTACTGTCGAAGAACATCTTGTTTTATTGCTTTATAATCATTTGAATGAATTGAAGGTCTGTATTTATTTGCTTCGTTTTCCTTCGATTATACTTTATCAGTAATATTCTTCAGTTTATGCTCTTACTTTCCGGATTTGCACGCACGCACATTGGGATGTGATTGAGTTGAAAGAGACATGGAAATTGTGGAGATTTCTAACTTTCCTTCTTTATTGCGGCACTCCTTCAAAATTTAGCCATGGTTTTGTTTTGATTTAGATACTTGTTTGTAATTCAAATTACAATGTTTAGATGTTTTGGCAGTTGACAGTATTTAGTGGTTTCTGTATATAAAAATTATTAACCAGAAACACATTTTTCAATAACATATCTAAGAACAACTGACAATAATTTTCTTATACAAGAATACAAACTATCAAACATGGGCATAATTAGATCATTTTCAGATTTTTGATCTTTAAATTATATTAAATTTCCCCTATATTTGAATCATAACTTTTGAAATATAAAACATACCTTGTACAAAAATAACTGAAAAAATTAAACAAAAAATATAATATACGTTGCAATATTTTATAAAAAAGAATATTTTTAATTTGAAATTCACATTTTTTTGGTATGACGCAGATTTTGCTTAATTTTATCAGTCGTTCTGTAATCTTTTCTATAAAAATAAAAAGCAGTGCCGAACAAATGCTGTTAGGTTAAAAGAGACCAGAGAAACGCATTAGCGAAGTACGTATTTTCTCAATACAAACATTTGCATTACGTGGTAGAGCATATTTTATGCAGAGCCAAGCGTAAAGTTCTGAAGTAATGTAATCAAAATAATGTGGATTAAGGATTCAGGAAATCCGAATTTCTTATCAGCCATTTTTTACTACATGTCTTCATTTTAACAAAGATTCTCAGGTTTTTATTTATTGATGTAAAAAATCTGTTCCATAATTGATAATTTCTTTTTTGTTACGCATGCATTATATTATTTTAAAAATACATGTTCGATAATATTAAAGCCATTAAATTTTATGAAAACTTTAGTTGACCATAATTCACTATTTGGAATATACATAATTCTTAAATGAATTTTAAAAAAGTTTAATATATAAGAAATATTTTTAAACGTAATTTTAGCTATACCATCTTGTTTTTATAGAAAGTTCAGAACATTCTTTGTGATTTGATATAAACTTGGTTAATTTTCAACATTATAAATGCTTATAATCAATCAGTAAAAATATATACTTTTCATAATTCTTATACACGTTATTAGGTTGTGCTCATTAATTGATAATAAAGGATAATAAAGATAAAATCTAACGAATAATTATATCTTAATATTATTTTATAAAAGATAAATAATATTTTTCTTAATTCTACCTTATTAAGGATATAATTACATTTTCATTTTTAATAAAGATTATAAGCAGATTTAAAAACAATCAATTTCAATTCAAATTGTTTATCTTGTTACTGTGACAAACATTTAATGATATAATTATTATCAAAACAATAGTTGACTCACCGTACTAGTCCACAAATTTAAAATGAATTTTTCGCAAAGAGAAAACACAAACACAATTTTTACCACATTTAAAGGATATCAAATCAAATGTTATGTTCTTTGTTAAATATTAAATAATATGGATAATGAATGATTAAGAAAATGAAAAATTTGTGTTTCAATTTTGTAATAGTATATAAAAAAACTTTTCTAAACTGTAATTTATTTCTGCACATAAGTTCATGAACAATTTTTGTTCATTCATCAAATGTTTCGTTTCTATCATGATAAAATGAAATTTAATAATATAATTAGAAAGACTTCGTTTGAAGTACATTCGCCAATTTTATATCTCTAGCTCTATACCGCATTACATAATGCATTTTTATAAATATTGTTTATAAGCAAATTTAGATATATAATAATGATTTTTTTCTGTTACACGTTTGAATCCTTTTTAAGTAAACAAGCTCCGAAAGCTTTTCACGGATTTCTCCCATGAAAAAATTGACTTATTTTCTCAATCTCTTTTAATAATTAAAAGTGTTCAATCTTATATGTAATGTTTATGCTATCTAAAATGTACTTAAAAAACAATTTATATTTTACATTGTAAAACTAGACTAATATGTACTAGTAAAATCGCTATAATAAAATTCTTTTATAAAAAAAATTTAGTCTGAAATATGTAATAATAGATATTTTAATAAATATAATACATTTTACTTTTAATAAAATTTTCACATATATTTGCATTTTCGTATAGTTAAGAATATTTACATATACATTGTTTATGTATGCAAAGACATTATTGGTATGACATAAGGAAAATAAATTCTCTTCTTACACTTTTAAAGAAGATTATTCAAATCTTTGGTAAGAAAACAATGACTTCTGTTTTAATGAAATGTATCATCCTGGTATGATTAAAATGTGAGCTTGTTGTTATGAAATTTTTTGGGAAATTCATGTATAAATCATATAAGATATTTTTTTCTATAATGTTGTCACAGCTCGTATTATATAATATTTTAAATTATTAAGCATTAAATTAAGAAAATATCATTTAGTTGCAGTATAAAATACGTGATGGTGTTTCAATACATTTTCCTTTAGTTTCTAACAGAAACAAAAATCTGTTATGATTAGTATGCACGCTCGTATATTCACTTATGCTCATTCTTTTCAAAATAGTCATTTTTTTACAACTGTTTTCTGATTCCTTAGTTTGGAATTGTCATTTTTCTTTTTAAAGAATTCCTTTGATAAGGAATATGGCTTCGCTAGTAAGCGACGCCTGATTTCATTTACATTGAATTATATCACGTTGCATTGAAGCCAAATTTAAACAATTGGCTTAAGTAATAAAGAACAACATGAAGTTGGCTTTTCTGACTATATGTTTTGGCTACTACCATATTTCTAGGATAAAAGCAATTTCTTCCAATTGAAAAAATATTCAAATCTATATAGACAAACTATGCTTTTGCTGTATATTGGCTCACTGTGACTAGTCGTAAGATAGCACTCACAGAGCGAAATGTGCAGATTTCGATACCAGCTACTATTTATTGCCACCTGATTTTACTAATAACTATTTTTAATTTATATGGGTTTGATCATTGCTAATAATAGATGTTTGTTCTTCGCTTTCTGCATGTAAATCTACCAAGATGACCGCTAGAAAGTCTTGATATTTTCTTTCTGGTGACAAATGTGAATGCGGCCAAAATGCTGTCAATAAGTTCTCCCTGAACGATGCAAAGTGGTTATTAATGTACCTTAAAATCGGTCCAGGTTTTTAAGATGTTCACTACGCATTTTTAAATGTATAATATGTCGAATCTTTAAAGTGTTTGTAATATATATGGTTTAGAAATACTTGAGTCAAATTTCATAACCGCAAAAAGCACTTTAAAGCTACACTAATTTTTAATTATTTGAATTTGAGTTCTGCTAAGCCATTTGTAGTGATTTTTCTAGATAAATGTTTCGAAGAATATGTTAATATCTGTTTTTTCCAAATGAAGCTATAAAATCATCTACAAAAATCAAATTCTGAATTTATAAGCTATTTACGAATTGATGTGTTTAACATATAATTGCATTGAAATTATTTTCTATTTTCTTTCTAGATCGCACATTTTTAAACAGATTTATCGTTAATATTATTTCAATATTTTCTGTAATTTATTAGAGTGATATAAGATAAATGTACAGTATATTAGAGATAACACTTCTACAAAATGTAAATAGCTTCTATGTGAAAATATGTGTTATACATATATCACTAATATTTATTACCTTAAATTGATTTCTTAGCCCTGGTATCAATTTGCAAATATCAGTTCTTATAATTTATATTCATATCACTTTCAAACTTTCTTTTCTGTTTCTTTTAAGATAATTTTCTTCTTTGAAAATTTTACTCAACTTGATTACAGAATATAACATTTACAGAGTTAAAATCGAATATTATATCCCATACTAAGAAATAAACCAAAATGGAAGACACAAGATTCTATTTCATGTCAAAAAATAAATGCATTTTAGACTTTTTTTTATATAATTTAAGTATTTAACTGTTTCCTCTTCAAAGAATTTCTTTCTATTGAGAAAAACTTTATCACATTTAATATAATATGAATATATTATAAAATACTAAGATTATCGAAGCAAAACAAAAACTTGAATAATCGATTGAATAATGGAATAATATATATGCGCAATGCGTTTGTCTGTTTCATCCATCTTCAATTTCAAGAATTCACGTGACGCTATTTTCTTTTATTGGACTTTCTTTTAAATGTTATTGGTTTCCCAATTTCTATTTTTGTCTCCATAAAAAATATTCTGGATACCAAAAGCGAAATATTTAAATTCATGTGAAAAATATCCGCAATATATATTTTCGAATATCGAAATATATCAAAACCAGCTGCTCTGTTTCTGAATTTATATTTTTATGTAATGTGGACATATATACAGTTGAATTCCTTTTAACAATGCATCAAAATATTTTATGTCAAATTTTGAACACAGTTTATGCTCATACATTATTTTTAATAATTAATTTATGGTACATACTGCTAGGTAAATTTTATTTATGTAAGGAAATAAAATACTTAATAAAACATTCGTAAATAAATTGTGATTTGAAAAAAATTATAGAAAAAAATAATAATGATATCTTTATGATATTTTTAATAGTTATATTCTTGTTATTTAGGGTGCTACTGAAAAGTTCGTAAAGTTTTAAGCTAATGAGATTAGTTAAAATGGAAACAACTTAATTTGTTTTAAATGAAAATAAAAAAAACAAAAGCTGAATAGTGACATGAGATTCTAATACCAGCCAAGTCATGTAAATTTCATGCAACTTTATGGAACCTGTTTAGTAAATTAAAATTAACCATTTAGTATTTGATTCAGATGAAATAATGGTTAAATGTCTCAAACTATAATCAACTTTCCAAGTGCTTATTTATTCTTTTACAGGATTCAAGTTAACTGATGATAACAGCTGTTAGTCAAATTGAAAAATCTAATTGAAATTTTTCATGTACATGTGTCTTCTCTCTCTATTTAAAAAATTTATTAATATGATACTATTATGTTCGTAACATAAAAAAATAGAAAAAGCAAATTAATATTTGAAAACTGAGCATAAATCTCTAGTTTCAAGATATGTTCAATATCATAAAAATAATTTATTGGATTGAGAATTAGGTATATGAAAATGTTTGATCATCCTTTTTTTATTGTATACGTAAAATAAAATAATTTTATTAATATTTTAAATAAAAATTGCAAAAGATTCTGAATGTATCCAATTTTTTTCTGATCTGTTACAAACCTCTTGTTTAAAACTAATTGTTGTAATTAGCTTCTCACATTTCATTGGTTTAGCAAATAAACTACTTAAAAATAAATAAAAATTCATACTCCAATTATTTTTATATATTTTACGCTCATTTAAATAAAATTTTATGCAATAAATTTGTCCGAAATCAAAAACTTAAAAACAATTAATTGCTTATCTATGTATAATGATAATAAGCTAATGATTATCAAAATTACGAATTTGTTATGATTTTATAATATTTGTTTATCTCTACATAAAAATAACAATCGAAAAACTTCTTGATAATGTCACTTTTCTGTGAAAGAAATGCTTTATTGAAAATTGAAATATTATCAAAATTAAACGATTTTATAATAACTAAAGGGTGTTTTTGATAAGCTATTCCCCCAAATTTACTTTACACAAGTATGTAATTTAAATATTAAAAATAATGTTCATTAATTGTGGAATAAAAATATTAAAAAGAAAACTGTCACTTTCGGATAAATAGTTATGTTAGGAAAAAATTCAGCCCATTATTATTAAAGCCATCATTTTGGATGGTAAAAAAATCTTCATTAAAATATTTCAACAACATTTTTTTCTTTTTTTAGTTTACTGAAGCAATTTTTTCTTTAATAGGATATACATACTATGTAGAGCGTCAGTTCCAATCTAGAACAGAATTAGTGAATTTATTATGTTTGAAATGAAGTAAATAGATAAAAATATTTCAACTTCATCCAATTTCATTATATATTCAATATAATATTGCGAGTTATCTTTTTTATGAAATAAACTGTGTGCAGTGTTTATTTTGAGTCTAATCAAATTTTTAGTAAAATTCTAAATTGTTAAATCAAAATTCTTTAGAAACTGATATTATAATCCATAATTATATACTTCTAAGACTCATACAATTATATATTGCTGATATATATCATTACTTATTTTTAAAAATTCAAAATATTGTAATACATAATGATAATTGTGATTTTGAAGTTGTTTACAAAGTTTTAGATCTAATTAATTTATTCAATTAAACTATTGAAGAAATATTATATCTAATGTAATATTAAGCAATTACAAACACACACATAGACACACACACAGACACACACACACAGACACACAAATATATAGTGTAATAGAATAATTAAGGAAATAAAGAAATATATTATCTATTGAAAAGAGAAAAATATAATAATTGCTATAAAATTGAAAAATAATGTATTTCTTGATTTTTGAAAACATTAAAATTTGTGATATACCAGATTAGTTATTCATGTGTTCAATATAAAATATTATTTGAATAAGATTTCCTTAACTTTCATCCCTTTTGGGTTTTTATTAACTATTTTAATCAACATACTCCAAATGAATAATTAAATTAATATAATCAGCATATATGAAGGGAAATTTTGCTTCGTTATTTTTAGTCTGATTTCTACATTCTTCAAAAGTAAAATTTCAACGCTAAGAAATAATGCATTTAGCGTCACGAAAATGTCAGGAGAATAGTAATAACATTAATGTGCAAATGATTGAAAAATAGACAAGAAAAACACTATAAATCTATTTATTCAGTATCTAATAGGCCCATTTTAGGTAGATTTACAAGCTTTAATTGAGTAGTTGATAGAAAGCTTCAGCAGAAACATTCTATCAATTAGTTCATTGATGGTTACCAAGGTAACCTTTGCTAAATCAGATCTGCTGTTGAGCATAGATCATCTATGGCTTTTATTAGTAGTGTTTGGTTCATGTCAAGTAAAGTGAACTCTTATAGGTATACAATGGGGCTCATACTTGGAGACATTGCTGGCCACAAAATGGTGTCATATCCATTTCAGTTGTTAAGAGTTCGTCGCATGACTTGCAGCCTAAATTTGTCTTAATGGACTACCATGTTGAGCAGAATAACAAGCTCCCCAACTTTAGTAACGAAGTGGTCCTTTATCAAGCATCCATCAATATCTACTAGAGACATCCAATAATTAAACATTATGTCACTCTAAACCATGATGCCGGTTGTACGACTGGTTTGATGATTAGAAAGATGTGTTTGTTCGCTTTATAACTGGGACACCAAGACGGCTGTCATAAATGAAACATATGTTGCAGCCATAAATTAAATTCATTTGTAGACAATAACCAATGCATTCATTGTTGAAGGTATGATGTCGATTATATTTATGACACAATGAACTCTGATTCATTATACTATTACCACTGAATTGTCACACATGTTATTGAAAACTGCATGACAACTTTATTTGGATTAAATGGTATTGGAAAAATGCATTGCCACCAGGAAATAAATTAATAGATTAATCAAGTCACATTGGAAATGCAAAGATATTCTATGTCAATAATTTGATAATTTTGATACTATCTTCTAAAATGTGGTAAGGTCACGTTAAATATTTCGACAGACATTTTTTCCTTTGAGTCTTTGTTGATATAATTTGGAAATATTTTATCAAAAACATAGTTAAAACAAATAGTGTTACAACTTGAAACAAACGGATAATATAAATTTAAATCTATAAAAATATTTTTAAATAAGGTTTCATTGCAATTAATATTATCTTCAAAAATATTTTACTCACATTTGCTATAATTTTTATAGAACTTTAATTTCTCAGTAGCTTCACATCGCTTTCCGTTAAGATAAGCAAAGTAAAGTATCGTTTGTCATGTGCGATGATTAGAATAGTGTCCACATTCTCCCTATCTGGGTTCTGGAGCTCCATGGATTGTGAATAAGTCCACTTTAATGTGTGTAAAAATGTAAAAGAGGGTGCCAGCTTGGATTTGACATGGTCACCTTAACGTGGTTCAAAATTACGAGGCTCTTGGTTATAAGAGAGTGTTTTAAACTCGTTAAACTTAAGGTACAATCCGGATCTTGCCTGCACTACTGTGTATGTATTTATAGTTTTATGAGGGTAATTTCCAGACAAAAATGATTTAATTCAAATTCAATAAAGAAAATGTTAGTAATGATGACAAATGATTAGTAAAATTACTAATTTTCTTTAAAATAAAGTGCTTAATATTTTTTATATCTTTGTGTTTTTATTTAACAGGCTTACATTCTACAAGCATTTGATTCTGCTCTCTTACGTTTATGAAAGGAAATTTTGTAGTTTTAATTTTTATGTATAGCAAATTTGATAATAGTAATAAGTAGATGTAGTCATACAGTTTATTTTCTTACTGCTGAAGAGTCATTTTTTTACACTCAGGGGATAATTAGAGTATAGAAATAACCAATCATTGCTTAGAATTTTGCGGAGATTTAGTGCATCGAAGATTGAAACACCATTTCCGACGAAATACTACACGTGGTCAATATGAATAAAAATTACATAAAACTAAGCAATCTTTAATCAGAAATAAGTGCTGAAGGGTGTGTTACACGTTACAAGATTACATATAGTCGTGACAATGCAGTTACAATTACAGTTTCAGTCAGTTCAGTCATATTATTTACTTATAAATATGTTAAATAAAACATATTTATAAGTAAGTATAAAAATAATATAAATATAGCTAAATAAAACATATTTATAAGTACTTATAAATATGTTAAAAAAGTTTTCCAATGCCTCCAGGTTGATAAATTCACGTTGCAGGTCGACACGTTGAGGTGATGCATGGCATGGCCACCGCAATTTAAGGAAGCTAACCATGAATCTTTTGTAATTATTATATATAAATTGATTTATTATATATAAATTGATTACATATTTTACTTTTCCATTTATAGTGTTTATTATTTCTTTACCTCATAAAGTTTTTGATTAAGTTCATTTCGTATTAAATTGCACAATACTTAACAAAAACGGAGTTTTTTAATACTCATTAATCTTGAATTACTTTAATATGTGGCATTATGAATACTAATGAATATTTTAATTTGTCTGCTCAGCTTTCATACACTGCGTAAAAAAGTAGAAGGACACTAGTTTTTGTAACAATAACCGAAAAATATTTTATTTTTACTAAAATATTTGATTAGAAATATTTTACAAATATTTTAAAAATACAATTTTAACATCAGAATTATGATATTCAAACATAAAATTTTAATGACAACAAAAATAGTTTCTCCTTTTTTAAACTTTGTAAAAAAAGTAGAAGGACTGCATTATAATGAATAAAAAATATAGTGATTTTAGAAAGGAATGTTCTTCGCACTGGCCATTATAATTTCAAATATTCTGTTTGGAAATGAATTGTATAGAGATTGAACTTCTGTTTGACAAAAATTGTTCCACGAATCATTCAAGGCTTCTCGAAGCTGAGTTAGCGAATCAAATTGCCTTTCATCTGCATAAACTCGATGAACTAGCATTGCCCAGATGTTTTCCACTATATTAAGATCAGGACTTTTGGCTGGCCTTGGAAAAACATCCACATTATTTGTTAAGAACCAATATTTGACTCCAGTCGTGATGTGAATGGAAGCTCCGTCTTGCTGAAACTTCCACATTTCACCACCCCCAAGTCAGAGCCATAAGGAAAAAGCTGGGAATTCAGCACTTGAATGTAGTCTGTATGTTTTTGTCTACCATTTAAGAAAACCATACTTATTTCTCCTCCGTATCCAACAGCCAACCAAACCATTCAACTCCCTCCTCCCATTGGTCATGTTGAATAGTATTCGTTTTCATACAGACAATGCCTGTAGTGCTGATATCCGTCTGGACCGTCTAAGTTAAATTTCTTTTCATAGGAAAATATCACAGAAGTACATTCTGTAGTCCAGGACATGTGCTCCTTAGCCCCGCTAAGCGGTTATGAATGTGAGCTTGTGTACACTTAGGATGACGTTTCCGCTTTTTGAAAATGAATTTTTGAGATCTTTTAATATAGTTGTAAACTGTTTGTTTCATCACATGATTAAGTCCTGCTTGATTTCTTGCCTTTGAAACATTTCCTTTGTTCTTCTTAAGCACACGAGCAAGTTTTCTTTCTTCTCGTGGTTTTAACTTTTTCGACCTAAAGTCTTCTTTTTCTTTCCATTTTTATGAGGATTTCTGAAAACGTTTGAAACTGTGTATTGGGGCTCACCTGCAATAATAGAACAATCTCTCTGACACCTTTACCATCATTTTGATATGCGGAAATTTGGCCTTTTTGAAAATCGTTCAAAGGTATTCCTTTAGGCATTTCTGAGAACGGAGAAACAGCGTAACTTTTAAACAAATTAGATTTTTTGACAGAAAAGGATAAATCAAACTACGAAATCACTATTTAACTAAAGAACAACTCACTAAATTAAATACATTAGCAAGTGTCCTACATTTTTTACGCATCAGAAATTATATATGCTAATTTTATTATTAATATTAGTTGTACATGTTTAATTTTTGCCTAAAATGAAAAAAGGGCCATTAAACTAAATCTGCATAAGTGTCTGGTAGTTAGGAGAAAATAAGAGATATTAATTGGAAAAAAACACTGTGCTACTTTTTTTACTTAGTGTACAACTCTTACGTTGATATTTTTTTAGTATTAAGTTAAACCATCCACAAAAAGTATAAATTTTATTTCATTAGTTTAAATGCAAAGCATTTGTAACGACACATACTTAACAAGAATTGCTTAGGAAATTTTTTATTCAACAAAATAAATAAAAATTTCTAAAGAAATTTATTAATAAAACCACACACAAATAAGAACACTCATATTAATTTTTAAATATTTCAGTTAACAATGATCTTCGCGGAATACTAATTTTCTTTGCATTAACAGAGATTGCAGATTAATCTGATTTAAACAGAATGTACATAATATTCTTCATTTACTAATAAGAAAATTAATGAAGGAAAGTTAATAAATATATTACCAATTAAATTAGCTGAAATCTATTCTATAGACAAACTCAATTTCCTTTTCTAGAAAAACAAGTATCAATTTGGAAAATATTTATAGAAGTAAAAATTGATTCATTGCATTCTTATTCTAAAATTAGAAATATATTTATCTAAATTATTTATAAAAGTGAATGAAAAAAATTAAAAATAGACAACGATAAGATGAAATATGTGCTTATATATAGGGAATAAGAAATCTAAATCCTGATATCTAGATCATGAAAAAACCATAACTAATGCTTAAATCGATAATTCAATGACGTGTCCCAAAAGGATAAAGCAAATAAGAAAGGATTATGTGAAACTCTTGTGCTTTAATCGGAAATTGTTACAATTTTATGCCAAAAATTCACTGATTTTAGATAAAGAAAATAGATGAATCAATTTAATGTATTTGCATTATTTTCTTTATTAATAGAAAACACAAAATATATTTATAATGTATATCATAAAATTTGTAAAATTACAATGATATATTTTATTCGTCAAATTTGGAAACAAATAATATTAAATTTGTTAATGGATAAAGTACTGTATATACATATTATATATATATATATATATATATATATATATATATATATATATATATATATATATATATATATATATATATATATATATATATATATATATATATATATATAGGAAACAAATAATATTGAATTTGTTAATGGATAAAGTACTGTATATACATATTATACACACACATATATGTATATATATATATATCGAGAACAATAAAATATATTTCCATTTTTAGTATTATTTATTAAAATATTAACTCAAATTTTTATTTTCAATTAAAATTGTATATTTAATATAATGGTATATTTAATATAATTTAATAAATTAATTTTTTGATCACTACTATAAAATATTTTAAATGCAAACAACATAATTTTAAGTGTTTTAAATTTATGTACCTTCGGTAAAACGAATAATTATTTAACTATGAATTTCAGCATTCATTATCATTTATAAACATACACATTTAATTCCACACAATTATGAAATTTGAAAAATTTGTGCTTTTTGATAATAATCTTAAAACAGTTTTTACGCTGTATCTTAAATTGCGTCAGTGACAAGAGTTAATTTAAGAAAATGAAATATTTTAAATCAGTTGATTTAATAATTACCTATTTACAAATTTCATAAATACATTCATATAAATTAGGATAATTTGAGATATTAGTTTGTTAATAAATTGGTTGCATTATTTTAATATATATATATATATATATATAGAACACCTCCAAAATATACCATTTATTAACTTTATAATGCTGAGACACTAAATGGTAATTTCTACTTAATTAGATTATATTATGAAAAAAGTCTCTGTCGTCCAAAGACGCCTGAATTCGCTGTTTAAAATTCTTATCTTCTGAATAAAATGTATGCCAATTTTTATTTAACTATATAAATTTCCCTTTAAAATTAATTCAAGAATAATATCATAATTTTATGTTACTATTTTTTATGAATGATTATTATAAAATTTATTTAGTCAAGTACAAAGAAATAACATAAGTATATAATATGTAAAGATAGAATCGCTGATTTGTGTTTAAGAAATTAAACTACGGATCTCAAAAGCTCTGGTACAAATTTCAATTAGAAAATAAACCTGGAAATTGTGCCTATTAAATATTTTCCCATTTTTTGTGGATTTTTCATTTATATTTTTAAATATTCTAAAGTGATTTTAACTGTCTTGGAAAAAATTAATGACTCCTCTTGATGAGAAGAGAAATACCCGTCAAAATTATCGATTTATATTAGATAAATAAATTCGCATTTTACATTTTAAAGATTTAAATATTCTAATTTTATGTTTTCTTAGAAATTATTGCATTAAGAAGCTAAGAAAATTGAAATTTTGAATTTTAAATTTATGATTTAATGTAGTTAGTAGCATCTCTTAGTATAAAATAAATTAAAATATACACTAGCAGTATCAAGTATTTTCCTTTTAAATTATTTTATATACCATATCACAGAAACTTTCTGTTTTATCATAAATCATCTCTATACTTATATACTTTATTCATTACTTATGCTGATTTATTTAAAAATTTAACCTAATTTCAAGAATTATTTTGAATTACTTTTAATTATTTAGTTTTGTATATATATATGATATATATATATATATATAGATATACGTGTATATATATATGTATATATATATATATATATATATATATATATATATATATATATATATATATATATATATATATATAATAAAGTTAAATTTGTCATTCATGCCTAACCATCAGTCACTTTTAAAATAAAACGTCATTTACATACCAGCCTTGTATTTACTAACAAGTATTAAAAGTATTTTATAAAATAACCTCTAACAAAAGCATTTCCACAAGTAAATTTGTACACAAATAAAGTGCTAATAACGATGGTCAGACTCCATAAAAGAGAAACATTTCCTGTTCTAATACAGTTTGTAATTGTGGGCTTTATTTGACCAATGGAACAATTTGTCTCTTTGGTAGCATGTTATTGTGAGAAAAGGGAAGTAATGTTTTGTTAAACAATTTTATCACCAGTGAATACTATCTTACTTCTGAAAACACAGAATATTTGCATTATTTTCTTTTTGAAAATTTTTCTATAAACATGCATATTAATATGTCGGAAAAAGGTTTCCTAATTTATTCTTTCTACCTCTTTATGATGCTAATATTAGATACGTCACAAAGAAACTTTATTTTCAGTTATAGAATTCTATCGCATTTAGCGATTTCTTTTTTATTTGCTAACATTTTGATGGAATTTTTTTAAAAAAAGTTTAGTTAATGTGTAAAAATATTTTAACTAAATAATCTAAAAAATAAATAATTGAATAGCGCATAATGATGGGAAATGTTTCCCTGATTCGCACAGTCACATGAAAAATAACTGAAGATACAGGAAGACATATATATATATATATATATATATATATATATATATATATATATATATATATATATATATATATATATATATATATATATATATATATATATATATATATATATATATATATATATATATATATATATATATATATATATATATATATATATATATATATATATATATATATATATATAACTGAAACTGATTTTCAATAATTAAATCATTATTGGAAATTTTTACATTTTCTAGATTTTTAATATTTTAACATTTTTTCACTTTAATTTCACAATTACTTTTTTTGAAATTATTTTATTAATAGTAATTAAATAGCTGGTTAATAATCATAAGTAATAATATATTTAAATTAGTGAAGTGCTTAAAATTATTTCAAAATTGTGAGAAAAGACATTAAAATTTGTAACAAAATAGCAAATGTTGCTGTTATTTTTACTGATTAATACAATTATTTTAATAAATTTATGACACAATGTCTTTCACACAAAATATAATCAAATTCAATAATTTGCAGCTACAAAGTGAAGTAATAACCACATGAAAATTTAAAGTCAAGAACTTGTAAAACAACTGTTCTTTAGATTAAAGTTATGATTTGTATTGTAATTTATTTATCTGTGAAGGTACTTTGTAAAATATTTTAATTTGTTCGAACTATGCTATCAATATATATTCATTTTCTGAATTTTTAACTTAGCTATCATAAATATTATATATTTTACTATTAAAAATGTTTCTGTGTAATATTTTATATATATATATATATATATATATATATATATATATATATATATATATATATATATATATATATATATATATATATATATATATATATTGCATAAATATATTTTTCTACTTTTTTGTTGTTATAGATTTTTCTGCTGTTAATTAAAAAGTCTTTCCATTCAATTATTTGAGGTTTTTATTTTAGGATTTTCTTCTAGAAATTCAATTACATGTCAATCAAATTCGAAAATTAGTTTTTCAGAGCAATTCATCAACTTCAGAATTTGGTTTTCAACATGATTCCGAGAAAACTTTTAATTTAAGATGGTTATTGAAGTAAACAAAATAACAAAAAACTGAGAAATATTTATTTTAATTTAAAAATTATATCAATTACTTTAACTTAAAATATTTTAGAATTAAAATGATTTTTCCCTAATTGAAGTTTTCTTCTGAAATTCATGAAGGAAATTTAAACAATAAGTAAATATTAATAATTTTAGCTATAACCATATTTATACTTGTGCGATTTTATAGAGCAATATAGATTAATAATAATAAGTTTTAGAATTGTTAAGTTATAAACTACTTTATTTTATTTTTTCTCGTAAAATGTAGATATTTAATTGTAAAGCTGAACAAAAATATATTTTCTATAGCATTGATTAGAGTCTGGATTAATCTTAATATAATTTTCTTTTATGTTTTTCAAAATATCCTGTAAATTAATGTGATAAATTGAAATTTTGTACAAATCTGCATCGATAGTAATTGTTTAAATCTTCTTTAAAATATAAATAAATAAACATATATATATATATATATATATATATATATATATATATATATATATATATATATATATATATATATATATATATATATATACGAACATCCTGCTGTTGCATACAGAAACGTGACTCGGTCAGTAAAAACAATTTATTCCATTCTGCCGTCCACATCATTCTTTCACCACACCATTGGTGGCGGCAACCATTGGTGGCGGTTCTGTGTCAAGGGTAGATTTCTAAATAGACATACTTCGGACAGACCACTCTGCAGTAAACGGCGTTGAATAGTACTCGCTGACACTGGATGATGCGTTATAGACTGAATGTGCTGTACTCTATTTTGTAATGTGGCTGAACAATCCGTCTTTACCATGCGTACAATTTGCCTGTCATCACGTGAAGTGGTGTACTGAGGTGAATGCGATCGAACACGTCGGTCCGTCATGTTATCCTGCATCCAACGATCCCATATCCGCATTACAGTTTTACAGTTTCGTACAAGACGACTACCGATTTCTCTGAAAATAAATCCACAATCTCGTTAGACCCCTATCATTCCTTTGACGAATTCGGATATTTAATAAAAAAATAACTGCCGAACTTGAAATCATCGAAATCTCCAGGTCTTAAATATCACTTTGAAGAGGAGCCACAGGTGTGCGTAATGTGCGTCTGCGGTGAAACTAATCATTTGCATATCTCACCTCCGCAAATGCACATTGTAAATTTCATGTAATTTGCATGCTTTCTTCAGGGTGTTATAGTGGTCAGCAGTATATGTGCGTGTATATATATATCTATATATGTATCTATTTATATATATATATATATATATATATATATATATATATATATATATATATATATATATATATATATATATATATATATATATATATATATATATATATATATATATATATATATATATATATATATATATATATATATATATATATATATATATATATATATATATATATATATATATATATATATATATATATTTATTTATTTATTTATATATCTGTGTGGACAAAAACTTTTTGCATATTTTTAAAACGTTAATTAATAGTAAAATATTAAAGTTTTGAAATTTTATAATACTTAATTTCAATAAAATAAAATTTGAATTTTTTTATTATATAAATCAATTTAGAATATAAAATGTAAAAATATACAATTATATTATTATATTCATAAATTTCTATGCAGTGCCACTTCATTTTCATGTAATATCATATTTCTTGGTCATATGGTCATATTTTCCTCTGTTTATGTTCAGAATAAATAGTCTAGAAAATTTTAATTGTAAATGGAAAGTTGGCCTTGCGGTTGCAGCAAAGCAGTAATTACCCTTTTTTAAAACTTTGAAATGAATTACCTATTTTAAATTAATTACATTTTCTATTAATCAAATGTGGGTTTATAAATTTTCTAAATTCAAGAAAACTAATAAAAGTATATTTTACGGATATCTTTCCTTTTTTTTATAAATCAAATGTCTTTAGTTTCTTTTCAGGATTATAAAACAATTTGTCATACTGAAAATCAACAATTTATATGTCAATATCTAACAGTATCTCTCTCTTACAATATATAACCGTTCAAAAAACAATTTACATCGGTTGTTCCATAGAAAATGGAGGCAGTTATTGAAGAAGCTCTTCTACAGTATTGCTTTATTCTGATGACACAGAATAAAAATTCAGAAGTTGAAAATAGTACATAGGAGTTATATTTTATTTTCCATGACAAAAGTATTAATTATGTAACACAATTTTACATAAAAGATAAGAACTTTCAAAATATTCCCTTTTAAATTCCATACAAAGAACAAAAACAATTTTGCATGAAATAAAATTATAAAAACAGGAAACATCAAGAAGGGTTGGCTAATAATTGTGTTCTTTGAAGCTACGTTTTTAAATTATAAAAATGAAATAAATAATTTCAAATTATTTACTATTATGTAAAAATGAAACAGATGAGTGTTTACATGTCAATTTGTTAATTAGAAAATCAAGCAAACTGAAAACACTTACATACAGCATTCCATTTTAATGTAAAATTCCAACCATGTAAAATGCTTGAAATTTTATAAAGTAGTATGTATTTAAAAATTCCTTTATTTGACGGAAAAAGTATAAATAAGCATGTTTAAGTATAATACATAAATTTGTATCCAAAATAAATTTAATTTATTTACATATTTTAATTGAAAAATTATTATGGCTAAAACCTTCATACGTAATTTGTGTTTTAGAGTTAAAATTTGAAATTGTTTATTAAGTATCCCTCTAAAATGTTTAAAGATAAACCTGTGAACTTTTTTCTTAAAAATATATTAAAATGTCACAAGTAAAACAATTTTAAGAATTCAAGTTCGAAAAAATTACTGCACAACAAATTTCAGATTAATTATTTCAAGCTATTTCAAGCTATAAAGATATTTCAATAATAATTGCACTTCAGGTATTAAAGCAAATTCAATTATATATTAAAATATTTTCAGATGTATTATACTCTTAATTATTCAGTATGATTAATATATATTAAAAATTTATTATTATAGCCTATTTGTTTAAGTTAAAACAAGAAAATAATTTGTTTAATTAAAAGAATTTATTTTCTAAGAAACTGAACGCTAATTCAAAAAATATTTGGATTGACATGAACCGTTGACACTTATATAAATTTGTATTATTCAACAAAGAAATATTAATTTGGAAATATATATGATGATAAAAAGTGTATTTATTTGTAAATTCAAATTGTTTTAAACAATATATTAGTAAAAATATGCTTTTATGAAGGAAATAAAGGAAATCTTATAAATATTATAAAACATCTTTAATTTGGTAACTAAAATAAAAGAAAGTTAATTCATAATCAAAAATATTTGTAATTTTAAAATATAGGCATTTTAGTCAAGAATTTTGTTTAAAAATTTAACTTCAGATAGTGAAAAACTCATTTCTCAATGAAATTACATAAGATTTTTTAAAAACATCAAATGCTATTATTAATTCTTATATATTATTATACTATTATTAATTCTTCAAGTTTTATGTAATGGAAAATTCACAATAGTATAACTTTTCTCTTAATGAAATGATGTGTCTCGATATTTTTTCTCAAAGAAGGGACTTATGTTATACGACTGGTCTCAAATAATGGAAAGACCGATGAGTAAAAACTATATCGTTGTATGTGCTTCGTAAGCATTGAAAGATATTAAGAGAATAGTTATTTATAAAGCGAAATATATATATATGCTAGTAATATGTTATAATTTTATTTAAGTTTGGTATTTAAATTTTTTTAAAGAGTGTAAATGTACAACCTTTTTGATTTTCAAAGAGATGACCAAATTATATGAGCTTGTCTAGCTAGAGTAAATCTGAATAAAACATACAAATTTTGAATGTTATTTTAGATATCGGTGTTTAATGTCCTGATGTCATTAAAACGCTTGCCAAAATACGCTGGCAAAATATTATACAGGTAAAGGGAAGCTGAGTGAACTAAACTGACGTGTATTGAAGCGGATTCTAATGTCTAAAATTCAAACAATTACAACAAAAGTGACCGCAAAGTCACTCAACATTTGGACTTTCCAGTGTCAACTATTGCAATTGGAAAGGTTTCATAAGCAGAACATTTACTACAGAGTAGCAATTTATAAATCATTTGTCACAGATATTTGTGACAAACGTCATCTACAGCAGTGCTACACTTGCAAAACCTGATCATCTGATAAGTAGAAAAAATAATATAACACGACGAACCAATTTTCCTTACAACAAAATGGTTCCACTTTTGAAGGATAGCTTCAAAACCTTTGTCTTCTTTCAAGCCAAGCATAAAGTGTATGTGTCATAATATTAGAAATCATACCATGGTTTATTAAAGGAGAAGTCGTAACCCAAAAAGGAAGGATCTCTGAGGATAACTTTAGAAAATTCTTTGCTGGCCAGGTCCATGATGCAATTGTTGTTTCCTGCAGAAGATGGAACTTTTCCAGGATATCAAGCCACAAATGTATGAAGCTAGACTCTTCCAAACATGGTTTGACAAACAAAAGGATGAAGGAAACAAAAAGAATCTATCTTGACCCCTCTATAGTCAACTAATCTCAATATTTACGAGCCATTATATCAATTTTAGAGCATTTAACATTAAATTGATAATTTAAATCCCAGAACTTTCACGATATCACCATGAAGAATAGTATCACATATTCACTATTCAATACTTGTATTAATCAATATCTAGGCAATTCCAAGCTGTATTCCATGCTAAAACCAACTATATTGCATATTGTTGATAACTTTTAAGTGTTTTCATTATTGTGATAATCATGTGTATATAAATGTTGGCAAAAAAATCAATGTTTATTATATCAATGTATAATTAACTCTATGTTTATTATACGAGGTAAGATGAGTATAGGTTTAGTTAATGTGCCTTTCAAATAAAAAAATTAAAATATGAAGAAGAAAAAAGATATTGTTTAAATTTGACTAAAACAGAGTATTACTAAGTTACTAATAATTAAACTTACTCTAACTTACTAATCTATCCATTATTTTCAATGAATGAAACGTTTTTGCCCCTTTTAGTTCCTACAAATTTTAGTTTTAGTAAAATATTTTTGTATTTAATACAAAATTTTAATTTTTAAATAAACAAGAACATTATATAATATTGTAAAATAGATATGAATAAAAAATATTCATTTATATGTAAAAGTAAATGAATTTTTAAAAAGCAAAATGTTTCCCCAGAAAATTTTTAATTTTTTATCAGACATTTAAATTATAATATTATGCGATAAGAATCGATTATTAGGTGTAATACACATTAAATTTCCTAAGAAATATTGCTTTCTTAGGTAATTTATAATAATCTTAGGTAATATAAGACATATGATTCAAGTTCATAAGATTTATATTACTATGTGTCTTTTTAATAAAAAATATAAAAAATGAAGACATTACAAAAACTTACTAAATATCAGAAAATTTTAAAATTAATGTTCTTTTTATAAAGAATAATAACGATATCCTAATAATGAAAATTTTTTCAATTTTTAATAAAACTTTGTCTGACAAATGGCATATTAATAATATTATTTCAAGAAATGGAAAACGTAATGTATGCAAAGAATTAATTAAAGATACACAATTCAATTTTTATCTTTTAAGAACATATTTTAAAGTTGCTATTCAAAATTAATTTTAAGAGTTCTGTCTAAGACATTTCACAATAAAAGCTAACATTTTATGTACGTAATCTTACAAATAAGGGGATCATACATCTTTTAATAAATGTTATTGAATTTATTCACAGCCTTCAATAGACATTTTGTAATTGAAGAAATAAGTATATTTAAAGTATTTTCTAAGTATACTTATAAATATATGTGTAAGTAACTAAGTACAGTTATAGATACATGTAAGAAATACTTAATAGGTATTTTCTCTGACGTATAAGTATATATCATCTAGAAAGTTAAAGTAAATATTTTCCCTTAAAATCAAATAAGTGTGTAAGAAATTTCTTTATTTATTTTATACATAAATCATACTTGAATATTTTCGAGTCCATTAACTTAAATAATGATTTGAAATCCATAGACACTGTTATACATTAACATTAAATGTGAAAAGATACATAAAATAACGAAATATATTGTATGAATATTGTATATTAATTATTTATACACTGAATAATAGATTGTCTGAAGTAAAAGTTCTTCATTTGTGTCTACTTTTAAATGTCACATATCTTATTATTTTAATTTATTGAGATATAGAAAAAAATTATTATTTCTGAAGAACTCATTTAGCTTAGGTAAAAGAAAATAAATATTACGAATTGATATTTCGATATTGAAAGATTTGATTCAACTCTGCTTTTTATACAAGTTGAATTTAGGGGGATTGGTTATATATTTTTTTAATTTTTGAATAAGCAAAATAATATTAAAATGAACAAGACAATATTACAATAGAAATTGAATTATTTAACATAAAAATGGTTTTAATATTACACTTCATACAGACTGCTACATTAGTTTCTATACTAGTTTGAATAGTTTATCTAACTATTAGTTGACTTTATAGTAAAATATAAATATGCAACTAATCTGATGAAAGCTCACAATTTTAAAATAATATAAATCCATTACAAGCATATATCTTTAAGTTTGAATACACAAACTCATGAAATGTAGACTAAATTATATCCCTTTGATTGCATGCTGAACGACTTCAATGTTATATAATATTAGATGACGTTTTAAGCCATTTGGATTATTATAAAGGCATAAAATAAGAGTCTACTTTGTTTCTATCTTAAGAGAAAAAGTAAGAAATGGTATTCATGTTTTAAGCATCTGCTAATTATTTAATTATCTGCATTCGAAGAGAAATATCAGGCATATATTAGTTATAAGAGTACAGTAAAGAATAATAATTTCATAATAACGGAAATGGTTGAAAGGAAAACATTTTTAATTTGTTTGCTAACAAACTTCTGTTAATTGAAATGTTCTTAGGAATGCAAAAGAAAATGATTCCTCTTTAAATATAGCTATTATAAATAGAAAATGGGCTTACTTTATATTTTCAAAAATCAATTCTTTTGGAATTATAAATATCTTAAAATATATCTACTATCAAACGTAATGTAAATATTAATTCATTTAAGAGATCACGTCTTTAGAAATATCTTGAATTTATATTTCTCTCAATATATATATATATATATATATATATTTCAAAACTCTTAATATATAAGTTTCTCTAAAAGTATAATTTCTTCTCGTGTTGGGCTTAAGAATTAATGTTTCAATAACTCACAAAAACAGTGTCAAAGTATTTCTGCAATTTATTTACGATAAAGTTCAATACATATTAGTATTCTCTAGAGATAAATTTGTACTGTTGTAATTTGCAATCTGTAATTTTAACATATAGTATGCATTATTTTCTATAATAAAATTTTAAACTTGAAATTTAATCATATTATTTTATTCAATGTGTATTTTAATGATGTGCTTTGTATTTTTTAATATTCCTATTCAAATTTTCAAAATATATTAAATTCTCACAAGAAAAGTCCTTAAAATATTTACGTATAATTTTCCTTAAATTGAAAACTCGGATTTTAATTAAATACAGTGGACTGTAAAAGTTATACAACATATTTTTTTAAGATAACCAGAAAATATGACACACGATTATAGTTTATATAAATGACAAAACGAGCTTGTAAATTTATGCTTAAACTTTAAATGCAACTTTTTTATTGAAAAGAACAGATATATATGAGTGAGAGAAAAACGTGCAGTCATTTGTAATTGCGCGTGTAAATCTTTTTATTAACCATAAAATAGTTGTTCCTTTCATTACAGTTGAGATCCTAAGTACACCAATTTCTTACGATTCTCACTGTTTTAAAACATCCATGAAGTCAGATAAAGCTCCATCATATTGAGATGGTGTAAATCCGACTTGTTGAAAAACTTGCTGCCAACCTTCAAATCACATTTTTGAGGGGCAGCAAACAAAGCGAAGTTCGTCATCAAATATCTGAGAATAGTGTCGAAGTTCATTTTATTAATTAAATGATTTCTTATATAGAAAGCAAGGCATCGCTTTGAGAAGCCGTTTTCTATTGATTCAAGATATTAACACATGGACAACATAAAATGGAACAGCATAAAGTGGAAAAGGATATGATAAAACATATACTTTATAGTTGGTTTTAATTGGCAAGGATGAATTAAATTTTTAATAATTTCGTTAATTAATATTTTTTATTGCAATGCACATTTTTGGAGCTCTATGCTATAATGCTTTTAGCTCACATTGAAAAATTAAACATCAGTTAATAAATTGTGATAAATTGATACAAATATTTTGATAGATCTTATATGAAACTTGGTACAATAATCTCTCTTTGATAAAATCTTCACCTTTATAAGGGGAAAACATGGTATAATTTATTCACTTAAATCCAAGACCAGAATAGGTATACTATCAAATGCTTTGATAGATCTAATTGATGATGTTGAAGTAGATGGACAAAAGATACTATGGAAGTTACTATATAATCTTTGCCAGTGAAACGATTAGAATCTCAGGGAAACTCTGATGTTGAATAAATCGAATATGGCCGATTTTCCATCTCATAAGGTTAAAAACATTTTCGATCGTTTCATGCAATCCACGATGCATTCTATTTTATCGGAAAAGAATCAACAGATAGGTAAAACTACCAAGAGAAGGTTAACGCTCCAATACCTTTTCTTTGGCGAAAGAGATTTCGTATCTGCCTGTATAGGGCGATTCAAGTAATATGTGATCGATAGTTTTGGTCACTCCACATGTGCAATTGTCTTCATCAGTTATATTAAATCAGGACAATAACACATTAGGATTTGACCTAGTTCTAACCCTAGAAATCCAGGCATCATCCATGCGAGGTTTTGGAAAGAAACGTTGACAGTTTCTTCATAGATAGCAGGTGAGTAAAGCTGCTTTCTGTTCAGCTATTTTTTATAAGTTCATAAGACAAAACCGTGCGTAACGGGCAAGTTCATCTGGAGAAATTGATTTATCAATATATTGTCTATGGAGCACAGATTTAGCTATACAGTCAGCTCTTTCATTTCCGTCAATTCAAGAATACCCTGGAACCCATAGAAGTAAATTGAATTGCAAAGAGACATTGCATCCATTATTGCTGATGCAATTAATTTATTACTGTAGGAGATTCATTAGAGATGTGTAATAGAGCTGAGATAGAAGAAATTTATCAGACAGGATCACATACTTGTGAGCTTTCGTACAGACGTTTTTCAGTGCTGGTAAGATAGCTAGGCATTCGGCAGGAAAAAGTTTTGCGTCTATATTGTAGAAACCCGTGATGATAGTTATGAAAGACACTTACTAATATTGTATGGTTAAGAAGACGCTTAAGAACCATTCTCTCCACAATTTTACATTAATTGATAGTGCGAGAAATAGTCTTGTAAGATGATTTCTCGTTTAGAGGTTTATTAGGTTTAAGAATGGGATCTACTGTGATTTCTAGGTGCTGGGAATACTCCCTGAAGACCTTGAGTCATTGATAAGAGAGAGAAGACACTCAAGGGACGAGGGCGATATACTACTAAGCATTTTATTTTTGCATGTGATTTGGACCAACGGCTGAGTTTCCTTAGTAAAAGCACCCTTATTCTTTGCTAATGTAAAATCCAGAATATATTGGTAGGAAATCTCTGAGCATATAAATCTAAAGGAATTCCTACCAAAATAGGAGACTTTGAATAATAATTTGCTAGAAGGTTAGCTTGGTTCTAGGAATCCGAGATGAACGAATCACCAACTGCGAAGAGTAAGTGAGAAGTGGGCGAAGTAGAAGATTTATTCGAGATTTGCTTATGTATGTGAAAAATACCCTTAGAGAAATAGGTAGAAATTATAAAATCATCTCAATACTTACGACTATTAAATAAAAATAAGTTGGTGGAAATGAGCTACCATGTGCTTATGTTTGCTATAAATATTCTTATTACAATATTTATAGCAAATATATTTACCTTTTGGCTAATCTTCATAATCACCTCTTCTTTCCAAAAAAGAAAACTGAATCAGGATCACTAAGGATATTATTTCTGCTTAATGACCTGTCATTTAAGATTATTACTTTATTACATAGGCTGTACAAATACTGAAACGAACTGATACCTGAAGATCAAATCCGATAATTAAGAGAAGTGAGACATCTAGACCATAAGATACAGGGCGTTTAGTATTGGGAATCATTTTTCGATACAATAAAATTAATAGAATTATGCGTTGGAAGATGATCACTGAAATAGCTGTCTAGATTAATTTGTTGAGAACAGAGGCTAAATATATCAGGAGAAACTAAACAGTAGTCTAGAAGGGATGGCAACTGATTTAAACCAAAATCCGACGGAATATCATCATTTAGAATGCATATGTTATTCTCTAATAGCCAATTTAGAAATATTTTGGATTACGATGAGTTTGAATAGCTACCTAAAGATGCGTGTTTTATATTGAGATCACCAACGATGATAAAGGGAGGTTCTGCTGCTTGAAAGTCGTTCTGAATCTACTGAAGAGAGAATTTACCTGTGGGAATATACATGTTCATTATAGAGATATAAGTTTTACAAATTGAGATTTGTATTGCAAGAACTTCTCATGCAACTGACAAATTCCCAGGTATTGAGATCAGTCAAGCGGGAAGAAATTTATTGACACCCAAAATCAAACCACCTCCTCTTCCATTAGGTTTCATCAGATCTACATTTGATCTTATTTGATAAGTTAAAATGGTTATTGTACTTTAAAAAAGATTGCTGTATTGCTATCACATCTGCACTGGCAAAAAACTTGACTTTTAGTAAATGGCATTTGTTGAGAATGCTGCGAGTATTCTGTGAAATTGGAGTAAACATGCTTTAAAATAAGTAAAAGTGTTTACACAATTCTAACGCTATTTTAAATTGTCTGAATGGTATTTAATAAATATTTTCCGATATAGTCCTTCCACTTTATCATTTCCTGGTAAGAAAATTTCACTTTCTTTATAAAAACTTTCATTTTTGTTTGAAGAAGAATGATGTAACTTCACCTTAACTGTAGTTTCGATTTTTTAATTTTCTTTATTATGACAATTTTTCCGATGTTGTGAAGAGGTTAATGCCGGCTAAGGCATCCAGTATTCGGCTAACTTTTGACAACATTTATCTTGTTTATTAGATAGAACTTTTAATTTTTCTTCAAATGATTTGTTTCATTCTAGAAATATTGCTTTTATAGTAGTCTGAGCTGTGTGATTTATTAAACATTCAATTTCTATGCGTGATAAGAATAGTTCAGTTGCCTTAGTTTTAGCCTCAATGGCATTGCCAGGTGAAGTCTTAATTGACTGATTTTGTCGCCCAAATACTGTGAAAGGAAGGTGTGATTATTACATTTAAAATTAAGAAACTTTTTTCTTCTAACAGGGCAATTTATAAAGTCAGCTGAATGTGAAACTTTGTAATTACAACATATGGGAGATGATATCGGACACAACTGATCAGCATGAGATACATCACATTGGCGACATATTAGAGTAGCGATTGGACATTTTGAGGCGAATGTGTTAACTTAAAATATTTTGGACACTATTTCGGATCATCAATGAACTCGTAGGCTTTTATTACTGAGAAAATTAAAGAAATCTCTGCAGGCAAATTATGTCCATACACACTTACTAATACAGTTTCAGTTGGTTGAGGATAATATTTTTTAGTAAATCATCGAATACTTTTTACATTAAGACCATTTAAGGAAATTTCTTTTGCTAGGCTTCCCAAAAATAAGTCCGCAGTAATGTCTCTCAAAATAAGTATTGTAGTTATGAAGTATGAGTGAATCTGTTGAATAGCTGTTCTATCTTTGTTGGTTTTCATAAGTAGTTTTCCTAAACTAGTATTGCAATGTTCGATTATACCATTATGATGCTCGACTGAATGAAGTAATTTGGATTTTAATGCTATTGTTTTTTTGGAATTATATTAGAAATACATGATGAAAATAATATAGTAAATTTGCTTACTCCGATATTAACAGTTAACTGAATTTGACAATCAATATCATCTTTATAAATTAGATTCCTTGCATAATTTATTTTTGGAAAACGATGAACTTCTTCATACCGAAAATCTGACTCTTCATCCATCATTCTTCCATTGTCGTCCAAAAAACAAAATAAATCTTTTTGTAAATTTTATTTGTAGGACTAAAAACGTTTTCTTTCTTTTGAAAAGTTTTGAAAAAGACTTATTTTGAAAAGAATATTTTCTGTGTAAGATCTTTAAATTAATATTATCAGAGGTATGTTTTGAAGGAACTCTTAATATATCTGATTCTTGCATTCCATTTTCTTCGAGCCATTGTTTCAATCACCAAGACAGAGGAAGAACACCAGGATGTATAGCATTGTTTGCCAAAAACTACAACACGGAGATCTGGTAGAAAGTGGTAGAAGTTTTCAAATGTATATCCTTGTAGAGAGATAGTTTTGTCTTACAGAAAGAGGAAGACTCTTGCTTCTTTCAGAAGTAGTGGAATTGATGTCCAGCGTGGAAAACCTGTAGCAATTCTAAGAACTGAGTGGTATACTGGATCCAAGATTTTTCGGTCTGATAGGCTCGCAGATGTAAATACATGACATCCATAATCCAGGCTACTTATAATGAACGAATTTGAAGTAAGTGATGAGAGAGTTTTTTGCTCCCCATCTGTTACCTGCAATAGCTTTTAAAACATTAATTTTCTTCTGAATGGATTTGTTTTCATTTGAAAATTTTATTTGAAGGTTAAGTTATCAGTAAAATAAAGACCAAGGATTTTTATATATTTAGATCAAGAAATAAGTAATTGGTTGAGAGCTAATAAAAACTTCACAGGAGAACTTTTGAAACAGAAATCTGTGTCTGAAAATTTTACAGAATCAATTTTTAGTTTCCGTTCTTTACATCATTGTTCAAGTTTTATGATTGCAGTCTGTATTTTTCGCTGAAGACTTACTTGTGATGAATAAGCAGTTAAAAGTATTATGCCATCCATCTAAATAAATCACGGAATGTCAGGAGGTATTATCTGACACATAAATCATAAAAAGAAAAGGGGAAAGAACACAGCCTTGAGGGACGCCTCTGTTAGAGAAAGTGGGTTGAGAAAAGTTCCACGCCATTTCACTCTAAAACTTTTCTTCAATACAATATCCAATGAACAGCATATCATCTAATATCAAATTGGAGGAGCTTATAAATAAGAGCCGCCTGGCCAAACTGAATCGTAAGCTTGAGATAATGTCCTCAGTTGCGTATATGATATATTTTCTATGTGATCATAAAGCAATAATATGATAGAAAGAACACGCTATCGCATCCTCTATAAGGCATAAATCCATGATGATCTGGATGAAAATATTTGGATAAGGATATATGATTTATAAGACGATTTAAGATCATGCGTTCCATGACCTTACATGGAATACTTATAAGAGATATTAGGTAATAAGAACTTGCTGTAGAGTATCGTTCCCAGGTTTTATTATTGGAATTATGAAGAATGTTTTCCAAGTCGGTGGAACAATACCGCTTAAACCAAGAAAAATTTATGACTGACAGAAGGTATTGTAAAGCTATGTTTGATAGAATTTTCAAAATTTTAACTGATATTAAAACAGGACCAACTGAAGTATTTTTTTTAGATTGACGAGCATAAAATTTGGCAAATAAGTTAGCCTGATCTACAGGGTTCGAAATCATTGAAGTTTCACCGGAAATTAGAAGATGATGAGTTGGTGAGTCAGAAGATCTATATTTAAGTCTTTTAAGAATAGAATAAATATCTTTAGATATAACAGCATTTGTCATAGTTTTATCACAGACATTTCTGTAAAGAGTAAGAAGAAGCTGATAAGTATTTCAGAAATTCGTTTTTACTGTATTCACAGAGTCTGATTAAGAAAACTTTTTACTTTTCTCCAAGGCTTCCTTTTTTGACCTAAAGGATAACAGCATTCCAATATCCACTACGGAGGATATGACATTAACGAAAAGTTTTGTTTTTCCTGAATTTATCAAGATGGTTTTTGCACAATATTCGGAATTGATCTAAAGAATTTTGTATGTTATTAGCAGTTTGAGTGTTCATTGAATTGAAGAAGCCAGTCCATAAAATTCTATTGTGGAAAGTGCCTTTCGAATAATCGTTGTTGTACATTTTAACACCTGTTTGATCAGGGTCATGGTCACTATCATAACTATCTGAATTGTGAGAAAGTACAAAAACGAAAAATATCAGGAGATACAGAGAATCGATAAGAGATGGTCTGTGGTCCAGTCCAAAATTAGTAGGCTGACAGATAGTTAAAAGACAAAAGTTGCTATCCAGTATCCAATTGAAAAATTCTGAAGATTCAGGAGAGTTTGAATAACTAACAATCACCGAACTTCGTACATTAAAGTCTCCAATTATTATGAAGTAATTATGAATATTTGATAAGACGCTATAGATATATAACGTGGAAATTTACCAGGTTGGACGTATGCATTTACTAAAGTAAGAGATGATTTGGATATAGTAATTTTATAGCTATAATTTCAGTATCATTATTTTTTGAGTGGGATATATTTAATATTTGCACAGATAAAGATTTGTCAACAGCAAAAAGGGAAACTCCACCAAGCCATCTTGCCTATCTAATCGAATTATTGTTTTGTTACAAATTTAAAATAAGTCAGAACTTTTAAGAAATGTTTCTTGAATTGCTAGGATATCGGAAGATTTAAAGTATGGAAGTTTTACATACGGGCGCTTAGATATAATGCTTCTTGCATTCCAAGAAATTAAATTGAACATTAAATAAAACAAAAAACTTGAACAGTTAGTAATAAAAAAATGCTCTCGTAGTAAAAGAATTTTTAAAAAAAATATGAATGTTTTCTTACGCCGTTTTCCTGACTCAATTCTTCTTTCAATATTAAATTTTGCATATTTAATATTTGGTTGAGAAGACTTCATAATAAGTTCTTCGGAAGATATAATTTGCTGATTCACAGAATTATTTGGACTTATCTTTCTTGACTGGATAGATTTTGCATGACTATTTCTTGTAGGATATCTAGAAACTGATCTAGCTGGATTAAAACATGTTCACATGCATTTATTCATGAACGAAAAACATTTTTTGAACCAATTGATTTGGACTAGCCTGTATCGCAAGTAATTTTGCTTCAAATATAGAAGCCATTTCAGTCACTGCTTTTTAGAAAATATCAGTTATTTAAATTTAATTCGCCAAAAAAGGAAGATGACTTTTGGTACACTGGAGTAATTGGTTTCTAAAGATTTATTATAACGTCTTCTAGCCTTAACAAACGGAAGGTGGTCATGCTTTTAAAATGTAAGAATTATTTTTTTCATAAATCCTCGTAGAGCAGGAAATGTCATTAGCTGCATGATTTTCCTCAGAATTTATTCATTTAGGTGTTTGATTTGCCCAGGGAGAATCTTTATGGAATATTACACATTTATTACATTGGAATACTTATTTGCATTTTTTTTTGGTGGGTGAGTGTATTTATAGTATTTTCTGCATTGACGAACGTTGACAATGAAATTAGAATAATGGAATGGAATAAGTTAATAGTTAGAGGTAAAGAACGTCCAATGACGCTAACCAAAATATTTTCGTTCAGTTCTTCAAAATTCTTTTTTGCAAATCTTTGTAAGCCTAATGTCATTAAGCCATTTTGAGCAATTTCTTGAGCAACCAGATGTAAAGGTAATTCTACATTTATTTCTTTTATAAAAAATCTTGAAGATATATATTCAGATTGCAATATGGCGTTAAGATGGACTCCAAGAATGTCGGTTATCTTACTTATTTCTACAGCATTATTTGGATAATTTGTTTCGCATAGAAGCTTACCTTGACGGGTGTGTAGAATTTGTATTATTTTTTAATGATTCTTTACAAACTGAATTATTTCTTACTTTAAATTGTAAGACTTATTTGGAATAAATGCATTACCATCAGTGTCAAATAGGAAATTGAAGAACTTATAGTAATACCATTTTCTACAGCTAATTGGGTTAGTTGTGAAATTGAATCTTCGAAATTCAATGATCTTGGAGTGCTTATTTTTGGAATGCGCAAATTGCAATCTCTGCTTAGGTCATTTTGAATTCATAATAAAAAATAAGCAAAATAAAAAATGAAAAAAAGTATGTAAAAAAGAATAAATAAAAAATTTAAATAAAAGAATGGAAATACTCAATCTTAATCAAACACTAAGTCAATGTCCGACGATAATTTCAGAAAAAGAAGAAAAGTATTAAAGGTAACATTAAACAATGACAAAATTATCAGAACTCAAAATTTGGGTATTTAACACGCAATTTAGAACAATCCACGATTATTCTTCATTTTTCATAGAATTATAAATTAATAACTGCAATATTTGTAAGCAATCTCTTTGGAACAAGTTCAATATCCCCATACATTGGCGAAGGCGGCAATTTTGTTTTGTCACCAAGCTAGGCTTGCGTTTTTTAACACGGGAAATTTCCCGAAGTTCGATCGAAAAATAAGCATTTTAGAAAATTTAAAAAGGAAATAAATATAAATAATTGACTTACTTGATATGAAGTCAAGCTGACATGCCGATTGGTTAGAGAGAAATTTTATCTATAATAAAAAGCAGATTTGTAAAATATAAGCTCTTAAAGTTAATTAATTTTCTTAAAATTGTGTTTTTTATTTTATGTTTTCTCACTTCTTTTGTAAACATGGCCTGCAAGCAATATTTTTACCTTTTGTTAGAAAATTTGTTGACAATAGTCCGTGAGATTACTTAGTGTGGTCCATCACCTCTGGAATTAATATCAGACCGGAGTTCACGTACAGATGATATGTTCTAGGTTGACCACAAATTGTCAACCTGCAAAAGGCTGTTTTATAGCTCTTTCGGCCTGAAGGAGACGAAAAACTTTCATGGTACAACTTGTTTCTGAGCAGTCTGTAGTATCAGGGAGAATAATATCCGTTAGAACATTGGGAAAGCCTCTTCATCTTTCAGATTTCTATATAAGGTAACCAGTTGTATGCGTTTCCCTTACCGGGAGACAGAAGTCCTCTAATCTTGGACAAAAGAGCACGTTTCCTAGATATAATAGCGATGGGATTATTTGTACTTTTTACAGACGAGTCTACATTCACTCGGAAAAAGGATGCAGGTCATGCTCCGATCTGGAGAGGGGAAAGAATCAGATATACAGCAATCCAACTTTGTGGAAAGGCAATGTTACCATGGTGTTGGAATAATAGTTTTGGCAGGGATATCATTCGGTGATCATACTGTCCTGCTTGTAAACCATGGAGAAACTGTAACTGGTATGAGAATTGGGTATGAAATCTTTGATCCATCTGTCCGCCCAAACACCGAAAATAAATCATTTTGCATCAACTGTTTTGAGAATAATAAAAAAAATGTCAGTACCCTACATATCACCCGGCATATGTTTTCAACTGCCCATCATATAACAACTTTACCAACGAACAGCTAGAAAAACCAAAAAGAACAAACTACAAGCAAACCACTTACCGTAGCTCCACTAATCGATAAACAACTGATCAGCCAATTACTTCAACTAAAATGCCTCCTCATAACAGCAACAATAACAGTAATCACAACTTAAACAGTGCTCCAAACCTCAATTAACAGTAATCACAACTTAAACAGTGCTCCATCAATACCAATTGTACAGCACCCAACTGATAAAAATTTAACTAATCTAACCTACAACAATATAACTTCTCTCCAAGCTAACGTACAGCGCAGCAGATCGGGAAATGCCCAATTTTCACAATACATATCCACCAACAACATCGATATTAGTTTAATACAAGAACCGTATGCATTGAAAGGAAGCATCAGGGGAATTCCTCTTAGATTGAAAGTCTTTCGTGCAATGGGGCCGGACAACCCACGAGCGGCCATCATTGTCAATGCACCCTTTAATCCCACAATAATTCAATCAACAAGATATCTAGTTTTGATTCAGCTGGATCTGCAACCACGTCTTTTTCTTCTTGCCAGCCTGTATGCCTCACCCTATGACAGGATTGAAACTGCTCTTCAGCAGTTACATAACATCTTAGAAAGCTATCCGTTAATGCCAATAATTATTGGAGAAGATTTTAATGCGCATAACATACTGTAGGGCTACACATCTAATGACCATAGAGGACTCCTCTTGGAAGACTTCATTCCACAGCACCATCTCTCTATCACTAACGACCAGAGCTGCCCACCAACATTCGAAGACCATGTTGGAATCGGATGACCAGACTTGACCATAGTAAACGATCTTGCCTCCTCCCTAATAAATCAGTGGGCAGTGACTGACGATGTTACATGCTCTGATCATAAATACATAACTTTTCGCATCTCTTCTAAATCCATGATCACTTTTAAAAGACGTTACAATACCTACAAAGGTCAACACAAGTTGATTAAAAAACCAAGCCTAAACTGAATCAACTTAAAATAGAACCTCAACGTGTCAATACACTCAACGAACTAAAACAAATAACCATCCAACTCATGGAAGTTTTAAAATCAACGTCAGAAGAGGTCTTCAGTATCCGAAATCTGGTTAAGAAAACGAACCGGTCTTGGTGGACAATCAGCTTGAGGAGTCAAAAGCAAAAAACAAGGGCCATACGAAGATTAATGATAAACGCACCTACACCAGCCATTAGGGATCAGCTACATGTTAAGTATAAGTAACATCTGGCCATCTATAAAAGATCAATTTTAGAAGCATAATTGCAGAGCTGGTTATGGTTCTGCACAACGAACAATAAAGAACATGGCATTATTCAACGAATTTTTACCGACACAACTTTCCAGCCCACACAGTTTCAGACTCTCACACTGCAACCAATACTAGTCAGACTACCACCACCATACTTCAGGACCTTTTGAAAGCTACTCTTCCAGCAGATGGCATTGCAACTGACAATCAATACCACCACAGAATCAGAAGTCTGTCCTAAATCCCACAACCATACTGGACCCACCCTTTGCATTCAATGAATTAAAGTATATTATCAAGAATCTTGTCAATTCAAAAGCTCCAGGCTTAGATGGGATAGACAATGTGATTGTCAAGCTTCTCTTTCGAGCAAATGCAACTTTCCTCCTGCAATATTTTAATCTTTACCTCACGCTTAAAACTTTCCCCAAACCATTCACACAGGGCCAGGTTATTTACTTTCTATAGAAGAATAAAAATAGTCTCCCGAGCTCCTATCGGCCAATCTGCTTATTATAAGCCATAGGGAAGGTTTTGGAGAGATTGGCCATAGGAAGGCTCAAACATCACTTGCATAAAACAAATTTCCTTAGTAATCACCAATAGGGATTTCGAAGCAACAGCCCGACAGAACACGCCTTCCAAAAACTTAGAAACCTAATTGACGAATCACACCATAAGCAGAACTACGTAGCATTGATTGCGCTGGAAATTCAGCAGGCTTTTGACTCACTTTGGTGGCCAGGGCTGTACAAAGCACTGCTACAAACTTGATGTCCAAGTAATATAACATCCTTGATCTTCAGCCTTTTGGGAGACAGATCGCTCACCATGGTTCCTGATGAAAGGTGCGTCTCAATTCCTCACACCAGAGGATGCCCACAGGGATCTGTTGGTGGTTCCATACTGTGGAACATCTTCTTTAATGAATTATTAACATCATCCTGGCCAGAACATACTAAAGTAATTGCCTTTGCCGACGACACATTATTAGTAGTTGAAGGCAATACAAAAGCATCTCTGCAATCACATTGTAATGAATCTTTGCAACATTTTTCAAAATACTGTAACAACTTGAAGCTCACAATTTCTCATCCTAAATCGCAAATCCTTATCCAGCACCAGAAAAGAAAACACTTAAAATCAAATCCCAGAATAACCTTAGAAAATAATAGCTTAAAGCATACTAAAACTCTAAAATATCTAGGAGTAACAATAGATAGCAAAATGTCCTTCCTACAACATATCAGGCAGTTAAAGACAAAGATGTTACCAATAGTTCAATGTTTCCGCTCCATGATCGCTAGAGATTGGGGCATTAAAGGTAAAATTACAAAAGCAATTTACCTTTCTGACATGGAGAAAATGGTTACTTATGTCTCATCCTTGTTGTTTCATCCTGTTAGGAAGCAGTGGCAATTAGACAGCCTACAGCGCTAGTTTACATTAGTAATCACGAGAAACTTCAGGACCACGTCCACAATTGCCCTCAACACACTGGCAGGCCTGCCACCACTTCATCTTACTTGCATCCAGCTAGCACACAAAACTAGGGTACTGTAACTGCAGAAAGCTACTGTGCTGGGAGACCAAACCCTCAGTGCGTCTGACTATGAATATCCTGTGCATGAGAACTGTGTCCATCCATCGTTAAGACTTAAGGGGATACACATCCTTAATCTGCCCACCAAACCCTCCTCGCCAGCACAAGGTCAGATAAAATTAATCGTACCTTACATTATTTATACGGATGGATCACATACTGACGGTAAAACAGATGCAGCCCTAATAATATACCATAAAGACAAACAACTTCAAGAATACAAAATTAAGCTGAGGAATAACAACTCCGTCTTTCAAGCAGATGCCATCGCCTTTTTTGAAGCTATCAACATCATTGATGCACAAGGCCTCATATCTGTAACCATTTGGTCTGATAGCTCATCAACTTTGCATGTGTTACTTAACCCACTTCACACATCACCAATAATACATGCCATACAGGAAAAACTAGCAGCTGCAACTTCGCACATTAATCTAAGCTGGATTAAAGCGCATCAAGGTGATGTTGGAAATGAGTGCGCAGACATCGCTGCAAAGGAAGCCACAAAAATTGATGAATCCGAAGCATTAGTGATTCCATATCCAAAATCTTCACTTATAAAACAACTGAAGCACTTCACACTTCAAAAATGGCAGTCTTTGTGGGACAATGCAACAACAGGTCGAATGATCAAACATCTACTCTCAGAAGTCTCTAGCAAGCTAACGAATGATAATCCATACCTCAACCAGCTGCTAACATTTCACGGCCAATTTCCACAGTACTTCCAAAGATTCGAAAAGGCAGTTTCATCCACCTGTATCTGTGGAGCCCAAGGGGATCCTTTCCACTATGTCCTAGAGTGCCCAAAGACTGAGAAATGCCACCTAAAGAAGAACTCCCAACAGACCAACATGGAGTTCCTTAGATTTTACTTGAAAGATCGTCACCGCAGATTACTCCTCACAAAGCTGATGATTCATCTCAAAAAACGAGGATTAGATCTTTGTCAGGATTTAGGCCACGCTTCCACTGACGATCTAGAAGATTCCACAGACCAATCAAAAAACTATTCTTAAAGTTAACTTTCTTCCACAATTAATAATAATGTATAAAAAATTTTATGAACTTAATGAAATTTATGAACTATATGTTCCTAATTGTTTGAACTTTTCGAGCCCGCTTTAGAACTTTAAAAACTTTTTGAATCCTATTCCTTTTTAGTACCTTAGAAATCTTTTAAATAATTTTTTTGAACCTAAAATGCTTTTAAAAGCTAAGGTGCTTATCAAACTTGTATAAGCTGCCTGCCTGTATATAGTTATCTCAACTTTCGTATCATGCCATGGAGCATACTAGGTGTTGGGGAGACGGCACCTGTTAAACTTAAGGTACAGTCCGGGGTCTCCGCACACAGTTGTGTATGTATGTCCGCCCATATCATGGAGCAGTAGGCAATGATTTTATTCTCATGGATGATAACGAAAGTCTTCATTAAGCTGTAGTTGTTGAGGAATATTCTGAAGTTCATGGATTGGAGGGGATAGAATGTCCAGCTTGATATCAGATCTGAATCGCTTAGATCATCTGTGGGAATATCTTGGAGGACAGCTTGCTGTTTTAAATCCTCCTCCAAGTCCTGTAATTAGATTCTGCAAGTCCAGCAAATTATTTTATTCCATTTCTGGTACTCGATTCCAATTTGGATAACCGACAAAATTGACAGCATGGTAAGTGGATGGCCACGTATGCATTCAAGCTAGGGGTGGCCATATCTTTTATTAAAACTCCTTTTTGCTATGTTTATATGACATTAAACAGCGAAAAAATGTTTTATTCTTTTTTGCACTGTTTGAAAAATAAAAAATGCACAATTTTTTTTTCCCAGAATGAATTTTTTAGTGAGATTGATTTTTTTAATGTAAGGTATTTATGTGTTTTTATGTAAATTTCAAACTTGCAATTAATACATCTATTTTGTGCACATATCATTTACATTAATTGTTTCCATATTCATTCCTTTACTAATCTAGAGGCAAAGAATCTGTTATTCCTTAAATTTAAGAGGCCAATGCATATAAATTTATTTGATAATAATATTGAATGAAATATTTTTAAATAACAATTTATTTAAATAATAAAATTCAACATTTATTAATTACAGTAACATACAGAATTCCCATATGTCTGTTAAAAATAATTGTAATTCAATTAATCGAAATGCGTTATAGCATTTATATTGAAGTAAAAATCATTATCTAGAATTTATTTCGGAGCAAAATAAATTTCATTTTACCAAATAAATTTAGCTAAAAATAACGAGTTTTTATATTTTGACACATTTAGAATGAATATTTAAGTATTTTGTTATTTTTTGTTAGTAATTGTGTTCACAAATGATCGATACATTAAGGCTTTCATCAATTCAAAAATACTATTGAGAAAATCAGAGTATTTGGATCTGACTAAATTTTGCACATAAAATATTTTGCCATAATTTACCTTTATCATATCTTAGATTTAATAATTTTTATAGACTATTCAGAGTTTATATTAGCTACAAGAATATTGTTGAAACTTTTCAGATATCTCTTAGATATCAGTTGATGAAAAAATGATTTTTAAATTAAATGCAAATTACTTCTATATATATTTAAAAATAGTTTACGTAAATGAAGAAATAATCAATATTAATCAAGGTTTAAATGAATATTTATAACAAATTTTCCCCACATTCTTCAGTTAACAATAGTAGTAAAATATTAATAAGGATGGAATTCTTATAATCTGAATATGCAATGAAATTTTATGAATTATGGATATTTCTTTCATATTATCACTATACAAAATTATACACATTAATTATGATAATATGGAAATATCGCAATTTGTTTTATAAACAAGGAAATATTTGAGTTCATTGTTATCATTTTCATATTATTTCAGAGTATTAGTATTTTATATAAACTTTAATTTATATATATATATATATATATATATATATATATATATATATATATATATATATATATATATATATATATATATATATATATATATATATATATATATATATATATATATATATAATATGCTGAATAAAAGTTTATGTGAAAAAGCTTACATTCTTTAAACTATAAGCTTAGGTAAAGCAAATGAATATGCTACATAAAACCATTAGACAAAGAAAATTTAAAATTTGAATTTTTTAAATAAGCATACAGAATAAAAGAAAAATATAAAAAACACCATAAATCAAATGAAGTCCCTACATAGGCAGCTTCGTCAGGGGTTGTCGAAAAGTATGGCTTTTCTGCAATGGCCAAAGGCTAAAGTCTATATGAAGCCATTACACCAGGAAGCCAAGAAGGAAGTACACCATTGTACAAACGTATAGCATAATTCATACTTATCTATTTTCTGAAGCTAGATTAAGCCTTCAAGAACGTATTTTTTCTATTAGTTATTGTAGAGATTAGAACAATAAATGTATTTCTTTTATAAGTAATACTGTAATTATAATTCCGTCTTTTAGTTAGGCTTAAAATATTTTTAATATACTTACAGTACTAACATAAAATAGAATACTTGATCATTTCAGCAACTAATTCAGATCTCCAATCAAAGCAATTATCTTTGTTTATAAAAAAAAACGTAATTATTCCTATGCTATAATTTATATTTTTCTATGAGTTTCAAGTTTTGAATGTAAAATAATATTTTATACTATATGAATATGATACATAAGTAGAATAACATTTCTGTTACCCCAAATACAAAGTAGTGATATGAAAAGAATGTTAAAATATATTTAATAATATCTTAGATATTTATTTAAACATTTAAAAAAGCACTTTAATATTTTTAAAATATTTAATTCAATTAACTAGTACCGTTTTTTACGGAAATGAAACTCTAATTTGGAAAGAGATTTTTCTTATAGAAATGGAAAATCTATTTATAAGACTGAATTTGAAAATAAACCACCACAAGTTTAATTTCCGATCATTCTAAGAACATCATTCCTTAAATCTAATTAGATCCTTTCAATCATCATTTCAAAACCAATAAATAAATTTTAATTCATGCTCTGTATAAATTTTACAAATTTTGGATTTTTAAATGCTTGTAGTTCTGGATTCAATAGTTTTAATCATTTCAGAACTTGTCTAGTGGTCAGCATGCCTGACTGTGGATAAGGAGTCTCTGGGTTAGAATCCCGGTTCGGGCATGGATGTATTTTCTGTCTCTATCTATCCTGTCTTTGTCCTTTTCTTGCATGAATGAAGTGTGAATGGTTGTGCCTACCCTATAAACGAGTACCTATGGCATGTGTGTACTGAGGAAGTCGGACTCCACACCAAAATATGGTTCAGTTGGAAAAGTGGAGCAGCGCACCCCATAATTCCAGCCTAACTGGCACACGACAACAACAACAGCAATCATTTCAGAAAACAAATATGAAATAAAGAAAAGAATTTGCACTGAAATTTACTTTAGGTTTTGCATTCCATATCTTTTTCTTAATATTCTTTATCTTTTAAATCAATGAGAAATATTAATGTCAGAATATTTACATTTTTACTATCCATATCTATTAAATAGTTTCTGTTTGGATATTTCTATTCAGGAACTTTATTAATGAACAAAATTCAATTTGTATAAAATGATTATGTGAGAATCTTTGCCTAATAACTTTAAACTAAATTTCAATCCTTATGGAGGATTTCCAGTTAAACTGTAAAATAGAATATATTACAGTTTGCAATCAATAATACAGAAAAGTTCTTAGTAAAGTGTTGGAAAATTATTTAGAAACTATAAAAGCAGAAATAATATAGCATATTTCTTTATTTAAGTTTAAGATATATGTATAATTTGATTCGTCAATTCACATAATTTTTTGTAAATTTTGTGTACATGAAATTGAAATATGAAATATTTTATAATAGACTGATAATTTTTTAATTCCTTTTAAATCTTTTTTAATTGTAACTCTTAAACTCTATTTTATTGAAAACATTTTTAAAAATATTTTTTAACTTTTGTCATCACAAAATATGTTACATTTGTTTCTACTTCCTTCAGGAATTGACTGAATAAATGAAGGTTTCTTTATAAAAAAGAAGTGGGTGTTCTTTTATTTCTTTATTAAATTCCGGTTAAAAATGAATTAATATTTGTACAGTCATAATTTAGTTTCTTTCCCAATTCAAGATCATGTAATAGAAAAATAGATTTTCTGGAATAAATGGAGCAGAAGTCAAACATTATATTAACTTAGAGTCTGCGGGTTAAAATGAATTTATTTTTCTGCTCAATATATTTTTCAACTGTATTATTTTATGAAGTAATTATACTTTTATATTATTTATAAGATCTTGTTAGCATTTCTGCATTCGTGAATAAATATTTATAAAATCATTGTACTGTAATTCATAAGTTATTTAATGTTAAAATGCAATAAAGTTTTACAAAATACAATTTTGAGTAAATTGATGTCGGAATTTCTCAGCTTAAAATAAATAGTACTGTTATTTTTCTTCCTAGCTATACATGATTACATATTTAAAATATTGAATTAATGAAATAATATTGGTTTACATCAATAATCACATATGTTTTTCAAGACCATAATAATAGGAACTTTAAAGTAAGTCAAATATTATTTCATTCATTTTAACTTTTAATCTTGTATAAATCATGCTAAAGCCAATGAATGCGAAGGAAAAATTAATATTGATTATATAATTCATTTCTATACGAAACTATTTAAATAAATTACAGTACTTGACTATATGCCGCATGTTAGCATATCTAAATAAATTATTATGCAGTTCATGTCTTTCTTTTTAATTTCTACTTTTTGGAGGATTAATTAATGCAAAATTTTATACTTTAGAAATGCTCTTACGGAAAAAAAGTTAAAGAGATTTGTTAGCATTATTACGCATCTCTTGCTGCAGGAATATGGTAAAATATAAAAACTAAGGTTTTTATTGAGACACTTTACCGTTTTTGTATATGTATAGCGAATATTCTATAGTTATTTTGTAATGTTGTAAAATCGTATAAATGCTAACTTTTTAAGCAACATTTTAATTGGAAAGTATCTTATGTCGATATAAATTCTATTTCGCTATTATATATACAAATGATTTTTTAATTAGTAAAATAAAATGGTTTGGATGTTGAACCATCATCGAACATATTTACCATTATCAACTGTAATGGATCCTAAATATTTTTTCATAACTGTGTAGTTTAACTCTTCATAAATTTTTGATTTTACATTTAATAAATATAGATATCTAAATTAAAATAGCTGAATTAGCTTACTCATTTTAACAGTAAAGTAATTTCCTTATTTTTTTATTTACGTAATGTGGTATCTAAATTTAATTCCATTATAATATTATATTATATTCCATTATAATATGATATTATAACCATAAAGGGTTAAAATAAAAATTGTGTTTAAATTTAAGTTAGATGGTATTCCACAATAAAATTTGTTTTCCTGAAATCATACAAAAAATAAAAACTTTAAATTGATTATCGCAGAAGGAATTTAAAAAATGTTTATCCATTAAGTTCTAAATTTATATGATAGCTAGTAACTAAAAATTAATAACTTGTAGCTAAAATTAAGATACATAAGATATTTAAAATTTAATATTTTTTTAATTATTAGAGGTTGATTTTTTTCATTTTTTGTAGCGCATATAATTTTCCTCACTTGAAAAAGTGAAATGAAATATAATTTGACAAAGAGTCAATAGTAAAAAAATAATTTTTTGTTCAAGATTTACATTTTTACAATATTAGTTGTATAAATTACATATTTCATAATTCAAAAAATATTATTAATTATATTTTAAACTTTTATTATTACTTATAGATAAGAAATCAATGTATTATATGTTACTTTTAGTGTGTGCCCGCCATTGGAAAAAAATTTTACTTACAAATAATCAAAATTTTATTTCTTTATGATAAGAAAATATATTTAGAATTAAAACCAATTAAACTATCATGTATACCTTTTAATCAATATAATAAATCTTATAATAAATCTGATAAAAGTTTGAGAATCTCTGGTTAGTCTATTTATTTAGATTATATAAACTTAAGCATAAAACATTCATTAAAATCGTTGGCCATCTTTAAATACTTTTAAGTTACTTTTGTTTTTTTTATCTTTTCGTTTGAAATTTACAGCAGAAGACTTAAACTAAATATTGAGCACACTATTCGGTCAGAAGCAAAATGCAAGATATTACTTTTAAATCTTTCTTAAGATAAATAATAGGTCATGAAAAATAAATAATTATTGTGTATCTTTAAATGATCTCCATATTTATAGAGCCAAATTTATAAATATAATTTAACACGTTTGGGTTCTTGGATATATAAAATATAAAACTTCGAAGTTTAAAAAAATAGCGTTTGAAGTATCTGAAAAATGTACAAGAAATACAGTGGTTTTAATGAATTGCAATATTGAAATACATATAATAAAATTTGAGGTTTAGAAAGACGAATTCGATTTAGGATTGTGTAAACACTATAGTTACATAGAAATATTTCTTGGAATTTCAATGTGTATCATTTTAAAAATAATAACTTAAAAGAGTTGGTTTGTTTTCAGATGTTTGCCCACCAGGATCTGGTTTATTTTATAACGACTCTCAATGGATAAAAATATTTTCCTTCAATTTTATGGTAAAGAGATTAAAAGAACCAGAAAAAATCTTATTTTTACATAAATAATAGTAATATAATATTTTCAGTTGTAAATATATTTAATTTTAGATTAGAAAGATAATTGTATTTTCAGTTGAAAATTATAAGTATTTTATAACAATCATTTTAATTTTTTATTATTAAGCATAACTTGTAGACATACATAATTTTTTAAAAAACGATATACTTAATATAGTTTTTGTATTTATGAAACTTAGTAAATGTGCCCAAAATGACTTTCCCTTTAAGAATATAACAATCATTTCTGTTCATTTAAAAAATTTTAAAAATAAAAATAATTTTTTTGTTTTCACCCATTTATTATTTTATTTTATTTAATTTCTTACATTCATAGCTCATAATAAATTTTATATGTATTCAACATCATAATTAGCTTTCTTTCTAGACCAAAAAATTATTTTTGAAAATTTTATGCTATAATGAATAACTTATATGGCAATAAATGTTGTACACATTTGAGAAATTAATTTGTATCACAGGAAATTATAATAAAAAAATTATTTCGAAATATTAATCAATTAATGTATCAATTTGAGCATTTAGCGATTTCTTTTTGATATGATAAGAAAATAAGGATTAAATAATAATGTCTTTAAAGAAAATGCAACAGAAATTTTTATTTTGAAAGTATTTATTGTAATCCAATATTTCTAGTATAATTTTTAATATTTCCATTTCGTAAAATATTTTATTGGGAGAGATTGTAGATATGATTTTTCTTGTGACAGATTAGACTTCCACAAGGAAATTTTAATTCTTTTACTTATACCATACACACAGTATTAATAAATTTTTCTTTCAAAATGAATACTTAAAATAATAAAATCAGATGCTTATATCTATAGAAACATTTGTTATGGGTGATTAAGAAGAAAAAGATTTTTTCTTAGAAACAATAATTCAGCTGTCCAAACAAAAGAGTAATATATGAGAATAATGTAGTATGAGAAAAACTAATCTAAAATATGAATGATTCTTATTCAAATTAATCAAGGTTTGAAATTATGTGATACTGATTGATAAAATCATCCAATTGAAATATTGAAAAAATATTTTGAATTTATTATATCTCATTTTTTTACTTAAATAATTATTATTTCATTTCTCACATTTTACTAATAATCTCAAATTTTGAACTTTTGATTTGCGGTAAATGTTTAATTTCGTAGTTATTATTCCCTTATTTCCTACAACACCTGTCTAAATTTTAAAGAAAATATTCTTTCATTTCCGCATTATTCTATTAATTTCTGTATTTTAAATCATATAGCCAATACTTCATTTTCATACAATAATTACAAACTTTCCTCTTACAATTTGCATATGAAGAGGAGTAGGTCAACTAGCTTTAATATTTATCTTATGTATTTAAATAATACTTTATTGCTGAGCTAAAATTTCAAATTAGAAAATTTTTCGATTTCTTATCTCAAAAATAAATGTTTCCGACAAATATTGTATAAGAGTTATATTCCTTTTGAGCAAGAAATTTTTCAGAAACAAATAAAAATGTATTTTATAATAAAATTTTCTAATATTCAAAACTCAATCAACATTTGCAAACGAAACTCCTTCAATCCTAGACCAAATGAGGAAAAATAAAATTTAGAGTTTTTAAATGATGTCAAATAAGTGAATTTGAAAATTCTTCCCTCTCTTGATATAAATTTAAATAAATACTAATCATAATAATTTCTGAATTATTGTCATTATTTACTTTAATAATTCAAAAACAGTTTGAACTTTTTTAAACAAAAAGGCAGATATTTGAAACAGTTAAAATTTCACATCTATTAGTCTCTTAATTCTACTACTCAAGATTACTTAAGTACCAAATTTTCCTGTATTATCTGTGAATATAATCCTCATTTTAGTGAAAAATTAATATTACCAACTCATTATGAACAAATCTACACCTATTAACAAATATATATATTTCTACATTTTACCAACAATTCCTTAAATCTATAATATCCATCATTATTTTTATAGCATATGTTCTAAATATAGAATAAAATTTGAATGTTATTTAAATTACTGAACTTTTCTGTGGTAAAAATTCATCTGAAAAATCTGTATTTAATTTATCGCAAACTATTTTAGTTGATATATTTGCAGGTATTGTATTTGATTTATAAGATGTTTCATGGTTTTCTTATATATTAGGCTTTTAAGACTTTAAAATTAATTTCTTATAATTATAAATCAAAATATCTGAGAATATACTCATAAAAAGAATATTTATAATTTTTAATATTCTTGCAAAAATATTTTTAGTTTATTCATAGCTTGCTATTGCATTTTGTTGTCTTATATATTTTGATTCTCAGACTTTACTTACTATAAAAATGTGATCATAAGGTGCCGAAAGAACTTTTTTCAGCACCAATAAAATTTAATTATATTTTCATGTATTTATCCATAAGCAATTTTCAAGCACAATTTTATGATACTTAATTAATTCATGCAGCATTAAAGTATATTATATTTTTTAAATATTTTACAATGTAAAAAGCATTTTTAAAAATATTTCAAAATATAGTATACTTGCACAACATTTCAACTCTGATACTAAATTAAATATAAAACGCACTTATGTTTAAAACAAAAAGCAGAGAAACAAAAAATAAACAATGATCTTTAAATGTAGAGATATATATATACACACATATACATATATACATACATACATATATAATTTATGATGAAACTTGATACTTCAAGACTGTTATTTTTTATGCGCAATAAAAGTCATATAAAAATTTAAGATATTTTTTTGACAATATCTGTAAATCTTTTGTCTGAAATAATTCCATAAAATTCCCACTTCATTTACAATATTAAAAACTAATTTTGTAATGTTTATTGTTTGAATCATAATTTGAATAAACTGTTATTTGCAATTCGTGAATGTCTTTTATGTAAGCATTATATTCGTATGCTTTTACAAAAATAATTTATAATTAATCTAATTAAAATTTTAATGAGTAGGTTCAAATTCATTTTATTGGTGTATTGCTAACAAATTTAATTACATGTGAGGATAATGCATAAATGTGCATGATTTCAAGCTCTCTCAGATTGTATTTTATTATTAAAATTTAAAGTATTTCATTAAAAAAACGTTAGAAATGCATAATTAATAACAAATAGTAAACATAAAGATAACAATATTAAAATGTCAAAAAAAGAATATCAAATCATGAATCTAACATAAGTGAAAATTAACTGAATTTATAATGATTTATATAGAATTATTATAGTAGTGAATTATTCATATAATATGATACATTAATTTTAATCCTTACTGTTAACTTATAGTTAATTGTTATCATCTTCAGATTTTTCATGGAAATATTTCTACGGAATAATAAATAGTCCCATATTTAGAAATTGCATATATTAACTTACAAAAGCTATTATTAAAACTGGTATTTCACAAAAATAATATAAAATTTCCTGACACAAATTATTCCCAGCTAAAGTTACGCAGCAGAAACTGCTTATTGAATTTTCATGCCAATAAGAGGGATACAAACAGTTTTCTCTGTCGCTTGTCACCTTTCAGTAATCTGCCCCCCCCCTGAAATCGATAGTATGGTAGCTCTTAGATCCTAGGAAGGAAGAAGCCATACATATTAAATCTCGGCCCAATTCCATTTTACAACTAAAGCTTCAGACACGTAGAACACAGTTCATTTAATTACTGTAGGTCGATAGTGACATAGCTGCACAGATTTTGTCAAGGATATTAAAATCTAATAATCATTTCAGTTGGCAATTATTGCATAGTGTGATTATTAACAATGACGATGTGTCTAATTTCTTAATATCATTTGTAGCGTAATATAATTTTACAATCAGCTTTTAAAACAAATTAAATAATCTTTCTATGTAAATTATTATTTTTATTTAATTTATTTTCTTTAAATTAGATTTGATATAAAATGAAATTTTTTAACTTGAATTATAATGTGAAATGATTAAAATATATTTTACTTTAGAAGGATTTTTTCCAATTTCTTTGACTAAAAATATTGCATTTAAGAGCTCAAATATATATGGCAAACTGGAGGCTCTTTTGGAGCGAATAAAATTTTATGCATTCATTTCAAAAAGATTTTTAAAGTATACTTTATCATTTTATTGAAGGAAGTATTTTGTTAAATAAAAATACACAAAGATTTAACGGTAAAGAGAGTTGTTAAAAGAAGAGTTCCGTCATAAACTGCATGTTTTTATAGCAAGAGAAAAATTCTGAAAATAATATTATAAAGAACTTTGATATTTCTATTTTCTTATGAATTCATCTAAATAATAAGTCTTTTTTGGTGAATGGAGGAGTAATGATTTTTATGTTTAGAGAGCTACCTTTTTGAGAAAATTAGAAAGTTCATAAAAACAAACTAATATTCAATTTAATAATAAATGTCTACAAGTACTAATAATTTATATCAAAAGTAAATAAATACAATTCTTCTTTCATAAGAAAATGTATATTCAAAATTACCAATCATTCTCATTTTAGCAGAAGGTCGTGAGTTTGATTCAAAAGCTTAACCAAAGATCCGGCGTGTTTACCAAATTTGGCTGGATCATGTAAAATAGGTCGTTGTCCCAATGTCCTCCAAGATAAGAATATTTCTTTGGGTGGCAGGTGAAATATTGGGAAATCTTCTGCTTGATCGTTACTTCTAAATAACGAAGAAATTCACCAGCTTTTCGCGCCTAACTGATAGAGCCCAATTACGATCTAAGTACAGGGAAGTATGCAAAAACAACAACCCAGTGATTGTCTTTACCATCATTCACATCTCGTCTAAGACACATCGAATGCAGCTAAATGAGAAGCGCTCTTCTCAGATCCTCCAGATGACTATCAGAATGCTGGACCAGCAACCGACATTCATATGAAAAGACCACATCGTGAAACTTCAATATTCAGCTTTGCAGTTGTAAACATATGATTCTCCACCTGTCTCTTAGCTTCATTGACAAAAAGAAGCTGAAGTTGCGAACGTTATGCAGACAGTTAATAATAATCTAAACGTCATCGCACCAAATATTTACCGTTGTCTTGTAATACTTTCCGGAAAAAATCAAAAATCTATTTCAGTATAGTTGACAGAGAGAAATGTATTTTATGATTCTAAAAATCTAGAATGTGATCGTGGTTTCGATGATAACAGTATTATGAGATGTTGTGAATGACAGAAATAAATAAAGAATATTAAAAACGCTTCAGTTTGTTTAATAAATTATAGAAAACTTTTAAATGTTACTTATATTACTTTTCAACAAATCCATTCCATCAAATCAGGATTTTCACTAATTAGTTTCTAGAGAGGGATTGCATTCAGCTTACCATAAAAAATTATCTAGAAGGATTAACGCTCTTAAATCAGTTAATGACAAATTAGTTTTATGTTTATGTAATAATTCTTCCCTTTCAATAGTTTTCAAATGTAGTGTGAAAAATGTAAATCTTAAAAACATTGAAACAAACTATGGACAGCTAATATCATTTTTTTAAAAAAATTATGCTTTTAAAATAATAATTTTATTATTATAATTTAAAATAATAATAAGCTAATTTCACAGATTCCCATAAATGTTAAAACACATCATAATTAATATATGCCTTTAATTCATTACACCCATTATTACTTTAAAGGACAAATTGCCTTTTAATAATATTTTTCTTCACAGGTGCGTATAAGTGTGTTAAATGCTATAGTTTAAATTAGTTTCAATTGGAGTAAATATGCCTTACACTTGTATATGTTTTAGAAATTAATTTCATTAAATTATTGCTTTAAAAACAATTCGAGTAAATTAATTAAAAATGACATTTTGGCTTAGCTCTTCAGTTTTTTTTGCATTATTTAAAATGTGTTTTCATTATGTTTCAGATATTTTATCAAGGGAATTATACGTGTTTTAAATTTGATTTAACCAATATTTATCTTGTTAAATACTCAAGTTGTTAAAAAAATTTTTAACGTGTTGAACATATAAAATACATTTAAGAAATTTGAAATGACAGCTTAGATGATTTACATTACAAATATTTTTATTTTTAAGATATTTCTTATTACAAGAAATATCTTAAAAATAAAAATATTTGTAATGTAAATCATATTTCTTATCATAAGATATTTCTTATTACGTTTTTTGCATATTTTATATTAATAAAATTTAATAATGGAAGATACTTTTAAGATCTTAATAAATATTTTGGTAAATAAGGAATGATGTGACGTTTAAGTCAAGATTTCTAAAAATTAAGAAAAATGTTTAAGAATTTTTCAACATTTTAGATAAAATGTTAATTAATATATGATAAAAAATTGTTTTCTTTAATAGTAAGTTGTAATAATTTGCACGAATTAAATCTTGCTATACATATTTTTCATTATAAATTTGCTTAAAAATACATAGTTACTCAACAAAAGATTAATCTTAACATACAATTAAGTAACACATTTTACTTTAGCTAAAGGTCATATCATATTAAAATTAATTATAAACAAAAATTATATATTAAATCAATTGATGAAGGTAGATGAAGATAGAAAAATCAAATGCCAATTAATATGCATAAGTTATTTTGTTTTCATCTGATCAATATCTGGCGAAACTAACTTAAATTGTTTTTTATTTGGCTTCTCTAATATAATTTGGAGATTTGCCATGAAATTTGGGTGGAGTTTACTAATTTTCATTCAAGTAATTAAATATTCATAGTAAACGGGACATTAACTTATACATTATAGTGAAAACGGCAAATTTCTGTTGATGATTATTAATTTTTAATGTCAATGACTGGGGCTGTTATTCAAGGACTTTACACATTACAAATGTAACTTCGCATACTTATAACTCAAAATATATTGAATTAATAACAATGTTATTACATTGCTTACACAGTTATAAAATTTTTTTTCTATCACATATGAATTTAAACTTTCAAGCATTTTTCATTTATAGAGAGGTTTAAAACATAGAGATTGATAAATGTGATTTATTGTTTTGTAATTCATTGCAATTATTAATTTATAAATTGGAATTAAATATTTTTATGTTTTTAGAAAACATTTTTATCTTTCGTCATATTTTTATTTTCAATACATGCATATATTTGACAATTTAGAAACAGTTATAACCCTTTCATATTGAGATTTGTAAAATTAAAGGTGAATCGAAATCAAAGTAATTTAAGAAAAATATATAAATAAGCATTCAATATTCTCATCCTTGAACTTTGTGATTTAGTTATTCCTAAATTAACGATAAAATAAAATGATAATTATGAAATTAAAGGAGAAAGTTAAGAAGTTAATTAAAAATTGATCAGATCGGGAAAATTACTTACATATATTTTAATAATATGCTATGTATTTTATTTCCTTTCAATTAAGTAATTTAGTTCCTTTTTATTCAGATTGTCCAGATTTACGGTTTATTGAAGCAAAGGTAAATGATTACTTTAATCTAAGAAATTAAAAAAAAAACTTGAAATAATAATCAAATTATGAGAATCCAAAAGTGAATTAGTGAAGTAAATAAGAGGTGAAATAGTTTTAAAGTCAAGTTCAGAGAAATATATTTTATAGAAAAGAAGCACAATAAAATTTAAATTAAAATTATGCATTTATAATGCCCATGTATTGGTAAAAACTTATTATAAGACAGGCCATTTCTCTTTTTATTAAGTTAATTGCAATGAATATTTCCAATGATAAATAATATATAAAAATCAGAAATAAAAATTTAATGAATCTTCATTGAAAATTTTGAGGTCATGAATTGGTACTATTATAAAATCATTTCTTATAAAATACAATTACATTCATTAAATAAATATTTAGTTTGTTTGCGTATTTTAATGGCTGTTTTCTTAATAGCAATTGTTAAATTTCTTTAATGAAATCAAAGCCATTGAATTTTACATAAAATATATTTTAGGAACTTCCTAAAAGCAATTAATGTGTGACTATGTTTGTAATAAATAAGATGTAATATATACTTTATAATCGGAACTTTTACTTCAGCTTATTCATATATATGCAATAGAGTTTATCCACAATAATTTCTTAATAATAAAACTGAATTTTAAAAAGATGAGGACTTGTATGTTTTTTTTAATTGCCTAATTGATGTCAATATATTTAATAGTTAATTCTCTTTTATCTATGTAAAATATCATATTTCAGTTAGAAAAAAGCTATGTTTTTAAAATGTAATTATTTTTACAAACTTCTAAGGAACTATATATTAGAGAAGAATTATTTTAAAATTGGTAAAATTAAAATGTTTAAAAATATTAAACTATTCTCTCAAATAAAGAAATATATAATCAAATTGATAGAAATCTACTATTCTCGAATTTTTTAAGAAATGTTATTTTGTTATGAAGAGATAATTCGAATTTTTGTACCAAAAGAACTTCCATTTTCAGAAATATCAAAATAAGATATTTTGTTCGTAAATTAAAATTATTAATTAACCTAATATTTTTGTAATCAATAAGCATAACATTAAATACTTAAAAATGTTATGGTAATCAAGCTTGAAGTTATTTTTAAAACATTTTAAAGTACTTAAAAACAAATCTTATTCTTGTAACGAATAGAAATTTTTAGATACTATAAAAACAAAGTTCACACTATTTCACTAATCAAAAATTTTTTTCAGTTACTTTTAACTAAAGATATAGAACTTTAATAATCTTGTGTACATTTTTAAATACTTTACTCCCTTAACAGAAAGGTATATTAAAAGTACATATAATGAAGTAAAAAATATAGAATAAAGGTACGAAAAATTCATTGCAAAAGTTATGTAGAATGTATTATTTGATTCTTAGCATCTAACACTTTTTATTTTTTTTAAAGAAAATCATAGTCTTAAAAATGTTGCAATAATTTAAATAGCAATTTATATTCTGTCATTAGGACTAACATTTTAAAAATTTTTATAGTATTCATTCAATAGATTTTTATGATTCGATGTAATTATCATCATGTTCGCTCATTTCTCTTTCTAATGCCAATTCTGTACAGTAGGAGTAACTCTATCGAATATAGTTGTCTTTAAGTGCAAACTAATTTTTAATGGAACGAAATTATTTTTAATTATAATTATAGATGTTTTGAAATGATATTATTGATCAGTAGCTAAAATAACTTCTGCAACTGGTGAAATAATCGGGACACTTGAAAGTCAAAAGCACAGCGTAGTACTGAGATACTTTGAAATTTTCTTTTGAAGCGTAAAATATTTTAACTAGTGACTGTGAATGTTAATATATCTTTTTCACTTAATGAAATCTTATATTATGTACATTTCAATTATTTTTTTTAGAATATGATATCGATAAAAAAAACGTTACAGACATATGGTATTAAAGGTTAATGTACAGTAATTTTATTTATATACCTAGCAATAAGCATCAAAAATACATTCTCTTAAAAAAGTTGCTTTTCATTCAGCTGTCACAAGATTCAATCGTATCTCCCAAAAAGTTCATTCGAGAGAAGATAAATTCTCTTAGATGTCCTAGTGTTTACTTATTTCGGACAAAATCAAATAAAATAACAGGAATAGCCGGTTTACTTTGCTTTCAAAAGATCCGACATTCCCACTTCTTTTTTTTCTTCTCTGATGTCAAGATACCGAGCTAAAGTATAACCAAGTAAAATTTGTTCAGGAAAGAAAAGTTAATCAAAGTTTGAATTTCATTTATAAAAAAACCAGCTTGGATCATTTATTTTTACATATAAAGTACTTTTGACGTTTTATAAAAAATATTTTTGCCCAAAGTTTCGTATTTTTTTAAGTTTGATATTGAAATTTTAAAAATAAAAAAATTAGCAAAATTAAACAAAAAATATTGAAGAGATATATTTGAAAATAAACCAGTAAAAATCAAAGTATATTTATCGGTTTGATATTTTTGTCGCAAAAAAAATAACGTGATTCCTCAGCAAAAAGTTTTTTTTATCCATTTTATTCAACTTTTTATATGAACTGTGATACTTAAAAGAAATATCGCTAAAAAATGCATCATAAATTCTTCGGATATTTCATTATTTTTTCTTCTGTGAAAGATTATCACCGGAATTTTGTTGGAATTTCTTTCCACATTTTCAAGATTCTTGAAAGCTTTTAAACGAATAGACCTGACTGGAATATGTTCTTTTAAATTCATGGTATATATACTTACTATGAATGTATTTAAAAAATACTTAACTGTATGTTTAAGGAAGATTTAAAAAATAAATTGGTACATTTCGTAATATATATGTTAAAAACTTTGCTTACTATGAAATATAATTTCAACATTTTTTCATTCGCGAACTTCTATGCAAGTGCTTATAAATAATTTACATAATAAATATATTTTATAATACCCTTCATTTATCAGGAAATTTCCCATGTTATAACAAAATTGAATTTCAGATTATTCCTTTCAGTAAAAGTAAATTTGTTTTCAAAATTGACAATATTATTGTTAAACTGATGCAACAAAGGAAAACTTAAACTTAAATAATTATGAAAATTATCATAACAATGTAAAATTGTAGAAAATGGGCTCTTGCAATCAGCATACAGATCACGCTACTCAGCAGAAGTATCATGTGCATGTAAATATCGGGAACAGAACATAATAGGTGACGTAAGCGAACACAAAATGCGTGCAACTAAAACGCAGCTCAAGCCTACAATAAAAAGTGGCGAAAACACAATCAAGACATTTGCTGGGATTGCAAGTACATTCTTCTGTGAAATATGGATAGAAGTCATCACGTTAAGTACTTCACACGTAGAAAAATGATCTGATTGTTGGAGGAAGGGATTATTGTAGCCAGTGTAGGGGAAGAGTTAAAAATAGACAAAAGAAGTTAGAAAAGTTGAGAGCGGTCACCCCAGGAATACAATTTTAGAGGTTGACTGATCTATCGTTCTGCAGGAGAAATGAACAGTGACAAATGTCGTGGTTTACAGTGACAAGACATTTTCACAAAAATCTTTCATTTGCCAACTATCCTGAAAGCTGTATTCCTTTGAAAGTCGACCAAAGTCACCTCAAGTTTTAATGGTGCAAGAAGCACAAAACGTGATCCTCTCATGAAAGGATTTTTTTTTCTATTTATGAAAGAGTGTCGTTTAAAGCCACAAGCGATTTTCAACGCTAATTGATTTGGGGAAAAATGGAGGCATGATTTTATCATATTAACATCAGAGAACGAAATAGTCATAGTGATCAGGAAATTTCCATTTGGGGTATCATTATGCTCAATCACGTTTTTGACAGAGGCTTACTATCCACAGATAGCTGTTATAAGAATATGATGCTTCTTCCTGTGCGTTTGTTCTAAAGAGACATTGGAACAGGTTTCGTTTTAGTTTAAGACAATGTCCGGCTACACCAAACTCCTGCTGTTCAGAAGTCAAAAGAAAGGTAAAATATCATTCGGATGGATTAGTCAATGTAATCCCCTGATTTAAACCTATATAACATGTGCGAGATTGTTTGGAGAGATGGTTTGTGGGACTATTATGTTTTTAGGGAAACATACAACAACTGAAACAGTTGCTAATTGAGAAATGTTCACTCTTACTTGAATAACTGTTGAAAAATCTGGTATTAAAAGATGGGGTTAAACAAATACTGTGCTGTAAGCAAACAATTGCCATACCAAGAAATATTTGTTTGTTGTTCTTTCTCTTGGATAAACAATCATGTGTAATAGAACTTTGTGTTCAATAAAGTTTTTTTGTTTGATTCCATTTTGTATGCTTTGCTTCCATATTTGCCCAGCAATTCTTTCATCATCATTTAAGTACCAAATGTTATTTCTCGTAAATTATATATTTCTTAAATAATTTTTCATAAGTTTACGGCAAAAAATGTTCTGCTGTTAAAGGTTTGCTCATTATATCAGTGTACATATAAATGTGGCTCTTAAATACTCTTTAGTGAAATTTATATTCCTTAAAAATTATTTATATGTGTTACACAGATAAAATTATATTTCTCTTAAATTTTTAATCATTATTTTGTTGGACACATTTTTAGACATTTATTCAGATATAATGCAACTAGAAACAGAGTACAGATAAAGTAACTAGGACCAAAATATTATTTTTTAAAACCTTTATAAATCACTTATTTAACCAGCAAAGAAATTATATACATTTATCACGATTTAAATGTCTAACAATAAGAAATTCGATAGTTTGGAGGAAAGGATATATAATTTAACAATTAAAATATCTAAAATTAAATGTCCTGTCTCACGTGGATATTGGAGGCAATGAAATAGCAGATACTTTAGAAAAGGAGGGCTCAGGTCATCCTGCTCCTTCTTCTTCTGCGCTCACCTACCTTGAACTCTTTTGCCTGAGAAAAGCCCAGTTTAAAACCGATTAGCCCTTTGACTCACCACTTCTACAAGGGTAGAAAGCGGGGACTTTCTCTGGCTCTTTCCTGTGATAAGAAAGTCAGCGCTTGCCTTGCACGCTTTGCTTCTGGCCACCTGAAATGCCTCACTTTTGTAGCGGGTAACAAGAGCTTCCCCCTCTGTCCTAAATGCCACGGACACCAAGATTTTCCTAAGCATATCCTGGATTGTATGAATATACTATGGGACGATATCTACACTTCTCCCCGCCTTGTCATCGATTTCCTCTCCGTCAACGGGTTCCTTGATTTGGTCTGACTCCGTCAGACCCCTTGGAGATAAGCAACAATAACAACAACAACAAAATTAAATGTGAAGAATTATATGAATGCGGTAGAAATATTCATTAAATATTTTATAAAGAAGACAAAACTTATTCAATACATTCAAGATATAACAGGTAATTTTTATACGCTTAAAAAGGTTAGATAATTATTAATGATTTTCTCTAATTATGAAGTTCCTTAGATGAAGTCTGAAATTGATATATAAAATTAACTTATTAAGTGTGTTCAAATATCTATAAAATAAAATAAAACTTTATTTTTTTATCTATAAAATAAAATACTTTATTTGTCTATCGAAATGTTATCTCTTCAGAGTTACTTCACTTTCTATTAGAAGAATGTATTATTCATTTTACGTATATTTCTATAAACTCATCTCTGAATAAGTCTATTTCATTTTAATAAGTTTGTATAAGAAACTTGTTTCCTTAAAATGATTTTTCATGATAAGAAAGGAATAGAGACAACGAAAAGAATTTCTTAAATAAATTTATTAAGTTCGATAAAGTAATTAAAAAAATTTTCTTTATAAATAATTTTAGGTCTTTTCCTATATATATATATATATATATATATATATATATATATATATATATATATATATATATATATATATATATATATATATATATATATATATATATATATATATATATATATGTGGGTTCTCAATAAAAATGACCGATAAATGTTAAATTATTTAATTATATTTTCTAATAATATTATGAAATATATACATATATACAATATCAAAGCGTATTGTCCATTTCATTGTAGTTAGTTCTCATTCCAAACAATTTTAATTTGCATTCCCGTAACTTTCGTCATCACGTCTTTTTCCTTTCCCTCACATCGTCGTTCTTCTCCCTTCTCCTCTGCGTGTCTCGCGGCAAGCATGTGAGTGGCCCTCTGGTGGCGCTTTCAATCCTTATATATATATATATATATATATATATATATATATATATATATATATATATATATATATATATATATATATATATATATATATATATATATATATATATATATATATATATATATATATATATATATATATATATATATATATATATATATATATATATATATATATATATATATATATATATATATATATATATATATATATATATATATATATTAGCTTCAGTCTTTATCAATTTTCAATTAAAATATCTGTCATTGGGGTTTCCTTTAAATTCAAATGAAACTTTAAATTTTTAAAAAGTCAATTTATAAACGATATGTAAGTCTATATTTTAAAATTAAAATACAAAAAGAAAAATATTTATTTTTTAAAAAATTTCAAGACTATAGAGAACCAAGAGAAAGATCTAATAATGTAAATTTGCATTTCTTATAAAATATACTTTAATCTAACTATTATTCTTAGATAAAACTTCCATGATATTCAATTTTATTTTAATACAAATTAAATATTTATAAATTAGGAATAAAAAAATATAGATGATTTTGTATTCTGTAGGACACATTAACAAATGTAATGCACAAATTAAGAAAAAGCTTTTTTGAAAAATTCATATTACTGACAGAAATAAGTTAAATAAAATTAGAAAAAACTCGCATTCTACATTATGAAAATGAAACCTCAAAAGCATTTAAATATATGTCTGATATAAATGTTTATTTTGAATTGCTTAACTCGATGTTTTTAGGAAATTGCTTTCAAATGTCATCTAATTTGTGATAAAAGGAGAATTGAAAATTCTAAACTATTCTTTAGTGGGAAGAATATTTTCCACCTGTTGAATGTTTCTTCTCACGCAATTTAACCATTTAAAACCCTGTAAAATTTGAGAAATATTGTTCATATAATGGTCTTAAAAATTGTGTGTTGTGACTCCACAAATTTATATTTTAACCACTGTATTATATTAAACTTAATATATTCTTAATAAAAATTATTCAAATTTTTATTAATTCATAACATTAAAAATAGAAAACATTTGTATGATGATTGTGATTTAATTTTTAATTCTTTTCTTGAATTTAATTTATTTATAAGCAAGCTTTCATAGTTTTGCCCACAGCATTGGAAATTAAAATTTTCTGAGACATTTGCAAAAAAACATTCTATTATTCCAAATAATAATTTATCTGTATTTTATACTATAACTAAATTGAGCATAGATTTTCAGAAGAACATATTAATTTAAATTTAGTTAAAAATAATACTTAATTAATGTGCAAAAACTTTTATACTTTTTGAAACGCAAAAAAACATATAAAAGTTCTCATCGATTTATGACATTTTAACGACAGTTTTCAAACTCTGTGATCCCTTCAAATGAATGGCTTCTCCTTGTTCAGTAATGATGAGTTCAGCAAAAAAAAGGCTTTGAAAGAAAAAAGCTAAATGTAACATTCACATGAAGGGAAAGATAACGGATAAGAGAAAGCGCTTTGATTAAAATTTATTGCTCCAGAAGCTTTTTCTATTCATATTTCCTGATGAAACTTCTCCTTACATTCCGAAAGCAAACTGGCATTTAATCCTCCCACGGTGACATTCATTTCTTATCTCTGATTCAAAGAAGACACATAGGGGAGAGAAACAAAGGAGAATAAAAACAGGAAAGAAGGAAAGATGTGTCTACGATAACGATTTTCAATTTCGATCGCGAAGTGATTCGTTTGGGGGCGCTACCATCCAAAATACCGATGGTTTTCTCGCTCCTGTAACCGCGCTCATCTCGACTCACAAATAGTTCTACGCGTAACCAGATGTTTTCTTCGCTGGACAGTTCGCTGCCTTGATTATCTTGTGTCACGTCAGAGAGAAGTTAACGGCAAGGAATGTCATTGCGTAGGGCCGCCAAAGTAGATTGACTGTGATATAACGAGATCTCGCCAAAAGTTTTCTTGTTACTGAAATTGTCTTAAGACATTTAAGATATGAAGTCTTAGAAATTAGATGGAATTTGTAGATATAAATTAATTTTAAAAGTTTATTAAATGTCATTTGAAGTAAAAAAATATTAAATATTAGTTTCGAATGAGTTCTTAATTTATCATATTAAAAGAAAGTAACTAAAATTGATTTTTTCATATAATTTTCTTAAAATTATATAAAAAGTCCAAAAAGAGATATTTTTGACCAGAAAGTCAGATTTTTCAAATATTTAATTTTATTTTACCAAGCAATAAATTGTCGTAAATATCAACATAATAAATTGTATAATATAACCATATTTATATAAAGTAATACTATCTTTAAATTTAAATAGTTCTTTTGTGAATAAGATAATAAGTATTATGATGATTAACTTATTCTAAAATTAATTTTTTTAAGAGGGAGAACTCTATTCTTCTTATAGAATTCACCGTGTAAAGAAATTATTATTGATTAATTTACAACACCTGTTGATATCTCGGAAGAACATTCACTCAACGGGTTAGAATATTTCATAAAAAATTTACTTTGATTTACAAATTTTCACTATAATCTTAAAGATTTTTATTTCACTGCTAATTTTTGAAAATTGTAACCGTTTGAAGTTGACGATAAAATGGGCGAAAACTTACGACAAATGCTAAAAGTACTTTTCCGAAAGAAATCTTCGGTGTTACCTGAAACATGGAACAATCAATTGGGACATTTATCTATAGTTGATGTAACGTGCTTAGGTAAGTACATGATATTTGTTTTAACATAATTTGCTTATTAAACTTCCTTTCAACAAAACTTAGCTCTATAATTTAAGAAATCTTGAATTCAAATTTTTTAAATAATTTTGAAATGTGAAAATGTTTTTGATGTTGATTTCGCTTTTCGGCAATATTATATTTAAATCTGCTACGAAGTTAAAAAAGATTATATATATATATATATATATATATATATATATATATATATATATATATATATATATATATATATATATATATATATATATATATATATATATATATATATATATATATATATATATATATATTTACAGAATTATATAACATAATTTTAAAAATATGTTTTTTTTAAATTATTGTTTAATTACTCAATATTATTCAGAATTTAATTTTAAAACTTTTATTGTCAAAATATTAATATTAGTCAAATGTGTTATAGATATTTAAATAAATATAAAGTACCAGAAATTTTTGCATTATCATCTGAAACAAAATCTTTGTTATATCTTTTGATAAATTCATTTTTTTAAATATATTAATTTGATCATTATCAGCTGCATGATCATTAAACTAATAAAAATAGGCAAACTTTCATTATATCTTAATCCAAAATTTGCGCTGATCTAAAAATCATTCAAATTTCTATATAAGACTTAAGTATTTGCAACTATTTTTCAAGAAATATTTTTTAAATGTTCTTAAACTTAATGATGTTACTAAATATTTGATATTGTAATTTTTTAAGATTACAAATGTTCATATAACAAACAATATGATTAATATTTGTTAATAAATAGTTTGGAAAATGTTTCTATTTCAACTATATATTTTCTCATTAGTTTAAACATAAGAAACATTTTGAATTTTCTGTCGAAAATTCCATTTTATAACGCAATTTTAAAATAATTATACGAAATGAAAAACATAGAGATTATTATTTTTTTACTTGTTAAGTATTTTTTAATTTCAATTAAGAAATAAATTCGGGATGTTTTCAAAGGTATCAAAGCAGGTTGATCAAAGCAAATTTTCTTTAGTTTTACTTTGACAAAATTATCAAAATAATTATTTATTCAAATCCTCAAAGTTATGTAAAGTTTCTTCTTTTTCAAAAATATGCGTAAATTTTAAGTGTTGGCACACAAAATCACTTAAATATTATAACGTATGAACGAAAGAAAATTAAGTTTAACATTTTTTCCATTCTAATTTATTATGAAACAACTGCTAATTTTAATTTTCTTTAATTAATTAATGATCTTAGTTTTTTGATACGATTTCTTTATTTAATAATAAAATAATGTATACGAAGAGTCAATTAAACTACTAGGTGGTAAAATCAAATAGTAAAAATAAAAATATTCATCTAATATTATGCTACAAAAGTTTTAATTTTCATTAGAATTTCAAATGTAAATTAGTTATTTTATCAACGAGTTTCTAAAATTTATAAATATAATGTATATGTTGAGAAAAATATATTTAGAAATATACTCAATTTTTGACTTTGGAAAGAAAAGGCAGAAAATTGTAAAAATATTGTATATGTGGAATAATATTTTATCTGTGTATAATGAAATATTTTAACAAATAAATACATTTTGTTTACATGTGATCAACAGGAAAATTAGAAATATTTTCATTTTCATGTTCATATTTTCATTTTCATATTTTCATTCCACATGTGATAGATGCATCGTAAAATTACAAATTATCATTAATAATATCAAATAACAACTATGAAGAATATACTACATTTATTATAATTATTATTGATAATTTTGATAAATAGACTAAATATATTTTTGTTAGTTTTTTCATATGTTTCTTAGTTCTCTTCAAATAAACCCTGGCAAATTTGTTAGTTTCATTAATATTATTAATATCAAACGCAATATTTATTAATTCACATACACTTAGTTATCAATACTTTAATGCATGTACTTCATTTATAGTATAAAAATACAATATTATAAAGTAATTCTTAAATTGAAAAATATGGGAAGTTTTAGTGAAAATAAATAAGGAAAATATATTTTCGATAGATAAAAGTAAGACAAATTTAAAACTATATTAAATGCAGTTCTTAAATCAAGAGCGCGCGAAAAGTTTTTTTTTTAATTTCTAATATCTGAACGAGATTATTAAACATCAGAGAGCTTTAACGAATATGCTCTTTATAATAATACATAAAAACTACTTTAAAATTTATAAAGAATTCTTGAAACTAAAAATATGAAAATTTTTATGAAAAAATAACTAAGATAAAACTTTTAGTTGTTAAATTTAAGACAAATTTAAAAAATATTAATTACCATTTTCAAAGTAAATACCTGCTTTAGTATAAAGCCATTTAAAATTCAAAAATAATAATAATAATAATAATAATAAAATTGAAAGATATTTTTTAATCTATTCTTTATTCACATGTAAACTAGCAATAAATAGAAATAAAAGGGTTTTATGTTACCGTCAGAGTTTTAAATCTGCTCTTAAACTTGAAATTGAAAGAGTTAGTCTTAGAAATTCTTAAAATATGCTGCAAAACGTTGTTAGATTTGAAGATGTCAAGAATGCGTGGGCTTTTGAAGAAATTAAAGAGAGATGAGTTGAGTTTTAAGTTAAATAATTTAAGATGTTACTATATATGGAGTTCTTAAGCGTTTTATTATTTTATACAACAATTCCTTGAAGTTCACTTATATTAATGCTTGTCTCATAAAGGACTCTAATTTCTTTTACAAATTAATTTTTCTAATCATAATATGAAATTAAAAATATTATATATGTTTTAAAAAAGGAATAATAATAACAGTAGTTAATTAAATTTATTAAAACATTTAATAATTTAATATTATTATAATATTAAATTAATATAACATTAATATAACAGTCACAAAAATATGGGTTTCAAGAAAGTAGCTGCTACAAAATGCATTTTTTTAGATCTAAATATAAACTATTACGAAATAGTGAACAGATGTATATTTATATATAATAAACTATATTTGTATCGTAAAAAACAATGTTTGAAACAAAAACATCTAAACTAATAATCAAAGAATGGATGAAAATTTTCAGAAAAACAAATGATACAGACTCAGAAAAAACATTTTTATAGTAAATAGAAAAAATAGGAAAAAAGAAAACATTTTTCTGTACACATTTTTATAGTTTCCATAAAATGAAAATAGACATTTTATGATTTCAGTTTTCTCCATGAAAACGAGAGCGAAAACAAATAGTGAAATACACTAAAGAAATTTTGAAATTGAAATAAGACTAGTAAAAAGAATGTAGAAAATTATATTCATTTAAAACATTCTTCAGTAGAAATTTCAAATGCATTTGGTGTTGTCTAAAATAGAAGAAAAAATAAAAATTATTCTTTTTAGAAACTTCTTCAACTATTTTGATAAAAATGTTATTTTTATGAAAATATTGTCTTCAAAATAGATAAAAATTTTTAATTGGTTTCATTAACACATATTTTTCATCAGGCTTGAACAGTTTTGCTTCTTTGGTATCACAATAGCTACATAGAAAATTATTATAAAATGGTAACTTTTAATCATATAAAACTCATTCAGAACAGAAATTATTAAAAAATATAGAAAAAATTATGGAAAATTTATTATCAGTGTTTGCATTTATAATATTTTTGTCTATATTACACTCAAGCATTACATCCTACATATTTGATCTCCTATTAATTTATAGATAACTGCGTTCCATACATTCAATCAACTCGTCTTTTTTTAGGATTTGTCTGATTCACAATTTTACCAAACTATGGTTATAAAGTAGACTTATATAGTTTATTTAAGATGAATACTGATTTACCTTCACATTTTAAAATAAAAAACCTATTAAAGTAATCATATTGGAATGCAAAAAAGTATTAATTCCTTTCAATAAAATAATTTTGCTTAGTCAAAAAGAGAAAGTAAAACAAAATCATATTAAAGGTACTATATATATTTTGGGAACTAGTATTATTACTTTGGTATCGTAAATTTTTTCAGTAATTTATTTCTAGATCTGTAATGGAATTTTTCAACATTCTGGAAACATAAATTATTTTCTGAAATCTTTTACTGGATTTTTGCTAAATGTATGAGAATGTATCATCCCTTCAAAAGCGGAGCTGATTTGAAATTACACAGCAATTACTTTTTTGAAAGAGAACATTATTACGGACATTATTATCCACAAATGAAAAACAACTGCACATTTAGTAATTTTAATGAAGTGAGAAGCAATAATTTCCATTTATAAATAGAATTTTCATTCATAACAGCAGATAAATAAATATAAACTTTCTTATTTCAGAGTTATAAATTTACGGGTAAGTCATTGTTTAATTAAATTTGAGGATTGAACTTGTCCTCAAATTAATTTGCTTAATTTGTTTGCTAACAAGCTAAAATTCAAGTTCAAACAAGCTAAAATTAACTTGTTTGAACTTGTCATTTGTAAACGGTATGTAATAAAGTAAACATTGATTAATCTACATGAATAATCTGTTCTAACTCTTCGTAATCTAGTGTCAATTAGTTCTGCAGCAAAGGTTATCGAGAAGTTTTTAATCATAAAACAGAAAAAAATCTTTGTGAGGTATATCATATTTATATACTCCAATAAATCTTTCACATTTTGGTAATAATTCGAATTAATAAAAATATATTTTGTTCAACCTATTAAATATTATCACAAAACTTAATCGTCATAAAACATATTCATTTATTTGCGCTGTATTTAACAGTTTTGTGTGTGTGTGTGTTGTGTGTGTGTGTGTGTGTGTGTGTGTGTGTGTGTGTGTGTGTGTGTGTGTGTGTGTGTGTGTGTGTGTGTGTGTGTGTGTGTGTGTGTGTGTGTGTGTGTGTGTGTGTGTGTGTGTGTGTGTGTGTGATTAACAAAGATTCTCATTTCAATATTAGTATAATCGCAATGAATCATTACACGTTCAAGAGAAATTGCTTAGAAATAAGTCAATAACAAGAAATAGCTTTGAATTTATATCCATAAAGACTGGCATTTTTCAGTTACATGCAAATGATTTTTTGATCATTTGTGTACTTTTAATAATTATAGAGAGATAATAACATTTAGTTTAATTTGAGTCACCGGTTTTCAAATCACTGCATCTTCACAGGGTGATACTACACAAGTTTTTTTTTCTATTTTTTAACCGCAATATTATATGGAATATTATTTCATTATCCATTTTTACAAACGTCATATTTGTTATTCCTTATTGCTATTTTTAGTTTGAATTACTTAATCCATTTCAATCCAAGCGATTCTAAAATAGTTTAAATCATTTTAACTAAGTATTGTTTCCAAGTTTTATTAAATGGAAAAAAATTAAAAAAACATGTAAATTGAAAGATGCGAATTTGCTTAGAATTTTAATTTTTATTGAAATTTATAATTTTATTTTTTCTTGATGTTCCTTTCAGAAATTTTCATAGTAAATATTATAATTTTGTAAGAGATGCGATCACAACAGGTTAAGCTGTTTTTCCTTTAAAACATTGATATTTTTTATTTTTTTAATACTTGACTGTTGAATTAAGTTTTGATACACTACTGAGAAAATAATGAAAGTAATTATTTTCTATTGTGAAATGTTAACACTAATTTCGATTCACATAAGCAAAATTTCTATATTGATAAATATATTATACTTCTAGACTATATATTGAAAATTTAAATACAAATTTAGGAGACAAATAGCGCAAACTAAAATGAGAATTGATAGAAATGGAGGCTATTTTAGGTGTGGTGTACGTATTGTTTTGTTGCAGCCATTGATAGAGAGTAAATACTACTTCAATTTTTGCAATTAAATTTAAATAAATTTATGTTATTAGCGGACATTCCTGACATTATCGCTCCCATACTTAGCTAAAATTAAATGCCCTAACAATGGGAAACAAATCCTGGGTTTTAGCATTCTAGATAAAGAATTGTCGGTGCAGTCTCAAAGGAATTTTACGAATTTCTTCTCATTCAAAATGAGAATATGGTTTTTATTATTTTCGAAATTTCTACTGGGCTGGTAATTCTTAGAGTGTGTCCAAAGTACAATTATTAAAGTTTTCAAAATTTTTATTTACTAAGAAAATGTTGTATAGAAGAAATAATTACACATTTCAGAGGGGGAAGTATTTACAATACTAAAACTACATATATATTAAATAGAAGAAAACCCAAGTGCACATTTGTAGCTTTTATTAATATCTCCTATAGCTAAAATAAGTAGCTGGAATTGAATTTGGAACATTCCCCGTAAAGCATTTAGTTTTTCCTCCTACACATTAATATAAATATATTGTTTTGATAAAAATTGAAATATCTTCATTCATAATATATTTCTTTCAATTCAAAACGATTATAACCAATAAAATTTTATGCTTGTCCTAATTTTAAAAGCAGAAAAGTATTGTTGCTTAGTGGTGTAGCAAAAAATTTTAAAATCGGTGATATCATACATTATATAGTGAGATTATAAAAAAGGAGTATTGAATTAAAATGACTAAAAGTAATTCAAATGGTCGTCCTCAGGTGAGGATACATTGCTTCTTTGATATTTATGAAGAAAAGTTGTGTAATTATTGAATAAATCTATACCGCCCACTTTTCATAATAAATGTTTTTGAAACACCCACTAACAGTCCACAGAGACAGCACTGATTACTATGATTTAGCATGTTGTTTCAATTCAATATTTTATTCCAGAAAGAATAACAATAATAACTTTAAAAACATTAATGATGAATTTTTGCCTCATGATAATTTGTATAGGCATTAAAAGATAATATGATGAGAAAATGTTACTTTAGAATGTGAAAGTATAACATGAATTACAAATAAAAATTTCCCTTGATGGTAAAATGTTTGAAAAGAATGATCTAAAATATTAAAATAGAATTTTGATCATCTATATCGAGCATCAGCAAAAGAATTCTTCATTATACTTTTCTGCAACAAAAGTTTTTCACGTTCCAAAGATGTATAACAATATATTAGAATAAATGCTTTGTAATAAATCAAAAGCTTAATTTTACAATAAAGTTATGTTTCAGCACTGTAATTTTATTAAACATCCATTATCTAGGTGGTTTGTGATTTGAAATTGAATATATACTCTTTCAAAATAATTCCTGGCATGTAAAGATATATTTAATAGGCATTAGAGATGATCAATTATATTAAATTTATGCTTATAATATAAGGCTTATATGATAAATAGAAGACTTTAGAATAATAATGTAGATGATATTAATTATTTCCAAGCACACCAACTTTACATTTATGCTTCGGTAAGTGAGAAATACTTCTCTTAGGAAATTAAAAGTATGCTAAGGAATATTGAAAAACAAGAAATACTGATCTTTCTGCTTTATGATTTAATTAAAGGGCATTTTAAAAAAATCAAAACCTTTCAGAAATGCAATACCACGGAGAAATGCATTTGTAAAAGTAAAACATCTTTTACTTTCTGTTGAAAATGATAAGTTAATTTAAAATTTTTAAATCTAAATTGAAAAGTCAAATTTCTTGGCAGTTGCTAAAATTAATTATAAACTTTAAAATATTATGCATTTTTGTTAAATTTCCCTCCTAGATCGTATTAACATCTGTATTCATCCAAAACAAGCTTAAACTCTAGTTACTATAGGTATTAGCAAATTATGCAAAAATAGTTTTTATATTAAGGAAACTGAAAATCATTGTATTTTAAAACAGAACAAAATAAGGAATGTGTTCCTTGAAACTTATTTATTATTTTGCTCTGATTTAAAATTTTTTCATTTAAATTCAGAATCGTTTAAATTTTTTTGTTGTTAAGAAACAAGAAATGCCAGTCAAGGGGGAAATTTAACATACCCATTTCAAATTTGTGTAACTGAGGAAACAAATGACACGAGAGGAAAATTGCCTTTGTCGAGTAGACTTACCTTTTATTAATATGTCTTAACTTATTCATACGAATATTGTGCATGAAATTGAAGAACTATATTTCATAGGTATAGTTGCTTAACATAGATTTCAAGGTAGATTCAGATAAAATACGTTACAAAAAAATTAGAAAATCACTAGATTCAATGAAAAAATACAATTTTTTTTTTTAACAAAATGAGTTACAAATATCTTGATGAAACATGCTGTTTTATAAAGTTAAATAATTGATAACACTCATTATATTTTAATTTTTATAGAATTCATTCTAAATGCTTCTAGTTTTCATAAATTTTTCTTGAACTCACAGTAATAAAACTTCTAGAATAGAGAGTGAAATATAATCTATATGACGAAAATAGTTTTCAGTTAGAAATTGAAATTGAAAGTTAGAGTTTAAAACATCAATTAGAATTAGAAATCGATCAGAATATATCGATGAAATTAGATTTATCGATTAGAGAATTAATATCGATTAGAGTTGTGTGCTTAAAGATTATTAATGCATGGCGTTAAATGATGCATTTAAAATTATGATATATATAATTTAGATATTGGTATGGCTTACTAAATGTTTAATGTCTTTGAAAATAAAAAAGAAGTAAATCAAAGTTTAAGAATTTGAACATTATTAATTTTTTAAAATTTACGAGTCTCTATTCGTTTGTAAATTGTCACAATAAATTATGAAATTAGTGTAATAATATAAGCTTGAAACCAAACGCATATAAAAGTAACAGGGACATTTGTATAGAAAAATTAATTTATTTAAATAATTTTTATTAACGTTGGAAAATGCTATTTTTAAGAAAGACTTTGATCGATAAGCATTTCCAAATTCTCTAAATAATTATTTATCATCGGAAACCTTAGCAACATAAAAACTTCTTTAAAAAATTATAAATCCCTTTAATTATAGAAGATGCAGATTTCATATAACTTGTGTGTCTGTTTTCATTAAAGTGCCTTAAAATAAGTAATCTCGGAGCATTCTTAAATAGTTGTTTCTGACACTAGACTGGGAGCTAATACTACTTTTGATTTGTTATAGTTTTGGTTGGAAAGGTATAGCTTTGAGAGATGTTTATGATAGCTAAACACCGTTGTATTTGCTAATAGGGATTTCAGTATAGAATATTGTAGTTACAATACAAATAAAATATAACCTCTGGAGATGATTAGCCAAGTCGGAGAATCTGCTTTGCTCCAGATTTTGAATTACAAACATCCAATTTTAGAATAACATTTGCATTACCAGTAAGTGTTTTCGTTTCAAATAGCAGTTATCTAGGCCCCTTGTACACACAAAATATTTAAATTTATCAGAAGTTTGGAGGGTTCAGAATAAAGAAGCAGCATATTTCTTTGGCATTTTATATATAAGATTCTTTTTAATATATTTGCGATTATTTTACTTCTGGTATATTCAATATTTGTTACTAATATTAATGATAAATCATTCCTATCCTTTTATTATGATCTTAAGTTTCATAATTATTTGACGAAGTTTTAATTATAAATAGATGAAAATGATACTTTATATATCTTTACAAGATACATCATAAAATATGATAGAATTTAAATGGGTTTTTTTTTTTAAACTTCTTATGGAATTTTAATCCTTGATTTTATTTTAAACTCCAAACAAATATTAATATATACATTAAATTATTAAAAATTAATTAAATTACTGAACTAAAATTATTTTTAATATACTACATACATTTCCTACACTATATCTTATTTACAAAAATAAGATATAATATGGAGAAAAGAAAGGGCATGTTTCATCGAATTGATAACAAAACATTCCAAATTATCTGCTCTTAGATATAAAAGAAATATTTATAATCGAAGAATACAAATATATATATATATATATATATATATATATATATATATATATATATATATATATATATATATATATATATATATATATATATATATATATATATATATGTATGTATACATATATATATATATATATATATATATATATATATATATTATCAAAACATAAGAGCTTTAATGAATTTTTTTAGAGAAACTAATCACATTATGTTGTTTTTTTATAGTTTTGCTGAAGTAAAACTCAAATTATTATTTAAAATATTACATTACTTAGAAATTCAAAAACGGAAGCCTAACTTTACATATGAGCTATAAGATTTTATTGATTTTAGGCAGAGAATTTGAATATTTTGTACAATTTAAAGCACATTACTCTATAATATATATTAAAAAATTATAAAGGAGAAGGGTAAATTGAAAATTTTATATTTGTGTGTGTGAGTAAAAAACTATATCTGAAAAATAATTAAAGTTTGTAAACTATTTGTACTAAGTATGATGTGGAAGTACCTTCAGCAGTTTGGTAGCTAAAAGCACTTGAATCATCTTTGAAATTCTCATATACAAGTATTGAATAGGACATTATACCATTTTTCGAAGCAGAAACTGCTGGAATTGCCAAAACAATCAATACTGAATAGAGCATTATACCATTTATCAAAGCAGAAACTGCTGGAACTGTTAAAACAATCAATGCTGAATAGATCATTATACCATTCTTCCAAGCAGAAACTGCTGGAACTGTCAAAAGCAATCAATGCTGAATAGAGCATTATTCCATTCCTCCAAGCAGAATCTGCTGGAGCTGCCAAAACAATCAATGCTGAATAGAGCATTATACCATTTTTCCAAGCAGAAACTGCTGGAGCTGTCAAAACAATCAATGCTGAATAGGTCATTATACCATTCCTCCAAGCAGAAACTGCTGGAACTGCCAAAAGCAATCAATGCTGAATAGAGCATTATTCCATTCCTCCAAGCAGAAACTGCTGGAACTGCCAAAACAATCAATGCTGAATAGAGCATTATACCATTCCTCCAAGCAGAAACTGCTGGAACTGCCAAAACAACCAATGCTGAATAGAGCATTATACCATTCCTCCAAGCAGAAACTACCAAAACAACTAATGCTGAATAGGGCATTATACCATTCCTCCAAGCAGAAACTGCTGAAACTGCCAAAACAACCAACGCTGAATAGAGCATTATACCATTTTTTCAAGCAGAAACTGTTGTATCTCCCGAAAAGATATAAGAGAAAGAAAACAGACCACAAAAAGCTCCATGATGCTTTAGCCTGATTAATAAACAGGCAACGGAAGATGTTCATCTGGAACCAAATGTTTCCAAAACATGACTGAAAAATTCGACCAAGTAAATCGGAAAATTATCATTTTAAGAAGAATTATTTCCAGATAGAAACAACGTCTATTTCGCAGAATGATGTTGCTCTGGCAAAAGTGTCTGTGCAAATGACATGTGGGTGAAGCGCAAGAAAATTTAGATAATAATTATATAAAGTCATTAAGTCACTCTCATTAATTTCGTTTTAAAAAACTATGATACATGACAAACAATTATATTCGTAGAATTTACTGTTTTATAAAATTTTACGTTGTAAAGCTCATAATTTAAAAACTGTACGTTTAAGTTCTGTACATTTTTAGAGATATATGTTTAAAGTGATATGATATAAAGTGAGTTGAAAAATATGTCTTTGAAATATGCATTAATTCGACAATGCTCAGTAAATTTAACTTTTTCATATAATAAAATTTATTATTTCATATTTTAATCAATATAATAATGCAAACTTTTACTTTTTTGTGAAAAATAAAATTTTTGCATTTTAAATATGATAAAATAATTTTTCAATAGTTATCTAGAAAATGATGTGAAATAATTATATCAAATAATGTTTTAAAATACAGTAAAGATATACAGTTTTATATTAAACATATCTAAAATGTCTTGTGGATAAAAAAGAAAAACTCGTTTTAGCTCGTTAATAATTATAATTTGTAAAAGTTTTCCCAACTTATTTAAAATTTTAATCTTTATTTACTCGAATCATAATGTAATATTACAATGCTAAAAATAATAAATTTAACACATTATTTAAATTGTTTGAAGTGAAACATATTGCTTAGATTAATACCAGGTTATATTACATTGAATAAATATAAAGTGATAAGTATTTAAATCTTCGGTTTTTTGACTAAAAAAATATAACTCATATTACTCGCAAATTAAATGTTAACATGATTAAAGAACTATTTACTATATTAATGCGTATTTATGAACAAGTTAAAAATAAAAATAAACGTTATTTTTCATATTTAAACCTCACAGCAGACATTAGCCTATTCTTTATTCGTGTGCGCACCTACTGTCAGTAATCATTTAGATAAAAATGTTATTGCTTGCACGAAAATAAGAAAGCTCCACCCAAGTTTTCTGTATAATACAAATTGCATAGACGTACAAATGTGTAAAAGTACTTCACTCAAAGTAATAACGTTTCGTTTCCCCAGGAATTATATTTATTAGTATGGAATTGTTATTCTAAAAGCAAGTATATGTGATTTAAAATACATTAATTGTAATTTGATGTAATCATATATTAAGCACATTTATTGCAATATTATTACACTTAAAATTTAATTATAATTAAACAAGTTATTTATTTTTCCTTTGAAATATTTACCTAAAATCATAAAAATACCTCAAAAATTCGATTTATATGAATAATAAAGTAAACTTAAAAGAAAAGAATTTACATTTCTAAGTTCATTCACATTGTCGTGTGCCAGCCAGGCTGACAATATGGGGTGCGCTGCTCCACTTTTTCCAACTGAACCATAATTTTGGTGTGGAGTCCGACTTTCTCAGTACACACATGCTATAGGGATCCGTTTATAGGGAAGGCAACCATTCACACCTCATTCATACAAGGAAAGGACAAAGACAGGATAGATAGAGTGAAAAAGTACATTCATACCCGAACCAGGATTCGAACCCAGGACCTCCTTATCCGTAGATAGGCACGATGACCACTAGACAAGTTAGTCGGCATATTCGTAAATTAAAAATAGAATATATTATGCTTCTTATCTATCTAAAATAAGATAAAATGGCGCGTTTGAACGACAATGATAAAAAAAAAAACTCTATGAGTGTTAAAAATTAAATGTTCATTTGGATTTTCTTAACATGGAGTAAATTTGCATTAAAAATATATCGCAGTAAATGTACTATCCAAATGGAATATAATTACATAGACTGCATTCATAAAATGCTGAATGAAATCTAAGATTTCAATTTCAATTTCCAGAAAGGATTAAATGACAGCTTGTTTTAAGCAATATTACATCAGGAAGTTTTCTGCTGAAAGGTTTGCTAAAATTTATAGATCCACTTGATATTAAATCCTTTTTTTCATTAAATGTTTCATAAGCGAGGTGTTTTCAAGTGATAATGTAACATAAAGTTCAACTATAGCTACTATTAAATAGTGGGATTATACATAAATAATTATATTCGAATAAAGAATAATATTTTAAACTGAAGGAAAGACACATTCTTAGCATTCATTATCGATTGTTTTTAAGAGTTAAGAATTTCTTATTATTTTTGAAATAATTTCTACAATTCTTCTTCTTCTTCTTCTTCTTCTACAGGTTGGGTTTGTATGTCATTGGCACCTCTGCTTTAATCAGCATTTTGTACCACTAACTCCAAATCCAATGTTTCCTAGTTCCAGTTACTCGGGTCACCCACTTTATTAATATAGTCCGATAACCCTTTAATGGAATCTAGGTGTAACTCTCTAGTATGGATGATGCCTAAAGAAGTTAATCTAGGGAGGGCAAGAGCCTCGCATTCGTAAATGATATACTTGGCCGTTTCCTCTTGCATATGACATTTCCTGCAGATAGGGTCTTGCTGAAACAGTCCCATTTTGTGGAGATGTTTTCTGAAATAGTAGTGCCCAGTTATGAAGCCTACGATTAAACGTATATTCTGCCTAGAGCATCTTAGAATTTCATAGGAAATCCTCGCTGATGATCTACAGATCATACTTTTAGCGTGGGTTTGACCAGGAGATTTGAGCCAAGCTTCATGCATCTTCCGTTTTTCGCATCTAAGAACATTGGTTTTTGCGGTCTTCAAATTGATCCCACAAAAAGGTTCTGGACCAATGGGAACAAAAGACGATCCTTGTTTAGCAAGCTCATAAGCCCTTTCATTGCCTTCGATACCTTTATGCCCTGGCACCCATACAAGGATCACCCTATTTCTAGTTGCCAGTTCTGTAAGAAGGTTTCTACACTCCAGAATCATTTTAGATTTGATTTCGAAGGAATTAAGCGCTTTTAACCCTTTAACGCGCGGTGGTCGCGCCATGAAACCACCAATTTTCAATATTTTTTCTTAATTCCTTTTCACGATTTTTCACTTAAATTTTATAGATTTCATATCTTTTACTTTTAAATAACACTAACAAATGACAGCACCAAATTAGTTTCAGGTCGGACTCCTTCCAATATGGCGTTATTTAATGTTCATTTTTAACAACACAAAATAACGTACTTTTTTAATATAAATAATAATAAATATCAGAAATATTTTCTTCCTATACCGTCATGTCTGTCATAAACAATATAAATGCAGCAGTATTTTGAACTAGATACGTAAAATACTTTCTATTTTTGAGGGAAATTCCTGGTGGTTGCACCACGCAACCACCGCGCAGCTAGAACCCATGACTTACGTGAACAGCAGACTACATAAACATGGCCGGCATATTATGATTGGGAATTAGAGTGTTTAGGAATGTGGGGAAGGGGGATTTGAATCATATGGTCATTTTACTTGTAAACAACATGTGGCTTTGAATCATAGGGTCATTTTACTTGTAAACAACATGTGGCAATTATATCCCCAGTGAACATGTGCTTTCGCTATTTCTGTTTCAGAAAGACTTTTCAGTTGCAGATTTTTCTTTGCGTTGAATGTTGCGTTTGCTCCCAGGCTAGTACGGAAATTTTTATTTAATAGTATTTTGTGTGTTTTAAATTTAATGTAAATATATATATATATATCTATATATATATATATATATATATATATATATATATATATATATATATATATATATATATATATATATATATATATATATATTTATATATATATATATTTTATCGAAAATAGTATTTACGTAAAAGTTTTATTTAAATTCAAAATAATTAATAGCAATATATTTTAACTGTGTGTAAATATTTTCTTCTACTGTTCAAATTTAAAATGCGTCGCAAAGGGCTAGGAATAGCTGAGGCATTGGCTTTATTTGAAGAACTTCCTTCAGATCCAGAATCAGAAATCTCAGATGATGATAGTGACAAAGAAAAAATGTGCCATTTACTGCTAATGATAATATTTAGGTGGAAAGTGATGAAGGATCAGATGATGAACACAATATCGATATAAATTTACCTGGTCCTTCCCAAGTAACCCAAATAAATTGGAATAGGAGACAGAAAGTGAAAAAATCGATTCCTGAATTTTCTGAGGAATATGGCCCAACAGAAGATATTACACTAATGGATGACATAAATCCTATCAATATATTCATGTCTTTCCTTACGATTACATTCATGGAGAAGTTAGTTTTTGAAACTAACTTATATGCGACGCAAAAAGGAAAACCATTCTCACCTATAACACTTCAGGATATGATGATTTTCATTGGCATAAACATGTTCATGGGAATAAAAAAGCTCCCGAGCTATCGTGATTTTTGGTCTACCAACGAAATTCTACACGATTCATATGTGTCAAAGCAAATGGCAGTTAAGAAATTTACGTGGATGATAGGAAATTTGCATGTGAATGATAATAGCTTGATGCCACAAAGAGAGGACAAAAATTTTGATAAACTTTATAAACTTCGTCCTCTTCTAACACACTTGTCTGATAAATTTAAAAGTTTATTTAGACCAGGAAAAAACCAGTCTATTGATGAGTCAATGATTCGTTTCAAAGGCAGAAGTTCACTAAAACAATATATGCCCAAAAAACCCATCAAACGCGGGTATAAGGTGTGGATGCGTTGCGATGAGAGTGGCTATGCTTCTCAATTTGACATTTATACAGGTAAAACCCAGGAAGCCGAAAACAATCTAGGAGAAAGAGTAGTAAAAATGTTATGCGAGCCCTTGTATGGTAAGAATCATAGGGTGTACATGGACAATTTTTTCACATCATATGAACTTTTCCGACATTTAGAAACAAAAAGTGTTTTTATAGCAACAAAATTATATAAATGTTTAATTTTTCACTTTTACTACTCTTTACTTTGTAAAATATTGTAAAAAAATAATATACTGCATTTTAAATACAAACTATCTAAGAAGTTTGCAATAATCATCATTTATTGAAAGCGCGTACGAAACAAGGTAAGTTTTTTCCCCTGCTAACTCAGTAAGTATCAAGGTCCTAGACGCGCGCTGGTCGCGCCTTGCGACCACCACCCACAGATAAATGGGTAGATGTAGATTTTATTAAATTCATATATTATTTGTCTGTGGGATCATAACATTCAATTTTTAGAATTCTTTAGTTTAAAATTTAAAAAAAAAATATTGCGCGCGTCAAAGGGTTAAAGCGGCTTGACTGTCACTGAAAATGAGAATCCGCTTACCGTAGTAGCCCTTTTTCATATTTAGTCGCAGACAGTGGATAATGGCCAAAACTTCTGCCTGGAAGACCGAAGCGTATCGCCCAAGGCTTACAGACAAGCTGATTCTTGGTGACACGCCACAAACTCCCAGTCCTGAGAGGCTGTTCTTCAGTGATCCATCTGTGTACCAGATTAGATATCCTGTTTTAGTTTCAAACATGTTGTTATCCCATTCGTCTCTAGTTGGCAAAACAATATCAAATGTCCTATCAAACATGTATGTTTTTTCCATGATGTCAGATGGCATCAGGAAATAGGGTCTTGAATTTTCCTGGTGATGTCCTTGTGCCCTTTGGCAACAGGTTGGTCATACCAGTGGTTTTGCAGCTTCATTCTGTATGCATTCATTCTTGCAACGCTGCAGATGAAGATGTCCAAGGGAGTCAGATCCAACACAACCTCCAATGCTCTGGTTGGCGTGGTGGAAATTGCTCCTGTGATGCAGAGACAGGCTAGTCTTTGTAGACCCCCCAGTCTGTCAATCACAGTCTTCTGTTCCACCTTACGCCACCAGATCACACAGGCATATGTGAGAATGGGCCTGACAAAAGCTGTGTACATCCATAACATCAGTTTTGGATGTAAACCCCAGTTTTTACCAAGCATTCGCCTGCAAATCATAATGCTTTTCTTTGCTCGGTTGATCCTATCATCAATGTGCTTATTCCAGGTGAGTTTCTGGTCTAAATAGATGCCCAGATACTTCACCTCTGAAGCCACATTGATTTCAACATCAAAAAGTCTTGGTATGAAAAAACCTTTCCGTTTCTTTTTGCGTGTAAAAGGTACAAGGTAGGTTTTCTGAGGATTAACCATCAGGTCCCTATCCATGCACCATTGACCTACATAACTTAGAGCATCCTGCATGAGATGACAAGTTATGTCAAAATCTTTACCAAGGATAAGGATGACAATGTCATCAGCATATCCCTGCGTATAATAGCCCCTATCATTTAGATGTTTTATAAGGCTATTTACAACTAGGTTCCAAAGTAATGGTGACAGAACACCTCCTTGAGGACAACCTCTAGTAGTCTTTTTTCAAATGATTCACCGAAGATGTTCATTTGTATATATCTATCCGAAATTAAGGCCTCAATCCAAGTACACAGGGTCTGATTAATCCCTGCCCCTCTAAGTGCATTGAGGATGGATGGATGGGAAGTATTGTCAAAAGCACCCTGGATGTCGAGGAAAGTTGCCAAGGCAATATCCTTTTGATCCAGAGTGGCTTCAATCTTGGAAACTAGCTGATGTAGAGCAGTCTCAGTAGATTTGCCGGGTTGATAGGCAAATTGAAGAGCATGCAAGGGACTATTTCTACCCAAGTAATCTCTAATATGCCGATCAATGATTTTCTCCATAATTTTAAGAAAGAATGAAGAAAGACTGATTGGTCTGTATGACTTGGCCTGGTCATAAGTGTCCTTGCCAGGTTTTGGAATGAAAACAATCTTAGTCTTTTGCCATGTCTTTGGTATATATCCCAGGGCCAAGCTAGTTCTGTAAATTCTAGTTAGCACTGGTATGACAACCTTCTCTGCCTTCTGGATCATGATGGGCATAATTCCATCAGGCCCAGGGCATTTTAGAGGTTTAAAGGCAAAGATTGCCCATTTAACAATGTTGTAGTTTATGATATTTTTAGCGATGGTCCATTGATTGCTATTGACTCTTTGCAAAGAGCCGATGCAGTGCTCCCCTTCGTTGCTATAAATATCTCTAGCTCCCGGAAAGTGGGTCTTGGTCATAATTTCCATAACCCCTTCTCCGGAAGCAGCAAAATTACCCTCCTCGTCTTTTAGGGTACCAACCAAAATAGGTTCATCCCTTTTAAGGAGTTTCTGGAGTCTAGCTCCTTCAGAAATAGAATCTATCTCGTCACAGAACTTCCTCCAGGAGTTAATTTTGCTTTTTCTAACAAGTTTGTTATAATTAGTGAGGGCCATTTTATAGTTCTCCCATTCACCATTTTTCTTGGCTTTATTAAAAAGTTTTCTAACATTTGCTCTTTCGGCAGCTAGAGAGTCATTCCACCAAGGGCATTGGAGTTTAGCTCTTCTAGTGCGAATGGGGCAATTGTTATGATAAGAATCTAGAATACTTCTCTGCAGAAGATCTGCTGTAACTTCTAGATCATAGTTGTCTCTAATAGGTCTGTTCCCGAGCTCAACCAACCCAGTCAGTTCCTCTTGGAATTTCTTCCAGTCCGTCCTAACTGGGTCTCTGAATATGCGATCCAGACACACATTAGAGTGAATTTCAAAATGGATGTTTTGATGATCTGAGCCAGAAGGTCTGTCATCTACTTTCCAATATTTGATATTTTTACTAATCAGCGTTGTCGCTATAGTAATGTCAATTACTTCAGATCGATTGGAAGTAATAAAAGTTGGTTCGTTGCCTTCATTTAGAATATCTAACCCATAGTTTAGAATAAATTCCAAAAGGTACTCACCTCTTTTATTTGTGTCCGTACTTCCCCAGACAACATGATGAGCATTACAGTCTAGTCCTAGGACTACCTGTAAGTTGTTACCTCTGCAAAAGTTCATGAGCTTGTGCAGAGAATGGTCAGGTGGAGCCTTCTCTTCATAGGGCAGGTATCCAGAGCCAAAAACAATTTCCCTGTCCCTACCCTCTATGTTGAGTCTGACTTTCACAGCTGTCAGGTCCCTAAGAATAAATTCAGAGAGGGAAGAACCTCAATGTTTTTATGTAAGAGTATACAAGTTCTAGCGTTACCATTAGTACAATAGATAAGCTTACCTTTAGTTCCTTTGAGACCACTGATTCTCCCCCTAACCAACCAGGGTTCCTGAATCAGGGCCAGGTGTATATCCCCAGCAAGAAACTTCTTACTGAGGTTAGTAGTACCACTTCTACTGTGGTGGAGGTTGGCTTGAACTACCTTCACCCCCATCAGCAGGAGCAGGTTTGTCAAGTACTTTAGCCTGCACTTGGTGAAGTCCAATATGAAACCTATATCCCCTTACACGAAGTGTGGCAGCATCTAATTCAGGCACACTAAGAACGATGGTCCGCCCAGATGGGTCGTTCTTAATGTTAAGAACGTTCCACTCCATTGGAGTGACCCCACCGTTCTGAGCCTCGATTTTTCTCAGGAGCTCTTTAGGTTCCAGTTCACTACAGATTTTTGGCAGTTTTGCAATTATCTTGGTGGTTCTGACAAGTTTCCTTGCCTCACCCACCAAGAGTTTATGTTCCTGCCAAGGGCTTATATCACTGACATTCTGTTCCAGCCACTTTGAGCTCTCCAGATCTGCACAGTTGATAATAAGAGCCCCATTCTCAAGTTTACAGGATAGGAAGGTTGGGGCAAAACCCTCCTCATTCCTTCCTATTTTCCTGGTTAACAAGAGTTCCAGGTCATAGGCCTGTTTCTCTGTTAACCGTTTTTCCGGATGACCTTCTAAGAGCACAGCCATCTTGATCGCCGTGAGAGCCGCCCTGTAAGTAAATCCCTCAGGTCCTTCTCTCTTGGCAGCCTTTCCGACCTTGCCCTGGTTCATCCGGTTGGCAGGACGCTTCTCGCCTTTGGTTGCCTTGGGTTTTTCAACCCAAGTCCCCTCAGCGATTTTGCGCTCCTTCACCAGCTTCTTTTTCTGGGCACCAGATAGTCTCTTTTTAAGCTTGATTCTGGTCAGAGAGTCAGTCATGCTAGAGATAGCTTCCTGACTCTCACCAGAAGAAGATGGTTTGGAGGTCATTTCTACCTCCTGTGAAGGTTTCATTGCTACCCCTTCATTAGATTGTCTCTGAGTTCCCTTGTCTTTTTCAGAAAGGTCTGCTTCAGAAGTTTCTCCTGCAAATGCAGAAAAGTTTGTTATTTTTAATGTCTTTTCAGCCATATAATAACAGTTAATAAGCTCAGGTAATATGACAGTCCACCCAGCATTGCCTGAGTTACTGGGCAAGGCAATTTACTCTAGAAGTTCGCCAGGCAACTAGAGGCTCCGTTAAGACACCAATACCGCGGTGCCAATTAGCCCTAGGCACGGATCGCATAACACCAGGGTTTGCGGGAGCTGGTTCGCGGCCTCTTATTCAATATTCAAGGCTATCCTGTCATTCCTACAGGACATTCGGCAATCCACCACCAGCCGACGCGCCTGGTGGCTTGCTCAAGCCCCAGGAAGGTACGCGTACCCCCTAGGTTCTACAATTCTTAATAACATTTTGTAGCATCTTAAAAGGAAAATTGAAAAAAAATGATATTTACTTTGCTTAATTGATTAATATCATATAAAAATTTTATTACTATTACATTTTAAATATATATATATATATATATATATATATATATATATATATATATATATATATAATATAATATAATATAAACGCACAGTAAAAAAAATCTACAGAGAATAAATGTACATTATACTGTCAATGTGTCAATATTAATTCTATTCTTATATAAAGCTTCTCGTTTACAATTCTTTAAATATTAGTAGCAATATCAGAAAGACAACACTCATTGTTTAAAAGTTATAATAATTATTAAAAACTACGCAAAAAGTTACCAGAAAAGGTTTGCGTATAGGTACAAATTACAAAGATATTTGCAAATTAATTGTTTTAACCTCCGTGAGCTTGTATGAAAGGAAATTTTGCTCTTGCATTTATTTATTACTATTGATTCATTATAACTCTGGTGGCAATACAACAAATAAAATAAAAAAACATTGTTGATATGATACATTAGTACTTGCAAACAAGTAGACTTAAAATGGATTCTAAAGGAGAAGAGATTGTTCCGGACGAAAAGAAAATCAATTTAAGACAAAGGATGAAAGTAAAACTCTTCGAACAAAATTGGAAAGATAGTTTTGAGAATTCAATTCTTCTCCTCAAATAGTAATCAATAATTATAAGTCATCAAAATCTGTTATCTTAAAGCTTAGGTGTAACCGACCATCTAAATTGACTTTACGAGGAAAGATATGCATCCTGAAATCCTTACGTTTAAATCCAAAGATCACTGTATCTAAACTCACATTTGAGATTAGAGAAAGGTTTAAAAAATCTCTTTATGAATATACTATATGAAAAATTCTGGAAAAATCTGTCTATCACGACCGCGTAGCTAGTAGAAAGCTATGTATTTAAACTACCAATTAGCAAAAACGCTTACATTTTGCGGTAAGCATTTTAATAAACCTTCTGAGATTTTTGAAAAAATAATTATGTTTGATGAAAGCAAGTTTTGTAATTTTAGCGTCAAAGGGCTCATATTGAGAAAACCGAGCCCTTTGATGTGTTATGAAAACAAGATACGGCTTTTAAGAGGCAAAATTTTGTGTCTACAGTTAAACACGGTGGAGGTGGCGTAATGATTTGGGGGTACATGGCACCAAGTGGAATTGATCGACTGTCTTTTATAGACTCCACAATAGATAATATGGGATATCTAAATATATTAAAAGAAAATTTGAAGCAGAGTGCACAAGATTTGAACCTTGGCGATGACTTTTTGGTTTCAACAAGACAATGATCCAAAACACACTGCCTATAAAGTAAAGCTCTGGCTGTTACACAGTATCAAATATCAGTTGCATACTCTTCCACACTTGCCAGACTTAACCCCATGGAGTATTTATTGGGGATATTGGAAAGCAATATTTGGCAGCATAGCATAAAATGGAAAAATTTGCCATAAAGAGTAATTAGGATGGAATGGAATAATAACTCATCTGCAGAAACCGCCAACCTAATTCACTCTAATCTTAAATGATTGGAAGAGGTTCTTAGACATGAAGGTTTTCCAACCAGACATTAAAATTTAATTGAAAGCCCATGGAAGCTATTCTTTAAAGACTTTTCTGATCCGTACGCAAACTTTTTCTGACTGCTTTTTATGTAATTTTTAATTATTATTATTATATAAATTTGAAACAATATGCGTTACTTTTATGAAATTGTTGCTGATATTTAAGGAATTGTTAAAGAAAAGCATTATATAAAAATTGAATTAATGTTGATTATATAATATCATATTCTCTGTAGAATGTTTACAGTACGCAGAATTTTCTGTCAAGTATATATATATATATATATATATATATATATATATATATATATATATATATATATATATATATATATATATATATATATATATATATATATATATATATATATATATATATATATATATATATATATATATATATATATATATATATATATATATATATATATATATATATATTATATATAATATATATATATATATTGCATTATTTTTTGTCTCTAATTTATGCCGAGCTGGCAGCCGAATGGTTAGCGCTCTTACCTTCGGTTCAACAGTTCGTGGGTTCGAATCCCACCTTGGGCATGGATGTTTGTAGTGGTTCGGAATCCACTTTAAGCCGCTGAAGTCCCGGTCCAATTAGCCCTCGTGTGCAAAAAATGACCGTTGAGCGACAAAGAAACCAGTCTCTAATTTATTTTGCGTATCAACTTCTTTAAGATAAAATATATTTATTTTATAATAGGTCTTTATTTTGACAAATTTTGATTGCTTGAATACATAAATTAAAGAATAATTTTTATTTTAGCATTCATTATTTAGGCGATTCTTTTAATATTGAACATTATTAGCAATAAATATATTTTTTAATAAATTTTAAAAAAAAATTTAAAGGATGGATTTTAGCAGTTGATTGTGAAACAAAATATATTTCTTGTAGCAGGAAGTTTTCAAATGGTTGCTTACAAAAGAACACACATTTTACTAATGTTTGTGAAATAACTTTAAGCATATTTATTGTGATTTTTATCGTTTTGATTCATTTTTAAATTTTATATAAATAATCAAAATTTATTATTTCTATATATATATGCATATAAGCAGTAAATGAGCTTTTACTTTCAAAACATGAAAATAAATATATTGTTAAAACTTCAACATTTACACTGTAGTTAATTCAGAATTATTATGACTGCAAATTTTTGATTAATATAATATTGGGTTGGCAACTAAGTAATTGCGGATTTCTTTTAGAAAATCAAAGAAAATTTTTCATGGATCTAAATAACTTTATTCTGTAATGTATTGCCCATTTTGATCAATGATTATTTGCCATCTTTCAGGCAGCATCATAATCTCACGTTCATAAAACTTCTGGTTTTTATTAGTAAAAAACTGAATAAGGTACGATTTGACATCATCATCATTATTGAAATTTTTACCATTCAAGGAGTTTTGTTAAGATCGAAACAAAAAGTAATTAGATGGTGCAAGGTCAGGACTATATGGTGGATGTGACAAAACATCCCAATCAAGCTTTAATAATTTTTGTCGAGTGACGAAAGATGTGTGTGGTCTTGCGTTGCCATGATGGAATACAACACCTTTCCGATTTGCCATTTCGGGCCGCTTTACTTCAACTATCATTGTTTAATTTCATTAGTTGTTCAATGTAGACATCAGAACTGATCGTTCGGTTGGTTGGTAAGAGTTCAAAGTAGATATTTCCTTTTTAATCCCATTAAACTGATAACAAAACCTTCTTTTGATGAATATCAGCTTTTGATGTTGTTTGAGTTGGTTCACCTAGCCTGCTCCACGATCTTTTCCGTTTGATATTGTTGTAAACAACCCATTTTTCATCGCCAGTTATCAGTCTTTTTAAAAATGGATCATTTTCATTACGTTTCTTTAGCAAATCGCAGCTGTTAATGCGTTGCTTTAAATGCGTTTCTTTCAGTTCGTGAGGAACCCATGTATCGAGTTTTTGAGCATAGCCAAGTTGTTTTAAATGGTTTTCAATGCATGTATGTGATACATGAAGCTTCTGTGCAATCTCATGTGTTGTTCTGTGACGATCCGAATCGATAATTCCTTTGATTAGGTCGTCATCAACTTCAACTGGATGACCAGAGCGTTTTTCATCTTTGAATGAAAAATAACCAGAACGAAATTTGGCAAATCAATTTTGACACTGCCGTTCTTTTAAGGCTTCGTTACCATAAACAGCACATAACTTTTTATGAGCTAGCGATGCGTTTTTCCCTTTGCGGAAATAAAAAAGCAAAATATGACTAAAATGTTCCTTTTGATTTTCCATTTTTCAACTACGCAACTGAGCAAAAAACTTTTTTTCTGATTGACAGCTGAATTGCCAACTATCAAATAACAAAATGTGTTCGACATTTGTACTACGTCTGCAAACCTAAAAATTCAACTGAAGCCATCTATGAGTGAAATCTGCAATTACTTAGTTGACAACCCAATAGTTTGTATATATTCTCCTTTGAACTGTTTGGAATTACTTTAAAAAATTTCCTTTTACTTCTACTTACACTTTAAAACTTAAATAAAATATTTATTTTTCCAAAGGATTATATAATTTCATATTTTTAAATAAATCAGGTATAAAAATAAGTGCATAATATCATCATTTTCAAAAAAAAAAAACAATCACGCAACATAATATAAATTCTAAATTTATTGAGAAAAAAATAGTTTCTTTAGTTGATTCTTGACCAATTAATGCAATTTCCTTTTTATATTTAAATTATAGTCTTAATGAGCTTTTAGTGTTTTTGAAGAATACGAAATATAACTAGCAGTAAGGACACATTTAAAATTACATGGAATTACATGAGCAAAAGACATATCAAGAAAACTTCTCAAGCATGAGTAATTGAGAAAATAAAATTTATGAGCTGAAATTTTATGTTAAGAAAGAAATTGCATTCTGTCGCAATAATATATATATATATATATATATATATATATATATATATATATATATATATATATCTTTCATTATACAAATTTTAAAATAAATCGTTTTATTCTAATAGCTTTAGAAAAGGGAAGGAAGTAACTGCGTTCACATGGAAACTAAAAATTATTTTCAGAAATAGTTTCTATGTAATGATTTGAAGCAATCATATGCAAATACATAAGTTACATTTTGATAATATTAAAATTAAATATGAAAATATGTTTCGAACATTCGTAATTAAAAAAAACATCGTCGTGTATAATGGCAACTAGCATGTTTGCTTCAGCTTTTAGCACCAACGTAAAATAAAAGTATATCAATAAATTATGAATTGAATGTTTTTCTCCCTTCCCAAACTTGACGGTTGGGTTTCTAATTTCTATCAAAAAACGCTTCTGAAACTGTATTACTTAAATGACTCTTATTCCTGGACAGTTTTCATGGGCAACCACTTTTACGATGATAACAGTTTGTTCGGCCATTACAGTGCCATAAAAAGCCCCGCTTTTGACGAAGAATTTCTTGGGAATCATGGCACAGCTAAAGAAGGAGCATGTCGGCATAGAAATAAATCTTTTCTTCTGTTCCCGGGTGAACAAAGAATTACGGAAGATAGAAGGTCGTAAAAGAGAAGAAAAAGCTATGTTATCACAAAGTTGGGAAAAGACTTTTTTCCACATCAAACTCTTGCAAATGTGCAAAGAGTTCTTAATAAGACTTATAAGAATATTTTCCCTGATATTATGTTCAGTTTTATGAATTATTTTTAGCATTGCACAATTAACAAACTTTAATTTCAATATATACATACAGAAAATTGGTGAATTTTATTTTTATTAATTACTTTGTGGTTACGAGATTAATTAGATTTGAAAGTGAATTTCTAAAGATAAGCTATAATCAAATGAAGCATACAGATTACAAAGGATTAGCTATAGTTAAGAAGTATTCTTACATTTTATATAACATAACATTTACACAAGTACTGATACAGACTTATAAATATATATTTTAGTAATAATATTCTACAACCAGGGTTTTTTCTTTATTTGAAGAAAATAATTTTATCCACTTTGATATGAAAAACAAAAATATTTAACTTATCTAAAATTTTTACCACAAGAAACCACAATAATTAGTATTTTACCACAATAATGTGTGTATTTCAGGTTAATTCTGGCCATTAATATTTAT
>CM075862.1:857040-1022383 GCA_037975125.1 Latrodectus hesperus
ACTGGACGATACCTCCTTTAAATTTTTCCGTCCAAATTGTTGCTTAGAAAATATTTTCTGTCATTTCTTTTATGACTAAGCGTGTACCGTTACATAATTGAGGTGGGTTTAAATTACGTAGAAGAATAATTGGTGAACCAATTTTCAATTGAAGATTATGTGGTGGCCTTCCTGGCATATCCAGAGAATTCAAAAATTCAGTTGGAAAGTTTACGGCTTCGTTTTCATCAATAACTGTGTCGATTGATTTAAGAGACATCAAATCACCGGGCAACATCTGTTGTATATTAAAGTTAATTTCGTTCGCATCAAAGTTTCTTGCTGCCAAAATAGCACGATTACCGAGCCAATTATCAAATTATAAAATAAAAATAAAAAATATAAGTCTATAAAGAAATACTTACATGTTTTCGAGGTGGTATGAAAATTAGTAGAGAAAATCAGTAATAAATAAAATTTTATTTTACTATTTATAATATTAAAAATATTCAAATTGAACACTACACAATAATAATACAATACAAAGAATAATTATAAAAATGATTCACGAAAAATTGTTACAGTATGATTATACACCATGAAAATATATGTAAATTCTATATTCAACCACGCGCTTGCGCTCACACGCTAATTTACTCTGGGAGGTACTATAATCTAGAAAAATAAACACGTCGCCATCTGCCGAATACCTGTGTAACTTAGATGCTAAACCGCCACCTATTAGGAACTTACAGAACTAACTGATAAATAAACACTAATATCGTATAATAAATATTGAGATCAATAATTAAGAGATAAAAACTATTCTATCTTTTAAGTTGGGCTATATTATAAATGGTTACAAAATTTTATCAAAATCGGTTCAGTAGTTTCGGAGTTTATCGCGAACAAACATCATGACACACGTAATTTTTATGTACAGGGTGATTATAAAAAAACTTTGCCAAGATCTGCACTTCTAGCGTCCATTCTATTTAACCGATCAAGATGATACTTCAAATATAGTTCTTTTGAGATATGCGCTCGAGATTCTGTGAATGGCAACACAGTGGCCCTCGCGGTTACAGTTATAGTGACAGAAACTCGAAATTTTCGAATGGCAACGCCTACTTTTTACCATCGCAAAATGTTCAGCACATGCGAAAACCCTAAATAGCGTTGAAACGGTACCGATATGTCCGAAAACCGACGTGTTAAACACATACAAACAGTTCTTCAAGGCGCACGGAGGAATAATGCATACGACAGAGACAAGACACTGCTCAATGATGAGAACACATAGAGAAAAAATCTTTATTAATTTCAAACATTTTCCACATGAGTGCCATCACATGCAATTACGCACGCATTGCATGCGGGAGACGGTGGACAATGTCGCTGCACGCAACATGGCACGAGGGATGTTTCCAATCTCACGCCGTATAGAATCCTTTAAGTCCGACAATGTTTGAGGATTGCACAGATAAACTCTGGATTTGAGATAGCCCCAAAACCAGAAATCCATAGGCGTCAGATCTGGGGATCGCGCAGGCCACGGAAAAGGATAATAGCGTGAGATGATGCGATCACCAAAATGCTGATCCAGGAGCCTTTTAACTGACCTCGCTATATGTGGAGGTGCGCCATCTTGCATCCAAACAATGTCATTGAGTGCATTCAGCCGACGCAACTCCGGTAAGACATAATTTTTCAGCATGGCTGCATACCGAGGGCCCGTTACAGAACATGTTGCAGGGCCAGTCGGGGTCGTTTCCTCAAAGAAGAACGGGCCCAGAACAAATGTAGCTGTAATGCCGCACCACGCAGTCACTTTGGCGTCAAATAATGGTACTGGCGCCACAGCATGAGGATTCGTCTCTCCCCAGTGCACACAATTCTTTGTGTTAATGCTGCCATTTAAGGTGAAATGCGCCTCGTCTGTCCATAGTATGCGAAGTGGCCAGTCGTTATCCGCATCATATCGTAACAAAAATGCATTTGCGAAGTCCAGACGTTGTTGTGGGGCACCCGGCTCCAACATCTGGACGCGCTAGAACCGATAGGGAAACATGTGAAGTACCGAGCGCAAGAGCTTGCGGACCGTTGAGTTCGATATATCCAACACGCGCGCTATGCCTCTTGCGGTTTCTGTGTGTCCTGCAGTCACTGTATGGTGCACTTCCATGACAACGTCCTCAGAAACAGTTGGCCGTCCGGAGCGCTGTTTGTCACAGGTGCAGCCTGTATCTTCGAATTTCCACACTAAATCACGCAGAGCTTGCAGAGTACATGGGCCGCATCGTTGTCGATGATTGCGGCGATACACACGCAAGGCTTCCGCAGCGTTCATCCCATTTTGGTAATAGAGTTTGATCAATTCACCGCGAACTTTCCTAGGAAGACTCATATCGTCGGCATGTGCGAGTTCCCGAATGACGACTTCGCATACCCGCTTGGTATTTTATAGGTTTCCTACGCTGAATATCTGGCGACCGGCGTTCTGTGATTGGTTTCTTGACTCTTTCACATGCAAATTTATTGCGTGCGCCCAGATCGTGTTTTATTGGCCGGTTTTCAGAACTCTTTTTTGTGTTTGCAGAACACGTCCGTTTTTAGACATATCGGTACCAAATCCAGAGTTTATCTGCGCAATCCTCAAACATTGTCGGACTTAAAGGATTCTATACGGCGTGAGATTGGAAACATCCCTCGTGCCATGTTGCGTGCAGCGACATTGTCCACCGTCTCCCGCATGCAATGCGTAATTGCCTGTGATGGCACTCATGTGGAAAATGTTTGAAATTAATAAAGATTTTTTTCTCTATGTCTTCTCATCATTGAGCAGTGTCTTGTCTCTGTCGTATGCATTATTCCTCCGTGCGCCTAAGAACTGTTTGTATGTGTATAACACGTCGGTTTTCGGACATATCGGTACCGTTTCAACGCTATTTAGGGTTTTCGCATGTGCTGAACATTTTGCGATGGTAAAAAGTAGACGTTGCAATTCGAAAATTTTGAGTTTCTCTCACTATAACTGTAACCGCGAGGGCCACTGTGTTGCCATTCACAGAATCCCGAGCGCATATCTCAAAAGAACTATATTTGAAATATCATCTTGATCGGTTACATAGAATGGACGCTAGAAGTGCACATGTTGGCAAAGTTTTTTTTATAATCACCCTGCATATAGAATTGTTGACCCAGCCACGCTTTGCTGTGGCTAAGTAATTATAATACATTGCATGAATTTTTTACTAACTCTTTGGTACAATCAAATTAATATTTTCTAAAAAATTTAAAATAGGTTCATTCTTATGAGATTAAAAATAAAACGTTTCACCAAAATTTAAAAGTAATAGGTAAAGTATCGAAATTTTGAAATTAAGCATAAATCAACATATACTTTCTGAATTTACATTTTATTCATCTTATATTAAATTATAGTTTGTAATCAGTGACTTACTGTTATAAAATATACTATATAAATTAAAAACATCTAAAAATAAATTGTTACAAATGAGGTAGATAACATTGACATAGAACTATTATTTTTTCAATTTTAAATTATTAAAACTAAAAATTTTTTCCGCTGTATAATACTGAAATAAAAAAATTAAAAGAATTTATTATTTGAATAAATAAATTAGATCAAAATGTACTGCTGAATAAATTAATAATTATCAAATTATAAAATAAAAATAAATAAAAGGCTATCGAGAAATACTTACATGTTTTGGAGGTGGTATGAAAATTAGTAGAGAAAAACAGTAATAAATAAAATTTTATTTTACTATTTATAATATTAAAAATATTCAAACTGAAGAACACTGCACAATAATAACACAATCCAAAGTATAATTATGAAAATGATTCACGAAAATTTGTTATAGTATGATTATACATCATGAAAATATTTGTAAAGTCTATATTTAACCACGCGCTAGTGCGCGCACGTTAATTTTCTCGAAGATGGTATAATCTAGAAAAATAAACACGTCGCCATCTGCCGAATACCTGTGCAACTTAGATGCTAAACCGCCACCTATTAGGAACTTACAGAACTAACCAATAAATAAACACTAATGTCATATAATAAATATTGAGATCAATATAATTAAGAGATAAAAACTATTCTATCATTTAAGTTGGACCATATTATAAATGATTACAAAATTTTATCAAAATCCGTTCAGTAGTTTTGGAGTTTATCGGGAACATACATCGTGACACGAAATTTTTATGTATATAGATATATATAATACTCATTGCCTTTTTTATTAAATTTAAATTACAGTTGATTTTGATTCAAATTTTGCTGAGAGATCTACCATGATTTAGGTTATAAACTTTTTTAAAATTGCAGTTTCTAATGGTTCTTTTTCTTTGTAAGCATTTTTTTCAATGTATGCAGAAAAACACTAAAATGCTGAAAATTTAAGAAACTGTTTAAAATTTATTTAAATGATATTATAAAATTTATATACAGGGTTAGCAAGAAATAAGTTTCCCACTTCAGAGGGCTGTAGAATACGTTCTATTTGTCCAAATGAGATAAAATTTGAACTACAGATAATACAAATGATGCGCTTGACATTTCTTTAAAAAATAGTACAAAATTTCGCCGATAGATGGCGCTGTAATAAACATAAAAACTTTTGATATGCTTTATAAATGTTAAATAATAAAAATAAAAATGTAGCATTACAACTGTTCAATATGTCCCCTTCATTTTCAACAATGTGCTCTAATCGCAGAACCATATTTTCGACAATAGACCGGAGTGAGTCTGTCGGAATATCAAGGATATGGCGCCGAATGCTGTCCTTCAGATCTGGTAAAGATGCTGGCCTTTTATGGTAGACATTGTCCTTCAAATTATTTTGTACTATTTTTTTAATAAATGTCAAGCGCATCATTTGAATTATCTGTAGTTCAAATTTTATCTCATTTTGACAAATAGAACGTATTCTACAGCCCTCTGAAGTGGGAAACTTATTTCTTGCTAACCCTGTATTTAAACAGTCCCTTATTAAGTATTTCAAAATATAGAGTAGAATTTTCTATTTATATGATGGTCTGCTATTAAAAACAGGCTAATTAATACTGGATTAGATATAAATTATCTATTATTAGAGTTATCTATTATTATATAACATAATCTATTATTAGAAAAAAATATAATCTGGATTAAACAAACTGGATTAGAAAATTACAACACTATAGTTTTCTAAAGAATTGTCAAACATTGAAGATTAAATTATTAAATTCTCTGAGCACACTGATATCTAATTATATTTAGAGTACCTTGTAAGCTTATTTGATTTTAACATAACATTTTAGAAGCATCTAGTAAAACCAGTATAACAGCCTTTATAAAAACTTTTGCTGATAATACTGATCTGTTTTCTTCCATATTTAAAGCAAATAAAATATTTGCTTAATATTAGGTAATACTAAATTTTAAAGTATCAGACAAACAACAAGTTATCTCTCAACTATAATTTACCTTCATAAGTATTTTTCACAAAAATATAATATTTTAAATAATTTATTATTTTTAATTTCAATGAATTTCAAGACGCATCATCAGAAAATAAAAAACGTTTTGAACAAAATTTAAACTAGTATGGAATTTAAAATTGCGAATTGATGTATACAAAGATTTTCAGATACCGTATGTGTGTGAATTTTTGATACCATACGTAATATGTAAATGTTAAAAATATAAGTTGCATTTCAAATGAAAGAATGAGTCTTTCAGCATTTTTTTAGTATCAATAGTAAAATAATTGATATCAGCATCACCCATCAACCACTTTTAAATTATATGAAACACATGGGTAGAAATATTTACCTAAGCAGTGCTTCATTTATTTCTAAGAAACGCTTCTGGTTATTGAAGTTCTTTTCTTCATATATAAAGTTGTTCCGAAGACATCTTGAAGCAAGAAACCTTGCCAAAAAATAAGGAACTATCCTACAATCAAATGCTGTACCATATTCATTTGAAATTAAAATGGAATTTAAATCCAACATGAAGTAAAAGTTTAAATAAACTTTTAATATGTGATACGCATAATTCTTAAAGGGGTAGTTTGGAAGGGAACTCAATAGTAAAACCTAAGAATAATTTGAAAGCTTCTAATCCGTAATAAATTTTTGAATTTGGACTGATGTAGTATAATCAAATGTAAGTAACTCACAGAAAATAAGAATCGATAATAAGAAAGTAACATTAGGTATTGCAGATTCCGTGAAGTCATAATCATTTAAGAATTTACATGATACTATTATTAGTAAAATAAAAATTCATAAAATTCTGCCAAATTCTGCAAAATAAATTATTATAACTAAAATTTATTATATTCAAACATTTTAAAGTAAAAATATCGATTAATTTAAATGCATATATATTTCTTACTAAGAAACTTTTCAATGAACTCTAAAATGTCAGACTACTTTTCATTTATAATATCGTTCTTAACATATCCGTAGTTAATATGATTAATTTTATTTACTGGTTTATGACGTTATTTGTGCACTCATTCCCAATTCTATTACTTCAAAAGCATATTATAATTGAAATATTCACTGTATCATAAATTACATTACGTATGTTGTCATCATGAATTTATTTAATATTCCTTATTTCTTCTAATTTTATCAGAAACATAAATTTAGAGCTCCAACAGTTGCTAAAGTAAAAAATTTATCAATAATTAGATAAAACTCAGCTTTTAATATAAACTTAGCTTTTCTAAGCAAAACAGGCATTTTATGGTTTTTAGGGTATTTAGTTAATCATTGTTAAGGTTTTATATATATATATATATATATACATATATATATATATATATATATATATATATATATATATATATATATATATATATATATATATATATATATATATATATATATATATATATATATATATATATATATAATGTTTAAAAATACACGTTTAGTAAATAAGAAAACAAATTTAGTTTAGATCTATATTTCTTTAAAAAAAATTTAGTATAGTAATCATTAATTTCTACTGGGAACAGTTTTATCTGTAAAACAGTACAACACTTTATTGGTTAACAAAAAATAAGAATGCTAATGAGTAAACTCGAAATATATTAAAAGGAAATCCCGAAGGCAAATTTGTGATTTTCTCACATTTAATTATGAGTCGTATAAAAAGTTAAACTATACGAACAATTTTAAATATTTGAAATAAAAAAGATCATTAGGTAAAAAGAAGTTTGTTGCGTGTTTATTTCAAAATATCTGCATTTGGTGCTCTAAAACACCCTTATACATAGACGACATAGACGGAAATAATAAATGAGTAAGAATAAAGAAGAAAAAATATATTTTAGCACAAGTAAATTGATTAGAAGTACATATTGATAGCTCATAGTTAATTTTTGATTACCAAAACAATTGGATCATGTTTTCTATCAAAGATTCTAAGCAACTGCGAAATTTTAAGTGAAATTCTTGAAACCATTAGTGTAGTGTCACAAGAAAGACATTTAATGTAGAAAACATTTTAGATGTTTTTTTTACCTGAAATAATGCCTGTGATGATGATTGTTACAAATGATATATTTTTGTTTAAAAAATAAAGTGAGGAGTAAGAAAACATACACCCATTTTCTCTGATGACCATGGTAGTAACAGAAATTTGTAGAATGCATGGTAGTAATTGTAGAATGCTTTAGTTTTCTTTTCAACTGAGGTATAATACATTAAATATCTGATATTTTGAATGAAATTTTTTATCATCTTTTGCTATAAATATCAAAAGTGTGCGCTGAATTTTATTCCTATATTTTATTCTGTAAATTATTCGTAAGTATTTTTGAATTTAGATACGGAATTATATAAGATTAACTTTAAGGCCTGAATATAATCACTTTGTTATTAATGTTTTACGACTGCAAAATGTTCATCAGATAAATATAAATCCCGTAAAACATTTGAAGCATTTATAGCAGCTAAAATAATTAAATTTTGCCTGTACTTCTATTCCAAAAGAAATAACAATTCTTAATTGCACAAGTTTTAAATCGTCTTAACATAACATTTTCTTGTGAAAATGTTACTACATAAGCGTTAAATTACACTGGTTAACAAAAAATTATTTTTCTTTTCTTTCACAGGGACTAAATAAACGGAATCCTATTTACATTGCCTTACTGAATTCAAACATCTGAAATTTTTTTCATCAGGCAGAGTTTCTTATGATACACACATTTTGAAAGTTCAACAAAAATTGATACTTAGGAAACACTTAATGATAAATAATGTTCTGAGTTATGTAAAAATGTGTATATTTTGATTTTTTGCTATATTTGCATTTGTGGTGTTCCTATTTTTAGTCCATCAATAGTCGGCCAGCATATGGGAAATCCACTTGGCTTTTTACGTCTTTTTCATGATAGCAATTTGCTTAGAAGAATACGCTCACCATGCTTATCAGACACAGCCTCAAGATTCTCAGGGAAAACTGTCTTGATGGAAGCCTTAAAAATGAATTTTTAACTACATGATGCGGCCTTTCGCTTTGCAAGAAGCCAAAAGATCACTCCTTATTTCTTTATTGTTTTCTTCTTTATTATTGCCAAACAAAATCCACAGAAAATATTTTGGACTGATTTCTCCAAGCATTGTTTTTCGGTGATTTAATAGTTCCACAAAATGTCCCTCATATGATATTATTGACCTTATTTGTTGTCCATTAAATAGTCTATTCAATTTTGCATCCGTTATTTTAGGAAATTTAAATTTCATATGCATAAAAGTAGCACAAATTTTGCTTTTGTCCATAGTTTTTACAAAATTTTTCATGAGCCCCAATTTTATATGTAGATGAGGTAAAAACATCTTTTAGGGAACTACTAAAGGAGTATTTTATACCTTTTTATGTCCTCGAATAAGAAATTCCCATTTAGGATACTGTTTCTTTATGTAATAAGACTTTCTGTCCCTGCTGTCCCATTCATATAAAAACAACAAATTTGTGTGTGTCTAAGCTGCAAACCTAACTATAAAGTTATTATCTCAAGTCACCACATATGTTCTAATTATATATAATTTTTCCTTACAACATTTTCCTAATTTTATGTGTTTCTTTCATATCACTAGCATGTGTAATAGGTATTGGTGGTAATTCATTTCCACTCTGCAGTATTACAATCTTCAAACTAACTTTCGATGAGTCTATAAATAATTGCCACTTATAACGCTAGTATTGATATCTAAGAGCCCCTATTATTGAGGAAACATTATTACAAAGAACTGCATTATAATAGTTAGAGAAGTAGTCTTTAAAATGTGGATTACTATAAACGCTTGTGTGTTTATTACGTCTTCCTAAAGTAGATTCTAGTCTTTGAGTTTAGAACTTAAAAGCTCTGCTGACTAATTAGACAAAAATATTCCCTTATAATGTCATTAAGATATTGTTGAGGTAAGAGAGAGTCTCTGATGAACTACCTAAAGAAGGGTCAAATTTCTCCTTTCCTTCCCCTTCAATGTAAGCTTAGTCGGAGTACACTTTGGTACAAGATACTGAAGCACAGATCTCATTGCAGATGCAACGCAGGATATGTACTGTTATATCTTGTTTCGGACATTATTTCTCTAATGTTTGTAATGCTGAAGTAAAAGCGAGTTCAATGGTGTGACTAATTTTTCAGAAAAATCATAGATACTGAAAACGGCGCATGAAAAATATCATTTATCCATATCGTCAGAATCCTAACACCTGATACACAACATGTGTCTGGAGCAAGGTTCTTATAAAAATCTCCAGTTTTACAACCGGGAACAGTACATAACACTTTTTTCCCAAATGGTGTTCAGTATCATTTTTGAGAAATTAATGTCATTTCTACACAGTTGTATTGGAAGTTGTTTGGTTTATTTACACGTTTTCTTTGTCTATTAAAAAGTGTATAAAACTTAAAACAAAAAAAAAACAGTAATGCAATTTCTTGCAAATTGTTGTTTTTGATTTGATTTATTTGTCCTAGTAAGCTGCTAACTCCTGCAGATACATCTATGTTATATTAATAAATGTATCGTAATACTCATTTTGTACAATGTTAAGCAAGTTGTTAATAATAGGGTATTCTTCATCCCTTTTAAATATTGACAGATGATAATTATCATCTGTTTAGGAATTAACTCTAAAAAATAATTACGTTTAGCATTTCAAGAATATTTGTATTTTTAATTTCTTGTGGGAATTAAGAATGATTATCTTCATTTACTTCTAATTTGTGAATAATACTATATCCTCAAGACCCATTATACATTTTCTTCTGCCATTAAATTTCTTTGCTGAGATTATTTTATGTTTTTTGTCCATGGTATTTTATAAAATTACAAGCCTTATGATTAATCAATTTAGACTTATTTAAAAAAATTAAGGTTTCCTGCTTAAATATTGAATTAATAATAACGTAAGCATAATAACGTTAGAATAAATAATAACGTAAGCATGAGCTTTACTATTTTCAATGATTTAAAAATTTAACAGTTTGCATTAGCAGGGAATTTTATTGTTAATAATAATAAAGATTGTTTTCATGAAAATTAATAACATGTATTCTAAATAGGCTTATATTAAAATTATGTTGGCACAAGTGAATGTTTAGAATAGTAATGCGTATTTATTTATATGGGATTAATGGTGATCTTTACGAAAATAGAATGTCAAAAAAATAAAAATACAGCTTTACAGAAAAGAAATGCAGCTTTTGAAAAATAACAAATTAGATTTTGAAGATGTTTAACAACTTTAAAAAAACCATTTATTTAGGCTAAATGAAATTATGATACATTAGAAACTGCTCTATAATAATGATAAACCCCATATCGAGTCTCAAATATTTTATGTACATAAATTTTTGAAATATTTAAGGATTTGAAATTTAATTTATACTTAAAATATTAAATTATATTTTCATATTTTGAAGCCAAGTACCATATTATATAGATGGGTTAACGGAAAAATATGATTAAACTGAGAAACTTTTTATAAAATATTTCACATTAATTAAAATATTTCCAATCTATATAGTTTCTTTGTATGTATTATTTTGATTGTTTGTAAAAGATGAAATATGGACTAATTGTTTGATACATTATGAATTTATTTCTTTAGATTTTTTAAAACTTTGTCTAAAATTCTCTTTAATTGGTTTTCTTTTAATTATCGGGTGTCTATGAATCTAATATAGTGATTACTGTTGAGAATAATTAAAGATTTTAATTTTTATCGTTTTCTTAAATAAGCATTTTAATACCTTTAACCATCTTGTTTTATCTCTCTAATCTTTTTTATAATATATTTTTAGTAAAAGTATGAAGCTTTTATGTTTAAATACTACTTTAACGATATATATATATATATATATATATATATATATATATATATATATATATATATATATATATATATATATATATATATATATATATATATATATATATATATATATATATATATATCCGTTTATAGGGCGGGCCACATTCATACAACAATACAGACATGCCCGAACCGGGATTCGAACCCGGGACCAACAGCTCAGTAGTCAGGAACGCTAACCACTCAGACTATCGGTCGGCATTAAATAAATACTAAAAGTTATTATTCGTGTACGCACACACACATCAGAATAGAAATAGAAAAGGAAAATTTGAACTGGGTAAACATATTGTGTGTAAATATTTGAAACAAAATTATTGTCCAATATTTACTTGTAATAGTTACATATTGCACAAGCTTCTAAAATCATACTTGAATTATATAAATTTATTATACTGTTTTTTTATTTTCCAAAAAAAATATAATTTCTTATATACGTTGGTATTTACAACCAAACTTTTATTTTGTCTACACAAATAGATTATTATTTATTTTAAAAAAGATACTTAAAGAAGGGATGCTAAGATGTACAGCTAATTTAGGAGCGAAAAACATAATATTTGCTTGTAAGTAATGCCCGCAAATACATTAAAATTTGTCGAATTTTTTACAAATGAAAATTCTTTCTAAAATATAAATTAATTTTCAGTTGCATGCGTACAAATTGTAAACTGGATTAATAAATTTTAAATTTAGTAATAATACCAAAAACACAAATTGAATTACATAAAATGATGTATACAGTTTCTATAAAAATAAATCAACCAAACAATTCATATATTTTTATTCCAAATAGTTTATTATAATGCATGTTAAGAAGAATATACTTTTCATTCATTTAACTGTATCACAAATTTATTCTCTTCACTTTTGAAATCCTCAACAGCATAAGTCCAAGTCTTCTAGAAGATACTTTCTAAACATATATCATTTAAGTTATATTTTCTAAAGAACTAAAGTGTTATGGCCAGCTATTTTTGCAAAAATAATGATTTGACCATTCACAGTGTTACAAAGAAAAACATTAGTTTCAGAAAGGAATATTTTAGCAGCCATACCATCAAAAAAGATAGAATTTTCCATGTAGAAAAATTTTCACTCCTTCTCAGGTGTTCAAGAAAACTACGAAATATTGAAATCCTTTCAAAAAGAGAAAAAAAAGTTCTAGAAAGATTTAAAAAAATTTTTTTTTACATATTTTGGCAAATGCTCAAAACCTTAACAAGATTTACAATTGCTTTCCTTTTAATATATTTTTGCTGCACATTTCTTCCTCTTCTGGAACTTGTTAAAATTTAATCTCGTAGGATTTGGATGTCGAAGATTGGTGATTTTTCCACTGAATTAATCGCTGACTTTCAGAGTGAAAGACTAATTGGGATTCGCGACGAAACTCTGGCAAAGAACTTGAAAGAAAGCTTGAGTGATGTTCGCTTACATCGGTTTTCTAATTAAGGCTCCTGTGTGCGAATGCAATTTCCAATTAGAGAAGTACTCATTACTGAAAAGCGTACTTAAGCATAATTTTTGGCAAAATTAATGGCTCTTTTAGCAAGAGAGTTTCTTAATAATAATGATAAAACTAATATTTAAAGGAAAATTTAAGTAACATTTTTATTAGCTCAGGTAACTTTATAACTGAATTACCTTGGTACAAATGCTGTTAAAATTGCGTTTCTAATTTATCCTCAATTGTAAAAATAATACAGGAAATCACACTTTTGTAAAGTGCAACATATTATTATTACAGATATTGAAAATATTACATATGCTTACGGGGATAAAAACTTCACTTATATAAATACCATTTGGGAAGATAATAAATATTGCAAATAAATTTGTACTAAATATTGGGTGCATAGAAAAATTTTTATTTTTAAGAGTTTTTTCAATTTTTGAAACAATTTTTTATAATTGTTTGGTATTTAAAAAATATTAACATATTTTATGATAAGGAATCTAAACACAAAAATTCTTTTGAAGAACTTAATCTAAATATAAATTTATGAAACAATAGATTGAGTTTTTCATAAAAATTGAAAATTTTACAATATTTTAAACAAATTCTGGTTTATTTTTGGTATTTTTATTATTTTTTTATTTATTATTTGATTTTTTTTTTGGTATTTTTATATTATGGGGAAAAGTCTTAAGTTTCCCTTAATTTATCTAGCAGAAACTTGTGCGTGTGTGAATACGATGAAAAAAGTAAAATTTTTCAAAAAGTCGTATTTTATTACCTTGATAGTATGCTTATAACAAAATTTTAATCTATTTAGGATCGAAATAAACAGGATATTAAATATATTTTTATTATTAAAGCATCCATCCTCACAAATGTCCTTTAAAGTTTATGTTTATTACAAACTAACATTTGAATTTATTTAAAAATGCATAAACTAACTTTTGAAAAGTTTTAAAATAAAGATTAGTCAACTGAAAATGAAAGTCAAAAATTGAGTTCAACAAAAGAACATTTTTAAACAGTAACAGATCATAAATTTGACATGTGCAGTTCACATGTAGCAGTACTTGGCGAAAAGCTTTCGCAAAAAACATTTGCTCTGCAAAAATACTGAAATGAGTTCAGTCCACGGAGCATTCGTAGAGTTGGTAAACATGCATTTTTTTCAAACAAAAAATATAAACAGATTTAGAGAAAAACAAGAAAAAGTAGCAGATAAAATGCGAACCATTTCTTATGTCGGGTTCAGTGTAGAGTTGGGTACGCTTCTTGTTTTGGCGAAAAATTTGGTCATAAATATTGGCAATAAAATTTGATTTCTGGCAACCCTATCTTACTTTAGCTTTTGTATAGTGGAAGTAGTCATCTTGTTAGGCAATCTTAAGTCAAACATTACCAATAAACTAAAAAATTGTAAACTTTTATCTTTACGTCAATGTTGCTCAACTAATGTATACGAAAATGATTAAAATAGCTGATGTGAGGGGCTATAATTTTGATTATCTTACTTAAAACAGATGTTGTCCATAAAAACATACAATGTACAATATTTTCAATTATCGGCCGAAATGAAACATGTTGATACGTCGGCATTACATCTAAATACATAATTAATTCTGCATTTCATTATTCAAGAGAGAGAATCAACCTGAATATAATTACAGTTGAGTCGAAGAATTATATTATAAATCTAAAATGAAAAGATCCAAAATTACGTTCATTCAAAACAAAACAAATTATTTTTAATGAAATAGTCGTTAATATGTGATTTGACTCAATATTACAAATACAAGAATAAATAAGTAAATGCCGGATTGTACAGTTATACAAATATACCAATTCTACTAGAATAAAATAGATATTTATTTTACAGATTATACGAAAACACTAGGTTATAATACACACTCATAATTACAAAATTTTTATAATCATATCCAACATTATCCAGTTTGTGCCAAATTGAATAGAAATCAAGGGTTTTCCTAAAGTATAATCTACCCTATTTACCCTTCGAGTTTCATAAATGTGATGAATAATAACAATTAGTGTATATTTTAAAAAAATACAAAATAACCTTACCATACTTTGACAACAGTATGAAATATTTCTTTAAAATGAATTTTGTAACTTTAATAAATATTAAATTTTTAGTCATAAAAAATTATAGATGCCAAAAGAATACTTGAATACAGAAAAATGTAATTTTTATCAAAGGGCTATTTAGCTTTTAGTTTTTATGCTATTTAACATTTAAAATATATTTGGATGATCTGATAAGAGAATTGCATTGAAAATTAAATTACTATATATATATATATATATATATATATATATATATATATATATATATATATATATATATATATATATATATATATATATATATATATATATATATATATATATATATATATATAATAGAGTCCGTTTCTTTTATGTTAGCCACATCTATTATATACATATATATATAAAGTAAGTCTTTCAATATCATTATTCGTTTATCATGCCTTTATTTAGCCTTTATTTAATGAGTGGGTAATTTTTTTCATTTTCTTAGAGGTAAAATTCGCTTTTCATACAAACTAGAGTCTGATTTTTAGTACTTTTTTATCCGATTCTGTGAAAATGATTCAAATTTACCGTCTTCTCCTTTCCCTCTTTTTTATTTTTGAAAATTCAATTCTAAAGATTATGAATACCAGAAACAAAATTTTGCATGAAATAATTCTTTGTTTTTAAGGTAAATGACTCATTAGTCGTTTAACTAAACCCTCTATTCCCAACCTGGATATTTATCAAGCTTTTATTGCTTCGCAAGAAATACAGGATCATTACTGCAACATTCAGCAAGGCGCAGCCACTTTACATACCTTCACCATAACAATTGAAGGGCATAAGGAATTTTTTGAGAGACTTTAATTTCAGTTAACCTCTGACCACTAAGATCTCTCCATTAGATATTTTTTGTTTGATTAACTTCAAGTTAGGGTATTTTAACGAATGCCTGCAAACATTGGTGAATTAAACTAAATCATAACTAAAAACATTGGTAATGAAACCAATAATGTTACGAAATTTGTTTGTTAACGTAAAATATTCAAAATATAAGTGATTTTTTTATTACAAAAAGGATAATTGTAATATATTTAAGTAAAAAAAATACAGAATATAATATAGTGTTAGTAGTTTTCTAAAATTACATTCAAAATTAAAAATTAAATAATTCGAATGCGAAACTCGATAAAAATAATGAATTCATTATTGCATTCATTTCTTAAGCTGTAAAAATCTAATAGAGAATTTTAATAAAGTCCTAAAAGTTAATAATACAGAATTCATTAGTCATCATAGGTTAAGAAATGAAACTAAAGAATTTTAGTGAAAGGTAGAATCTTTTTGGGGACTTATATCTTCTTTTTTATTTATTATGATTGGTCAATGATATGGAAAGAAAATCCTTCATTAGTGTTTGTAAGTCGATTCTCTCGTATTTTGTGATAATTTTGCACTGTACATGATAATGGATGAGTTATGTTGTCAGAAATTATTTAGATTAAGTATTGGTCAAGTAGTATTCCAATGACTTGGCGAAAATTTATTTCAAGACATATACAACTTTAATCAATCATTCAAATTCCGAAATTTCATTTTCACGTGAGAGCATAAATAAATTGTAATAAGTTTCAACAAGTCTATATTTCAACCCAAATTTAAGTTTTCTCAAATAGAATAAACTAACAGTTTACTTTTATAAACACTTAATTCTTAAATATATTGTTATTCATTACCTATTGCTTGATATAATATTAAAAAAATTGTTGCTTGAATTTAAAAAAAATTTTTTTTGCTGAATAGAGCTATTCAGAGTTTAAGAAAGTAATGTATTTAAAAAAAACTTAAATTGTAATCCTAGTACTTAAAAAAATATTGTTCCATTTATGAACGAGAGCTTTGAAATTTAGATCATATGCGTTGTTTAAATACATTATTCATGCAATCAAAAGAAAGCCCAACTAAACTACAAGGTGATTGATCTTGTATAGCATTTTATTTTGTTTTAAAATCATTCAAAAATATTTATTTGAAAAAACACAAATATTTTAATTTTTAAATCCTTGCATTTTATTCACACTGTGAAATAGGGAAAAGTGTTAATCATTAATTTTTATCAACACATCTAAAATTCAGAGTAAGGAATATTATCTCACAATTAATAAGATTATGAAAAAATTCCGTATCATTTATAATTAGAATATGAAATATATTCTTATGATAGTAATTATTATATTATACTAACACGTTTTTAATATGCATATAATGTCAGCACCAACTATTTAATTAGATTAATAACTATCCATGTAGCTTATTCCTTATTAAAATATGTTCGAGAATATCATATGTTTCAGATTCATTATACATTGTGGCATCTACTTCTGGGATTTCAGAATTGATACAGAATAAACAAATGGATAAAATAACACAGAAATGCGATATTATATAAAAGAGATTTATTGCTTTTCTTGTCGCCTTGTATGTTGAATTAGAGGCTTGTCATATTAATGCCACTTTGGGAATTAAATTTATTAAGAAAATGCATTTTGCGCCTTTGTGGTTGTCGTATTACCATAAAGTTATCGCAAAGGCTGCAAGCTAAGAATTGTTATTCTATGTGAACATAGAGAATAACTTGTTATTTGTACGAGATTCAGTTGATTATTTATAAATGCATAGCGTGTATGTTCATTCTTTCTCATTTCAATGTTGCTCCAAAATTAAGATATTTTCTTGATCATTTTCCGGCATTGTTCGTTGTTACTCTAATAAATATTAATTTCCTGAGTAATTTTTTTTCTTTAATGTTATTCTTTATCAATTTTCACAGGTTTGCTTACTTTTTTCTTTTCAGCAACTAATGTATTTTTAATTGTAGGTAAATGTCACATATTGTAACCGTGTTTTCATGTAAATTTGTTTTTTTTTTTTCGTTGTTGAAAAATGAAACTCTTGTAATGTATCTAAATGTTCAACAAAATGCCTTTTTGACCCATGATTATTAGAATCTGGATATTTATCACACTAACAATGTATTCAGTAGCAAACTATGCATTTTTCGGTATTTGTGAAAAGGATTTCATTGTTTCATTTTTAATGAAATTTAATTTTTTATCGATGTAAAAGTTTCCATTAAGTTGGTGAATTTCAGTATTTCCTTTAGATATCATATAATTTCCGTCATAAAATTTCTTTTGTGTCATTATTTAGCAATATGAAAACTGTTAGGAAACATTTATATGACTATAAGTAAAAGTCAGTTAGACGTAGCTGTTTAAGAACTATTTCAAGGAAAAAAAGCAGGGCTATTATGTCCAAAAGTATTTGTTCCACAAACAAAATATGGTATTTTAAATATTAAATACACATTTAACCATAAATGACATACATGATTTTTTTAAATTTTAAACTTTTTGTAACTACAAGCTACATTAAATACTTGACTAAATTTAGTTTCAATAAAAATTTCTTACATTTGATTCAAAAATTTGAAAAATAAGTTAATGTTTCTAAAAGATCTGCAGACGATGCATTTGATTTTAAATTTCAAATTCAAATAATTTGTGCATATAATTGTTTTTATTATAAAATTAGGAGACTATCATTTAGAGTGTTTAATACTTGGAATTTAGCTTATAATTTAACTAATCACGTCTGTACAAGCAGGTAAACTGTGTTTTTATGTCACATCTCAGATTAAATGTATTTTTCTTCTCTCATTTTATCTTAGAATTAAATTTAAATGTAATTTATTTATTTGGGCATCCAATATAAATATAGATATTATTGAATAATGAATAGACACCTGATCATATTTTGTTTCTATTGAGTACATGGAGCTGCAAAAGTTTCTAATGAATTAATGTCATAAAAGTTTACAAGATTATGTGAGATACACTGTAACATCAGGTTATTTTATGAGTAAAACTAGCATTTTAAAAGATGTAAATAGTCTTTTCTCTTTCAAATAGTTATATAAACCTTATGCGATAGGAAATCTTATAAAATTATGTACTTTCATTGAACCTATAGTTAATATAAAAATATTAAATATTAATATAATTCGCAATTATCATACTGAATATTGTTTTTTATTTAATTTTTTATTGCAATTTAGTTTATTTATGAAATACTTGTAGTTAAAAAGTTTGTAGAAAATCATATTTTACTTTCATAGAATTAAAACAAAAAGTTAAGAACATTTTTGTTTAGATATTTTTTACTTCACTGCTACAAGTCATGAATTTATGAATTATGTTAATTTTTCCAAGTTTTGTACATTTATTTCTGTACATAAATAATAATAAATTTATAAAAGTAAAATAAACATTCAATTTACAAATTGAAAATTCAGCTTCTTGAAAACATATTTTTATTATTTATATCTTTTATTAATATTTTATTGTATGATAAAATTTTTTCAAACATTTTGATAACGTTTTCTTTTCAAATGAAACGAATGACTATGGAAAAAAGGGAGGATGAAATTATCAACGTGTGTGTTCTCTGTTACAATTTTATATAATTACGTTTGAAAAGATTTATTATCTTATCAAGATATATCATGCAATAAAATGTTTTGTCTCTTAATGAATGAAATTATTGCATTTTTCAATTTATCAGAGAGTAAAATAAGTATAATAGTTTCGTATTTGTACAATAGGAAAATCAATTTTACTTAAATGTTTTTTTTATTCAGAGATTTTTAATAAAGTTGTATTTTGTTCCTATAAAAACCTTTTTTCACTGTTTGCTTGCAAATGAAACAGATTTTTATCTTCATGTTTTCATAATATATTTTTATTTTCAGGCTTGGCAACCATCTTAGGCACAGGAGTCTACTCACTTATAGCAATTGCTGCCCATGATCACGCTGGGCCATCCGTTGTTCTTTCCATTCTCATGGCTGCAGTGACTTCCTGCTTAGGAGGTACATCATTTCGCTTGCACTTACTTCTTTTTAATTGGTAATTTGTAAATGGTTTCAAACTACTTATTAATGTACAAATATAAATTTACCACATTTCTCAGAATATATGGTTGTTATTTGTTTCAATGGAAAAGAAAAGCACAGTATTATTCTTTATTAAAATTTAACTTTCATAGCAATAATATAATTTCATTGTTGATTAAGATTGATTATATATGTATATCAAAATTTCATAATATTATGCGATTTCTTTTATCGGTGTTTCAGTGTTGGTATCATTATACATGTAATTTATAAATCAATTTTAATTAGCTATTTCACGACTTGCATTTCCTTCCATAAACTATTAGATTATGCCTCTTATAATTTTCATTTTTTTCTTTATTTTTTTCATTTTAAATTTTTAAAATACTATCTTATATTAAAAACGTGTACTTATTCACTGAATTTGACAAAGTAATTGAGTATGATTGATATGATTTAAAGTATAATAACTTATATAGTCAGACATAATGATATCATGCAATTTATATAATTTACAAGTGTTATCAGGACTTTGAAACAAATATAGCACCTTGATACATTTTAAATTTCTTTAAGATTTCTTAATAAATTAAAAAAACACTAACATTTTTAGGTAAAAAAATGAGAGTACCAAGTAATCGAAATTTATAATATGCCCATTTTCAGGTTTATGTTATTCTGAAGTTGTGACGAAATTCCCAAAAGGAGGCTCTGCTTATTCTTACGTGTATTCAACCATGGGTGAGCTTTTTGCTTTCTTAGTAGGATGGGGCATGGTGATGGAATATTCTGTCGGAACCGCTTTAGCAGCAAAGACATGCAGTCAATACTTAGATGCCATTTTAAACTGGAAAATATCTGACACCTTAGAACAGCATATTGGTCACATAAACTTGACTGGATTGGACAATGTCTTGGACTTCCCAGCGCTCACTGTTAATATTTGCATTTGTGTTATGCTGCTGTTTTCAATTAAGGTAAATATAATTTCAGTATTCAACAATATATATATATATATATATATATATATATATATATATATATATATATATATATATATATATATATATATATATATATATATATATATATATATATAACAATATATCAAAGTATATATAATAATCAGTATTTATTTAATTCTAATCGACCCTGAAAGTGTTTTCATTTGTAAACGTTGTGATTTTTAAGGCACTGGTAAGCCATATTAAGTGTGAAGCATACACAATCTTTTTTTAAATCTTTGATAGAGATGGAACAATGTTAATTAAATAATAATAAAAACATTCACCGACTAATCAAGATCAATTTTTGAAATTTCTCTTGCAGTAATTATAATAAACAAAAAATTATCAATTTATATCAAGATTTCTCTTTATTTTTAAGTATTTAAAATACACAAGCACAATGCACCAACTGTTTTAAGGTGCATATTGACAGGAATTTTTAAAAAAAAGCTTTTCTAATAATTATTCGTAAATGCCTCAAAAATTTTTATTCGAAAAACTTCTTATGAAACTAAAGGCTTAAAATAGCTTATGCCTTTGAATTTTTCGAATACCAACGCATAAAATATATTACATATTCTTAAATCATTTATAATTTTAGTAAAAATTTTACAGTGTTTCTTACATTTTATAATTTTTCTTATTAAAAACATAAATATTTTGATAGATTCTTTAGCTTAAAGATTGCTTGTATATATGTAAAATAATTATTAAATATGAATGTTCATGTAGTTCTTATTTAAATAATTGTTTACATATCACCAAAGAAGGAGGGGCCAGGAAATTATGCAAATTTCTGGGTGGATGCACCTTATCGAATTATGCAAATGATGTGAAATGCGGTGCTCTCCAGCTTTAATAGGAAAAGATATAAGACGAGGAAACGGCTGGGTGGGCAATATTTGCACTATTAATGCTTTTTGAAAAATAATTGTTGAAAGTCTGTTTTTGTCACAAAGCATGCATGTAACTGCAAACAATGCTGGGCCATCATTGACGGAGTCAGTTCCAGTATATAGACGAATTTACGAGAGGCATGACAATCGGACTGACATCAGCCAGCGTAGATCGACACGTCTGACGTGGAGTGGTGGTGGCCCCGCAACGCACTTCTACCGAAGTTATGAAGCATGCGAACGACACCTGGATGATCTCATATAGAGCAGAACCATTTGCCGTCGATTGGTTGTTAGTGACCTACGCTCATGACGTCTGTTAAGAACACTGCACTGACCTCACAGTACAGTCGCCAACGTCAGGAATGATGCCGGATTAGAGCGATGTGAATGATAGAGTGGCACAGGATCGTCTTCTCAGATGAGTCACGCTTCTGTTTCTCCAGTGTTAGTCGCCACGTACGAGTATGCTGTCGACGTGGAGATAGGTATAATCTTGCAGCAATTGTAGATTGCCTCATCGCGTGACAATGTGTATCATAGTTTGGTTTACTATGGCGTACGATTCCAGGTCACCTATAGTTCGTATTCACTACACTATGACAGCCCAACGATATGTGGATAATGTGTTGAGGCCGGTGACATTTCCCTACCTTCAAGGGATGGCCAATGCCTTTTATCAGCAGGATAATTCCTTATCGTACATTAATCGTATCAGCCAGCATGCCCTGAATGATGTACAACTGCATTCCTGGCCCCCATACTCACCAGATTCCATACCAATCAAACACGTTTGGGGTATGAATGAACGCCTTTTTCAAAACTTGCCACTGCCTACTTCAGGAGACGATCAGGGAAAATGTTTACCTGGGAATGAAGAGCCATTCATCAGGAAGTCATCCCTGTTCTCATTGACTCTATTTTTAGACTTATTGCTTCATGTGTGACCGTCTACGGTGGTCCTACAACCAAATAAATCGACCTTGTTCTTGCACTGCATTAAGCCTATCATTTCAAAATACAAATGACTTATTGTTCGTTGCTGTCTCTTTCTGCTTACCGAGTTTCGTCAAATTCTGGCAGCTTTTTCTTGATGATGCATTTTTAATGTTGGGCAGTGTATTTTAGTTTCTGTTAAGCCAAATTCTATTCCTCACTAGTTTAACAGTTTTATTTTTTGGGGAAAAAACAAATGAATTAAAATTTTTTTAAATCATTAAGTTCTTTAAAATTTTCTAAAGGTATTTTAGTGAGTAATGAATACACTTATAAAAGTTTCCAATATGCGTTATATTATGTATCTTAAAATTTCTTAGCTGTATAAAAAGATATCGACAGTGATAAATTTTATTCAGTAATTTGATGGATGTAAAATAGTTTTTAGTTATTAAGCTCATTATATTGCAAAATTAACACGAAAAAGAGCAGACTTTAAAACTGCTATTTCATTTAAATCCTACAGTTTAATTAAATCGTCAGTAGCAAATAATATGATCTAAAATATGTCAATTTAATATAGTTCTTATTGATATTTAAGCAAGTAAAGTTTTACAAATAAAAATATTCCTTAATGAGATTTGTTCTTTATCTTTTCTATAGCTATTGTGTTCTTTAAATAACTTGTTCGTTGTGATCAACATATTAGTGATATCCGGCACAGTTGTGGTAGGCATTTTCAACATGGATTCCGAAAATTGGATTGCAGGACTTGGTTTTTTCCCGAATGGCATAACTGGAGTAAGTAGTATTATATGATTTTAATTTTGCATACTTTAATGGTTTCATTCTTTAATGGTTTGAAAACTTATAAGGGCAATCCCAAGTTTTAACAATATATTAGAATTGTAAAGTAAGTAATATATAAAATATTATTCCTTAAAGTAAGTTTAATATATAGAGTATATTCTAAAATTTATTGGCTATAATTACAGTTTTATTTAAATATTTGTGATTTTTTGAATCAAAAAATATTTTGTGCTTAAAGATCTAAACAACACAAAATTGTTAATACTAGCAACTGATTTAACAAGTCAAATATATCAAAACTATTTATAATTGGTATTCCTTAATTAGATTTTAGTAAGATGCTCTTTTTAAATTATTTTAATTTTTACCCATTTATAAGGAAAAACTGCATTATCTTTTTTTTTCTTAATAAATATAGAAAATTAATATCAAAACAAAAGGACTTAAATTAAGAATGCTAATTATATTAATTAATTATAGACTTTCATTTAGTTTGTTCGATGAATAATTTCTTGCTTGGGCGTAGCATGGGAAAATCTAATTTGATTGTGTTTTTTTCAAAAATAAATCATATTTGGAGGATCTGGCGGAGATAATTCTATATATGAAAATCTATCGGGATCAATTTTTTTTTATTCAACTAATTATTTTATGCAAATCTTTCGATGCTATACATAATTTTTTCATCCTGTTATGTCAGTCTGAATAATATGAATATTTATATATTTATCAAAAATTACTATAACTAAGGAATAGGGATATCGTTAATTACAAGTTACAGATAAAAACCTCCATTTTTTTCTCTATAATCCATAGAGTTTGATCTCTATTGGTGAAACTATATTTAATAATTTCTGTCAATTTATTTATAAGATATATTTTTAAACCATGTATTATTCTGATGTTTTTCATACACCGTTGTTATTTCCATCATTTTTTAAGGCAGTAAGACTATGAATGCTTAATGATTATAATATCATATATATATATATACGTATGTACATATATATATATATATATATATATATACATGTATGTATGTACATATATATATATATATATATATATATATATATATATATATATATATATATATATATATATATATATATATATATATTATTCGTTCAAAAATAACTTAAACCATCTTATTTGGCATTTCATATCGTTAAATAGCATCATATTGGATTAAACATGAGATCCTTTGTGTATTTTTCTGCTATTTATCAATAATAAACAATGATTTTTTTTGCTTCACTTCAAATATGTAAGAAAAATAAAGGTATAAAAAGCGAAGCCTTATCAACAGAGAGAGAGAGAGAGAGAGTGAGGAATACATGTGTGTGTGTGTGATTGGTAAACTTTTGTGTATGTACACACAAAATGCAAGTAAATATGATAGTACCATTGGCTGATTTCTTCAAATGATCACTAATGCATAAAGAAGGTAATAAACTAACGCTATATAAAATACTTGAATGTTATCGATGCCAATAACTAATTATAAATTAAATAAAGAAATTGAAATAAATCTTTTTTTAATTATTACCAGAAAATGTATCGAAGATTTGTCAAAAGCTAACAAAAAGCAAGATTTGTCAAAAGCTAACAAAAAGCAACATCCCACTGATGATCAAACAAATGATTTAAACGCAAACTTTCTTTCTTCCAAAATTCATTTGTTGTAGGAATATATGATTTAGTGATAAAATAATTCTTAATGATGTAATGAATCAAAATTTCAAAATAATTAATGTATTTTCAATTGAATTTGTATAATTAACTTAAAATAAAACTGCAGTTTTTTTAAATATTTCCCACAAATATATTTCTCTAGAAAAGAATTAAAATTCGATTGCATTTATATTTTTTATTAATTTCAATTTTAAAATTAAATAAAATGTAGCATTAAAATTTATTTGAATGAGCATGTTGTTGTACATAGATAATTATTTCCAGAGAAAATTTCAATACAACTTCTAATTTAAATTTTATTTTTTGCAGTCTTATCCACACTTTTTGTTAAATCAAAGTTTGATTATTTTGGCTAAATAGCTAGGAGCCATAAATTGTGGAAGTAAAGCAAGAATAGCTTACAAAGGATATAATGAATTATAATACTAATATAAAAATCGTAATACTACATTTGTAACCAGGTGACATTAAAGCAAATAACGTGGGCGTCTTTATATAGTTAAACATTGTGGCATTATCAAACAATCAAATTAGATGCTTTATCCTTTCTTGTTTCCTGTTCGAGAATTTATAACTTCCGATATTGATGGACACGAACGTCGGTTGCTAAGTTCCTGACACACAGGTTTCCTCACATTATGTTTAACAGTAGAAGTACAGCATTTGTATTCACTGGTTCTGAGCATAATTTTCCGTTAAAATCTATATTTAACTGAAATTTTTAATCAATAATTGTATTAATTTATCTTGTTAGCTATGTTATACTGAGGCAATTGTTTTATAGGATATGTCTATTAAATAATATTTTTGACTCATACCAGTGAAAAACAAATAATTTTCGTTTGAATAAAATACATGCATATACTTCAATAATCATATAAATCAAAAGTACAAAATCCATAATATTTAAAATATTTAAACATTTAATAGTTTATTTCTGCATAAGAATTAAATTCAAATTGTTTTGTATAAATAACTTAGAAGTGAAAAATATATACTTTATATAGTAATTTATTTATTTAACTTTAAATTAATGAAAAATATCTCAAAAATAACACATGTTTCATTTGATATTTCTTATTAAATTCTAAGTAAGATAATATGTCACACTTTATGATAAATTAAAGAGAATTATTATGATACTATTTTGGCATTTTTCGTAATTTACTTTGAAAAGACAATTTCATAAGACCTGTTTTAACATAAAACATCGCATGAATTTCTGAACTCATTTTTGTATATAATTTGGCAAATATTTATAAGAAATTTTTTACTGTAAAAGAAAGCAAAAATGTATGAGTAAATCATTAATTTGTATTCTAAAAATTGCATGGGGAAAGCATTCTGAACGCATTTATAAGTTCACTTTTCATTAAACTTGCACAGGAATATTTCAGAACATTAATTTAATCATTCTTAATTAACAATACTTGTAGAAGAAAAAAATATAAATGTTTTATTTATTAAATAAACAGAGGTAATTGAGGTAAAGCATTATAATTTGATTAATATTTCAGGTTAGACTATACTTGAGGGTGCCCTTGAATTCTCGCCAAGTTTATCACCCAGCTGGGCGATGTTGTTCTATTTATAGAAACCCTAAACGTTATTCTGAAATCCATTTACGATTCTGATTGGTTTTCTTCTCAGGATAAATTTAAGCAATATCTGTAGGTGCTATTAGAGAATGCTGTGTACCTCAAAGTGAGGATATTCCAGCAAAATAGAGTACATTTTCTTCTTTTTTTATGCGCTTACTGCATTATTTTTGAAATTTCATTGTGTTTTGGCCGCCATTACTGTTTGCACAGCGTTCCGCGCGAACAGGGTTGGCGCCAAACCAAAATCGCCAATCTCGCCAAGGGGCACCCTTAATTATATTTTTACCACATTTCATTTATTAAAATATATTTTACATTTCAGTTGACCAACATGTATTTTACATTTTAGTTTATATAAGAAATCCTGTTAAATAAATCATATTAATTTAAGAAATTTTGGATTTTTTAGATAATCTCTGCATCGTCACTTTGTTTCTTCGCTTTTGTTGGTTATGATATTCTTGCAATGTGTACCAAAGGATCTCCTCATCGATCCCATACATTCCCCACGATGGTCAGCACAGTCTTCATCATCGGGCTTTTATCGGCATTTTCAATGTCCATCGTGCTTACACTATTAGTTCCATTTCCAATGATTGAAGCTCGAGCACCTTTACTTCAAGCATTCGAACTGCGAGGTGTTGCTGGCATGAAATATTTTATAACTATTGGAGCAATGTCTGGTTTAATTTCAGCAGTGGCTGCTTCTTTTCTGTCATTGGTGAAACTTTTAGAATCTCTGGGTGCTGATGGACTTCTGTTTAGATTCCTCTGCAAAACTCAATGTCATTCGTTGCTTGCTGCTATTGTTTTGTCTTCATCTCTCGCACTCTTTTGTAATACTAAAACATTGGTCCACGTTTTAGGAATGGGAACATTGATATCATTTATGTCTGTGTCTATATGTGTCTTGGCTTCCCGATACACCGTTAAATCTAGATATAAAACAGATACATTGGAACGGACACCACTTGATTCACTTGAACTTTACGAAGATGAAACAATTAATGATACTTCAAAAGGAAATGAGAAATGCCATGAAAAAGTGTGCCAATCGGAAAGAGACTCTGTCCAGGATCTCTCCAAACCAGTTTATGGATCTCTAAGAACAAGATCATTGTCAGTTGATTTAGTCGACGAGTCTTATGTAACTTGTCTATCTGAAATGTCCCCCCACTGGACCAAAAAAGAGCCTAATCATCGGTCCGCAGCCACTGTAGCGGGCTTTTTAGGAGGAGCAATACTCGTCATGCTGTTAATGGGAGTTATGACTTTGCATGTACCTAAGCTGTTACCTAGAAGCAGATGGTGGACAGAAATTGTTTCATGTGTCTTGTTCTTAATTGTAATTGCATTTGCAGCGGTTATCTGTAAGCAACCGAAACACAAGTCTCGAACTCAAAATAAAGTACCTTGTATCCCGTTTCTTCCACTGTGTTCCATTTGGATGAACATTCATCTAATAGTTGGGCTTCCATATACAGCATGGCTATTGTTTTTTATTTGGTCTCTTGTGGGTAAGTTTAAATTATTTTTTATTTTAAACTATCTAATATTCATCTTTTAGCAAAATCAAAATTTTTATTAACAATATTTACACTAATTCTACATTCAATAAAAAAATAATATATATATATATATATATATATATATATATATATATATATATATATATATATATATATATATATATATATATATATATATATATATATATATATATATATATATATATATATATATATATATATATATATATATATATACTTATATATATATTATGCAGTTTGAATTTATTTAATGATAAATTCTTGAAAGTTATTTGACAATTTAACATTAAATATACATACATCAAACTACGTTATTTACTTAAAAATTGACCAATAAATTTCATTACTGTTTCGCATATGTATTTTGTTTTTTAAATGTTTATTACAATATAATCCACATCATTTAATATTCTACGGGCAGCCAAGTATTAGATCAATTTCACCAAACTGTTTATATTTAAAAATAGTTTCACGATCTAAACTTTTTGCAATACTGTTCCTTGCTATATTATAATTCTTTAAGAAATAAGTTAGAAAACACTTCGTTTGAAATATATTTGATCATTAAAATTTACCTAATCGTAAACCCTTCATTGAATTTAATAACATTTAAAGATGTAAAGAATTGTAAGGTGTCTGTGTTTTAAAAATTAATTTGGATAAATCATTGCGTTACAAAATGTGTGTTAAAAAAGAAACATAATTATTAAACAACTTTGTGAAATTAAAAATTATAAATACTTTTCAGAGACCTTTAACATCTGATAGATATCGTAAGTTCTTGCAAATTACTATTTAAAATATCGCGAATTCTTCATCAACCTTATGGTGGTACTGAATTACGTGTAACTGTGACTCATCGAAAAATGAAGAAAGCAATAATGAATTAAATCAATGAGAGAAATTTTTATTTTCATAAAGAAATTAATTTCTTTAAGGAAATTGTTACTTACAAATGAAAGTCTGCACATGCTTTTACTTACAAATCAAAATCTGCTATCCTTTGATCATTTTTACTATAAAATAAGTAATTTATAAAGATTGAAAATGATTGTTTTTAAAAATTATTATGGTGAAGTTAAATTGATGAAAAATAAGGAATTTATTTGTACATAAAATTGAAGAAATATCTAAAAATAAAACAGATTCATACGGCAAAGAATCTTCAGTGTTAGCTTTATTATGTAATTATTTGGTGAATTTTTAATATCGAATGGATTTGCAATTTTGATCACTTGGATACTTCATCCCTGTAAAAGTGACTTTGAAAATTTCATTTTATTTCTTATTCTTAGGATATATTTGTATAGAAAAATATGGCATTTGTATAAATCAGAATGCTTGTATTTCATTTTTTCATGAGGAATTCAGACAAAACATAACTTATAAATTACGTAAATGCACCATGAAGGAGCACCTGAAATAGTTGGTTCGGTCATTAAAATAAAATAAATTTTATAAATAATGGGAGTCAAAAATTTAAAATACTATATCATAAAATATAAAGGGTCTTTTAAATGCTTATGTAAATCGTGTTAAAAATACATCTTTATCAACACGCTTTACATAATAAATAAATATAGTGAATATTTTTGCAGATATTTTAATTTGTAAGCCACAATATTTTATGTATAGATATAAAACAATTAGCTTTGTATATACACTGCTCAAAGGAATTTTAAAAAAATTATGTCTTCAAAAATAATTATATAAGTGAATTTTTAAGATAAAAGTGCTGTAAATAGACTGAAAGATTAATCTTCCTCTTTTTCAAAAGTAAAGGTATGAAAGCTTTTAATTAGGTGTCAAAAAAGATGCTTAAAAGGAAATTAAATTTGGCTCTGAGCTTATAGAAAAACAAAGCGATAAACAATTAAAGATATTCATTAATTAATTTGTTTCATAGAGCACGATGTCTTAAAGACACAGTTTAACCGAATCAGAAGCTTGGAGAGTTGAATGGTAAGAGAGTTTAAGAAAAACACAAATTAAAATAACAAGGTTTTATGAATGTAATTTCCTGGATCTGGAACTATTTTTGGAGACGAGAAATGCTAGCTAATTACAATTACAAGTTCTTAGACATACATCTATGCTCAATAAAGTTCAATATTTAACACTAATGCTCAAATACATCAAATGTTAATATTGTTTTTCTTCAACCTCTTATTTTAATAGCAACTGATACTACAGTTTTCAATCCAAACTAACCGAAATCGGCTCTCTGCTTTAGATCTGTTTTTCCCCACAATAGTAACATTTGTTAATTTAAGAGTAAGACATCAAGATGCCTTCACAGTGTACTGTGCCAAAGTATGTAATCTGAAGAAGAAATTAATGTGAATGTATACTTTTCTTTGACGAGTTTTATTTTATGTAAGGAAGTATCAGATTTGTCAGTCGAAAAGTGATAATCTGTATAAGCATCAAAATTCAAGGATGAACCATTCACCATATCAGATTAGTCAGAAGTATGAGATTAAAATTGATGTTGTTTCTCCTGCCCCGATTAAAAAATGCTTCATGAGCCACATTCAAGCCACATTATTCTCATTTGATGGAAGATTTCCTTTTCAAGTAAAGAATAATACTAATGAAAAAATCAAAGTGTTCTCCAATTATGATACCAATAGATCAAGTTTGCAAAATTTTATGTAGGCGAGTTTTTGACTACTTACCACACTCACAAACAAGCTTTCTAAAAAGTGAAAGACCTTTTTTCGAAAAGTGGAACGGACCTCATTTTCATTAACACCTTCATTGGCTTTTCAAATTCAGTGAAATCATGCATTTTACTTTGTTTTTTTATTCAATTCATCTTCATAAATTATGCTCTTGCCTTATGAAGACAAATGGTCAATTAGATGCACTAATTCTGCCAGTCATGTTTAATTATTTTACATAAAACCAACCACTTCGAGCTTTAATGTTTATACATTTTATATATATATATATATATATATATATATATATATATATATATATATATATATATATATATATATATATATATATATATATATATATATATATATATATATATATATATATATATATCGATTCAAAAGAGTAACAAATTAAAGAAATTCATTTTGCATTATTTAAATGAAATTCATGCTAATTATTGTCACAAAATAAATAACATATTTATGTTTATTTTTAGGAACACTTCTGTATTTAAGTTACGGAATTTGGAACAGTTCTGCACGTCGTTTTCAGGATGCGCAAAACGTTAGCTTGTTGAATGTTAATGATGACTCTAGTGACTCTGAAAAAGAGAGCAGACAAGATGACCCACAGAAAGATTAAATGTTATTTTTTTTAATAAAATTGATTTTCACTGATGATAAGAAACATGGAAACATGTTTAGCTGATGATATTGTCTGAGGAACGAGCATCAGAAGAGTACAAGTAAAAATAATGATTCAGAAGTTATATCAGATCTTATCTGCTGTGAAGTAATGCTGGTATATGTCAAGAATATGTATGTATTTGAGAGGAAAAGTGTAGGTGAAATATTGTTGTATATATCAATATACCATCATTATATTATTAGATTTAATTTAAAAAGCTTAAATGTCAAATATCTGGAAAATTGAAGTGCATATATTAGTTCCACAAATTGTGAGTAAGAACTTTTGAACATAAACATCTTTCATTACTGTATCTCTTTATAAAAGAAACAAAACTAATAAACATTATTAATAAATCATTATTTTAGTACAAAACTAATAAACATAGTCATTATTTTAGTACATTATATAGAAACATAAAATTATTTATTATTTTCCACTACTATTAGAATATTTCCATGAAATTTTAATTTGATAATATGCATTAATTTATTAAATTTGATTATATATTAGTTCGGATGCAAAATAAGACACTAAAGGTCTTTTCTTCAACAAATGGCATTAAGAAGTTTATGCCATCAAAATCATTTATATTAATAAAATATAATATTTTATACATATTGCCTCAGTATAAAATATACGACAAATAAGATTTTATAGTAAAGTATTGTTATATAAATATATGTATCAGCAAACAAATATATTGTAATATAAAAATTGATTCTCATCCGAGTAAAAGAATGAAAATGAATGTATTGTCCCAGTAATATCAAACATTTAAAACTCAGATTTCTTCAACCTTTATGATAGCACTGAATTTAATGATATTGCTATGCTATGATTTAGAAAAATTATAATAATAAACTGAATTTTGAAGAAATGCTTAATATCATAAAAATGAGAAAAATCATTACTAAAAATAACTCATCCAAACATCAAAACTTTAAATATGTTTTCATGATGCCTGAATTAACTTTGGGAAAAAGGTTTGTTATACGATATTCTCTTACTATACTATTTATAGAATATAAAAATTAAAGTAATAGTTGAAAATTATTGTCAAATATAATTTTTATTCAACAATTAAAATAAGAAATATTTATCATTTAATAGAAATGTTTCTATGAGAATGTGGATTTGCAATACACTGCTGTCTTGATAATAAATTAAATGAATTGAAAATGGGATTCATTATTAATTTATTAAATTTTGAAACTAAATCTAATTGAAATAGTTTGAAATTTTAAAGTCAGATTATACCTTCGGAGTAAAAAATTAAAACTCGTATTTTTATGATAATAATTTTTGTTTCCATAGAAATAATAAACATAATTATTAAGTCACATAAAATTATCAAATTATATGAAATTTCAGCATTGAAATTTTGTTTCTCAAATTACTTATTTCCTTACTGTAAGAACTGGTATTTGTAATACTATTTCCTTAATTGCTTAATGTAATGAATTGGATTTCAGTTATTTTTCTTTACTTTGTCATAATAATCTATTCAAAGTCTTTCTGTAATGGCTATTTAATGAACTAGCATAGTTTTGGCGTTTGCTATAGATTTACAAAACGTTCAATTTTTAATGATTGTGAAATGTAACTTGCAGTAGGATTTTACTTAAAATCATAATACCAATTTAATGTTGGAATTGTCAATATAGCTTTAATTCTGAAAAAAAAGTTTTATATATTATTTAAATGAATTTATTCTAAAAATACTGATTACTTTTACAGCTTCTTAATTTTATACAAAAAGTATTTTCAAGAATATTTATTTTGACATGAAAATGTAAAAATTGAATTAATAAATTTGCTTACAATAACTTAATGTCTATTATATCTGCCTACTATGTGATATTGTTGAAATTGTAAAAATTAAAGAAAACACAATGTGAAATAATTTTTTAAGCATTGAATTCACGTATATTATTAATGTAATGAATCTTGACAGAAACATCGTTGTCACTAGTTATAGTTACAGGAAATAAAGTTATTGAGAAAGCATGCGTATATGTTTACAAAAATTAGAAAATCTAAATGAATTGTTTTAAGCAAGCTAGATGTGTATAATAATAATTTTAATGTTTTAGTAGCATATAGAGTACCATAGCATACATACGCATATCATATATATGTGTGCTTATCATAACTTTTAATTTGCACATCAAGTCATTTCTAATGATGCAAACAAGTTATACATCATTCAAATTACCAACACGAATGTGCAGCTGCTTACTTTAAATAATCTATACTTTTTTTATAACATCAACAACACTTGCTTATTTAATTTAATTCCATGAATGATGTACGTACATAAATTTTTTGAAAAGATATTTTCCTCATGTTTTACCACAAAAGTTGAAATCTTAATAATTTGTTGGTATATTAATTAGTTCATTTAAAATTTGATTTACATGTAAAAAATATTCGCATTTCAATGCACTTGGTGTACATATTACGCATAAAATATTTTCTCATAAAATTTGTTTCTTTTTTATGATTTGTTGTGGATTAAATAATGAACTGAAAATGAAGCTAAAGTTCATGTTTTATTCCATTTGCTGTACATATTAGTATTTTTAAATGATCAATTCTATAAAATCAAATATGACTGAAAATTAGATAAGACATAAGACTAGGTTTCGTTTTTATAATATTTTAGAACTAAAATGTAATAAATTTAACTATAGGGCAATATAGATTCTTAGAAGAGGCAAATGAATAAAATAGATAGAAAATGAGCTCAAGATAATTTCATATAAATATTTTTAGAAGAGAAACGTAATTAATTTACTTGAATTAATTTTAACTGCCATTTCCATTTTTTTGCCAACTATATTTTAAATATTTAGTACTTTCAGAAATGGCTCATTTTAACTGTTAGTAGATTACTATTTGTTTAATACTATTTATTTGTATTAATCTGTTTTAGTCATTGCTTTGTTTTTTTTTGTCAATTTATTTTAGTTAAAAAGAATAAAATATATAGTTAATAAAACATGTTGCTAGTTTTACTTTAAATATTGTAATATCATTTTTAACAAAATATATTGATTTTATGAACAGTAATGTATCACATTATGCCAAAAAAAATGCGAATTATATGTATAATAGAGAAGTCCTAAAAGATTCAACTTCTAGAATTTTTAAAGTGGGAACAGTAATTATAATTAAGAGTTTATCTAAATGATAATAATTAAGAAAAATCATTATTTATTTATAGTAAATATATTCTTGTATCTGTGTGTCATTCTTTTTTTAAGATTTTATATTTGCACAGCATTTGTCATTGGTAAATTTTTGTAGATGTTATTTAAATATTTTGTTGTACTTAGATGCACTTCTTTATAAAATAATATTTTGTAATTCATGTATTATAATTTTAATGAAATAATGCTGCAGATGTTTGTATTTTATGTGCATAAGGAAAATAAATATACGTCTTCCGTGTTGCTATGTGCTTTTTGTATTTTATAGGCATGCGTCTTATTTAACATACGTTAATAATTTAATACTATAATAAATTAATGTTTTAACATTAAAACAGAACGAAAAAACTAAAAAAATTAGACTTAAAGAACGTCTATCATTTTTTAACTATTTTTTAGTATATATTCTTCTATTTCAAAAAATTTGAAAATATAATTCAAAATAAGAACAATTTTTTTAAAAAAAAACATTCTAATTGCTTATTAATTTAAATTATACAGTGTTAGACGCTCCAAATGTACACAATATATCTTACATAATAAATAAGTTATTGTGAATAGCTCTGCCTTATTTTTGAAATCTTATAGTTTCGCTTGAGTAAAACAGTTAAACTGGATTTTCCCTGCTGCAAGTTGCTAACACTATAGTTATTTTTTATGAAGCAGAAAATAGTCGATTAAAGTCATAGCTGGCATATTCTCTTGACACCAAGTTAAATATATTATTTTTACACTATTGACAAAACTATTGATACTACCATGTCTTCAATCAGAGAGCTGATGAACATTGGCACAATATTAATGTTGCCTGATAGGCTATTTGCTCATTTTCTATAAATTATGCTTTCTAATCTATGCACCTAAACATAAGGAAAAGCTGATATCGCGACAGAGTGTCTGTTCAGTAATAATTTTTTTCAGAATCTAGATTTTTCAATTTTCCGAAAATTTAATTATTTGTTTTAGTGTCCAATATTATTTTATTTCAATTTCTTTCTGAGGTATTAATCTATGTACCAATGGCTTATGCAAATTTTAAATGCTCCTATACTTGTCTTTATCTTTATTTTTAAGAACAACATTCCTAATAATGCCTATCGATTCTTTTTTAATCAAAAATTCTGATATATGAAAATATACAAAAACATTTTTTTGATATTAGAATAATTATTACTATGCTGAATAATTTGACATTGAGTTGCTAACTGCTTAACATTACAAAGCATTTGAATATTGGGGTTTTACTTTCCTGCTGGACTTTTAAATATTTTTGATCGTACTCATGATTAGAATCGTACTCATATGTGTTCCCAAATACACAATCCAATGAACGTGCATGATAGTAAGTGCAATATCGTATGCTTATATTCAACAGCATTCGCAATTGAATATGAGAATAGATTAGTGCAACAAAACATACCATTAGGAGCCAATGAGTCTCTTTATATTTAACTAAAAATATTTGTAAGAAAATTAAGCAAGCTATTCTTGCGAATGATTGATCTATAGCAAATTAGGATCTATTTTGATTAGAAAAAACAAATAAAATTTGAATTAATTTAAACATTTTAGAATTAAATTTTAATTATTTTAGTGCAAAACAATTTTTTGTCAAGTAAAACAATTTCTTTTACATTTTTTTAACTATACAAATTAGAGTTCCTAGTCTTTTGTTAGTTTCATTAAAGACTAAAACTGAAAATTTAGCTTGTTTTTAAATTTTTAGATAATTTTTAAACATATGTGAAAATTAAAGTAATCCTACATACAAATGACATTTTTCTATTTTAACATTATTTATGGAATAACATTTTCAATTATTATAAAAAAATGCCTGTAATAGTATAAATGTAACTTTATATGATTGAAAAAATTTACAGGAAAATACAACAAAATAGCTATATGCAAATGTCTTGTAAAGATTATAAACTTCATGAAAAAGTAAAATAATAAAACTATTTCAAGGCTGCAGACAATAAAAAAACTATATCATTATATATGTATAGACTTTGAAATTTACATAATCTAAATAGATTATTAATATTTCTAGTGCTTTGTGACATGTTTCATTTTATATTATCAATTTATTTAGTATCTGGATTTAATTATTTATACAGAGTTATGGCTTGAATTTTGATCAAAGATTTAATTATTAACAGAAATAGAAATAGATAATGTCAAAGATTTTATATGGAAGCAAAATTGCACATTATTATGTTGTTGTGTTGTGTGCATTCCGTAAAATGGAATGTACCGAATGCATTATCGTGAATATACCGGATGGATGACTCAATGATTGTGAAATCACACTACAATTTAGTAAGATAATCACAAATAATTATATATATAAATTTACATAAATTAGTTCCTTAATTCCAAGTCAATAAATTGTATGAATTGTTCTCATTAGTTTCTATAAATTCTTAACAATTTGTGAGGATTTCAGATTAAATTTATCTGTGAATAATTTTATTTGTAATATGTGTTTTTGGTATATGTTTCAAAGTAAATATATACATTTTGTTAAATGTTATTATAATAAAAATATTAAAATTTCAATATTTTTTCTTGAGAATAGTTGATTTTGTATCGAATGATATTTAATTATAATAAATATAAAATTTTTGAAATTAAATTTATAGGAAAGGAAATTGTATAAAAGTAAATTTCATATATTTTACTTTATCTGATTCAATGAAAAGCCTGATTACATTTAATAACATAATATTCCCAAAATTCTAATGTATATTTTAGGAAAAAGATACATGAATTTGCATTGAATGATTCCATAAAATAAAGAAAAATGTTCTAATTTGATGAACAAAAACGTTTTCATTTCGCAATATTTTCTAAAAAAATAATAATTTCTTAAAATATTAACAATTACTTTTTCCAAGTGAACATACGCATCAAATGTAAATTGATGAACATGGAACATGTAATTTTAAAGTTTTGTAATTCTTATTAATTAATTTAAATTTCAATGAATTTGATTTTGGTAACATTAAGAGAACCTATTATCTGGAGAACTTATTTGAAAAAATTAAACTTTCATTATTATTTTTAGCATATAAAAATATCCGTAAGTGCTGTCATAAAGATATCATTAAAAGAAAGTATAACTTTTTTATTTTGTAATCTTGAATAGTATTTCCTACATATATTTCTTAATTATCAGTGCATATATGGAGTATTTATTATCATGCAGTTTCAAGAAAAAAATCATTTTTTGATTCAAAACATCCTATTTGAGATATTTTATTAAAAAACATTAATTTGTAATAATAAACAGGAATTTTTATTACTATAAATAGTTATAATTGAAATTATATAACTGATTTCAATAAAAAATTGTTTGAAATTTTCCATTTTAAACGCATGTAAATAAATGGTTTACAATCATAATTTGATAAGCATGTTACAGTATTTTTTTACAAAACATTTCGTTAAAAGTTTTATCGTTTAAAATATATCATCAATAGAGAGCATATATATATATATATATATATATATATATATATATATATATATATATATATATATATATATATATATATATATATATATATATATATATATATATATATATATATATATATATATATATATATATATATATATATATATATATATATATATATATGTATGTATGTATGTATGTATGTATCTGGTCATTAATATTAATCGATAAATTATATTTATTTACTTATAAAATTTTCATTGAATGATTTTAAAGTAATTATAATAATTTTAATATTTTAACAATATGTATCAATGAAATTAAGTACCATTTTTTTGGGATTTTGATTTCATATAAAGTTAACTAAAAAATGTCAGAGAAAACGTCTTGTTCTTTGCAAAAATTAGGTAGTGATTTTCTAACTCTTTTGTGAAAAATGCAACAGCTGAATTAAATATTATCGTAATTCAAAAACAATAATGCAGTTTCACTTCCTATCCAATCTCCGCAGATACTATAACTATTAACTTTTAAAAATTACAGACGAATAATGAAATTAAATTTCTATACAGTAGATTATTTTCAAAGTATCCAATGTTCATAAACAGCGCAGTATTTATATATATATATATATATATATATATATATATATATATATATATATATATATATATATATATATATATATATATATATATATATATATATATATATATATATATATATATATATTATAATAAAATAATAAATTTAAATTTTAGTAAGTAATATACAAAAATAGTTATTATTTTATTTTGGTTTTAATTATCCTCATATCTTAGTACTGTTAAAGAAGAGTTAATCCATAAATTTAATTTTAAGATCTTACATTAATTAAATCTAGTCTGCATTAATTCTGGAAATTAAAATCTCCACTGACTTTAAATCAGTATAGCTAACATTTAAGGAGATAAAAAAGAAAACATTGTGATAACAGCTTAAAATAAAATCAGTGAGAAGTAGATTATTTTACACTTTTTATTCGAAGAAAATATATCATTTGCATTGTAAATATCATATTTAAAAGAAAGGTTTGATTAAAATTATGCAAAAATTATTATTATTATTTTTATGGTGCTTCTATTTCAAAACCACGACTGTCATTTAAATATGAAGCATGAAAGAAATGAAGATTTTCTTTTTAGTTTTTGAAATACGAGTAAAATTATATATATGTTTACTCATTATAAGCAACAACACTACCTGAATGAGAATAAAAATAATTTCTTAATTTATAATTTAAAAATCATTCAGCTTTGAGAATTTTCAGGATTTAAGTAAGTTGATATTTTAATAAAATAACATTAAGCGTGTATCATATGATATTCATATAAAATAATTCCAATTTAGTGTTTCCGTTTATAGGCTCATAAAAATGACGTATTTTGTGTCAAAAAATACAATTATAACTAATTAAACACAAAAATGAAATATTTCATTCCAGTTGTTTCATCAAATTAATTTTCAATTATTTCAAAAACAATTATATATGCCAATTATAAAATTATGAATTATATAATTATAAATTCTACACCAATTATAATTATAAACTGTACTGAAGAAGAATGGTTAAATTTACTAATTACATTCTCTAAAATAAATGTTTATTTCATAAAAAATATGTATCAGGATATTTTTTAAAAAGAAATTGTGTTTCTCTTTTATTAAATTAACTTCTACAACATAAACAATTCTTTTAAATAATTTTTTGTTCAAATGCCTTATCCAAATTAAAAAATTATTAGAAATCATTCAATATTGTAAGCTGACAGTTTAAATTTAAAGAATATATTAATATTTAATTAATTTTCACTACTTTTATTAATTATCAGGTGCATAAAATTCACATTTTATTATATTCAAAAATAAAGAAGCTATTAAAAAGGTTTTTATTAGTACTATCTGATAAGTATTTAAAATTAAGTTTAATTAATTCCTCTAAAACATATTTCTTATGAGGCTTATTATGAGCAGCTGAATAGATGAAAAAAATGTCATTTTAAGAAACAAGCTTTAGTAATTTTTTTCCTGTTATAATTCCCAATTTAGAGGAAACCAAGTTAAGATGATTATAGCGTTCCCATGAACTATTTTATAATCCTATAAAAAGAAGAAGAAAATAATCAGATTATAATAAATCATGTTCATTTAAGGCCCTAATAATTCAGTTGTTTGTTCATTCGAATTTACTTGATAAATAATTTATCAAGTGACAAATAATTTATCAAATAGATAGAAACGGAAATAGTTTGGATCTTCTAAAACCATCTTTTCACAACCCAATTGACAAATATTCCATTTTGAAATGAAGGTTACAGTCATAAAATTTTAGTATGTTTTTTCATTTGCTTCAATTATAATATAACATGTAAACACATATAATTTATAAAAATTTATTTTTTAATAATTATTTTTCATAATTATGATATAATTTAGGATTTTAGGAATATAATTATTGTATGTTATTATTGTTAAGTTTTTATATGTTTTTCTAATACAACTTTTATTATATTTTTAGTTTGAATTACTTATTTTCATAACCATATCAATAATTTTGTGGTAGTTATTGATAAACTACAAAGATTTCAGTGATTTATTCTTTATAACAAACTGGATAGTAATAATTAAGCAAATTTATTTATCATATTAAGATTAATATTTCTTATTACACTTTTCCCTATAATTTTCTAAGCAATTTCCTATACAAGAATTTCAATAAAATCTATTCGTTGCATTTATACAATTCATCACATTTTTATTCAAAAGGCAAATAATATTTACTTATGAATTGGAATGAATACTAATTTTTGATGTAATTATTATTATTATGACAGTTGTGCTGATGAAAAGTTTTCATCATTTCTCTTTTTTATTTATAATTTGCATCATGCCTATTTGTATTAATATTGCCCAGCCGAAATAATAATTAACTAATGTGCTTGAAACAATTATTTCATAAGTCATTTATATAATATTTTCTGTCATGAAAATGCACTTGTATATTCAGACTCAATTCAAATTCGTAACATGGAAATGCCATGGAGTGGGTATTACCAACTTGCAGAACTAACAGAAATATTTAATGTTTATTTCTTGGTATGTTTATATGATATAATATAAATCATAAAATTGAATGCATATAGTATTTATTACAGAAATTATAAAATCTGAACACACATTTATATTAATGTTATGCTTTGTTACTGTCAATAATTAAAGAATTCGAAATATTTAAATCAACAATAAGAATGCTCTAAAAGAATCAAATTTAATTTTGTCTAAGCAATTTTCTCTTAATTATTAAAAAAAATGTTCCATCTCTAAAATCATGGCTAAATTAATTAACAATAATAAGTGGGAAAATAAGGTAAGATTATTTTATTTGAAAACAAGTTATGCGTGATGGAAATTAATTTTTTTTATTCCATATATATTACTGAATAGTACTCAGTGTATTTCACTATGCTTTAATTTTCAAAAACATGATACTATTTTTAAAGATATTAGTTAAGAAAAATTGCATTAAGTACTAAAATTTATTATTGATTTTTAAAGAAAAATAAATTTTTATTTCATTTATTAAGAATTTAATTTCTGATTTATTATGGAATGTTCTGTGTGTTGTGATGCCATATTAATTTAACTATATATCCTCAGTACAATAACTGTGTTTCATAGAATTTATTCTTCAATAAATTATAGATTTTTTCATTAATAAAATTTTTATCGAACTTCTTCGAAATTATGGTGAGGTTTGCACATTTCTATCTTTTAAATCAATTAAGTTATATTTGTCAGCATAATATGGAGCTTCAATAATGATAATGAAAGTTTGACATAAAAATGCCTAATTTCTTACATAATATGTTTCCATCTATAAGTTTTTGCAAATATTTTTAATAATTATATATATTATAATTCCAATTCGTTTCCTTTACAAAGTGATTGTTGAGCATGAGTATTAATTTTTTTCTATATGGATTTACTTATACTTATCAAATGTTTCTGTTCAAAATATTAGATTTAAATGTCTTATTATTATTAAAATATTATTTAAAATATCACGTTTTTGTTACTTATGACCAGTGGACAAGCCAAGCTCGCTATTCCATCGGCTATGCGAATTTAAGTCAGTAGGACGCGTCTTTCGTTTAACCAGAGCACCACGAAGATGAAGCTACAACTTAGCTCTATACTCCTCCAATAGATGGCACCACCAGAGGATCCATTCCCTCAATTTTCATATTGATCTGCAGGGGGAGGAAGTTGTCTCCAGAAGATTACACCCATTGCAATTGCTCAACGACCGACCACAGGACTTTCTATTTCGCAGATTTAACGAGCACGTATATCGCATGTACTCGGTAGGTCTTTGGCAGCATTGAGAATCGAACCCCGCCTTAAAAAATCACGTAATAGAATAATGTGCTACCTTTAATATAATCAGGATTCCAAAAAAAATTCTGTCTTGACGTATTTGGTTGGCAAAACTTAAATTGTTGTAGCTCACTTAAATTTTAGTTAACGGTTGAATTTTAACAAATATAATCATTTCCATAATTACATGCTTTATTGCATGAATATTTTTTGATTAGAATTTTTATACATACTAATCTTTTTTGTTATAATGAAAATTATAAATACATAGTATCCAAGATATTTTGGTATTGATAAAATTAGAATTTTTCAAAGCAGTTTAGACTAATCTAAGAAATTTTCTCAAAATATTTGTTTAGATTTTTACATTAACATTTGCCTATAAAGTGATAGGTTAATTTTAAGAAAATTAAATTTTATTGCATGGACAATAGAAATTACGAAAAAGCTTAAAACAAAATATTTTCTAACAGATTCATAAGCACAATTTCTGTTAAAATATAAAATTTGATGAAAAATCTGAGATTAATAATTTTGACATTTATATTCCAAAAATATTGTGCTTGATTTCAAAAATTGATGACTAAATTGTTGCTGATTACTTGTTTAATGTCTCATATAAAATCACAACTCTCTTACTTCAAATGAATTAATGCAAAAATATATCTGCATTAATATCTGCTTTAATATTCTTTATTCTGTTGAGTATTCTGTCTATCACATAGCAATCTATGTTACTTAATCAATTAAATTTGTAATATATTTATTCATTGAAAATTATCAGAAATTATGTTGAAGAAAATTTGATGTATTACTGGATTCATGGTTATTTTCTAGTTCATTAATATGTTTTATAAATATTTACTGAATTTAAATATATTGTAATATACCAAATACGTATAATTTAATTTTAAGCACAAGAAAAACTTTTATATATATCTTTCTGCAACTTCATCTAAAATACTAATCATTTAATAATTAAACTATGCCTTCATTTTATAAAAAATAAACAAAATTAGATTTTTTCCTCAAAAATTAAAATGAAGGCTGCTGAAAATAATCCATTTAATAAAAGGAAAAAATCTCAGGAAACTTAATCTTTTTTATTATTAAATGCATGATGAGATCAAAAGCCGCTACTTGGTCAGAGGCAATGATTTTCAACTAGAGTTAATCTACTGAGATTATGCTATAGCACTTAGGCTACTCTGAAATTTTGCATTATTGAATCATCATGTCATGTAATGAGATAGCTAATATATAATTTTCATTTAACATCATTGGTTCAGAACGTTAATATTTTGAGCAAAAATTTTATTTTACATTTATTCGGGTTTTTGAGATTATTCATTTAATTTTTAATATTTTTGATTTTTGATGGTTCCCCAAATATTTCAAATAATTATAGATGCACTAACTAAAAGTGCTAAATATTTTTATATAATTGAAGTAAATGTAATTTTGTAAAAATATATATGTTTCTTCGTTGGAACTATAATTTGCTTCACGCCAAGTCTATCTAGCCAATTATTCCCCATCAATTTCAATTCCGTGCTAAGGCATTCTACACTTATTATTCTGAGGTCCTTTTCTAATTTATAGAACTATCAGGTTAGGGATTTTCCTTTTCGAAGATTATAACTCTAAAGTTGAAAATGGAACTTTTTGTGTGAAATATATAATCCAATTTATGGCATAGAAGCATAAAGATGCTAGCAATGAAAATTATGATGTCGCTAATATATTTTTAATCGTTTACAAAGAAATGGGTTTGAGGGATGAAAATCCAGAATATTTTTATTCAATAGTAATTTAATTTAAGGTAAATACATATTAACAATAAATATTTATTGCACTTTCCTGACAGTAATCTTAAAATGCAATGTTAAAAATTATTGATTCTTTCTAGATTTTGGTATACACACTTTAAAATAAATCTCATTACAAAAAAAAAAATAAATAAATAAAATTACACATTTAGAGTTTATATTCTTCTTTTAATTTTGTTTTTTATTGAAAAATGATTAGGAAGAATTGTTTCCTTTAATTCCTGTTAGCTAATTATTTCAAATTATAGAAATATATATATCATGAAAAACTGAAAGCTATAAAAACTTTTCAATTTATAGCAAAGGAAGTAAAGTTAAAAGTAAACTGAAAATATGTTCGCCGATTTTATATTTTAATACCTACTATTACGGAAATAGTAGGAATAGAGGAGAAAATATTTACCGCAACTTTATCCTCATCATCTTTCAATTTTGACAGCATAAATAGCATTTGTCTTGAAGGCTACTTTGGTGGCAATATCAATAAGCCTAAGCATTGCCCAAGTTCTTTTTATCGGTTGACTGTATATCTCACAGCAAAGAGAATGGTTCTATATCGCCTTCATAAAGAAATATAAATTGTTGTGGAGAAGTTTCTGATTGTCATAAAGTGCAAACTGGATTTTTTTTTATTTTCTTATTTGTATAAGCAGATTTATTACTAGTTATGAATGATATGAAATATTTATTCTATAAAATACAATTTCTTCTATAAAAATTAGAACAAACAGTAAAAAAATTAAAATTATTTAGTTTGCGCTCTCCTTTTTTTGTTTTATAATTTACGTATAAAATGTGACATATTGAAAAAATTTCTATCTTTTAACATTGTATAAAAAACTTAGTTATTTAGCAGTACTATTTTATGATTTTAGAATGTTTGAAAAACATTAATTTATAAATATATCAAGAAGAAAGTGAATATAAAGTTTTATAATACAAATGTTTGAATAAATTAATTGGTAAGAAATAAACATTTCTTACATATTTAAAATGATCTCAGTAAATAAACAACTTTTATCTGTGGGGATATCAAATAAATGTATTATATTTACCCTTTTTTATTTACAAAGTATATGAAATTTTATTTATTAAATAATAATATAATTTTATACTATCATTTTATAAATAAAACTTCGTTAAAAATAAATTCCTTGCGGAAGTAGGAATTTCAAATTTTATATAGAAATCTCACGAATTTTTTAAAAAGAAATTTGATGTGAATAACGAATTAACTCACACTAAACCAGTTACCGATTCTAGTTAGACGCTAAATCCAAATACGAAATTTCTTATATTTCCAGAAGAGAAGGAAAAGATATCAAATAAAAACAAAATGAAATTAATATTTTCAATTGGGATAAATTAATATTTAAAAATTTTAAAACTTATTCTACTTTAATAAATTATTTTTCTTATTAAAAATAATAGTTTATTACATTACTTAAAAATATAATAAATAGGATTGAATTTAAGATATTGAAAGAATGAAAGCTTAATAATCCTATTTAAGAGCTCCAGTGTTTCGTTACTACACTTTTATATTTTCGTTACTAAACTAATATAAAGATTCAAACAATTATCCCTTCTTCTTGTAACTTATCTACAGCTTTTAAATGAAAAATTCTCAAACAAAAATCAAAATAATCTTTTGAAATTGCTGTCATCTTATGCAATTATTTGCAAAAAAATTATTTGGTTTAGATGAAAAATTATTATTTAAATTAAAAATATTATATAAATATTATATCTCTTAAAGAATCATTATTTCAAAATTTTTTGAAACTTCAATTAAGTTCCAATACATTGCTTGTGAATTCAACTCTTCAATGTTTAAATGTGATTAAAATTCTATAAATATTTTTACGTTACTTTCTAAAATATTATAAAATTAAAACACATCACCTGGAATTTTAAATATCAATAATTTATTATTTAATGGAATGTGTGTGTGTTCACACATACGATAGATAACATTTCTGTATTTGATTTTAAAAATCGGTTTACAAACCAAGAGCTATTTGTTGATAAACATTTTGAAATGTTAAAATAACCGGTTGATAAATATTTTGATATATTAAAATATCCATTTAATAATCATTTTGATAAAATAAAATAATCTGTTGATAAATAGTTTGATGACGCTTTGATATATTTATGAATTTCATTATTTGTTTCACATTGGTTTAATATATTGTAAAGACTTGAGTAAATTTTATGTGTCTATCAAAATTATAAAAAAGTGAGAAAAATATAAAGTGTAATTATAGCAACCCAGAAGGTCATCCAGAACTTGAGTGTTTATCAAGAGCTGGAAAATGATAGTGAATGCGTTCATTTAGTCAGTTACATTCGGAATTTATACACTGCAGTATCACTTGGTTTGGAAATAAGTTGTATACTTGTGTGTATGACAATACTGGAAAAGATAATTATGTAATGTTTTAGAGGAAATAATGTTTTGTTACATCGCAGAAAAATTACTTTTTATTTGCGGTTTCAATCTTGTTATACTTTCGCGTGAGCTGGTTATTATTAAATGATATTGAATACACGTATGAATCAACTATTGTCTGATCTAATGTAAAATTTTGCTGACTTTTAACCACTCTAAAATATTAGGCTATTTTTCCCACATGGCATTTGCATGCCACTACTCTCCAGTATTTATGGTTGATGAACTATTGCATAAACATCAATGAACTTGTATAAATTAGCCAATAAAATTGCAATCTCTTACTCCATTCCTAGAAATATGATACTGCTGGGATGATGTCATTGACTGGAGCTCTAAAATCTTATTATATAAAAATTTCATAGATATTTGGTCGATAATTTTTCCCTTATATAAAGTATTTGAGTGATAATTTTTGCAATTTGCAAACTTTTCTGGAATAATATTCTTAAAGAAAATAGAATAGTTAATTAACTTATACTAACAAAGATTTAAATTTTAATACATTGATTCATGTTTTAGTTTTAATTATATATATTATGTTATATAGATTGGTAAACTATATAGATCATATTTTTTAAATATTGAATTGCATTGTATTTTTAGCTATAATATTTAAAAGCTATTTGTGTTTTATTTAGTGATTAATGGATGATTTTAATCTGTGGAGTTTATTTATAATTTAAATGTATTTGATAAAAGTTATACCTAACTCCTCCAAATTTAAAATATGTGCTTTGATTGCTCTCCACATAGCTTCAGCTTATAATTTTTGATTTTATCCTGTGACAAGCAGTTAATAGAACTTACGATATATACAATCAATTAAGTTTAGTCTAAAGTTTGATAGCTACCATTCATTCTATGGGGTCTGAAATATGCTGCACAGTACATAATAAATCACAAGGAGGTGTAATTCTTGGGCCATTTTGGAGTGCTTATCAATATCATTAAATCGGCTAAGTTTTATAGTTATTCTATTTCAATTACATGATTTTAAAATTAATTTCTGAATTATATTGTAAAATATAATATAATTATTCTTATTAATGATAATTAGAAATATTTCCAACTTGAATATTCTGTAAATCAAATAAAATGTACAATTATAAATATTTCTTCAATCATAAATTTAATCTTTAAATTTAACTATCTTTAAATAAATAATTAAAATTAGTAAATTTATAATCTTATGTCACTTTCATAATTCTGAAATATATAATCACTAAATGAAAGTTAATATTTTCATCTGAGCAAATTCAATTTCTTAGGCAAAATATCTTTGAGAGGTTAATTTGTAATAAATTCAATATTTAATGCGAATGAAAAAATAAACTAGGGAATTTACTTATTACAAATAAGAAAACAGGAATATCAAACATGTAATACAGAATGCATTTGAAACCTGCTTAACTTGCTCTATTTTCTTACTATTTCAAAAAGAATTGTGTTATGAGTTTAATAATAAACACAATTTCGAAAATATTAAAAATTAATGTTACATCAAAAATCATAAATACATCAACTTTTCAAAGAAATATAATTTCTCCCATTTTAAACCAAATTACCATAAATTTTCAGTTTTTATATCTAGTTATTATTTTGTTGTTATATTCAAGCAATTTAAATAAAAAGTTTATTTTTTATTTTATCTAAGAATTTATCTAAGAATTTATATTTCAGTTATTCTTAAAAATGATATCTTAAAATGTTAATGTCATTTTAAAAAAGAAAGAAATTTATTGTATTCATAACATGAAATAATCTTAAGGGTCCCTAAACCTTGAGTTTGTTTGAAGTAAATAATCACTGATTTGTCAAAATAAATATAATTCATGTTTAATAAATGATGTAAAAATGACAACAAAATCAGGTTTGCTTTTAACGAACATATGTATATAAACAGCCTTTTAGATTATTTCTTCCACTCATAAGAGGATAAATTTCATTAAACTGTTTTCATGTTCAGTTGACATTTTTAAACATAAAATCAGTTGGATATCCATAGTAATAAAACCTTAAAATAGGGAATATTAAAACTGAAATGGTATGATCTCATTCATGAGACAAAATGTTAATATTTTTATAAGCAAAGAGCATTATCAGAAAAAATCTGGTTATAACCTTCTCTCTCATTCAGAGTTCTATTAATAAAGAAAAAATTATTAAAGTAAATATCAATCAAACGATAAATTATTTAACAGGCTTAATTTTAAAATTTTCTTGTAAAATAACTAGTATTTCAGTTTTCACGATTACTTATTTTTCTACACTTCAACACTATTATAAATGTTAAAGTTTTGTTTTTATCAGAGTTAGAATTCTGGAAATTATGCATATATTATTGTAAAAATAATTTTATAATTTAACATTGATTAATACTATGTAGATACGATTTTAAGAATAAATTGATATAATACGGGACATTTTTAATTTTTTTAATGTGCAGTTTTAATTCTCAAGTACAGATGAACTAAGAAGTACTTTATTCCGAATAATTACATAATTATAAATTAATATCTAACTCGATCATGATCATTCTACTTTTTATATCATGGAATAAAATTTACAGTTACTTACATACTATAAAAGTTTATATCTTTGCCATAGACTGTAATTGCTAAACTTTTATGGAGAGAATCACAATGTGTGTTATGATAAAAGAAATTTCGGGGAAATAGGAAATTTGTGTAGAAAAAAGTATTTTATTTTTACTTTATTATATTTTAATTATTTTGTTTTTATAACAAAAAGTAGTTTCAACATTAAGACAAATTAAAAGTAGATTCAAGATTTTTATAATAAAAATTAGATTCAACATTAAAAATTAACTTATGGTATAATTTTCCTTTTCCATTCAAATTGAGGTATTTTTGAATTTTATCATAAATTCTAAAAAATTAAAATTCGGCATTATAGAGGAAAAGATAGAACTACATTTTTTTCAAACTTTATAAGGCATATATTCTTTTGCAAAATACATGAATTAAAAAAATAACAGTGTAGGCAAACGTAGAAAAAGGAATTATTAAATATCTATATTTTTTGTGTACTTGACTGTCGTGAAATAATTCTAAATACAATATTGTTGACCAATGAATCACAAAATTTTTTACAGCTATTTATATACTAGAAAACTAAGTTCTAATATTAGTTTTATTCCCAACTGCTATAATCCTGATATAAGGTGTAAACAGGAATGCTAAACATTAAAGAAATTAATATAATATTCATAAATAAATAAATAAATAAATATATATATATATATATATATATATATATATATATATATATATATATATATATATATATATATATATATATATATATATATATATATATACACACAGACTACAGACATACATTTATAATGAGAAATAAAATTTAAAACATTTGAAAATTAATGAAATGAATGTATATTTTTAATTACTTTTTGAGTTCAAATCAATAATATTTTTTATATATTCAATCGTCTAAATTTTGTTTTCTTTATTGATTGCAGTTTTGTTATGTATTTCTATTTATATATAAAAAAATTAAAATGATTCAAGCTTCGGAGAAGCAAGTATCATTTTTCGTTGAATTTAAATTTGGAAACAAAAGTATAACAGAAGGCAATTTATCACTTATTAATGTCACAAAACTAGGAAAAAAAAACCCTCAAATATCAAACACGAAGAAAAAAGGTTACTTAGAATTTTTACTTTTTTCATACTAGTTCAAAGTAAAATTATCTTATTCAAATGTTAAATGCATTAATTATAAAATCAAGCAGAAAATTCTAAGAATTTTGAAATTTCTCAAATTTAGGTTAGGGTTTAGGAGAAGCAGAAAATATTTCCTAATTTGTATACATGTCTAACGACAACATAAATAATTCTTTTGAATTATTCTACTTACTTTCATTTAAATAGTCTGTGAAATGTTTTGGAACATTTCGTTGTATGTTGTCCATATATTACTTTCCAGTCGTGAAAACTTTAACTGATGGTTATTTGAAGAGCATTTCGGAAGTAATGTAACTACTTGAACACTTTGACAACAGAAATGCATCATCTACAGAAGACTTATTCATTTCCACCTCCAGGAAAAGTTACATCTATTGAAAAGCTAGGTAGGAGGTATTCCTTGAGCCAAAGAAAGAATTTCCTTGTCATACATCAAAATCTTTCACTGCTTTCAAACACAAAATAACAAATGAAAGGCAAACACAGATAGCTGAAATGCTTAGTCAAACTTTTTACTGGAAAAATCAAGAAAATGCATGTCATAGATTTCTTGTATTATGCATAGAATTGAATACATTTTGTTACATTTTATTTGTTAAGTTTTACACATCCATTTTTATTTCTATTCAAATGCATACTCCATAATAATAATTCAAAAATAAACTAATCTTTAAAATGCATGCTGTAAACTGATTCATAATAGTTTTGTTCATCATTAAATGATAAAATCTAACCTTTGAAGAATTTATTAATTTTAGTAAAGTGATAAGTAATTAAAAATTAGATTTTCTATATTTTACATTAGATTATTTGTTCTTATATAATATTAAAACTGTATCTGTTTGCGGTATTTGACAAAGGAAAAAATTTAATTTTGTCTAAATTCATAGAACATTAAATTAAGGTTACATAAGTAATTACTTATTTATGCTTATAAATATGAGTGCTTTTATAAATTATAAACTTTTTTATGAAATATATTCATTTATTAAAATTCTTTTAATAAATTCTTTTAATTATTAAAATTCTTTTAATAAATGAATATATTAAGAACATTTATACTTGCAGTATAAATATCTCTTGATAATTTGTCACGGTTATATGGAATGACAACAAGGGCTTGTCATCCGAAATTACTTTTTTATCACCATTGATAAACATCGAACAAATCTTGATGAATGGGTATGGTTTATTTATTGGCCTAATAATTCTCGAATTTTTTTATTAATTTATTAGATACTTACAAAATATCGAAGGAATTTACTCGATATGTTTCAACAAATGGGATTATATTATTTGACTATCTGTAAGAAAAAAATTATAGCAAATAGTTAAATAATAAAAAAAATTGTTAAATAAACGCATTATTCCTGCAAAAATGAAAACTTCAATTTATGACTAAATTCTAACAGAATTTTTCTACTCCTTATTATTCTTTGCCAAAATCCATTGATATAATCAACTTCCAAATCCAGATGAAAATGGTTTCAGTCTTCATTATCAATGCAATAATTTTTTAAGATAAAGTAAGAGCATTATACTAGATAAAGTAAGTAATTTAAAATAATTTAAGATTTAATAAATGTGTGAATTCCTGCTTATTATTTTTTATCATAGTCTCTAAATTAAACTTTTCATCTGATTATTTATGTGTTTATATGTTTATTTTTGTAATTATATGTTTATTTTTTAATTATTAAATATTTAAAGTAAACATATTTGTAAATATTTAATAAAATTTAATTAGAAATTTAATAAAATATAAAATTTATCATTTTTATTATGCTTAAAAAGATCTAACAACTTCTTCGAAAATTTGTGATCTATTAAATATAGACAATTGTCAAATAGTTATATTGCAAATACTGTTGAGGTTATATTTTCCTATTTTTTAAAATTTAGAGCATAAACTATGTACTTAATTTTTTCAAATACTATGATTAATCAAGAGATATGATATAATTTTAAAAGTTAAATTATAATATTATGTTAACTTTAAATCAAAAGAAAATATATGCCTAGTAAACATTATAAACAACAATTTATTAACAATTAAGAATAGTTTAAATATGATTATTAATTTTACTTATACAGTTCTCAATACTGAATAAAATCATTTGTATTTAAAATCGTTCACAATTTATTGAAACTGTATGAAAATAAATAAAAATGCTCAATTCATTACCGAAACTACAATATAAATAAACATTTAGACGTATATAAATATAACCAGTATATAAACATGATCAATATAATCAATCTATAAATATAATTGAAGTATAATATATTAAAATTAATAAAGTAAGCAATTTGTCATGTATTTAATAATAACTCCTCCTATTCTTTTCCAGTCATTGCTTCCATTCATATATATATATATATATATATATATATATATATATATATATATATATATATATATATATATATATATATATATATATATATATATATATATATATATATATATATATATATATATATATATATATATATATATATATATATATATATATATATATATATATATATATATATATATATATATATATATATATATATATATATATTATATATACATATATATATATATATATATATATATATATATATATATATATATATATATATATATATATATATATATATATATATATATATATATATATATATATAGTGTATCTTTTATGAATATTTAATAAACATACTGCTTCAAACAAAGCTATTTGGAAAAATTATACAAATCAATGAATGATGAGGAAAACTATTGTTATTATATTGAAAATGTTTATAAAAAATATAAAACAAAAAACAAAAATAAATGCAAGATTTACAATTAATATTTTGCGAAAATAATTCTTGTGTTCACTTGCAATCAGTATTAAACTGCTTAAGAAAATATCCATGATTCTTTATCAAATAGGGAGAAAATTTATAATGTCATCATCAAAATTATGAAGAAAGGAAACCTTATCAAAAGGCTTATTACTTTAATATAAAATACATAGAAAACACACACACATTATTGAAACAAGTTAATTTAAATGCATGATATTTTTCAGTATTATTATTTATTGAAGGATAAACTCTCACTTCTTTATTTAATTTATTATAGTTTAACCTCAATAATATTTGAAGATAAATCAAGTAAATAATATTTTAATTTTCAAGAAGTAAGATCCAATAAAATACTCTCATATATCTTTAAGTTTAAAACGATTATAAATATTATATTTTAAAACGACTATGATACAAATTAAATTCTTACTTGCAAAAAATATGGCGATAGGAAATATATTTAGTTTTTAATTTCATGAGTTCTCCTCACTAAATTTAACCTAACCAAATTTGGGTAGCAATAAATTTTAGTTTATCTTATTGATTCGACACATCCATGGCTTCGACATATGATTCTTTTGAAAAACTCGTTCATCGACAATCATGAATTCGTATTTTGATCTGTTAGGCTACGGTGAAAAATTATTCCCAGTTTAGAATTTTCTGAAATCACATTCTCAGACTTCTCCAATAAAAATTTATTGTTGACCTTATAAAAATAAAAACAATAGAATTATAATAATTTTCAAAATAATGACTTTTTTGTTTGTCCTTAATTGTTACTGATGAATTAAATATTATATTTATTTTCTTCTGCATGCCGCTTCTTTTCTAAATGAGAAATGGATATCATGAATTAAAGCCAATAAAATGAAATTAATTTCTCCTCAAAATTTAAATTTAAACTAAATGCGAGATTATACTGTTGCTTATTTTGGTTCAAGTTTCAATTTATGGAATTTGCATTTAGTTATAAATTTTTTGCTTAGTGAACAATAAATCTGAACTGCAATATTTTATTAAAATATTCTTATGGCTTTCAAATAATAAACTAAAATAAAGCTGATAACCTTTATATCTACCTTTTAATCACACAAATGTTTTTCTGAAAAAAGTTGCTTTCAACACTCATAAGAATATTTAATACTATTTACAATTATATGCCGATATAATTTAAAAGCTGTAGATATCTACACAAAATACTCTATAGCTTTTCATGTGTTGCGCCGTATAGTTATCACTTCATCATAAATATAAGTATCACATCAAATAAAGATTTAGATTAAACTATGAAAAATATTAAATAATATATTTTCTCTAAAATAATATAATTGGATTTAAAAATAAGTAAGTTCCAATTCAATGTTATTCTATCCCACTAAAAAACACATACAAATAGAAAATTAATTAAAAATATTCAAATAAACAATAATAACACAGGGTTTTTACAAAAGAATCATTAGGCTTCCAAAACATTTGTTTCAAAACATAATTAGATTAAGACATTGATTGTACATGAAAAGAAACCGAAAATATCCAAGACGTTTTATAGATGTTCAATATGTGCTCCTTTTGTGATACGGCAGATGTCATGGTGATAGTTCAGTTCGCTCCACACATTGCTCAGCTTGGTCGCAAATATAGTCATGATGCAATTCTATAACTCAGCCAGAAAGTTAGGAAACGATGGTAGGTAGACTCAGTCTTTAACATAAACTTAAATAAAAAGTAATACGGTAAAATGTCGGATGACCTGGATGGCCATGAGACAGTGACTTGTCATCCTAGTCACATCTACCAATCCATAGTCATGGACTTGCCGATTAAAGTAGTTACGAATTTTTTGTGCAATATGGCGGAGCTTTATCTTGTTGGTATGGGAAAACATTAATATAGTAATATAGTAATAATCATTAATATTCCAGTTGTGAAAACAACCATAATTGAAATATGTTTATGTTGGAAATACCCGTCACATTATCTGTATATAAAAGGAAATATCCACCAAACCTTGTCTTAACAAGGTAGCTGCACAAAAGAAATTGATTCCTGCAAAAACACTCTCATGATCCTCAATTTTATCAGACTTACAGTGCCCCATATCTTAACACTGGGTCGGTTTACCTTGTCACTAAGAAAAAAAGTTAGCTTCGTCACTGAAAACAAGTATGCTTTCATAGTAGTCATCCTCACAGGCTTATTGCATGTTCTCGCAAAATGTTTTTCTTTCCACATAACTTTCCGGTTTTAATGTCTGAAGCAACTGCATACTATATGAATTAAATTGTAATGTTTTCCTCGAAATTTTCCTCACAATTGGCTATGGAATTAAAAGTTCGTGGCTAATGAGATTCATTGATTTCTTGGGACTACGACTGAAACTCAGACTATGTTCACCATATCTCCTGTAACGTTTTGCCTTTACATAAGCAACAAGTTTCATTAAACTATAGATACTAGAGCAGCATACTTTGTTGAGTTGGTGGTTTGCATTTTTTTGGATGCCTCCCGGAATGCTCTCTGAACGATTATGAGCGATTCACACTTCTCAGGACACAAAACGCATCTGCTGTCGTGTCACAATTTTGAATATGACGTTCACCCAGCAGCGATGCCAATCATATACATATTGCTCATACGCAGCGTGAAATTGTAGTCAATACCCTTACATTTACGTTGTTATGGAAACAAATACACGTTTCCAATTTCGGACTTAGTAATGAATCAAAACCCGATGATTCATGTGTAATAACCATTTATTATAATCATTTACTAATTGAATAATACATTTTGATTAATTCTATCTCTAATTATTATAAAGTAATAGAAAAATTTGATTAATTCTATTACTTTATAATAATTGTTTTTGTTAATATTTGCATTAACACATATTGAATTTTAAATTATGCTTAATTTACCCTAAATAATATGTAAGCAATTTAAAAACTAATATTTATTGTTTTAAGATAACATAAAACTAAATGAAAAAGTTAATTTATTCATAACACCATACTTATTTATATATTTTCATCAAACTTTTTACATTAAAATGTGATTTTTGTCAAAGAATAAAAAATTAATAATGTAAGATAAAAAAATTAAAGTAAATAAAACAAAATTCTGTGAAGTGTGCTAACTTTTCTACTTGATATAATTTCATTTAAAATTCTGTGTTGAAATATGTTTTACTCATTACAATGATATGCGAAAGTAAAAGCTTCTCATAGTCATTTAATAACATTTCCTTACCCTTTCTTCTGTAATATGCAAAGGATGGCAAAATTACTTCTTTTAAGATATGTGCCTAATTAATTAGGTATTTAAAGGAAAACTCATCTTCCAAGTGAAATCCCTGGAGGTATAAGCACTACCCTCGTAGCTATTTTGTAGGAAGTTTTATGCTTTTTGAAGAAAATTACAAATTACAGTCTTTCATGTAGAAAGGCAAATAAAAAAAATGATGACAAAGTTTGGATAGTTTAATGTGGCTCCCACATAGTTTTAATGACTCGACGAGAGTGAAAAAACTAATTTGTGACTTTAGGCTTTAATTCCAACCAATTTCATCTTCATGGAAACATTTATTTATTTTTTTGTTAATGGAAAATTACTTTACAAAAAATTCTTATAACATTGTGACTCACAAAAAATAACTAGTTTTATATTGTGTGAAATACATCCTTCAAAATTAATATTGAATTGATATTAACAATATATTTCATGCATATTTGCAACAATGTTATGCGTCATTTTTGAAAAATAATAATTTTAAATTGTATTTTGCATAATTACTATATGTTTAAACTGTTTCAAAAATTGTACAATAAATAATAGTAAAAATATTTTTAACTGGTTTAATATTTTATTTTTTATAGATTGAACTACTTTTTATACATTATGTATTATAGATATAGTTATTTTCATATATTATAGATTTAACTGATTTAAATTTTGCGTGATTTTATTATAATTATTAAATATAAACATACTACTAAATTTTAAAAATATTTATTTACTTTTATTTGAATATTATAACTTTAATTTAAAGAAAAATTGAAGCACGTAGTGTTATAGAAACGCTATAAAAATGGAAATCACACACACACACATAAACACATTGCACAATGCAAACATTATTAATAATTCAAAAGTATCAAAAATGTAAATCATAAATGGAGAAAAACATTTAAAAATTTGATTGACTTCACAATATTTAAAGCAAATATTTCGCTTTTAATTGATGTATAAAAATAGGAAAAATTTCTGTTTTTTGCTATCGGTAAAATACAATGTAATAATGATTGAATCCGTTTGTGTAATTAATATACGTGCAGATTTATTGGGATTAAGATCTTAAGAATTTTAACAATTAAGAATTGAAAAATAATTGTTTTTTTGCACCTATCAACTTGATAATAAGAAGCTTGAATAAGACGCTTTTATAAATAAGACGCTTGATTAAATTATGTATCACATGCAATTTGTATAAAAGTAATAAGAAATTATCTATAATGATAAAATATTTAAGCTAAGTTTTATGGGACAGATCTATAAAAATATTTCTGTATAAATGCGAAATGGAAAAATAAAAATCTCCTTGAAGTAAAAAAGAAGTGAAAAATAAAGATTTAATTTAGAGAAAAACGCATTAATGCATTCACTAAGTCATTTGAATGCATTAAAATATCAGGAGCTAATGTATAATTGCATGATGCATTTATTTGACTTACAAATTTATTCCATAGCATAATAACTGCTCATAATTGCTTTGAAGTAAATTTAACCATACAATTTCCTTGGATGGCTAGCATGCATTTTTATAAGGTTTCGATTTTATAAAAAAAATATGTGTGCTTTTGTTCTGAGCAAAATGTATGAATATGTTAAATAATAAAATTTTTTATAACGATAAATTTCGAATTTATCGTAATAGTTTATATGATATGAGAACTACTAATGGGGGTTAGTTATTAAAGATATATATATTTTTAATTTACTCGCTTTTAATTAATTAAATTAGTTTAGGTTTCTGTATTTTATTCAAATAATAAACAGGAAAAATTTTGATAACCCTATTTTTAAAGTATTAACTTACTCTTATGTTTTTGATATTAAAAACTGTTATATTTAGTTACATATATAATCGCAAACGTAAAATGTATATATATATATATATATATATATATATATATATATATATATATATATATATATATATACAAGCATATATATATTCATTATATGATTAAATTACAGTAATTAAAAAAAGATGGCAAAGAAAAATTCGCCTTTATTTCTTTTTGCAATTTACTTATCTTGATATTATTAAGACATTTAATTTATGTAAAAATTATATGATTTTATATAATTATTTTTTCTTTCTTATTACATGTGTCAACAGAAAAAGGTAACATGAAAGTAATAAAAACTAAAGATTTTAACAAAGGATTGCTCTTAGATTTAAAAAATGTCCATTTTCCTAGAAATATTTCTTTATCAAAAGGTGTTACTCACCTCTGGATACTCCATGTACATATTTAAATACATTCTATACTCTTTAGCAGCAAAATTTCAATATCAAAAGTGAGATACGAGTATTTAATTTGATTCTTAGTCTCATTTGTTTTCTTTATGGAAAATAATAAATCAAGAGAACAAAATAAGAGCATTTTTCTGTTTGTGATATGACTCAAATTAAAAGATGTAACTGATAAATTATAACATTGCAGTATTCAGTAGATACAAGCAAGAACTGTATAGCTGTTAAATTGGACCATTTCATTAATTAATATTGGGGGCAAATTTTACCTTATTTGAACAAATATGTGAATAATTGAATCATTAATTTGACAATTCTTCATATTTATCCTTTACTTTTACAATCCTATTTTTTTCATCCTTTTTATAGAAAAATTTCTTTGTAATTTTGTTCACCTGACGTAAATAATATGCTGGTGACAGTAAATGCAACAGCCTGAATAAAGCATGCACATATCATGAAATTTACAACACGTATTAGCGGAGGGGAGATATGCAAATGAAAAGAATGTCAGCGCAGACGCACTTCACGCGTGCCTGTGGCGCCACTTCAAAGCACAATTTAAGGCTTCAAAGCAGATCTCAAATAGCTGTTTAAGGTTTGGAGATTTTGGCAATATTAAATTCATAAATTTGATCATTTTTCGTAAATTCAAATTCATTATTTTGTGTTCCTTGTGGTTTTTTCAAAAATAAATAAATAAAACTTGTAGTAAACAGCAATTATTTATTTGATCAAGTATCCAAGTTCGTCAGAGGAAGAATAGTAGCCTACTGAGATTATGGATTTTCTTTTAAGGAAATCGCTAGTCGTGTTGGACGAAATCAAACAACTGTAATGCAAATATGTGATTGTTGAATGCAGGAGGGTACGACGGACAGACTTGTTCGATCGCATTCATCTCATTTCATCGTTTTACGTGATGACAGGCAAATTGTACGCATGATAGTGGTGGTTTGCGCAGCCACGTCACAAACCGTAGCACAGTGCATTCAGTCTGTAACGCCTCATCCTGTGTCTGCGCGTACCATTCTACGCCGTTTAAAGCAGAGTAGTCGATCCGCAAGGCTTCCACTGTTTCGCCCACCCTTGACCCAGATCCACATACGTCTCCGTCACCAATGGTCCAATGAACATGGGATGTGGACAGCGGAATAGTATGAAATTGTCTTTACAGACGAGTCATTCTTCTGTCTTCAACAACACGATGGTCACATTCGAGTCTGGAGAAATCATGGACAGAAGATGTTGAACAGCTGCGTTATGTACCACCACGCTGGTCCTGCACGGGGTATTATGGTATGGAGTGGTATTGTGGATATCACTCTCGCACTCCTCTAGACGTATTGCCGGGACTTTAAACAGCCAGTGCTACACCTCTGACGTATTTGAGGCAGTTATCCTTCCTTACCTTCTGGGCTTGCCCATAGCCATATTTCAACAGCATAATGCGCGACCACACTTAGCATACATTGTCCAAGAGTGCTCGTCAAACGCCAGATTGGATTGCTTCCCTGGCAGCTCGGTCTCTTGATCTTACACCTATGGAAAACATGTAGTCCATGGTTGTTCAATGATTAACATAGAAAACATCTCCAGCTGCCACACCAGATAAAACTTTGGGAACGTGTGGAAGCTGCTTGGTCCGCTGTACCCCAAAAACACACCCAAAGTCTCTTTGAATCAATTCCAATACGTGTGGCATCGGTGATCTCCAACAATGGCGGCTACTCTGGCTACTCATTTTGGCAGAACCACACTTCACAGAAGTCTACAAATTTAATCATTTGATAGTTGGTTAACATCTTGACTACAAAATACATTTCGTTGTGATATCTTTTGTCTTTCTTGGTGTTGCTGTTTGGGTGGCCAGCAGTGTAAATACATAGAATTTCTTCTTAAATTTCTATAATTCTTTGATCTTATAATTTTAAATCTATATTATGTATAAAGGAAATCATATTTGCCGAGTGAATTTAGATAGTTTTCTAAGAATCATTTGTCCACATTTCATAAACAAAGATAAATTTAAAAAACTGCTTAACTCAAAAAATTTATTTTATCTTTACATTAAATTTGGAACAACTGATACACTGCATAGCTATTTTTTTCTTTTAGAAACATTTATAGTGATATTATAAGTTTTAAGAACACTATATTGAATTAGAAACACAGTATAGAATATTTTTAGTACCCTTCACACTGAATTTTCTATTTTGGACACGGTTACAATTTTTACATTTTTCAGACACCGTTTGGCTTGGTACTTATTTATTTCTTCACAATACTTAAGTGATATTATAAGTTTTAAGAATATGATATTGTTTTGAACATTCAATGAAAAATAGTTTTTATTACTCTTCACAGAATTTTAAATTTTGAATAAGATTTATTTTAACTTAAAATTTATCTACAAAGCAATGTAACTGTAATTTTGTCTATTATTACTTAAAAAACAGAATACTAAAACGTGTACATTTTTGTAATGCCTATAAAGCATCTTAAACACTTAACTTTGTAAAATTTTCTATCGTCCAATTGTTAGTTAAACATATCTTTTTTAATTCTAGTGGAAAAATGCATTTAAACTACAGAAATTAATAAATGAATTCTTCCAGAAATGTATTGCGCAAGCAAAATTAAATATTAATCATATTTGATTAACTCTAAAATTCTAATGATGTGTAAACTAAAAGATGATTCACATTTATAACTAATTTCTAGCAACATGAATTTAATTTACCTTACTCACATTTGATCAATTAAATAATATTTACAATTATATTGCCTTATAGATAAATTTTGAGTTAAAATAAATCTCTTTCAATATAAAAAATCGTAAAATGAAATTCTAGAGCTTTCGCTTGACGATAACAATTCCAAAAAAAAAAAAAGAAATGTTTTGATTTGAAATTTACTTTTGTCCAAAGTCATAAAAATGTGTTTCCTTAACGATTTCTTGCAAAGTAACAGCTGGTTGAACTAAAAGTTTTCCGACTTCTTGGAGACAAAAAATTGCTCCCGTATTTTAAATTTGGTGAGAAAAAGGAAACATTTTATAAAAAGTATTCATTTTAAACACAAATTTCCTTCTATTTAATATTTCACATGATTAAGCAATACTTCATATAACTAAATTAGAGGCATTTATATTATCCGACGTAAACTTCATTATTAAATCTAATTCTTTAATAATTGAATCATTGGAAATAGTAATTCATTGATTATAATACGATATGTATTCTATCAGAAGATAAACTACTTTGAATTTAGATTTGAAACGAACATTTTAAAATAGGTAGTATGATTATTTGCTGGGTATTTTTTCAATGTAAAATTAGTCACAGTCACGCGTATTATAAAACTATATTTGTAAATTTAGAGTCATATTTATAAATGAAAAATTTTGTGTTCTCAAATTTACCTGCAATTTTCAATTCAATTGTTTCAAATATCCCCATCCAATAGTTGTTTTACCAAGTGAAATGAAATTAGAATGAAACTTTAAAGGACGAAAAATTTAAATTAATTTATATTGTCTCAATTCAAAGATAAGTACCTATTTCATCCATCATCTGATACGCTAATTATATAAATTATAAGGGAAATCAATTTGGATATATTAAAAGCATTTATGATTTGCCAAGTTACCTCTCATTGCTTAAGTTATTTCATAATCATCTTTTTTGTATCTGTATATTGTAATGGTTAGTTTATTTCGCATTCCGGAAGTCAAAGGGATCTGTGTATGCATTGACGGCTTTACTATATTCTCTGCGTAAAGATCGCTATCAAATGGGTATATCTGATGTTCAAATGTTACTATTGTTGGACAATTGAAAATATATTTAGAAAAGAATTCTTCATCAGGACTCAATCGTGTCTTTATGATTTCTCTGCTGTAATCAATCAAGCATATTTGTTGAATCACCTTAATGGTTTTCTCTTTAAGTCCATATCGAGCAATGACATTTGCGTAATCGAATGAAACACGGCTTTTGTTGTTTAAATATCTTGCCTCTTTAGCCAATTAATCAGTTTCTCTGTCATCCTGTATCTCTGCATGTGCAGGTATCCACTGCATCGTACATTTTTCTTTATTGGACAAATTTTAATTTTCCAGTGAGTTTTCTGCTTGAACCTCGAGTGTCCACTTAAAATTGCTTCTAGAACAACCTGGTGTCGCAGTATATTACCACCCCTTTGCCTTTGTTTACGTCATTCAAGTTGTGTCTCTTCTTAGCTCTTGAAAAGCAATCAGCTCGCACATAAAATTTGAAGCTATGTTATTTGCAGTTGTCTAGTTGAATTATTTAAAAGCATAATGTGATCTCTGGTTACTCCTTTCATGAATAAATGGTAATACTGAAGTGAAATAAACTATATTGAAATAAATATAGCATTAAAATTTTCTGTATTCTTAGAAAACATGATTAAGCATTTTTGAAACCACTTCTGCAATCATTAAAGTTATTAATTAAATCCGACTGACCTTTATTTACAATCTAATGCAATATTTATTCCATTAAATGTACACCAGTGTACAAAATTTAAGCAATGTAATTTTTAAGTTGACAGGCAGAAGGTTGGAGAAACGGGGTTATCTTTAGGTCAATATAAAGAACAAGCAATTCAATTGAAATTTATATGTATGAAAATGTCAGGAATAAAACGTCATACGTAAATCGTGTACTTACGCAAATACTTACGTACAATGCGTGCGGTGAGAGTTTGAAGCTGGAGAACAGGATTAAAGGAAAGATGGCAATTAAAAATCATTCGATGCAAGTACTAGTGAAATCTTTCTTGAAATATGGCTAGAAAAATCACTTGGAAGTCTTCATGAGTAGAGGAATGATCGGAATTTTAAGAAAGGGGCATAATGTGACCAGTGATTGTAATAAAAAATGTCATTTTGCATTCATTTAAATTCTTCCAATACAGATGTTAGAAATGATGGTGATGGCCACCCCTGAGAATTAACTGCATTGGATGTCCAATATATCATCTCACTGATGACAAAGCGAAAATAATCAACAAGCACCAATACTCAAGAAATGTGTACAGCAACAGGGCGAAGAGTAACAAGATTTATAGTGTCCAGACACCTTCACAAATAGCCGATTCACCCGCCTTTCTGAATTCTGCACGTCTTATAAAGATGACCACATATATGCCATCATTTAAGATAGTACATGGAACAAAAATTAGATATGCAGCTGTAGATTTCTTTACGGATATAAGTCGCTTCAGTGCCACATTCTCAATGCCAATTCATTTGGAGAGAGATCATGACAGATTGTCATCCCAGTAGCATTAGATTAATCACTAAACAAAAAATCACTAATTAGTGATAAACTAGTGTATTTATATGGTTTCCAGTTAAATAATTTATGTTTTAGTAAATAATAATTTATATTTTCTAGAATTGTGTATTTGGCATGATTTAAATTTAAGGAAGTATACTATACTTAAATTCATTTTTTATTAATATAAGGAAATAGAAAGAATTTTCAACATGAATATAATTTATTATAGTAAATATCTTATTTTATAATTCAGATTAATAACAATAACTTTATTTTGAATTACTAAATAATATATACTATTATTATATTTAAAAATATTTAAATTTTTTATTTAAAGAAATATAGTGAAATAAAAATACTATGGCGTATACATATTAACATATGAAATAGAATGAAATAAAAAGTTCATGATTTTTATCTAATTCTGTGTCAAAAGCTCATTCTTTCTATCATCAATGAGTGTAACCTATACACATTAATAAGAGTTACAATAATAGTATACACATTAATAAGAGTTTTCATCGTTTGCATGAGTTTTTAAGCAGTTATCGAAAAAAGACTTTGACTATTAATTTGAGATATAAATATATAAAAAATAATCCTTCATAATAGTGACAAATAACAATGTAATATTAACCATTTGGTATAGAATTATTAATGATTAACTGTCTAAGATAATTGGATGAAATCACTTGATTTTCAAAAATAAAAAAGTGAAAATTAACAAAAATATTAAGTTTTAGCAAGTATTTTTGGTAGTTCGGAATCTAAATATTTGTTTGTTATTAAAGATTTTGTCTTAAAGTAAATTGTTATTTACTTTAAATCTATTATTACCTATAAATAATAAAAATTGGATTTTTTCTTAGCAAAAAATGTTTTTTTCAATAATTGTAGAATATTTTAATAAAAAGGAAAAATTCAAATCACTAAAATGTATAAATATTTCATAAAACATATTAAATTTTATTTTAAAAGTTTCATTTTACATAATGATGGAATTTTCTCAAAAGACATACTAATCTTTTTTAGAATACGTTACATTTTGAACTCAAAATGCATTATAATTTGATTCACCTTTTTGAAGAGTTAAATCATCGTAAAAATCGTAGAGATATTTTTTATACAGCATTGAGTGTAAACAAATGCACTTAAAAGTATCATAAATATGTGAAAAATAATAACGGCAGGGAGTTCCCATTTTATCCAACTGCCTTACAAAATGCGAAACGTCATTAAATTTCTATACGAGCTTTCAAACTCCTTCAAATGCTTCTAATATCCTTTATCACAATAACTGTCAGAAACGTCAAGGAAATAGCTACTTACTTCCAGTACATATTTTTTATGGAAAACATTTTTCATTCCAAATATATTTTTAAAAATGTATTTGAGCAAATTTAAAAATATATATGTATTTTTGATTCCGATTCTCCTTAAAATTTGTTTCTTCCATCCTTATGTTGTTGTGATAAAACTACTTTTATTTTTGCTTCTCTTAAACATCTTCAAGCCTAAGTTAAATATTCAGTTTTCTCTCATTGGTTCACGAATTATTTCACACTTTCCGAAAATCTCATGAGGGTTTTCTATATTTAGAATTTCTTTGAGAAGCATTACACTTAAAATTGCTTTAAGCGAATATACTAAAGAAACGCAGTTTTAAATAATATTTATATTTGTGTGGGTGTATACTTTTCTTCATTTATTTGAGTGGGTGTAGTTTAAGCCGGATTTAGTTCTCTATCATTCCCAAAGCTCATATATTTGCATAAGACTTTTAATTTAATATTAGATTTAAAGCTATTTTTATAAAGTGAACTATAACAGAAGCTACATTTATATATTTTTTAAATAATTTCTTTTTGTTAAGCATAAAAGTAAGGGATTATTTTGTTATCTTAATAATATATATATATATATATATATATATATATATATATATATATATATATATATATATATATATATATATATATATATATATATATATATATATATATATTTGTTTTAATTATGAAGTAAGTACAAAATGTAACTAACATTACAATGACATATAAAAATTAAAAATGAAGAACACATCCTCAATATTTTTCTAAATTTAAAAAAGATATAAATCAGATTATTTCAGATTCCCGTTCAGCAAATGTATATTATCAGATAGTTTTTAAAATTATTTCAAAAATAAAATATTGAAATTTCATATATTATTAGTGAAACTTGATGATTTATGGCACAAAAAATTAGCATACATGTTTATAAAGTGACGCAAGTCAGAAATGTTGAAGTTCAATAAAAGAAGAAAATTAGAATTGATCATTGTAAATGCCAAACATTCAATAATATAATTAACTCTAATATTATTATCCTTAATTACATGAGAATTTATTTAAATCTATATCGATTTAGCGAGAAAAACGATTAAGGAAATAAGTAGTTTGAATTTCACTTTTTTCAAAATTTATGTACTTACATTTAGATGTTATAAATATTTCAATACTCATATATAATAAACACATATAATAATACAAATCATATGGTAAAAATAAATATGCGGTTCAGGACACATTCAAAATATATACATGAAACCGTTGCTAATTGGAGCATTTCGAATTCTGAAACACAATTAATGGCAATTACAAATTAAATCTTTGTCATTATGCAAGCTGCTTAAGCTTACTGATATTTTTTTTAAAACACCAGTGTTATGACTCTACCAGATTTAAAAAAACAAGTGTCTAATCAATTTTGAAGACCAAAACGTAATAAAGATGGGGATAGATATATTTGTGTTTATTTCAAGTAAGCCATATCACTACAATTTGATATTAAATTCACTACTTTAGGGATATATCATATTAGCCTTAAAGTATTGTTTTTTCATTATCAATCTCTAATAATTTTCAAAATTTAAAAGACGAACGTTTGATATAAAAATAACTTAAGCAAGTTGTTCTGAAATTATGGTGTGTGCCTCACCATTTTGCCTACAAAAAAGATACTGCATAGAATTCAGTTTTACAACGACAGGATATGGGAAATGGTGAAAAAGTGCGAAATGTATTTGTTTTTAATTCAGAAAACTCATCATGTACTCTTGCCAAAAATTTAAAAGCTGATTTAGTAATAAAATGTCTTTTGGTTTCTCAACTCGACGTGAATTATGGTTTCTTCCTCAGCAATTGAAAACCCTTAAACATAGAACATTTTTTCCGTGAAATTCTAATTAAGATTGAAAGTTCAATGACAGCATACTTCATGATTACTTAAATATTAAATTGTCTTAAGGTCATTATTTGATAATTAATGAAAGGGAAAAATTCGTCAATATTATTGATAAATATTTTACCAAGTCCTTCCGCAGTTTAATATCAATAAGAAATGATGTTTTTTATGAGATTAATATGCAATAATTTTATAAAAGTGACACGTTTTTAAGTGACATCTTTACTTTAGAACTAGCATAAATTTCTTGTTTAATTTTTAATTACAGAATTTTATAGCTAAATGCGCATAACTAAAATATGATCAATATGTTCACACGAATAATGCAAAAGTTCGTCCATCTATCCGTTGAAACTATTACCATTTTACTTTTTCTATGGGATGAGTATTGTTTTAAATCTTTAATATGCATACATTTAGAATTTATGGGATTATTATTTTTTTAAACATTCTATTTTAAATTAGATTTTCAAACCTACTTTCACAAAAGTATGTTTCTGAAATGCATAATTATGTGATTAGTAATAAATGTACTAATTAATTCTTGGGCAGATTTACAGAGCATACTGAAAAAATTCTCAAGATTTTAAGCTCTGAATAATAAGGCAAGGTTTTCAAATGTGTATATTTCATTAAATCTCTCACAAAGTTCTTCATTAGTCATACAAATTGAATTTAAATAATATAAAGCATCAAAAACTATTAATAATTAAAAGGTATTTTCCAATTATTCTAGTTAAAGTTTCATAACAATAAATATTAAGAATTTAAAAACCTATTTGAGGAAATTAATTCTGTTTTTTCGAAGAAGCAATTAATAAAAAGAAGGACCCCAGAGATAATTTTGTTTGAAATTCATAATAAACTATATTGTACATGTATGTTATATATATTGAAAACTTAAAATGGTGTCCTGTTTATTTTTACTGATGTCTACTAAAATGTTATGGAAGGTAGGAAGAAATATATTTCCTTTCCTTTCTCACTGTTCTCTCCTCTACTGTAATTTCATCTAAAAACTGTCATTCAGAAACTGCACAAATCCAATTTATTTCAGATATCAACTTCGGAAACGACATTACTTAAGTGGCCACTTCATCTGATTTATTTTGATGTTCAACGGTTTCTTTTCAAATAAATGTTGGTTCATCTCTTTTACGGTTAGAAAGAAACATTTTGATAGATAAGGCATTTTTCTTGGTTTTTGTTATTTTCAGAGTTATAGAAAACTAACATACTTCTAAATATAAACGAACCATATCATTTGTAAAAAATGTCTCGTACGAAAAATGTTAAATTTTTAGGAGGTGGCTTTTTAAGAAAGATTGAGATTTTAAAAATTATTTTCATTGACATCCATCGTATTATGGGAATTATAGGAATTACTTCAAATAACATTGATTGAATCAAATTCAACGAATGTGATTTGAAGTAATTAATGTGATATGGGCTTATACTAATAAATAACAGTAGTAATGAGAGAGTGAGAGATATTGAAAAAATTAAAATATATACATTACATTTAAGTAATTGTTTTATAAACCTACATTTTAATATAGTTACTCATGTAATCAAAACAAAACGTGAGCATTTTAGACAAAAGGAAAAGTCTTTTAATATTAGAAAGTAAAAATATTTTAAATTTAACTTTAAAACATATTTTCACAATGATTATGCAACAAAAGTATATAAAATACAAAACAAAATTCAGTGATTCATTCAAGTTATTATTCTATCTTAGAGTCCAAATAACTATTTACCTCATAATTTAAATTTTTTATTTGTATGAATTATTACTTGTTAACTTTAAGTATAGAAAAAAAATTCATCTGAATTATTCAAACCTTTATTTATATTCAATTTACAATTTGATAAATATCATAATATTTTAGTTCATTATTTCAAAGTAATTTTTTCAAAGAATTTAAAAAATTTTTCCAAATGAAGAAAACTTGAATCCATTATTTCAAGTTTTCTTGAGTTTCAGTAGTTATTGAATAATGAGATTATGAGGAAAATGAAATTAGATTTCTGGTAATAAATGTATCAGATCCTTTTAAATCTTCCACCAACTTTGTTGTAAAATATATTTACTTTATTGATTTTGCTGATCTTTAAAAAATCAACAGAAATCATGCAAAATATTCTGTATTTGAAATTGTTAGCTTTATACACAAATTAGTACAAAAATGCTAATAAAATATTAGTGTTTTTAAGCAATTTTAAAATGTTAAACGATTTTAGATATTGTTATATTTATTTGCTACCTAGGGTTTGAAGTAAAATTAAATACTAATTTTTGTTATTAACTTAAGGTATATTACAAAATGTTACTCAAAACTCTGTTCCTCAAAACACTGCTCACTTTTATGGGAATTTGCCTGTAGTTTGGTTTTTTAATGAATTTTGCCTATACTCATTTCCCTCTTTTTATCTTAAATAGTTTTATCGTTTTAAAAGAAATAATAAACATGCTTGAAATAAATAATGTTAAAATAATTTTATCTACATATATTTTATATTCCTTTTGTTATATGTTTAAGCAGTTATAATGTTTTTTTACCGAATTTACTAGGCTATTGCTATAAAATTTTACAAAAGGAGAATGATTTTTGATTTTTGTTCTCTCTACACACAGGATAGATATTTTATATGAATAAAACAACAAAATTCTAAATGTGAGTGAAATTTTAGGGAAGAATGGAGAAATATTTTGCTTAAACTTTATTATTTAAAGGATAAAATATGAAAATATAGATAGCATTACCACTAACATTGTAGATAATATTACTATTTAGAATAAATTGAAATTTTATTCAGTGTGATAATGTTATCTAAACATGTTAAGTAAAAATATTTAGATAACATTAAATTTAAGTTGAATAAAATAAACTTAATGTTAAGTATAGTAGTCACTAAAAAGAAGATCGTTATACTACCGGCCTTTCAGAATTTCATTTCACTCTTACCAACATATAATTTAAGAAGTAATTTTTATACAGATAACTCATTAAGTGGTACCAAAAATTTAAATGTAGCTAAAGAATATATAATCTGAAAGTATACCAAGAATAAAAATTACAAAGATTAAAATTCTATTATTTTAAAATTCCGTCTTTTGCATTTATTGTACAGTTTTTCAGTTAAAACTAATACTTTTTTGTTAAAAAATATAGTCAGGTATAGCAGATTCATTTCAAAGTTACATGAGTCACTAGTCATACTTTTGCTTCTCAAAAAGTTTAATAAGTTAATAGTAAAGTTTAATAAGAGAGAGTAAAAGCGGTTATAATGATTATACAGATAATTTATATTTATATGCAAGCAGATAGTTTAGTTTTATCTAATATTTATTGTGTGCTATTTCCTTATATTGATTTTCAAGGTGTCTTATTATGCGTGCATTTCTAATTCTGATAATATTTGCTATTTCCTCGCTATGCTAATATAGTAATTAATAAATTATTTAGTTTGCGCTGTAGTCTGTGTACACACGTTATCGACGAATGTTAATCAATTTCTGCGAATCTGCCCTGAATGCCAATACAAGAATCAATTATTTCCTTACATAAACAGTGTTTCAATATATCTAATTGTTTGTAGGTTAATGATTCAGATAATTTTAATGTATTTAGTCTAATATATAAGATTTAATGTAAAGTAATTATTTTTTCAATAAATATTGTATGAAATAATAACACCGAACAATTAGTGCAGACGTATTAAAACTATTATTTATTTTTAAATAAGCTATTTATTTACTTGAAAAATATTTCTATAAAGTAATATAAATATCTTTAAATACGAACATGGCATAAAGATTGTAAAGAAACTATTACTATAGTCATATAAGAATGACCGATGTTTCATTAAAACGAGAACGAAGAATATATATCAATCTAAAAGAGCAAACTTTATTTAATATCAGTGATATAGATAAACCATATTTGTATCGTAGTGTATCACATTTATTATACCCTGTTAGATATAGTTCTATGAAATAACCCAATGAATACCTTGTAAAGTTTCTACTAGTGCAAATATTAAATTAAATATTATACTCATTCAAATCTTGTTTTATTATGAACAGCATAAAAAATTTCAGATTTATTTAAATTAAATATGAAAATTAATATAAGTGTAAAAATTATACAGCACATTTAAAACATTAAAGATTTAAAAAAAGTAAAAGATTATTATGTATCTTTAAATTTAAAATTTTATTTTTATTTATTCACATTTAATAAATAGGAATAAATATGGATTTGAATATGGACTATGTTATTATAAAATAACATTTTAAAATGACAGATATTTTAAAACAACTTTATTTTGAGTAAAACACATCTTCCTTTCCAAAACTATTCTGCGAGAAAAAAATGTCTTAAGCCGACATTGATTTGACTTTGACATTTTCGAATAACAAAAGAAATATTTTAAAACCATTTTACAATGTTATATTTTATGGTTGTAAACATGTTACTTTAAATATCAAATATCAACGAAGAAGTTTCTTAGTATAATAATTAGTACGCATTGGTCAAAAGTATTGTGTGTGTATTACTGCAAAGATAGGTTGTAAATAATTTATGATATTGTCAAAATATTTTTACACATTAAATTTGATCTGCAAGATAAAAACCAGAAATTTATGTTTCTATTTTTATACGATTTTATGCACAAAAAAACTATCTGGTAAACTTTTGTAATTCATTCATGCTATAAAAATTGTGTTTCAGAACTATTTGTAAATGTTTTCTAGTATAATTTAACAAAATCGAGATTTCTAAAAATTAACCAAGACAAAATTCACATGAAATAAGAGGCAAGTTAAATACTAAATTTATGCGACGTTGAATTAGAAAATAATTTATTGTTTATTTGGAAACACATTGTCTTTTCTTTCTTTATATTTCATTTATATTTTTGTACAAAAAACAAATAAATTGCTCAATCATAAAAAAATCTATAGAAATTTCTATTTTTGCATAAGCTGATGTCAAATGTACAAATGATTTTGTAAAAATGTTATTAGATGGTAAATTATTTTATACTTATCTTAAAAATTTGTTGTAAAAATTAAAAAAATATTAATTTTTGTGTATCCTTTCAATTTTTAATATCCTACTGAGTAATTCTTTTTAAAACGCCAAGGAAATTGTTCGTAATAATTCGTACGGTATGATAGAACTTCATTAAAATATTTAGTTTCATTTGTTTTTAAATCTTAATTATCAAAATTATAATTCTGCAGTTGCGTGATAGGTTAGACGTTCGCTCTCGTTATCTGAAGAGTGTGAATTTAAATCTCCACACAAGTGATGATCCATCATGCTCGCTAAGGACTGGAGCTTAAAAAATATGTTGTGGTCGCATTGTCTTCCCAGTGAAATAATATATCTGAAGATAGCAGTTCAAGTTTGGGGTCTTCTGCTTGTTATTGCTTCTAAATTACGAAGACCAAACCCCTTTCAGGGTAATCAGGGCACACAGTGCTATTGCATATCTTCATTCTAAAGCTGAAATAAAAATGGGTCCTAGCAGACGGGCATTGGAAAAATAAATAATAGTATTTTCTGAAATATTACAAAAAAATTAAATCTATGTAGTAAAAAGAAGAAAATTAGAACAGAATTGGAATTTATTTACATTATTTAATATTGTTTTTATTTTCTTTACTAAAATACGTAACTAATATAGTTGAAAGAAATGTATTTTTCTTTGTCTAATTCAAAGCCTTAGTTATAATAAAATTTCAACTCTGATTTTTCCTATAATAATTAGGAATAGCATAAACATTTGAGACATCAAGCAAGAAAATAAAGAAAAATTTTTACGGTATAAGGCCAAAATATACTGGGTGACGCAGATATATATATATATATATATATATATATATATATATATATATATATATATATATATATATATATATATATATATATATATATATATATATATATATATATATATATATATATATATATATATATATTCTGAGAGTTAATAACAGCCATATAGAAGATTTGGATTTTTTCAAAAGCTGAAAATAAACATCTTAGATTATTAAAGAGGCAAAATTGCAGTAGCCAGTGGGACTAATTCATGCCAACTTTAAACGCTTCTAGAGGTACTGTGTCTAAAATCATGGCAGGGTACACACAGCAAGGCAAGCTAATCTTGGTAAAGCAAAATAATGAAGTTTAATAAAAGAGGTAGATGGGTATTGAAACAGATCGTGATGTCTAAAATATGAAAAATGTGCAGGAAAAGTTACCGAAGAGCTGGATCAATATATGGATTCTTCTTTGTCAATAATTAAAGTTAGAAGGTATCTTCAAAGACCGAGCATTTTAGCAGAGTAGCAATTCCCAAGCCATTTGTCACAGTTGTTAATGCCAAACGTCATCTACAGTAGTATCACACTCACGAAAACTGAACGATTGATAAGTGAAAGAGTTTTCTTACGTGTTTTACACGAGAAAAAGAGTCTTACATGCTTTTTCTCTACAATAGAACGGATATACGTTTGAGTTTGATAAAACATGTGATCATCAGTCTCCTTCCAGTTATCAAGAACGGATCAGCCACAACATGAGCAAATCTCTTTTAATAAGAGCAGATCTGCCGTAATATGAGCAGCTTTGTCGCTTTTTTTCTGTTAGATCAATCATTTTTCTGCTAAATCAAACTCTTAAATGAAGAATTACTGGGAAGAAACATAGAAAAATGTTATTTAACCTGGTTTGTGGTATGATATGAACTTTGTTTCTTGCAAAGGATGGAATTTTCTAGGATTATAATGCACTTATCATGCAGCTAGATTTGTTCAATCAGGATTTGATGAACTCGATTATGAAGTTAAACATACCTTGGCCTGCACAGTCAACCGGCATCAATATATTTCAACCGTTATGATCGATTATACAATGCACAATATGGAATTTACACAATCCAACGCATAGCTACCAGAAATTTCAAAATATCAAAGAATTTTATGATATTCTTCTATATGCAATTCACCGCGTTTATATGTATTGACTCCTATGCGATTACAAGCAGTATTACTTGCTAAAGGTTACGCTAGAAAAAAATTCTAACAAATGATTTTTTATGCATCTAAAGTCTTTCCATTATTTTGATATCCATAGTTATGTTATATATATGATAAAAGAAAATGACTTTTCATTACTTTTTCGAAGGATTCTTTTATTGCAATAAGTATAAGAAAATATTATGGAAATTCTAAAAATATACATTATGGGATTTAATACCTTAATGATGACCAATTGATGATTTGTAGAGTACATAACACACAATTATTGTTGTTAAAAATCTCTTATGCTGTACTAATTATTATTGGAGTAAAAACGATTAAAATAAAAAATTGATACTACAAAAAAAGCATATCTGAGTAATATCAAATAATTTTATAATTTATTTTATTAAAATACATTTATTGATCATATAATAAAACATACGTTAAATGAAAAATTTGCTATGGAAATATTTTTTTAAAATTCTGTTCATGATTTTTCAGCTTGAAAATAATTTTTTAATGGTATTAAATTTAAGAGATAAGAATAACCAATCAAATTACACATTGTAACTGTATTGCGCTTCTATATTGAAGAAAAATATGATTTTAATACCAATTTTCTCATTTGTATAATCGATAAAATCAGATATTTATAGGTAAGTTATTACCAAAAGGCTCAAAACAGATAACGAAAACCCCCAAAAGCAATTAAGCTCATAAATACTTATTTAACATTTTCCTTTATCAGTAAGAATAATCCTTTTTTCTATCCCTAAATTCTTTTCTTTTTACATTTCTCACTAATTATATATGCTTAGTACTTTTATACATATTTTATTCCAGTTGTTTACGTGCTTTGATTAAAAATTGCCAGAATAGATAACTAACAACATTATAAATGCTAATCAACATCAATATAATATGTTATATGTTAATTTATATACATACATATATATATATATATATATATATATATATATATATATATATATATATATATATATATATATATATATATATATATATATATATATATATATATATATATATATATGTATATATAATATATATATATATATATATATATATATATATATATATATATATATATATATATATATATATATATATATATATATATATATATATATATATATATATATATATATATATATATGTATATATATATATATATATATATATATATATATATATATATATATATATATATACAGTAGGTCCACTAATGTCCCTTGCCACCCTCTTAACTTCGGAAGAACGGCTGCTGCTATATTCATAAAAGTGGTGTCTAGGTATAGTAAAGTAGCCATGTGCTACTAAAGGAAACCCCTACCGCGCTACCTTGTGGAAAACTGGGGAGTTAGCATTCGTATCTTGAAAACGGAACGAGACAGGTAAAAGAAGTGATTTACAAAGTTATATAGCATCCTCGTTTTAGTACGAAAAGATACCTTGTAGGCATTAATGTGAAGAATACAACGGTTAAAACACGCATTTGTTGTTTCGTGCTGTGACGTGGCACATCGAACGTATGCATATTTGAAAAAACAAAAAATCGATTTCGTGATTACATTTTTCACTTTTATTTCGAAATTGGAAGAATGAAAGTATTAAAAATAATTCCAACAATTTGTATACACAATGCAAATACGTAAGAAACGCTACGTCTGTTCACTTGAAACAGCTATATAAAAGACATCTTCTTGGGGCTGTAGTATGTTGATGCTCATGGTCATGGCTGAGTATTGTGAGATGGTTTTACTGTACGCTGAATGTCGACGCAAGGCACGATCAGCAGCAAAATTGTACCGCCAACGTTTCCCTGTAGGCCCGCATCCTTCTCATCAAACCATTCTTAACTATTGTAAAACGTTAAAGGGAGACAGGTTGCGTTACTTGTCGACCTCGATCTGGCAGACCAGATAAGATAGGACGTCAAGTTCAACCGGATGAGGTATTAGCATATGCCCTCGCATATCCGAAATGCAGCGTAAGACAGATCCGTCAAAACTGTGGTCTCTCCAAAAGTCAGGTTTCGAAATCCTAAACGAATCAGGTGCTCATCCATACCGATCAACGCCTGAACAGGTTTTAGTGGATGAAGATGCCGAGCGACGTTATGCATGGTGCAACTTCGTCATGAATCAGATACAGGTCTAGCCAACATTCTCGGCTGATATAATGTGGACGGATGAGGCATGCTTTTCACGGAATGGCATGTACAATAGGCAAAGCACCCATTACTGGGCGCTGGAAAATTTTAAATGTTTCGACATCAAATGCGGTAAGCTATTAACGTTTGGTGCAAAATTTACAATAACAAACTGATAGGCTCAATATTTTACAATGACACGTGAACGGGTGCTCGATATTTAAAGTTGCTACAGAAGGTAATACCTGATTTTGTGGAGAACCTGTTGTTGTTTAATCTTAAGAATCTATGATTTCTACACGACGGCGCGACTGCTCACAAAACATCTCCAGTGAGGCAGTACCTCGTCAAGGAATTTGGCAATCAAATACTAGGGTATGGCGGTTTCGAAGAGTGGCCTCCATGTTCTCCTGATCTGACTCCACTGGACTTTTTCCTGTTGGGATACTTTAAGCAGCAGGTGTATGGGACCCCTCCACAAAAATTGCAGGACCTTAAACGACACATTACGGTTACGTGTTCCAACGTGTCATGCTGTATGCTCCAACGTGTGCAACGTGATCTTCAAGCGATGAACCAAATGTGCATTGCAGCTGATGGTGAAAAATTTGAACATCTTATATAAAGTGTATTTATATAAGATGTTTATATAAGATGTTCAAAGATGTTAATATAAGATGTTATATATAAAGTGTATTACTCTTTGTTTTTTTTTTCTTTATTAGATCGTTTTGTCACGTCCCAGCACAAAACAACAAATGCGCGTTTTAGTCGTTGTTTTCTTCATATTAATGCCTACACGGTATCTTTTTGTATTAAATAGGGGATGCTCTACAACTTTGTAAATCACTTTTTCTCTCTATTTCGTTCCGTTTTCGAGATAGGAATACTAACTCCGCAGTTTTCCACCAGTTGGCGCATCAGTCTGTTTCATTTAGCAGCTCATGGGTACTTTACTATACCTAGACAACACTTTTATAAATATAGTAGCAGCCGTTCCGAAATTAAGAGGGTGGAAAGAAACTTTAGTGGACATACTATAAACTTATGTGTGTGTGTAAAAAACAAAATATTTTATATAAAATTATACAATCTCTTCAGTTTTTATCAAAAATAAATTTTTTGAAGTAAAGATGGTTCATAAAAAAATTTTATTTTATATAATGTTAGTCTAAATTTTTAGGTTTCAGTGACTTAATTGATGGTGACGGTTTCGTTGCATTAAATGTTTATTTATTATATTTAGTTTCATAAATTCTCTGATAGAAGATTTGAAATGTACGATTATTTCGTGCATAATTATATATGAAATATTTTCAGTTAGATATAATATGCATCTTCATAAAATTTCTGAAGGCTAAATTTTTATTGCTATGATTATTCTTGTTTTAGAGGATCAAGAAGTTACCAATATTATTCTATACATTATATACCATTATTTTTAAAGCAATTAGTTACAGCAATATATAATTCACAAGAATTAGGTACACACATACTGGTTGATTTTTGTTTTTGGCGCCAGGTCCAAAAAGGACAAGCTGAACCAAAACTTTAGTTTTTAAAAAATAATCTTTTTTTTATTCATTTATTAAAATATGGACAACCAGTACCATTAAAATTAAAATAAAAGGCAAAAAATTGTTTATTCAGTTAATATAAAATTCGATTTTATATAAAATATAAAAATTTTTATAAATAATTTATGAAGATATAATTTAAAATGTACATATTTATATATGCGTGCGATTAATTGTTAGATTTATTTTCGATATATAGCTATAAATACATTGGAAGTGATGGATTTATATTTAAAATCGGACAAATTTATTTTACGAATAAACACATTAACATTTTTAGTTTTATTATAAATGTATGAAATTATCAAAATATTTTTTCATTTATCAATATTTAAGAATTAATATTCATTTAAACTACCGTCTCTTATGTAGAAATTGCTTTCATTATATTCGCTTTATGAAATTGAATATTCTGGATGAAATTATATCTTGTATTAGTTAACTAAATAAGTAATTTTCATATAATCATCGATATAAACTTTTTTCAAAATATCTGAAAAATAAATTTTTTTTAATTTGAGTTGAGTGTCAGAAAGATTTTTTTGACAACTGTTAAAAATAATTCATCAAATACTGATAGCCACCAAATTTAGTTTAATGGTCCTAATTTTTTGAAATACAATTTTTTCTTCCAATGCGTCAAAATAATTTAATTTAAAAAAATGATATTTCTTTTAACTATATATTTCGGAAACCACTTATCATTTATTTAGAGAAATTTTACTATCATTATACCTTTAATTTACAGAAGTTATTCGTAAATAAAATTTTCTTACATGTGATATTTACATGGTATTGCATTTTAAGGCGTCCAAATAATATTGTAGCTATCATAAAACACAATAAACCAAATAAAATAATTCAATACACATATGATAACTGTGCATATCGTTTTCACATAAATTCATGTCTTGATAAAAAAAAATATTTAAATTAAAACTTGCAAACTAAATAGAATAAAGTCTCACTTTTAAATATTATTTTTCAGAGCTTAGAAAATTCTGTAAAGTAAAAGAAAAGCCTTTATTTGTCAGCGTAGAACAAATTTTGTTATTGCATTATACCTAAATCAATTTTAATAGCAAAAGTTATTGGCAACTTAAATCTTTGAAGGAAAATCAATTTACTCTGTTCATCTGTTAACTTTTTATGCTGGCAAATACTTTTAGCTCGATAAATCTTGACTAAACCATTGAACTGATGTAGAAACAATATTCTAGACGTCAGTCATTTTCTAATCTGCCATTTATTATGAAGAAAGACACACCTACTTCATAAAAAGACTTTATTTTTGCTAAAGGAATATGATTGTAGATTAAAGTGTTTCAGCCTCTATGGATGAGTTAGATAACTAAATTTATAGTGAGTGAATTGTTTTACAATTTTGAGTTTGGAAGTGGTATAGGCTTCGATAAAAATAACTTTTACATGCGATTTTTTTATAAAATTTTTATTGAGTTGACGCCTTCATTCCCGACCTTCTTTTAAAAACTATATTAGATTCATACGGCTTAGTATTTTTAGTATAACAGGAATAAAATGATAAATGATGCATGTTATATTACTGTTTATAGTTTGAAGTAAAATGTTTAAAATATATTTGAACTAAATTATGATATTTCATTCAAAAATATTACAGCAATTTTATTTTCATTCCCAATAAAATCTAAATAATTGTAGCTTCAAATCAAAAGTTTTTTCCTACAGTTCCTATACAAATATATAATGATATTTTCGTATACAAATTGCATTCTTTCAAAAAAATTTAGAATGCTTATTTACATATTTTTATTAAAAGAATACAAATAATCTATCTTTATTACTATAGTGAATTTGTCACATTGAAATCTTAAGCTTTTTTTTGTTTTCCTTCAACGTGAAATTTAACTGTAATAACAATATTTTGCAACTTTTGAAACCAGAGAATTTATTATCATTGTATAATTTAATTTTATAACCTATTATAGATTTTAAAAACACTTAATGATAACAAAATATATTTGTCATTGTTAATTACAAACGTAAAATATTCTCCTGAATGCGATTTTGAAAGTATCGTATTAAGGATTTGGTATATTCTATCTCTCTCTCTGTATATATATAGTTGTGTTAAAACAGTTGTCTATTGATTTTATCAATCTAAAATATGTATATATATACTTCAAACATGAAATTAAATAGGAAATATGTTTTATCCGAAGCAACTGAAAATACAAAGAGTAAGAGTAGAAGAGAGGAAAAATTATATTAAAATAATATTATTAGAAAAATTTAGAAGAGGAAGCTCAACAAGATAAGATAAAATAAAAAAAAGTCTTAAAAAAAGATGTTTCATTTATCTTATTCTAATTTTGATTAAGTTCACAATATTATTATTAATTAAATATTACTAGTGAATATAATATGGACGATGAACACTCTGAAAAAATTAATTTAATTCATTGTTACCATAAGTAATATTTACTGTTTATTTAATGTAGAAATATTGTTTAGTTGATTGAAATTGTTTAAATATATGATGAAATTCAGTTTTGATACATCTGTTTAACACGAATTAAATTTCTAATGTATACATAAAAACATTTTGTATTGTAATGCTGCTAACGATCATATAAATAAATATAATGCTGAAAATGATTTTTATTATTGTTTAAATAATAATAAAAGATTTATTTTAATAAGTTATTATATTTCACTAGATTTAAATAGCATCTATAAATATAAAACTCTTATAAACATATTCTGAAACTCTTAATTATTTACTATTTTCACGTGTGCTTAAGTATTATTATTTATATTAGGTATTTATTTATACTGTTCTCTGCAATTCGTGACACAAAAGTAATTGAATTTTTCACAATCATTATTTGCATGGTCATTTATTTTGCACGAATATTTGTATCACTTTAGTTGTAATAAAAGGAATTACATCGTTACGATTTTACAAAAAATAGATTTTAATATAATATAATTTGTGGTCTAATAAAATATATTGATCTAAAATAACTCATAAACCATTCTGTAATATGATAATTGTGGAAAAACGTTATCATGCAAACTCTACTTAAATAAAACAATGAAATCTAACAATTTTTAGTATTTCCATTTAAATATGAATTATTTTTAATTACAAATACATTTGTCACTGTTTTGATTACATTTTTAATCAATAATTACACAAACATTAAAGATTGAACGAAAATGATATTTGAGTAGAGATTTTATTTGAAAGAGCTTCCGGGTAATTTGTTTCTTATAAAAAGATTTACGCAAAATTGCAGCAAGAAAAAATGCATCCTTATAGTTACTTTTTTCCTATAATTTTAATTATATATACATACTCAATTTTAGTCAAGAATTTGGAAACTATCAAACAGGCGCATCTATTGCAAACGATGGCTTTTCTGAAGGGAGTAAGACCATCTTCAACAGTATGCAAAAACAAAATTTTAAAACTAAAAATTACTATTTTAGTTAAAAAGGAAAAATTCTACTGTATGAAGGCAATTAAGAGAGATGTTTAAGAGTCACAACAACTCTTGATTAATACTTGTCTCCTTAAAGAGTTTTAGATATGACGCGAAATTGAAGAATGAGCTAGTAAATCACTGTCATACGTTGCTTCATTCCCACAAATATTCTTTTTCGAGAGCAACCACAACATGTCCAAATTATCATTTCTTAAAGTGAAATAAGCTTCCACTGCATCTGTTTGTAAACAAGACGTTATTTCGGAATGAAGATCATCCTCTTGAGGACATAAATTTCTATAAGAACATCTAATATTCATTAATACATTCATTTTCGACAAACCCAAATCATGCAAAGGGTTTACTAATAAATGTTTGCAAGGAATTGTGATAAGTAACATCACGTATTTAATTCCATCAATTTTCTTGAATGCGATAGGAAATTAAATCTGATAACTGTTTTTTTAATCCAATGGCGGGCACACAAGGGTGACTGAACCCTATGCCACAACAAGGCCAGAAACTGCTACTCATTTATCGTTACCCAGCGAGAACCTGTGAACCAAGTCACGGAGACGAGTAGCGTTACCCGCGCCATACCACCACAAACCCGTTAATAGGGTGGGCCACATTCATACAACAACACAGAAGAAAGGACAGAGAAACACAGAGATAACAGAGAAGGAAAGAAACATCCCTGCCCGAACCGGGATTTGAACCCGGGACCAACAGCTCAGGAGTCAGGAACGCTAACCACTCAGCCAATCGGTCGGCAATCTGATAACTGTAAAGTTAATGAAGTGCACTATCCAACTGAATGTCATATCTTCAAAAATCTAACTTGAAATCTTTATGTGAAGTGATGTGTGAAAGATTTAGAAAATTTAAACATTAACTATTCTTGTTGCTGATTTAAAAACTCAACACACTCATATTTTTTAATGTGTGCTCTTGATAATTAATTGGGGACATCATTTACCTATAGAGGTTATATTCATACTTTATCAGAAACGCTATCATTGAATGAATTTATCTGATGCATGCAATTCCTAAGCAATTCATGTAACGTACATTCTAATGATTAATAAATTGTCAATAAATAACCATAAAGTAGTCAATCTATTGAAATAAATTATACAGTTATCAATTTAATTTTCTTACACGAATTATTTTCAGAAGCAAATTTGTATCTTTATAAGAGCAGACATTCTGAGCAACAAAACAGATCTCTGAATTTATTTACTGAAAATCGTAAAATTTTTTTATTGAAGCTACATTCAAATCTTCTGTCTGAATATTTTTGAGTAGTCTGTAGTTCTTGCGGATTCTTCTGCAAGATATAGTCTTAGATTTCTGTTTATTTTTCTTCATAAAAACTCAATTTATGATATAATAACGAATATAATTGTTCTAACCTGATTTATTTTTATGTGGTGTTATTCCATACTTATTTTAATGTATACAAAATCATTTAAATTGCAAACAAGAATATTGTATACATAGCATACATTTTTTCTGACGTCATTAAAAATTATCGATAAATATAAGTAATTTATAAAATTATCTTTGTTTTCAGAATACGTAAAATTTATACAAATTTTAGCAATTATTTATTTTGAACTGAGAATTATGTTTTAAAATTTGGCATCCTCTGAGTTCTTGATTATGAATTTCTTAATTTAAAATTTTTTTCACACAGGGGCAAGGATTTTAAAAGTATCGAAACTTAAAAAAATGTATTTTGCCAACGTATAAGACTAACAACTATATTAAAAAAATCTGATTACTTAATTGTATTTCCATCCGATTCCTAATACTGTTAAATTAGCAAAACAGTTCTTAGAGGAGTAATGAGTACGAGATAATCAAGTTTTGTATATTTGATTATTTGTTTTGAACCAAAATAAGCAATTTTTGAGTAAATATATTTTATATGTTTTATTCATTTTCATAAAGAAATAAAATTTATTGATAGAAATGCTTTTAAATTTTATTTTATTTACAACGAATTACAATTTAAAATCTGATAGGAAAATCCTGTACTTTTGGAACATTTTGAGAAGTGCAATTGACATTATACTCACACTTAAAATTAATAATTTCGTTATTTTAAGTTAATCTTTTTAAAAGAGCAATAAAATAGCTACTAGTTGTTGATGTATACATAAATGTTACAAAATGCGAAGTAAACAGTGAAAACAATTTATTAACCTATGATATTATATCACTTTCAATATTATATCATTCAGCTTTCATCAATATTATTCAGCTTTCAATATTATATCACTATTTGGCTAATGCTATCTGGAGATATACCATGAACTTAGAAATTACCTAGTTAATATGATTTTTTCCATTATTTTGCATAAATGATACCAGCATGAACCAGGTATCATCTTCGACCAGTTTTTGATTCATGGCTATAAGAATTGGTTTTCATGTACCTATCAAAGCTGAAATGAATGCTAGTATAGTGAAGGTATTTGAATTACCTTGCCTTGTAATCAACGTTCTTATTCGCCTCAAAGGGTTCCATATAATTTACATCGTGACAATAAGTAATCCAGCTCAGTTTTTAAACAATAAATGTCCTCAAACCATCACTGTAGATTGAACTATCTCGATGTGTGAATGGAGCAATTATCTCCCCCCCCCAAAAAAACAAGCTGTCTGAGAGTTTTAGATATAGCTTGGGAAAGCAGCATTTTATGTAACATTCAAATGCATCTGAGAACTCATGTTTCCAGCCACAGAAACTAAAAAATCCAGAAAAACTACCCAAAGTAACTTGATGATAGTAACCAAGATGCTACTATCATCAAACTTTAAAATGGGCATAATACCATCAGTTAAAAAGAGCTTCCTAACCATCTGTCAAATTCGAATGCGTTTTATAGATTTTCAAATAAAACTTGTATTTATCTCTAATGTTTTCAGAGTTTTATGATTGTATTCACCAATTTTTTCACTTTGTTTCCTTCAATTTTTCAAAGTCTTATTTTTTCAGCACTTCGCATTTATATAATTTATAATGGATTCTTGTTGCAAATTATAATGGACAGCATTTCGCAAATCATTTTCCCACAAAAGTTGAACCTTTTTATAGGTTTATAAAATCTAAGTTTTATTTTTGTCTTGTCTCACTCAGTATTTATTTCAATAATGCATAAATATGATCTGTCAAATTCATTTTTCAAGTTTTCGATAGTAAAAAACATCGTTTCTGCCAAATCCACTTTCTCTGATGAGTATCCACATGGTATTAATATGATAGTATTACGCATCATCCTAGAGTTTATTACCACAGTCAAATCTCGGAAATACCATATAAAATTTCATAAATAAAATGTTACATAAATTTAATACTTAAATCTTACAATGAAATTTAAATATTGGATTTTTCCAGTGTTTAAACTCTAAAATATTTAACTACAATTATAAAAGACATTTTTCCATTAAAACATAAACTGTTTAATCATTGATGAATAGTTTTTAAACACTGAATATTACTTAAAATGCTAATTTTTCATTTTTCAATTATTATAACTAGTAAATACATTTAATTGGGAAGCTTGCAATGGACAGAAGTTACAGTTTTTGCTATCAGTTGATAATATTCTTTATCAGAAAATTCTTTTTAAAAAATATTTCTCTATTTCAAAAATAACATCCTAATTTTTAACTAAAATTTCAGATTTTCTTATCATTTCTGTAAAATACAATCACGCGTTCGAAAATAGACTTTTCTGCACATAATAAGTCTTTGAATAGAATAAGAACGTAAAAATAGAATAGTTTGTCTTTAACTGTTACATTATTACATTTCCTGAAAAATAAGAAACGTATTACAAAATAATTTCTTATTTTTCAACTTCGATTTCATTTTTATTTACACAGTCTAGAAAATAATATAATCCCATTTTAAAGGAATTTCATAAAAACAAGATATTTAAATTACTTGTACATTTTTTCGTCATGGTTTTAGAATATTTTTGTTCATTTTGAACTTTGAGTACAGAAGGGAAATTATTTTTATTTTAATAAAATTCTTTTTTGAATTCATTTTTCAAAAGCCATAAGAAACATTTTATCAGTAAAATAAATTATTTTAATTTTACTTTTCTGTTTCAAACTATTTACATTTTGCATGTTTTAAGTAAAATTATAAACGAATGGTCTTCCTGAAAGCTTTTAGCATTACTTTGCAACATCAAACAATTTTCAATGTATTTTCTATGAGAAAACTAAATATCTTTAAGATGAAAGGATTTAGATATTTTTTTTATATATAAATAAAAATCTTGAAGAAAGTGTAGCTAAATGGGAAAGGTTAAATTAAGGCAGTGATAAATATCTTTAATCTAAAAATAAAACTAAAACAGGAACATAAAAGTGAGAAAAAATTTAAATACTTAATTATTTTTATAACTTTTTAATTTTTGTAAAATATGAAAATTCAAATATTATGTAAATATAATTAAAATGTATTCATATTAATACATTTTTCAGCTACAAAAAATGAATGCAACTTAAGATGTTAGAAAAAAATGTTGACTATATTTAAGCCCATAAGCAAATATATATATATATATATATATATATATATATATATATATATATATATATATATATATATATATATATATATATATATATATATATATATATATATATATATACATAAATGCACTCACTTCTAAAAGCTTAGCACGAAGAGGAAAATGCTAATTTCCGGAAGCCATTCAGAAATTCAGAATTGAAGAGGATACATTTTGGCTGCAGAGGTAGATGGAAGTATGCAAATATGTTAGGTAACAGCCAATCGCGCTTTCATGTCAAGAAATATGCATAAAGGGCAGTTTTATAAGATACCAGCTTTATGAAGGGTTACAGAAGTTGATTGTAAGAGTGCTGATAGAAGGTGTGTAAAAACTTTTGTATAATTTGTTTTCAAGACATACGTGTTTCTAAGACTTCCAGAAGACGAGTGGAAGATTCTAAGCGCTGGCGTGCGGTATGGCGCATTGAAGCTGGACAGTCGATCTCAGATGTTGCTCTTTCCTTCGGCGTTCATCATTCTATAATTTCACGTTTATGGAAACAATTCCAAATCATACGGACAGTTGCCCGAAGGCCTGTAGCCTGTCACCCAAGGGTTACAAATCCCGCGGAACATCGATATATTGTGATTTTAGCCAAGCGGAATAGCAGAACGACTTCCGCACGTGTGACATCTATGGTTACAGAGTTCATTTGTAAGGTGATATCTGCAGCTAATGTATACCGAATATTACATATGATTGAACTGTATGCCCGGGTACCTCGAGTTTGTGTTTGTCTATCCGTCCTATCAAGAGGGGCACGATTAATGTGGACTGTGTCTGACTGGGGCATTGTCATGTTTACTCCGGAGTCAGATGACATGCGTATAAGGATATGGCGTGAACAAGGAACACGCAGTTAACCCCAAAGCATCGCCGAACGTCACGCATTCCGAGGCGGAAGCATTATGGTGTGGGCAGGGATTTCATTAGGATACCGCACCGGCCTGCACATCTTTAAACGGGGTTCTGTGACAACTGTACTTTATCGAGATGAAGTCCTAGAACCAATTGTGAGATTGTACTATGCAGCAATTGGATCTACTTTTGTTTTAATGGACGATAACGCACGTTCCCATAGAGCTGACATCGTCGATGACTTCCTGGAGAGTGAAGGGATTGCACGTATGGCGTAGCCGGCATATTCGTCAGTCCTAAATTCAATTGTAAATCTCGGCCGTGCTCTATCTTCGTTTCCCACCTCCAACTACTCTAATTGAGCTGGAAACTGCTCTACAAGAAAGATGGCTACTGTTTTATTCTGCGGTGGTTGATCACCTAATTGAAAGCATGGTCACAAGGTGTAAACTTTGTATACAACCCCCACAGTATGTCATTATCTGATAACTTACAAAAATTTAATATTGTTTTCATTTCTGTATATAACTATTTACTTATTTTATGCATAACTATATATGCTACTTATCCGCCGAATTTTGTTTCAATCAAAGGGATATTTGATAGGTTTTTTTGCATTTTACATTCTTCGTGCTTAACTTTTGGAAGTGAGTATATCTATAGACAGATAGATAGATAGTAAATTTTGAGTAAACAATAGTCGAATCAGGTTTATCTTGCGTGTGTGTGTGATTTGCATATTTCTTTTCAATTTACTTATTTTTTAATGTAATATTAATTACTTGGAAATATAGATAGTACAAAGCATCTGTATATCAAATACTGACGAAATCTAAAATAGTCCAAGATTATCTCTTGTGTTTCAAATAAATTGAAATTATATATTGTTTTCTGAAATACATTAATTAAAAATAATAATTTTCAGAATAAATATTTACATAACTAATTATTTTCCCATTTACTTAATGTAAGTTTAAGTTCTAAAAAAAAAAGCAAAAACCATTAAAATAAAATTTTTTATTTCTACTTTTGTAGAAATAGATTCTAATGAAAGCGTAGCAATGCATAAATACTGCGAATTGCATATATTTCAACAATGTCAGGATATTTTTCTGATTTTTAAGGGACATGACTTGTATGCCATTGAATAAGTAATTACCATAAAAATAAAGATGTAAAATATTCGAAAAACACATATCCTCCCCAGCTTCAGCAATGCAAAATAACATTATATTTGTATTCATACCCAATTTATTCTATATCATGTAATAAAGCAATTAAATGATATGGTTATTAAATGTATAAAAGTTAAAGGATACATTATAAAATATGCTAAAATTTACTGTACACTAGGCACAACAGTCTTTTACTATCACTTTCATTTTCAACGGAAGTTCATCAAATCTCATCTCTTAAGGTATCTTTTATATTCACACTTTCAGTTTATCTTTTAACATTATTTTTACTGAATTTTGAAAATAAAATGCTATGAAAAGTAGAATTTCTTTAAAGCATGAAAGTAACGTTAATAAGTTATTTTCGTGCTAATTGCGTCTCTAAATGTTGCATACATCACCTGTTATAGAACTCATATGTAAGAGTTTTGCAAAATAGTGAACTTTAACTAATTTTTATTACATTGAAAAAATGTATTATTTGTGTCTCTGCATTAAAATAATGTTATTTTTTATACATTTAAAGAAAATTAGAAAATATCGGGAATAATTAATAAAAAATATTGTTTTCTTTATAAATTTTGCATTATGAGACAAATCAAACTATTTTTTTAAATTTCTTTTTGAAAAGGATTTTTACTTTTATATTTTTTCAATAAATTATAAATCAAATGTTGGCAAAAAATGTGATTCCTTTCTTTTTTACTTAAATATGTGGATTTTCTATAATATTTTTGGAATTTCTTATTTCAATTTAAGTACTTCAAAGAACTTACACCAATTAAATCTTCATTATAAGAAGTTTTGCTGTGAGAATTTATAATTTTGATAATTTATTTATTCAAACTGAATTAAAATAAACTTACTTAAAATGTTTCTTGATTTAGAAATATTAAGAGGCGTAATTAACACCATAAAAATTCCGCAAAATGGTGAATTTAAATAAATATCCATTTTTAAAACTTTTTCAACGCTAAACGAAATTACAACTTCAACAAAAACTATTCGAGCAATAATTACAGAATGATTACTATTTTTAATGATACTTTAAGATCATTAAAATTAGTAATCATTCTATAAATATTTTACATGATACTTTTAATTTTTAATACTTTAAAAATTTGTTTTTAGTAATTGATATAGTTGTTTCATGAAATGCAAATATGACTATTTAATTCTAGTTTAATAAAGATGTTCAGATAAGAAAGAGATTAAAGCACAGTAATATTATTCCAAATAGCGTGAGATACATACGTCACTTACCTAATGAAAAATAATTTATTATAATATATTTGCAATGAGTTATACGCAATAAATATATTTTTGTATAAGGTGTGACCCATCATTTACATTAAAAATGTTAATTACTACAAATTATTAAAAAATGAATTAAGCTTCAGCCATGTATGCATTTAAAAATCATGTCCTTTTATAATGGACTTTCTTGTATTTTTTAAAGTAGAGTTTAAAAGTGAACTAGTTTTTCAAGTTAAGAATGAGGGAAAAAATCTTTTCCATTCAACCAACTGCTACTTAAAAAACCTTTTAAAGAAAATTCTTTTTCTTTTCGTCACGAACAAAATGAGAATTTTTAGCGTTGAGAAAAAGTTTTATTACGAAAACCATTTTTTAGATTTAGAAAATCAATTTTTTTTCAAGATATAAAAGAAAAGGTAAATACCTGTTATTTGAATATTAATATGCATTGCATTCGAATATATTTAAATACTTAATAACTTTTCAATTAAAAATATCTCATTGGAACAACAATTTTTCTAAAAATAATTGGTATTTTAAAGCATTTTAAATTGAATTTGTTTAATTTGAATGACGAATAATAATTATTATAAATGATAGTATTTTCAAGATCTTTATAATAAAAGTAATTTTTTCAATCACAAAACGTATATTGTAAGCAAACTATCCATAAAAACTGGAATCAGAGGTAACAAAAAATATTTATTAAAAAAGTAGACCAATAAAATGCAATCGTGCTTGACATTTTCATTAATGCTAATTCTCTAAATAAGTTTAATAATTTTGAAATAAATTCCTTATAAAAGTACATAGCATATTTTTAATAATTATTTTTCACATTATTATATAACACAATAATTTTAAACTGAATTTAATTATCTTAGAAAAATTTGATTTTCTACGCTGAATACATTGTTAGAAAAATCACATGCTTTTTATTTCCAGAAAGATTGCATTAATAACAAAAATGATAATTTATAGCAATTTATGTTTTACAATTAAATTAATGTTTTACATATAAAAATACAGATTCAACAAAATACACATCATATTACCGACGAATAAATGTGTTATGCTTGCCCTATTTATAACTCCTTTTTTATGTATATACAAAAAGGATAAACTATGTTTTAAAGTAGTTATTAGTATGCTCCATAAAAATAAATATTATGCCTATGAATTGATTTCAATATTTTTTACAAATTATGCAAAATGTGCATACATTAGTTACATATCCATTGCTTTTTAGCAATATATATGCAAATGCAATATATATATATATATATATATATATATATATATATATATATATATATATATATATATATATATATATATATATATATATATATATGTGTGTGTGTGTGTGTGTGTGTGTGTGTGTGTGTGTGTGTGTGTGTGTGTGTGTGTGTGTGTAGATACACTGCTCAAAACAATTAAAGGATATTGCTGTTTTAGGTGGATCTTGTGGCTGGGAAAATTTTTAGCTGATTGATACGTGGTCGACAGACGTAGTAGGTTATATGAGAATAAATTACACATGTTTGACAGAAAAAAATGCATTTTATTGAACATTTGCGTACAAAAGGAAAAAAACACAATTTGTGCATATGAGAAAAAAAGAATAAAAAAAGGTGTTGTCTTCAAAGGAAGTCAATTTTAGCAGGGGGTATGGTTTCTACGGACGGCCAGCAACGTTGAACACTTTTGAGGCATGGAATCAATGAGGCTATTAATCACAAGTTGGGGTATTCGGTCCCACTCTTCCAGAAGAGCTCTTTCCAGTTCTTGGAGAGTTTGTGGGAATGGTTGATGGCCAGCAACTCGTCTTCTTAGAGCGTCCCAAACGTGCTCTATTGGATTCATGTCTGGGGAAAACGCTGGCCATTCCATTCGTACGGTTCCTTCCTTGAAAAGGAAATCCTCCACCAGGTTAGCACGATATTGCCTGCAGTTATCGTCCATTAAAATGAAGTCATCTCCAATTGGTGCAGCGTAAGGGACTACAATAGGTCTGAGGATCTCATCCCTATATCAGCGACCAGTCAGAGGTCCATCTCGAATGATATAGAGGTCTGTGCGCCCGTCAATGGAAATGCCACCAAACACCAACACTCCCTCACCGCCAAATCTGACACTTTCGTGCACGAACGCTGAATTTTTCCTACTGCCACGGTCCCTCCAGATGAAAATACGCCTATTATCAGGATGAACAGAAAACGGGACTCGTCAGAAAAAAGAACATTGCTCCATTCATTTCTCCGCCAGTTCACATGCTCTGTTGCCCACTCCCTGTGGTCGCGACGAAGCCTTGATGTTAGTTTAACACATACCATCGGTCAGCGAGCATACAGACCTATACCATGAAGCCGGTTTCGGACAGTCTGAGTTGAAACCGTGGTGTCAGTAGCCGAGCGAAGGTGTTGTTGGAGAAGAGTAGCGTTCATATTTCGGTGTCTCCGAGCCGTTAACACTAAATAACGATCTTCATTGGGCGTTGTTGCCCGTCTACGACCTTGCCCTGGTCTTTGGCCTGCTTTTCCAGTCTCCAAAAAACGGTTCCAGATCCTGGAAATCACACTTTGTGACACTCCAATGGCTTGCGCTACTCCGGCTTGAGTTTGGCCTCCTTCTAACCTACCAACAACTCTCCAAGCTTCTGAATCGGTTAAATGACTTCGCTGAGACATCGAACTCATCGAAACAAAGCAGTCACTGAATACCGATCATCCTTGTATTCATTGTCTTTTATTCAGTTGAAAGTCAAATTTCATTCACTGCCGCTGAAGTGACGTTTTTGACGTCGAGCTCAAAATTAGCATACTCCACAGTTTGAAAATCAGAAAAATTTTCATTTGTGATTCTCATCTTCCATTTTCAGCAAAAAAAATTTTGTTTACATCTTTATTTTAAGTAAAACTTACAATATCCTTTAATTGTTTTGAGCAGTGTATATATAATTTGTTTACAATTTCTTACCTATTTTTTCTTTTAATTATTTTTTTTCATTTTTGTTTTAAATCCTATTTTATTACATTTGGAATATTTACATCATCATTACAGCATATGAAAATAATAAGTTAAATAAACATGTGTAATAACAAGTTAAATATGGAAATAATGAGTTAATGATTTCGATACTTGTCAATTATTACTTTTGATTTATATGTCAAAATTTTACATGGCATTTTTTATGGCATGTAGTAAATTTTCAGTTTCCAGTATTCCATAAAATAGAAAAACAGTTTTAGATTAAATAAAAAAGTTGGTGTTGAATTTTTTACATGCAAGTTTTGATAATTCCTTAACAACTACATTATTTAAAAACATCAAGAGAAATCTTAAATAAGCTTTTTTTGCCCTTGTTCATGTACATGCAAAATAAACCTCAAAATATTTTAAAATCGAATGCATTTTCTCTAATTCTTAAATTTAACAATTTACCAATACGTATTGTTGCATGCATCCAATAATACACACAGGGAACATGAAGGATTTTATGTTCAGGGAATCAAATCTTTTCAAAACATGGAAAGCCTAACTGAAATTGAAAGCGCGGTAATCATGCATAATAAAATACTTTTAAACTATGTTAGTCTTTCTAGAAACAAATGTTCTTAAATTATTACTTCTATTATTATTTCTACTTAATAAAATATATTAACGTGTTGAATGCATGAAATATCTTTACCTTAGAACTGATATTCATTTAACTGTTGATTATGAATTTCTGAACTCAACAGTTAAATATTCTTTTAAACAAATTGTCTTTGATAATGATAATCAACATTTAATATTATCTACACATGTGGCATCACATTTATAACTATATTCATATTAGTCCGTTTACCATAAGAATTGTAATCTTGTTGCCTAACCAAAAGAAAGTTAAAAAAAATGAAATATAAAAAAAAAGTTTTGCAATAATATTTTAAGAAATTTTGATTGATTTCTTTCCATTGTTTATTGTAGTTAATTTTTTCTACAATTTTTTCTTAATTTTAGACTAATACTAATGTAGGCAAAATAATTATAATATTCATGAAGTCTTAATATGAGCTATCACAGAAATTACGTTTGTCAAATAACTTTTTTATTCATTGAAAAGTGATTAGGGTAAAGTAAAGAAATATGTAATTTAACTATTTTAATTTTATGTGACAAAATATTATATTAACATTAATTAATATCTTAAAGTAATTTAAGAAATGTACAATTTTAAGTAACAGACAGCAAAAATGTATATTTTCATCATTAGAGTTAAATCAGAGAATAACTTAATTATTTTAAAATATTGCAAAGTAAAATACAGTTGATATATTGCATTAAATATTACATTTCCAAGTTTTTCTAAATCATTACAACTGTTTCATATAGATTTTGTATAACATACAAAAACTCTTTATTATGCTCTAATCGTATTATTCAGATGAATAATATGTGTAAATATTCAATAATAAATATTCATCAACAACCTTTGTTTAATTATGCATCTGTATAACTTCGAGACAATACTTGAGAATTGTAATAAATGTAGATCATTAACAATGTTGTATGTATATGCAATGGTACCTCGATATACGAGTAACCTAATGCACGAGTGTTTAGAGATACGAGCTGCCGAGCGAGTGATATTTTGCTTTGAGATGATAGCAAGATTTGAGGTACAAGGAGTCACACACTACACCGCTGCACATGACACCAATATGCACCCTGCATGTTGGTGTCATGTGCAACGTCTAACAGTTTCTCCCACCTTAGACTAGACCTCAGTCTGTGTGCTTGTTTCCCTCATTTTCGAATGATTTTTGATAAGTTGGGTTTGCATTTTTTGTTTTTCGTACACTTACACAAAACACATTATCACGTTTATTTTTATAATCATAGGTCCGAAGAAGATGATGTTTATTGAATTAAAGAAAAACATGATCAAGGTGTGCGAGTAATTGACTTGGCAAGAATGTACTGGCGTAGCACATCAATGGTATGCACTGTGCATGAGGAGTTGATAAAGTTTATAACACCAACTAAGGGATTTCTAAGCTTCAGACCTCTCTCCATGAAAAGAAGAAACTACTGACGGTGTGGGTGACAGAGAAGCAGCTTCAAGGAGGAACCATAGCACAAAGCATCATATTGAGAAGGCACGACCGATTTACGGTGATTTGCTGAAGCAGATCTCATACACTTTCACAAAAGAGGAATCGGAAGACTTGCTTTAAGTCAGTCGGGACTGGTTTGACGACTTTAGGAAAAGGACCGGCATTCACTCCGCCGTCAGGCATGGGGAGACAGCAAGTTTGGATGTTAATGCAGTTGAGGTTTACATCAAAATGTTTTCCGAACTTATAGAAGCCAAACGATACATCCCCCTGCAAGTCTTCAATTGGGACGAGATACGGCTTCTCTGGGAAATGATGCCAAATAGGACTTATATAACGGCAGAGGAAAAGACGATGCCAAGTCACAAACCCATAAAGGATAGATTAACTTTAGCACTTTGCGCCAATGCGAGTGGCTACTGCAAAATCAAGCCTCTGCTAGTATACCATTCGGCAAATCCCAGAGTCTTTAATTCTCATAAGATTTTAAAAGAAAAATTGCAAGTTATATGTGCAGGGCAAATTCAGAGGCGTGAGTCACCAGGAAATTTATGTGGAGTGGATAAACCTGGTGTTTGGCATTTCTGTTAAAAAAATATCTACAGGAAAACAACCTACCCATGCAAGCAGCCCATGGATCAGCAGGTGAATTTCTAATTTTAAGAAGCTGTACACCAAGCACATTTTTCGGTGCTGCTTTGAGGTAACGGAGAACACAAACCTTGCCTTTCGAGAGTTGTAGAATGACCACTTTAACATCGTGCTACGCCTAAGAATTATTGATCAGGCCTGGCTGGATGTTGCAATGAGGATCTTAGCCTCTACAGGGAAGACGCTGTAGCCTGAGGTTGTAGCTGAAAGGGACATCGAAAGATTGGAACCTGAAGTGTCAGTGGTAGAGGAAATTGTTTATCTGGAAAAATCCATGGGCCTGGAGGTGGATGAGTGATGTGAACGAGCTCGTCGAGGAACAGTCTCAGGAGCTGACAACCGAGGAGTTACACTATCTACAGCATAAGTTGGTTCAACGAAAACTAGTTTTGAAGAGGAGCCAGAGAGGGGGGGAGGTTATCTTTACAAGCGATATAAAGAAGATCTTGGGAATGTGGGCGTAATTTGTAGAGTTCGTGAATAAAAATAACCCCGAAAAGTTGCAACTGATCGTGCATCGGATTTGTTCAACGAAACTTGCATAACTCATTTTCACAATATCTTGAAAGGGAGGAAGAAACAAACCTCCTTGGACAGTTTTTTTTATGATCTGTAGGTAAAAATGAGCAAAGCGTGACAAAAAAGGCGAAGACCAGTGACGAAAATTGACAGCATCCGTAAGCACTTCACTTATTCTTTTATTATGTATTTATAGAATATTTATCTGTTGCTTATAAATTCTGTTTAAAACAATTAAACGTTTCTTCTAGTAAATAATTTTTTCTTTTTAAAAACACTTAACAAAAACAATTAAGGTGATGTATTGGGAACTCGAATGGATTTTAATGGTATTTCAACTAATTTCAATGGGGAAAACTGCTTTAAGATACGAGCAAGGTTGCTGAACGAATTAAACTTGTATCTCGAGGTACCACTGTATTACCAATGGAAAAACCATAAATTTTTAATTCAGAACTCGTGTAAATATTGATTTGCAAATTAAGTAATCTATTGATTAGACTCATTTTGCAAAGTATTATTTCACCCTGGTGACTCTATATTAAGCTATTAGACATACAAAAATAAGCAAACGCATTAAAATGTCTTATAATTTTTATTTTTAATTAAGAGACATTATAAATTTGAAATTACAGAGTGCTAAAATTACTTCATTGGTAAACATTTGAAATCATTGCAAATATTTTGAATACAAAAATAAAATTAAAAATATGATGTAAATTTAATTGATGGGCTTAGAAATTCAAAACTAACTTTTTAAAAAAATGTTCATTCAATATTAAAAAATAAGTTTAAATTTCTAAATTTCTTTAAATGAAGCATCCATTAACAGTGAAATAAAATTATTTTTGAAAATAAATTTAGAAAAATGACGAGGAATTTTATGTTGAAAACTCCTTGTTTTTAAGCAAAATCATTTCTTAAAACTGGTATAAAAATTTGTCCTAGGAAAACTGCAAGAAAAGAGCAATTTTGATTTTAAAAATATCTTTTCTAAAAAATTATTTACTGCAGTATAAAAGATATGAATTATTGAAAGACATAAATCACAACTTAAGTGCTTTTCCTTACATATCAATGCTTTAAAGGTTATGCAATTATTTTTATTATAAAATTTATTCGCTATTAAATGAAAACAAGAGATAATTATAATAACAATAATATCTGAAAGCTAGAAAATCATTTTGTTGCATATGTTTCATGCCCAAATAGTGACTCCTTCATATTAATATATCGATAAAAAAACAGCATAAATGTTCCAGTGAATTTAATAATTTTATGTTTTTACTGTTTATATTAATAAAATAAATTATGAATTTCACATTTATTTATTGCTTAAGCTTAATAATTTCCAAAAGTATTTTAAGAATTAGAATTCTTTAATTAGCTTAACTATTGTTAGACAAACACACATCAAACAATAATAAGAATAACAACAATATACCCATATAGTCTAAAGCATCATTTGTAGTTAGAATTTCAGATATTAGAGATTTTATTATTGACATTAGGTTTTCGAAGCAGTTTCTGTATATACTGGAGTATAGTAAAATGCATTCATTTATTGCAATCTTGAGAAGCGTCCAGTCGATTTAAACACAAGCAAAGCATTAAGACCGTTGGTATTCAACATTAATCTGGTGGAAATGAGGAGAAATTCCATGTAATGTGACGATTATGTCTCGCATGAGCTCCGATTTTGAAAATGGTAATGCGTTTCCGAGGAATTGAATCAGTCACTTCAATTTGGCAAGACAGTTTAATTTTCATTTTAATATTTGAAAATAGGCTTAATGCGAAGCTTTGTTATTTATTATTTGATTATCATAATGTAAGACTTGTGTTATAATGTTTATTTAAAATAATATGTATTCTATTTTATAATTAAGTTTTGAAGAATGTTTAGTTAAAACGTACATTGAATTTATTAATATATGTATAGTTACATTCATTTTTACAATGTTAGAAAATTATTTTATATAATTTGTATATAAATATTAATATATATATATATATACATATATATATATATATATATATATATATATATATATATATATATATATATATATATATATATATATATATATATATATATATATATATATGAAATTACCAGTTATTTTTACTAATGCAATTTCTACATAATTTTCATAGAAAAGTTATTTTATTTTATGACTTTTTACCAAATATAAAATATTGACGCGATTTCCTTTAAATTTTATTTCAAATACTTCTGCGTTATATCATTCGTAAGATATATCAGCATACAAAATGTATCATATTTTTATTAAGTTGAAAAAAGATATATAATAAACATGTAAAATTCCAGGTGTAGAGAATAAATAACTCATTTACATGGAGTTCATTTCTAATAATTTAAAATTTGCCTCTTAATATTTGTGTTTATGCAAAATAGTATTATATATCTTTAGTTTTTATATATCTTTACTAGAGCAATATCTATTTTCTGCTTGTAATTAATTTTCAAGAATGTACAAATGCAAATACACAAGCATGCAAAATATTCTTATACATACATAAAATGATAGAAATAACAAATAAATACCAAATTTTTTGGACACTTATAAATTATTTGATAACATTTATAAAGTTATTGAAATTAAATGTATAAAGTTTATCTAGAAACTAAGTATTTATAGATGTTTAAAGAAAAGCAAATTGTGCGGAAAATCTGCCCAAAAAATGATTTTAAACTAATTTTCAAATTAATAATTTTATAGCTTGAGAAATATGAAGAAAAATTAATGCATGAAAATATATTTTCAGTGTAAAAACAGTAGTTTTGTAAAAAAAAAATTATAGAATTCCCAGTTTATTTATAGAATTACAGTTCTACCTTTGTATTTTTAAGTTGTAGTAAATACATTTAGTTACACGATATTTTGAGTTATTACTTCTGAAAAAATTTTTATGTTTAAGAAAGTGGGATTTTAAGTATAAAGAATTATTTATATAATTTAATATATGTGAAAGTTCATCTCTGATCAAAATTCGTCTTTCGAGATACATGTATATAGAACTTACAATTATAATTACTTTTGCTATAACAAAAGCTTTTCATTTTCTGAATTATTCGTTTTAATATATATTTATTTATGTTAATATTACAATAAGCAATTTAATCTTTCGGAATAAAATAAAGACAATATAGTTTTTAACTTCATAGAAAACGATTAAAAAGCATCAATTCTGAAATATATAACTATATGAATTGGTATAGTAATATGGAATTGTTGATAAGCAGCTATGAGATAATTTCTCACATTTTAAATTTATTTGTCATCATATACAAACTGTACTTCATTCCGAATAATGAAGTCACTCATCGTAATTCTCTGATGTATAAAATTTGATTTACCAGCAAAAATGAGATATTTTTACAAAAAATAAGATTTCTGAATGATTTAATTTACAAACGCCTTAACCGACTGATGTTGAGACAGGAATCGGTTTCATTTTTGCTTCTTGTTGATTTGTGATTTCACTGCAAAGCGAATTATTTCTCCCTTTGCATCCATCATATTTACAAAAGCCTCTAATTCTTGATGGGTCGTATATATTCTCATTTCCCCGGACAAATCACAATGCTGTCGTTTTGACGATTAAGATGCTTCGGCGGATATTCATTACCAGTGTCAGCTCACCTAACCTGTGTTTATTGATGCATTATAAGTTGGTTGATTCAAAATGTTTCCTAAATCCCAAAATATTTTTGGTTTCTTTTATTGCAAATTTGAAATTAGAATTAAATGTTTTCAAAGACTTTCATAAATGTAAAACATTAAATGCTGTTAGCACTTCTCTTTTCGGGAACTTGAGAATGTTTTCTTTTTCTACTGCTAAGACAAATGAAAATGCATTACTTAGAAAAAATCTTGCTTTTAATTTTATTTGAGAATCCAAACACATGCAATAACTGGAATAGTTTTTCAGTTCTCTTACCATGAAAATATCTTGTGACATGAATAACTGAGAAACGTGAGATAATGCACTTCAAACTCATGTATACCAGATACTAATATATGTATAAATGAATCTAATATTTGCCTCTAAAGACAAAGAAGCAGCATTTGTAAGTTTAGAAAAAAAAAGAATTTATTCACATCAACTCATGCAAGATAACAAATTCAAATAAAGATCATGCTGTATATTAAATATTTTGATAAGGGGAGTGTTTCTCTTTAAGAACTTTAAAAACGTGACAATATACTTTATTTCCAAAAAGTCGTAAATGTTTTCATTCAAACATCTGTTACTTTCCAAGCATATATTAAGAAAACACATTTTTATAATTTTGGGATGAAAATAGAAGAAATCGATAGATTTTAAAACATTTTTTGAAGGAAGCAATATATTTTGTTTTATTTCATGGATTAGAAATATTTTAAACGCTTATCTACCAGACAATTTAAGCATTATTTTTATAGTTAAATTGTTATTTTAATATGCTTGTATTAAATCAAACTTCATAACCTAAGATATTTATGTATTTCTTTAGTAAAAGCATTTTGAACTATATATTTTAAACTCTACAAATTTTGTTAAAAATTGTGACTTTAGGAGATTTTTTTTATTTTCAGTGTTCAATTAATTAGCAAATTTTATCCTATTATATGAGGTAAATTTGTTTCTCTTGCGAAATTTCTTTTTCCTCACAGTCGTATATACTTCATACTAGCAAATCAACTTTTACTTTCATGTATTAAATAAATGTTTGAAAAAAAAGCAATGAAATTCTTCACATTTAAAATGGGTGCTTTTATAAATTTCAAAAATATTACAATCCTAATGCTAATCTATAGTTCATGGAAAATTGAAAGATGAGTGAAATGTTATTACATACATCGATTTAAAACATATTTTTGTTATATTTTTTCGAATTAATTTAATAGAGATTTATAAATTAATCTAAAGCTTTGAAGATGGTGAAAGTTTTTTGGTGAAATCAAAATAATAATTTTTACTAAGGAAATCATTAATAATTAAAAATTAAACTTTGAAAATACAATATTTTAATATACCAAAATTTTGGTGCTAATATATTTTATTACGAAATATATGACATTTAACCTGATATTAATAATATTTTTTGATTTTAAATCATATTGTAAACATTAAATGAATGCACCTTATTAAGTAATAGCAATGAAAGAAATTTTTCAAACAGTACTGAAATAAGATGTTTGATTTTATTATATTTATTTATAATTTTAAATGTTGTAAACATGTAATCAATAATTTGCACAGTTAGAAAATTTAAAAAATTAATTTTATTTTTTATTCCATTTGAAAATCTTATTGTATATATATATATATATATATATATATATATATATATATATATATATGATTATTTGGTTATATTTATAGTATTATATATATATATATATATATATATATATATATATATATATATATATATATATATATATATATATATATATATATATATATATATATATATATATATATAAACATATTATTTATTCAATTATATATAATACTATTCAACTTTCTAAATAAGTTAAAATAAATTTTCGGTTATTTGAAGTGATAAAAGAATTACTCAAATAATATTTTTCAATGATTTGTGCACTAAATTTTACATTCAAAATATCTGCCCTAATTTAAACTTAATTGAAATTTGCTTTCAATAAAATAATGTGAATGCTAGGCAATTTGTGGTAGATTTATGTTAATCAGAGTGTACCAAGAGAAGAATTGTCACACTACGCATTTAAATTTTATGATTTTAAAGATTTGTTCCTTGTCGTTTAACTGAAATTAAGGACATTATATACTTGTGATTGTCTCATTTGGTTCAAAAATAATTTTTTTAGTCCAGATTTTACCCAGCTTGTACCGTGACGTGATTTTACGTTCTTTCCGGGTATGATTTTATAAATGCCGTGCTTTAAAATTTCGACTTGAAAACACTTAAGCCTACAATTTTTATAACTTTGGACAACCTATAGATAAGACACATATTGACAAAATTACGAAACTATTAACTTAAATACTGGCGTATAGCTTATGGGTATATAAATTGACAAATGTAAAAATAAAAAAATTTAATACCTTACATAAATTTTCATATTATTCAGCAAAGTTTAGGCACTGCTCAATTTCTGTTTTCCATATCATAAATTTTGTTTATAAGACACAGAATTGTAATAGTATGAAATCTGAGCTATAGAAACAGACAGTATTTTAAATATCTATTCTGTATTTCCAAATGAGCAATAATCAAGTTTAATCCTTCATAACGAACAAAAATTGATTGTTTGGGAGCTAATAAACAATTGGAATAAATTAGAAAATATTCACAAATCTATTATTCTTGGCTCAGTTGAAATGCATATTAGTTTTTTTATTCAATATTTTAACGTAGCTTACACTTTTAAAATTGAAAAAATTAAAATGTGTGTTAAATTTGCTTTAGAAAAAGATTTTAGTACTTTTCGTTAATTTTTAATAAATGTGGAACAGATACCTTTATATATTTAGTTTCAAGTATTTTGCTTTTTCAAATAATTCGATTTCATTATTATTTGAGAATAAGAAGGCGATACTTAACTTTTTCAAAATACTTAGCCAGTAAAAATATTTTTATATTGAGTACTGGAAATAAATTAATATGCCATCAATATCTTACAAAAAAATAGTTGGAAACGAAGTTTCATGCATCATTTTTTTGACACATGTTTTACTTTTCTTAAAAAAGCGAGCATGTGAAAAATGTAAGTAAAATACTCTTAATGTACACAAATGAAAATATAAGAAACTTGCTTTTTATTGTTTTTTAAAATATTTATGAAAATTAGGAACTAAGTTAATGAAGCAAATTTTTAATTGAACATTTGCACAAATGTTCAAAGCAAAAATAAATAATATTAAGAATAAGGTAACTTCAGCCAAAGAACTAACAACACATATTCAAGCAAAGAATCTGGAAATCTCTTTCAAAAAAACAACATACTTTTAAGGATTAACTCTTTAAAAAGGACAATATTTCGAATAAGATTTATTTTTAACTTCATTACATGCACAAGATTACAGTTGACAAAAGAAGTTTCCAAGATGGCAAAAACTTTGTTTCCCAGAACTGTGTTTAATTTAATTTGGAAGACTCCAATGTTAATATTAAAGTAATATCTTTCAAGTCCGTTTTTCATTTCCAGGTAAAATCAATGAACTTGTGCACTATTTATAGCACAAACTCATTAAATAGAAAAATTATTAACTGAGAGAATAACAGAAAGAAGATAATAGTTTAAAAGATTAAATTGAATTTAAAATTTGTGTGCGTGTGTGAGAGAGAAGTATAACAATTATTAAACAACGAAAATTATGTATTCTTAACTCGCATATACTTTTAAATTAGTTAATAACTTTTACAATTTTTTTTTCTATTCCTCATTAGAAATACGTACTGCATCATATTGAAATTTTAAATTTATTTCCATTTTGAAATGTTGAATATTATGCAAACTCATGTAAAACTTTATATGCGATTTGATGAAAAGTAATATATTTTTATATTTTTAAGTATTTATATAATTTCTGATTAAATGTCATTTTATTTTGGAAACATGTTAACAAAACTCAAAACTCAAACTCATACAAATTTATGTCCTTCTATTTCTCCAAATTGTGGCTACAAGTTACTTAATAATAACCGAAATATTGCTTTTTAATAAGCTTAACGCTTAGAATAACATCAAATACATGAAAAATTTTTATTAAAATTAATTTTTAGATAGTAATTTCAATTAAATGGGCATTATTCTCTTAAAATTGTTTCAAATATGTTCAATAAACATTGTATTATAATTAAAAACTGTAATAAAACGTGAAGAACATTATAGTTGTCAGCGTGTAAGGATGTCTTTTTTATCTTTGTTCTCAAAGACACGTTTTCTATAAACTTCAGAAAATTTGTTAATGATGGAAGCAATTTGAGACTCTAAAGCTATTATCAGCCTACACCATGTTGTTATCAAATTACAGTTTCCACAATTGCAATATTTCTCATTTGCAATGTTTCCTTAGTGGTAATTCGACACTTTAATTAGTTTCCTGAACAAAGGCCAAAATATATTCAAGAAGAAAGTCTTGGCATTGAATAGGAAATTAAAACATTTTCAGTAAAAGGAAATTCAAATTGAAAAGCAAACAAATCAAGAAGTTTCACTGAATTTAATTGGTTAGATAGATTTTTATAGACTTTCCACAGACTTCAAATATCTCTTAGGTTCTTTTTTATTCCTGATTTTGTTAATATCTAACTATTTTATTAACTAAATTTTTTTTTCATCTGCTTTCTTCCATGAAATGAAATTATAAAACAATATCGAAAGTAACTCATTCCTTATATGCATACGTTCAAACTCTTTTTTTATAATCGATGTTTTTTATTTTATAGTTCAAATAATAATTTTATAAATACATAAAATTCGATGATTTAAAGACGATACATTTCCAGTCAATCAAAATTGATTGCAATTCCGAAAACTGAAGAACTGATAAATCTATGCACTTTTAACTTTCTTAAAATTTCCTATGTATTTCAGAATTAAGCAAAATATGTTAAGCAATAGATAGAAAAAATAAATAATATTTTTGGTCCTGAAAAGTATTTCTCAAAATGTGATGAAGAAAATTCAATTTTGTTTATTTCCAGACAATTTGAAGGCTAATACATTTTGAGCAATTTTCGGAAACTTTTTTATTCTTAAAAAATATATGCTTTAGATTTTAATTATTTATTATAAAATTTCCATGAAAATATCTTATAAAAATAGCCTGCTTAGTTTTCAAAATGTATATTTTTAAGAAAACAAAATAAATTAAAACGAACTAAGGGAATCATTCAGATTATAATGATTGGCAATTATTTTCTCCCTTTTTTAAGCGTTCAGCGATGATTACCTTCTCATTCGTCAAATTTTATTTTACACTTAAAAATAGAAATCAACAATATATTGGCGAGTTGAGTTAAAGCACTGCTGTTAGTCCTGTCATAAATAAAGAATTATATTCACGTTAATGTATGCCTGCAAAAAAGTCTTATAAATTTGACAGAATGAAAACTTAAGCAGGGGAATCTTAAGTATTTGAATTTAGCATGTATTTTTTAAAGGGTCATGAGACATTTAATTTAATGCATTTTTTTCTAAATGGTCATTTTTTGCACACACGAAATAATAAGTGCTAGACTTTTAGTTTAAAGTAGATTTCAAAATCTCTCCAGGGTAGGGGAAAACGAAATACTTATTGAAGAAATGTATGTGACAAATGTAAAAATACATTAAAATGAAATTATTCAATTTTGTTTCAAGGAAATAAGAATACAAGAATACATTTGATAGAAATAGAAGTGTTCGTTTCTTCTGTAAATTATATATTAATAATACTTTTGACAGTGTTCTCTCATTAATCCCAAACGTTGTGGTTTCTTTTAAAAAAATCATAAAAGCATTCTGGATAATCATCAAAGCATTTATTATAACTCGGCCTTTGTAAATTATTCTAATCCATTATGTTTATTAGTCTTGGTTTTATCTAGCCTTCATGATTATTTGATTTTGTCTGGATATTGTTTCACTCTGATTGCTCTCCATTTAAAAATTACATGATTGTTGAAACATTTCGGTTAATCATTTTTGTATCATTATGTATTTTTATAGTGAAAAGGATTCTTTAAAAATACTAATAAAATCTAACATTTAAATAATTTATTGGCTTCAGATTATCATTACTGTGACAAGCAATAATAGAAAAAATACACATTCCAGTGCATTCATTGACTTTCAATTCTACATTAGTAAAAAACACCGACAGAGCACGATATTCCTACAGATGATAAACACAATATTTCATTTTAATCAAGTATATTAATAATAACAGGACTTTTGAAGGACAACTATTAAAAGCATAATTTAAGAAATTGTAAAACGAAATATTAACTATTTAAGGACAGAAAATGTAACTTGAAACTAAATCCAATTTACATACTTAAAGCGTATGTATTAATTTCTATGAGAATACGATAAAAATGATTGGAAAAAGCAGATATTTTAATTCTCGTAATAAAAATACTTCAAAGTGTCGTATACTCTAATAGAATTATAATGTAAAATGTACTTAAGATAAGCTGTCTTTGACATCTCTAATTTTTGATATGCACTGGCTTACAAAACTTAAGCATCACTAGTAGATAACCATAAAATTCCAGGAAAAGGGTTCTTGCTATCAACCCAATAAACACTCATTTTAGTATAAAAATCATGCATATGCAAATGTCAATAATATGCGCAGTTCCAAATTATAATAAAAGAGAAGAAAAAGACTTTCTGCGCAATGAAAATCAGTTCTTTTAGGAAATACGGTTAGAAGAAATTTATTGTACTACTACACACATTAAAAAATGATCAAAAATATGGAAGACGATTGTTAAGTAATAATATTTAAAGTATTTATTATTAATTATATTTCAATTATTTATAAAGCAATATTATATTATTAAAATAGTGTAGTTTTACTTTATAAATATACTGAAGTGGTAAATTATTTTCTTTATCTGACACACAAAATATTTCGCTTTATTTCATTGATTTCTTTTGTTTATGAAAGCAGAGAGTCTTCAAGTGTAAACCCTATTAAAATAAAATAGGCTATACGTTAGCTAATTAATTTCAATTTTTTGATGAAAATGGTTTAATTATTCATAATGATATTTATTCGGGATGTGTGTGTTCCACAGAGTATAAATATTAGTTAAACTCAGTTTTTATTATTATTTTAAACAAAACTGTAAAGATCTAATAGTTAGCAATTACAAAAATTCATAAATATTATTATTCATGGTTACGTTTGATTCCTATTACGTCAGGAATTCATAGTTACGTTTTGAAATTAACTATGAATTTCTGATTAAATAAAGAAAGGTAGTTTTAGTGTACTGTGAATAAGATAGTCATGCTGTAAAAATATAACATGTATAATATTTCTGAAAGAGAATTTATGTTTTGATGTATACATGTCTTCTTTGAAATAAGTTTTACAGGCAGGGACATTTTGTGGATACATCCCTTTTTTAATGTTAAACATTATAAGTGACAGATGTAAATCTCTTTCCTTTTAAAAGTATATACAGTGTTATTTTATATAATGAAAGTCAGGTAATCCTGTATTAATGAGTTACGTAATAATTGTCATAAACCTTTTTGAAAGAAAAATTAAAAGGCAATGACCTAATATTAATTTACATGTATGCAAATTTGAACAAACACAAACATAAAAATAATATTTACATTTAAATAAAACATTTTCAATTTTCTAGGCAACTAAAAATATTTACCTGCCTATATAAAATTTGTGGAAGCATAAAATTAATTTTTTATTTATAATTGTAAAAAACAATTATGTATATTAACTATAACCTTATTAATAATTAATGTACACAGTTGAAATAAAAATACTTTATTCCAATTTGTGTTGATTCCATATAATTTAAAATTTCGTTTTATGCTTGCTTAATTTAGCATTTATATTTTTGGCTACTAATCCATGTTATTTTTCCCGACTTAAGGCATTCTTGATTCAAATATTGTAGTTTTTGCATTTCGAATATCAATAAAGGGTTGATATCCTTATGAATATTCGAATACAATTATTTTTTCTTCATTCTATGCATCAATTTATATACTTTTTCACAAATAAGATTTTCATTAAGCTTAATATATTTTCAATGAATTTAAGGTATACTTCCTTTTAAGTTTAATCTGTTAATCACTAACTTTTTCCTTTTTTGTCCTAGTTTACCCACTTTTTTTCTGTTGTTGTTATTTAAATTGTTGATACATTGAATAATTAAAAACTAAACTTTGTGGTACACGACAGCCCATGTGGACCAAGGCCTACCATGCCCATCTCTGTTTTCGTGACTGGGAAGACCTGGCGTGCGATATATATATATATATATATATATATATATATATATATATATATATATATATATATATATATATATATATATGCCCTGAATTATGCCTTAAAACCATTTTGAATATCATTCTTTTTTTATATTACAAAATATTGAAAATATTGTGATGTGATCAAATAAATGGCTTAAAATCCTTATTATTCCCCTAACACTTAAAAGAATTTCTCCGTTCATTTAATTAGTGAAATATATTAATGTAGATATATTAAAGTAGTGATATGTTAATGTAGTGAAATAGACTAAATAGTAAAATATATTAATGTTTTATTTTCATGTTATTTTGTACCAAATTAATTCTAAGGATGATATTAAGGAAATAATAAATGTGTATGAATTATTCCCATTAGGGACTCGATTGGCCGCATCATCGATCAAAGCGATACGAATTACAGAAACTCGGCTTATTTGGGGAAAGAGGTATGTATCTCCGGAATCGCAGCAGATTCAACGCCATAATATATTTGATGCGATTGGCTCTTGGGAATTAACTTGTGTCGAGAAACTTGTCTTTTCCTGGGAGATTGGACACTATATTTGAAGCTATCAATTCCATGGATTATTTTCTTAAGCTTTAGGAATTTAATTTCTTATATAGCTTCAACTCAAAAGGTGATATTAATTGAAATGTGGTATTTAAATTAATTTTTAAATAAGCAAAACTAATTAATTATTAAATTTGTAAATCGATACTATTAGTTATGAATGTTGTAACTTTTAACTTAGCAATGTTAAAATATTAAGTTTATTAGTAAATAAGCTATTATGTTTTTGCAAATACCCTTTTCCATGTGTCATTTGCATTGTTTTTGAATTTACTCTTAAATTATTGAATACAAATGCTTTTAATTTTTATTAATAATGTTAATAGTAGGAAAGAACTAAAAAACAAGAAATACTTATTATCTACATTCAAGTATTCACAGATAAGTTTCCACTTCTGCAAAAATAATCGATATAATTTAAATGAAGAATATTTTTAACAATGTGACACTAATATAGTACCACTTTATTAGAAAAGAATTAATTGTAGACGAGTAACAAATAGTTTATTTCGTTTTTTACACGAAAGTCGTATAAACGTTCTTTTTATCTAATTGAATTTAATTAAAATTTAGATAATTGACTTCAATTGTAGTGTAAAATCCTCTAGTTTTAAAATAGTCTTTTTTAAATTTTCTCTTACCTTATTAAAGTAAAATTATTGAATAAATAAATATATAGTTGCAAGCAGTTTTAATATCTATGCTTTTATCTAAAATAGATACTACAAATTCAAAACTGTAATGTAACATAGCGCCTTAAAAATGTATCTAACATGTGTGCATTGAATACTTAAGAGAAAAATTATATGCTTCAAATATTTTAAAATAAACAAATTACTTCAAAAATATTTAGATAAAAGAATTCAAATATTAGATGCACTATTTGCATGTCATTAAAATTGTATTAAAAACTTCGAATACATAAAGTGCAGTTATTATATAAAAAGAGGAATTAATATATTTTCCTGTGACATGGCACTTAAAAATAGCTAACTGTTTGATGAAGAATTTCTTTACCATTAAGAAGGAATAAAACTAATATTTCTGCTGTCAGATAATTTCATAGTAGTTATTTATTACGAAAACTTTTACGCAATAAAATCCTTTTCTATTCCCTTGTGAAAAAGCATCAGAATAGAATAAAAAAGCACTGAAATGTTTGGGAGTTTTCATCCAAAGTTGGAGGAAATTTTTTTCTTGCAAAGCAGCTTCTGAAAGACCGACTAGTCTGAAAACATCTATAATTGAATTTATTTTATTATGCTGTTTTATTAGCATTTTTTTCTGCCAAATGTTTGAAAGGTCTGAAGATTAGTTTCCGTGGTTGTTGAGAGCAAAAAATAGTAAGAGAGTTTCTAGATTAATCATCCACTTTTGAACAGTAGATAAATTATGTGCTTTTGCAAAACTTTTTGAATATGTGTAACGAAATGATTTTTTAATAACTTTATCTACATACGCATATATATAGATGAGGCTTTTTGGATATTTTACATGAAATCAAACTTAAAAACATATTTTAAATAACGTAGTAAAATGTTAAAATATTTTTTAACAACACTATAAGAAAATTTTTATTTTGAGGGGAAAAGTCAATTAATTATAATCATAAGTTGCTCTTACGACTTTATTGAATGAAATGAGGATGTATGTTATAAATGTTTATTAAAAGCAAAAATAATATTTAAATATCTACATCTTATTTGCATAAATATGCAATTTCTTTTAATGATTACAAGTTAAATATAATTTTTAATTAGCTAACTCATGTTAAAATAAATTTTAAAGACATTAATTTTATTTTACAAATTTGTTCTTTTAAAATATATTTGAAGAATATTAAATTATGTATTAAATGACTATTTTCTATCATTTATATTCGCTTTATATATTTATATCTCTCACTTTGTAACTTTCTGTCTAGCAATATAATATATATATATATATACATATATATATATATATATATATATATATATATATATATATATATATATATATATATGTGTGTGTGTGTGTGTGTATGTGTCTATATGTGTATTCTATGTGTATGCAACCGAATATAACTTTGATCCTTAAATACATCTGTAATTAGCACCAATGTATTATTAAACAACACATTATCCATCATAAAAATTAACATTCTAATTGATTTAATAACATTCTGTTAATCCTCTTCTTTCTTAGATATTTCGAAGTCACATTGAGTATTTTATAAAAAATTATATTGGATTAACTATTTTGTAATCATTTCATCTAGTTACAAGTTAAGCTTTTTAAGATTAATACTAAAATCGTTATGAAATGTTTAGATTATAATAGTTAATGTTTTCAGAAAGTACTGTAGTTAATTTTTATTTTAAAAGTGATTATTCAATAAGTTTTGTAAAATGCCGAACGAGTTTTTGAAATCTGAATATAAATGAGCTTAATTAATTTTAATGAACTAAGTATGTAGACAAGTTGTTTATTTTGCATTGAAAGGACAACAATGAGTAAGGACAGAAAATTCATAATCTTTATTTCAAGAACAACACTATTTTATTAAAGCTTCGTAATAAGTTTGTTTTAAATGTTATACATTAGCTTATTTTTAACATATATTCTGCATAATAGCTTTCTTATTATAATTACATAACTAAAGATTTTATATTTTTAGAAACATTAATATCGTTTTTGTTTAATTTTTTGTTATTTTGTTACTAAAAAAATTGTTTCTGTTTCAAACACTCTAGTAGTTTTTTATCCCTTCAAATTACCTGTGATTGTTATTTATATCTGTTGTTAATTTGAATAATTATATTTTGTTTGATATTATAATTAAAAATTTCGTATATTTTAATGAAATAATTTATTAAATTGAAATTTATAGTATGTTGTTTTAATGATATTAATAATAAAAAATGTATAGCATTTTATATGAAGAACCCGTTTAAGAGAATTTTAAAACTTCAACTGATAGATTCAAGTAAAGATAAAATAATTTTTGATTTCACAAATGTTGTAATTTTTTAATTTAAAATATATTTCTGATTTGGCAGAAAAAAGATAATATGAGATTATATTTTCAATATAATTTGTTAAATGTACAGATTATTACAAATATAAAAAACAAATGCAGCAAGACTTAACCAATAAATTATGGTATCCTAATTTTTCTAACGTTTCGAAACTATGATGTATTTTTATGTTTTTAAGTAAAATTTATTTTTGTTATGAATTTGGTAAATGAAAACTCTCTTTTATTTATATAATATTTTCTTGGAAACAATGATCCATGAAATCTAAATTAAATATCAACAAAATGTTACATAATTTTGAAGAAATTCCTATATTTGAGACTGAGAGATAAATATTTAAAAAATTATGAACTAAAATAGTTGAAGTTTATAAGTTCATTTCCAATTATTTTTGATATTATAAAATACCCATTTTGCATAAAATTGATAAGAGATTTCAGTTATAATATAAAAATATTAATACAGATCCATTTAGGTATGTTATAATTTAAAATAGTTTAAAAAATAATTACTTTTTTCGATGTTAAATTGAATCATTTTAAAATTTACTTTGAACGTTTTAAATTTCAAAAAGTAATTTTTCTTAAATAAATTAAACATGCTGTATTAAAACTAATCAGAAATTTTAAAGTACTCTTGTACATTATTCATGTACAAAAAATGTGAAAATATGATTTTCTTTTCATTTTATAATGACACCTCATTCTGATAATCAGTTACTGTACTGAATAGGATTTATATTCGATCGTAATTGTTGTTGTCTCAAGTTGAATATTTCATTTAATTCTATTAATAATTCCTATTATTATTTTAAGGAACAATAAAATCATTTTTAGATGTGAAATAACAGAATGAAAAACATTGTTACTTATACATAGTTTCTTCCGTTTATATATTCTTAAAGATGGAGGAAATATCACATTATATTTCAAAGAAAAGAAGAGTATTTTAATAATGAAATTTAAAAATGATGAATGAAGTCACAATTTTTAGACAAATAAATATATTACTTAGATTTTTTACATAACAAATGATACTTCAATGAATGTAATGAAATGAACGTAATGAAAGACTAACGTAACGTAATTAAAGACTTATCATTGAGGTATAAAAATATTCATTAAGTTTGAGTTTGAAAATATTAATACATGAATGATAAAATGCTATTTTATTTGTAAATTTAAAAACACAGGAAATAGCTGGTTTGAAGGAAAATATTGATATTCATTCATCATTTATTGAAAATTAGAATGTAGAAAATATTCTAAAATATTAATGTTTTTTAAAAAAAATTCATATCACTAAACCAAAACGCAGAAAATTTGATTTCATATATCTTCTAAAAACAAATAAGCAAACTAGTACTGAAAGAAGTTAAAAAATAGTATAATCTGTAATATAATAAATAAATAATTTTGCATGACATACATTAAAAATAGATGGCATCTTTATAATTTACATATATTCAATTAACACTTGAATTTTAAACTTTTGAACACTTTTCAGTTATTTTGCTTATTATTTATAAAGTGAGAGCGAACCAAAATTAATAAAATTTAAGAGATAATGTCAAATATTACCATAGAATTAAACAAATATATTTATAAAAAATAAGTACAAACACACAACTTTATATTTTAATATGTTTCTAATTAAATTAAAAAATAACTTTCATATAACTAAATATCTATTGTAATATTTAAACCATTTAAATAATATTTATTGAAAGTTGCATTTAAAAGTTATTACAAGCATTTAAATATTTTATGATTTTTAGCCTTATTTCTTGAGTGAAATATAAAATTGTATTTTAAATAATATTGACTATGAAAAACACTCGTTGAATTTTCAAAACATATTTTTTAATCTTTGTTTCGTAAACGCTGTTCTTTAAAAAAGCCTAAATATTTTTAGAGTAAAAGTAAGATTTAAAAGCATTTTTTATAAAGGCCAATTCAGAGGAAACAAAATTTTTCTTTATTGCTTTGATTTATAGGTTTCATAGTTTACTTTATATATTCTTATAAACTATTTGTATTGATATTTCTGGTAATATTTTTTTTGAAAAAACAGGATAATAAAATCATATTTTTCCTTACATTATTTTATTTTGGTCACATATTTAGTCTGATCAAAATGTCACTAAACTAACGGTGGTTCTTATCACATCCAAGCACCGAGAACCTTACTATAAATAAAAGCGTTAGAGCTTGACTGGAATAAAAGTAAAACAATAAATTTCCAGGTGTGTTATATGCGTTTTTCATTACATAAGCTACTATCAAAGCATTCGAAGTGTTTTATACATTTTCTTAAAAGCAAAATTAATTTTATCATACTATATAAAAATTGTTTACTCATATTTCCGTCAAAAACAAATATTAAGGTAAAAATACAACACCGTTATTAAAATGTTTTATTAAAATTTGAAAAATAAAAATATCCTTTAAGTATTCCCTTCACTATTATTTTATTACATTTAATGGAACAACTGGTTGTTACAACTAGGGGTTTCAAAACAATGTCTTTTTTGCGTTTTCTTAACATAAATTGAGAACTTACTGTAAGATAATAAACTTTTAATGTAGTACGAAAACGTATTGTAGTGTTTTTAACCGCCTGCCACAAAACTAACGATTTATTAGTAAAATAAATCTCTTAAATTACATTATTAAGAAATCTGATTTTAAATATGTTATAAAATTATCATCAAACTAAACGAATTGATATTTATATTTAACGTTTTCAAAATTCTTCTTTTATTTTCTTTCTTCTTTTTTTTTAGATGTCACTGAATTAACAATTGGAAAATAAATGTTTATTTTTTTAGTGATTTCCTTCTTCATTCCGTTGACAAATGTAATAGGGGAAATATTAATCTATTAGATTTTTATTACAACTATTCTTTTACTGACTTTGTATACTGGTAGAACTAAAATGCAAAATATTTTTTACATATTGAAGCATTAGTTCTGAATTATAATTGTTTTGTTATTAAAAATATATCTAGATTATTCAAAAGAGAATATTGAATATGTTAATGGAATTTTTCTCTGAATATATAAGCAAGGTAAGCGATTTGTTATATTGAAAAAACACAACATATGGAGTATTTCCTTTTTTTTTAATATTTGTTAAATTGTATTGTGACATATGTTATTGAATTATACAACAGAGTTTGAAATAAATTACTAGAGTAGTTATTTATCTTGATTTATTGTGCTTTGATAATTTTTTACGAGATAAAATTTATCCAAGCTTACAATAAATAAATTATATTAATGTCAATGCATCTCCAAAATTCATATATTACATTAAAAAATACCAAAACATTATTTTATTAAAACAATAAGAAGAGGCATTTTTATTTCCTTCTCCAATTTTAGCGATTTGAATTATTCATTTTTTCTTCCTCTATAATTCATCTTGCATATGAATTTAAACTGATCCATCCTGATTTTACTTCATGAAATAAATGCAAATGTAACATGATGCAAATCTATTGATACAAATGTGTAATAAAAGTATAATAAATAAATGTATAGTTTATAAAAGAAATTTGTAAATAACTTTTTTTCAGTGTATTTAAAAAAATTAACTACAGATAAATAAATGCAATTCTCTAATGCTATCATCAAATTGATATAAACTTGAATATCGCTTAAAAACATGTAAGAAAATAGTAAACTGTTATTTATAAGAAATCAGTCTGTGACAGAGATGGGCAAATTTTTAATTACTTCTAGTTCCTAAAAATTTCAGTTTTAGGAAAATTGGGTCGCTGTCAGAAGATTTTTACTTATTGTACATATAAATTTTCTGATAAATGCAAAATAACAGATTGAAATGAATTTAAGAAGAACATTGTTCAATAATAACTTTTTCCTGAATTTAGCCAACAAAAACGTGCTCATAATTTCAAACTATAAATTTCTATAAGTACAAATTCAAATGTATAATAATTGTAACCTTTCATTTCTTAAGCTAGACCAGTGATTCTCAACCTGTGGGGCGTCCCCCCCTAGAGGGGCGTGAGCACACTAATGGGGGGGGCACGAGCATATCCAAGAGAAAATGTTATTTAAAAAAATTAAGTGACTGAAAGGAAAGAACACACATACAAAAAAATACATTTCGACATATTTAATAACTAACTTATTAAATTAAAACAACTTACTAAATTAAAAACAAATTTAATAATTATTAGTGACATTTCCTTGGGCCTGTCTTTCAGAGCAAAGATTTTTCGAAGGCGGGTTTAATATTAGAAATACACTCTCAGTTCTTTTTCTATATTTAGCTGAGATCATATATTATGTCTTCAAAGAAGCCACACCGCAGATTTTCATGATTTTAATTTTAATTCGAAGAATTCTCTGGGTTTGTTTACACACTCATTATGAAGCGTTTCCAAATGTTTTTAAAGTCTATTAGGTTTATAAAGTTTATTTTATTTTCAAAGTAAAGTAGTTTATTCATGTTGTCTGCCACCAACATTTTTGAACAAATGATACGCAGGGGCCTTTCTTCTTCATTTACTTCAATACTAGTGAATTCAAAATTTAAGTATTCTTGAGAATATTTTCTTGATTTTATTTTCAGAACCACGCTCGTCTGTGTACTTGTTGATGCTTGTCTATCGTTTAATGCTCGCTTACACCCGCTTAAAAATTTATCCACGATTCTGCATAAGTCTGCTTACGGTGAATATTTAATACTGTGAATTGCAATTACACGAAAATATGTATAACACACACATTCAGAACAGATTCAGATAGCGATAGAAGGATCGACTCGAATGAGATCGTCTGGAATTGATATTGGCGTCATAAAACTTTCTCCATCTCCCTATGAGAAAACATTTGTTCACATATGCGCACGCTCCTAACTTAACTTTTAAGCTGACCAGACAAATCCAAACTTCTCGCGAAACCGTAAGAATGCCCGACATGGTGGGACGCAAGAGCAATATAAAGGCATAGGATTCTTGTTTTTTCAATGCTGAGGATTGGTGTTGCAAATTGTCAATAAAGTTCCGTATTCTTGGTAATTAATAAAGTTTAAAATTAAGGTTGTAGAGAGAGTGTAGGTTTAGCGCCAAAATACATTATTATTGTATACATTTTACTGTATGAAGTGGAGAGGGGGGGGGTGATGAAAACTATTTATTTATTTATTTATTTTATTACATTACATATATTCCGACTTGTACGCTTGATTCTTGAGATCCGCTTGTAAGTCTTCGTCGATAATAGGACAAATAGCACAATGACAGATGTACAACCACAGAATAATAACGAAGTAAACACCCAGGGCCACGGTGGGAATCGAACCCACACTCCTACGCTCTCAAGCGATTAGCGGTGATGATTTAGACCACTCTGCCACGGAGCGCCCTGATGAAAACTATGATTTAAAATTTGGCCGTGAATACTAAAAGGTTGAGAAACACTGAGCTAGACTATGGAATACTATTAAAATAGTTATTTATAATTAATTACTTTTTAAAAATAATATTTTTATTGATATTTGCGTGAATTTTAGGTCATTTTGTATAAATCAAACACACAAACAGGTTACGAAATAAGTGACAAATTAACATTTGAAAATATAATTTCTCCTTTCATATTTTAAAATTGCAGCATGATTTTAAATTATGCTAACAATTTTGAGTTAATCTAAAGTAATTGTTCATTTTTTTAATTTCAAAATCAATTTTAAAAGTTAAGTTTTTTTAATTTCTAAGTAAGGAGCGAATATGAAGCAATTGTTGTCTAACAATTACTAAACTTGAAGTACAATTTTAATTTCATTTTATAATAATTAAGATTGGTTTTTTTATTGCCGATTAACAGTAAACTACATTCAATATTTTATATAATTCAGAAATCATAAGGAATAATTACACTAAATTTGACTTAAATTAAAATTTCTTTTGAACATTTTTTCAGAATTATACACTCATATATGATTGTTTAATTTTGAAATATTTTTATTGCATTGCATTGCTTTCCTTATTTGTTTATTTGAAGGAAATCAAAAATTAAATATGAATCTTTTCTTAGTCAGTCACCTTGTTTTTGAAAGCTTTAATAAATTTTGTTTTCCCTTAAAGTTCTTTGTTTTATTTAATGGAAAGTTTGGTTTCTTATACATAAATTATTAAATGTAATGTTTAAACCCATTCAGTTGTAAAACTATAAATTGTGCATCATATTTTGAAACATTTTTAGATTACTTTTGAAATATCTTAATTTTGTGTGCTAATTTAAATGGTAAAATAATGTAATTTTAATCAAAAAGTATATTTCTGAAAAGTATAATTTATGCAAGGTTTTTTAATAACAAAACAATTATATAAAGTGCAATATTATACTAAATTTTTACAGCAGAAACTAGTTATGGTAAAGAAAAAATAATAATCTAATAAATCTCAAGGTTTCAATTCTTCTATGTAATGATATTTATAGAAATTTATTTAATTTTTTTTTTTTTAGTAGCAGGAGCTTCCAATTCCATAAATAAAAAATCAACAAAGAAGTATTTTTTATATTTCTTTTCGCATATATTCATCAACATGTATTTGCTTTTTAAAGGGTTTACGTTTTGAAATATTTGAAACCATTTTTTAGTGTAGCATTTGATTCAGGATAAGGGTTAAAGAAAGCACCATTTAAGGATAGTGCAGAATTCAGAGAATGATTTTGATCATTTGTGAATTTTGAGACGAAAATATTGTTCATAAAATTAGATTTAGAAATTCATTAATGTCATATTATTTTAAAATGAAATGTAAAATCATTTAAGATAGGGGAAATTAAATTTGATAATTTTATATGCAAAGGATATCGCGCGACTAGGTTTTAAAACCATATTTCAAATGTTTTGGAGTAGTTTATTTGTTAACGAAATTTCAATACATATATTATAAAAATTGTCTAAATTAGTTTTAAAACTACAGATTAACAAACAGAAGGCATAACTTAGCTCACTATCTTTCAATTCTGTGAAATAAACTTAAAATATTATGGACGGTGAATAGATAATATATTTTAAAAGGTTAAATTTAACAATACATGTTAGAATATGAAATTAAATTTAAAATAATATAACTTTAGAATTAATGAAATATATGTTAATTTGTATTTTTGAATATTCAAAATTAAGTAATATGCAATACAATTGACACATATTTTGGCAACCTTAATAAAGTAGACACAGAGTAATCTAATTATAGTAATGAAAGTTAACTAATGAACAAAGAAATACACTTAAGTATTAGTTACTGTATTTCTTTGCTATTAGGTGAATTAAATTTTCTATTAATTTAATTAACAAAAGTTGTTTTAAATTAAGAGTTTAGGTATTAGTTAAATTCTTAAATAATAATTTTCGTTAATGTTGGTTCCAAACACAATAACATGTTGAATTATTCTCATATAATTTCCATGAATTATAGCTTACAATTTTCAAGTAATATTTATTTCACTGTTGCATTTATGTAGTTATTCAAATAAATTTAAATACTTTAAATATTTTTATCATTCACACCATTAATTGATAAACAGAACTTTTAATTTAACTGACACACTTTTAACGCACTTTAAATTTATTTGCGATATGCTTGGTTTGTATGCGTAGCTGCATATTTTTATAAGATTTTATTCATTTGTTTTTTTACCCAAATATTTGTTAGTTTTTTATTACTATAAAAACTATTATAGTATTATTTTCTAATTATTTAAATCATATGTAATTTGTTACACTGTTTTTATGCTTTATTCATTTGCGTTTTATCTATTATTTTCACATTTAATAAAAAAATTTTTGAGTTCATTTCTAATTTATTTAACTTACACACGCATGTTTATAATTTTTAAGATTTTTTTCATTTGTTTTTGAACAAAATTTTTCATTTATTGTTTTTAAATTAAAAAAATTGATAATTTTTTCTTGTATCTTTAACTAATATGAACGTATATCTTAAAGTTTCTTCAATTTGCAATTTAATGTAAATGTCTTTACATTTTCTTTTTCAATTACTTAGTTATTAAAAACTATTTTAATAATTTGAAATATATTTAACTTGTAAAAGTATGTATATCCTTTCCAGATTTTATTTAAATTTCAAAAAATACTTCTTTTTTCTTATATATTTATAAAAAATAATCGAATAATTACCAAAATATTGATTCGTATGGGTACGAAATTTGTTTCTTGAAGATAAATATTTCATTTTGAAGACAAATATTTTATTGAAGATAAATATTGAAGATAACTATATTCTAGAAAATTTGCACAAGTTAACTCAAAAAATGTTTCCATTAAACTTTGTAGAAAATGATAATCTAATTACTAAAAACTATTTAAGTGCATAAAATATTCATTTATTAATATATTATAAATTTTATTACGTTTTTTAAAATCTTAATATGTGTATTTAAATAAAAAATAGTTACTGTATTTTTAATCAATTATTATTCTTAAGATTAATTTTATGATGAAATTCATAAGTATTTTATTTTATTCCATTTATGCTTTTCGATAATTATTTTCAGTTTAAAAATTATATAACTTTAGTCTTATTAAAGATAAAGGTAGAGTCCGGATGTTACGAAATTTAGATGGCAAAAAAGAAATTTCGTTGACAAATTACAATTGCAATGAAATATATCATAACAAAATTACATTTTCCAACAGATTTATCATGGAAGGCAAATTAATGAAGCTATTTTAAATTGTGTTTGATTTATTTTATATATCATATTTCTGAAAATTTACCTTTGTTTAAAATGCAAAACTTTGTTAATTCAATAAATGAATTTAATTTATCATATTTATTAACGAAATTTATAAAAAAAACTAATGTAGATTATAAATTAATTTTAAAAATCTAATAAATTAACTATTCACTTCATAAAAATTTAACATTTAATACATGAAATTTCTTGTATTTATGTGTTGTTTACAGAAAAAAATGAACGATAACAGAAAAACAGTTTACTTCTTTTTTATCATGACGTTATCTAATTTTCTCTACTTCATAAATTCGGAGAAAAACTCTCTTTTATCAAAAACTTCATAAAATCATTTCCTAAATGACCACTTTTTAAAAGAACTGTGGTGACATCATTACTCGAAAAAGCGGTTCGTTTTATTGCATTTAATATAAGTGGAAGTTTAGTTCTAAAAAGGAGACAGAAATTGGCAATCATAACTTTCAATTTCAGTCTATTTGAAAATATAAACTATGAAGTATATAAACATTTTTTCTATTAATTTTAAAAATGGTCATAAGCAAAAAGTCTAAGAAAAATTGAGGATTGCTATTGCAATTCAGTAGCAACTATTTTCAAGCAATTTTTGATACTATTAAAAATATTTAAGGGTTTTTTTATTGATACTTTAACCGCTACCATATTACAATGAATAATTTTGTTTCTGAGAAAAAGTTCTCAACACAGTAAGAGAAACAAATTTAGGTGTCTCCATGTCATATTTTTCCAATACGAATTTCTCAGAGGTCAAACGTTGGATACCTAGAGGTAAACAAACAGAAATGCAAATATTTATGAATGATGAATACACACGCTGATAAAAGAATCATCATACTAGACTCAATATAATGCTGAAAATTCTGAAAAACCAGATGTTAGTATTAGGAGAATGAACATAGCTAGCCTCCGTAAGGAAATCAATATAACAGAGCACAATTTTAATATTTTTATAAATAAGTTTGACTAGCGTAAAGATAGAATTAATGTTTTTAAATTTTAAAACAAAATGAAACATGACCACCCCCTTCTTGATAAGTAACAATTATTTTTAAAGGACAGTCTTTGACTTATGGCAAGTATGTCATATACTTTCATGACATATTTTGCTCTAAATCAGCGTGTGAGCCGTGAACTCAAAAAACAACAAAAGAGCGGATAAAGAAATTTATCAAGAACTCCCATTGGGCTGAAAACTGGAGAAGTGATTTTTAATAAAGATTACTTTTTGGAACTAAATCAGTTATTGATATCCTAAAAAGGAAATAAAGTCTAGACAGGGTTAAAATACATCGAGAGTTTATTAAACTTATAGGATATATAATGCTCAAATGACTTTATTCATTTATAATCAAAGTTGATATTCTGATGTAACCTCTATGTGGAAAAAGCCTTTATAATCCGGATATTGAAAAAGAGATAAAAGATCGGATAGTCATTAAATTGCCGAACTATGTGATTTCACAAGTGAGATGTGAGGAAAACAATGGAAAGAATGATAATTTCTAGACAAACTGGTCTTTTGTCCTAAGCAAGCTAGTTTCAGATCATATCACTCCACAAATCAACATGTCTCCTATACTAGCTAAGCTATTAAGGCAGAGATTCTCAATCACTGTGACGTGGCATTTCTGTAAGTCGCCAAATTTTAGAAATGTATATAGTAAAAATTATAAACTGTCTTTTATTACCAGTAAAGTAAAAAACGTACTTTTTTGCTTCTGTAGTGTATTTTACATTCAAAACTACACTGATAAGCAAAAATTAAGGACGAAATGGAAAAATTATCATAACAGCGAAACTAACAGTTAGATCGTACCAAAAGACCAATCAGAAGATCGACTACTGTCAGGTACGCAAGGGCATACTCAAATTACGTAACATGACTTAAAGGGGAATGTCGAAGAGGTATAAAGCAGGCTGGCGGTGTACGCTCAGCGTTGCAGATAAAGATATTGCACGTCGTATATCAGTTTAAATGACGTAGAGCTTCTTAATCAGTGTGAAATAATAAATAGGCAACCTCCTAGACGACATCTAGATGACCTTACGCGAGGTCGAATCACTGAGAAGATTGAGGAAGGTCGAGGTGTGACAAGTGTGGCTGTGGAGTTTGGAATCGCTCACAGCATCGTTTCACGAACCTGAAGAGCATTTTAAACTACAGGAACAGCTGTCCGAAGGTTCAGCAGTGATCATCCACGAGCAACCATGACAATAGACGACCGGTATATGGTCATACAGGCAAGAAGGAAAAGGTGGCAGACGACTGGAGAAATCGCGATACACCTCCAACAGATGACTGGACTACCGATATCACTGCTTACAGTTGCCAGGAGGCTGTACAATGGTGGCCTATTCACACGACGACCTGTACGTTGTGAACCATTAAAGTCTGCCCACCGGAGAAGGCGCTTTGTGTGGTGCCGGGAATACCAGAACTGGACGGATCAGCAATGAGGTCGAGTACTCTTTACGGACGAGAGTAGATTCAATCTGACTACAGATTCTGGAAGCATACACATCTGGAGAGGGCGGAGAACACGCAATAACCGCTCCATCATCGTCGAAAAGGATCGCGATGCTCTCGTTTTGGGAGGCATCATGCTTGGTACCCGTACTGACCTTCATGTCGACCAATGAGGTTCAGTCACCGGTTCCTGTAATTGTAATGATATTCTTCTTTATGTGCGTCTTTTTAGAGGGGCTATGGATCCCCAGTTCCTCTTCATGGACGACAATGCTCCACCTCATCGTACAGAGGTTATCAAAGAGCTGTTGGAAAGTGAGGATATTGAAAGCATGGATAGGCCGGCAAGATCCTAGGGAAACGCTTGGAGGCATGTCACCAACCGCCAGTAACGATTCCGGAGCTGCGATTGGAGATACAAAAATGTGGGAAGCAGTACCTCAACAACTTATTGACAACTTCATACTCAGTATAGACAGAAGATGTCCATTCTGCACAGCAGTCAGGGGAGATCATATCCCCTACTAAAAGCTGGATATTTCTTGCTAGAAAGCTGTCACATGGATATTTCGGCCGTCTCTGTCATTCTGCTCCATGCTCATTTTTCAATAAAGTTCCTTTTTAATCATTTGGAATTTTTTTTGGACAGTTCTTTTTTTTTTTTTTTACTTTTTTTATATTCTTACATCTGGAGGATGGATTTCGAACACTGCTGAGCTACGCTCCACGTAAAAACCGTTTCATCCTTAATTTTTGGGGTGCTCCGTGGCTGAGTGGTCTAAAGCATCACCGCTAATCGCTTGAGAGCGTAGGAGTGTGGGTTCGATTCCCACCATGGCCCTGGGTGTTTTCTTCTTTATTCTTCTGTGGTTGTACATCTGTCATTGTGCTATTTGTCCTATTATCGACGAAGACTTACAAGCGGATCTCAAGAATCAAGCATACAAGTCTGAATATATGTAATATAATAAAATAATAATAATAATCCTTAATTTTTGCACACCAGTGTATTATCATGAACTATTTTATACACAGTGTCTTATATTTTTAAACTTAGCCTTTTCTTTGTGTGCTCCAAATTTCGAAATAGTTAAAAGTGTGGAGCGACAAAAAAGTCATGATACTTATCACTATGCTACGAGGACTGCTAAAGACTTTTCTACTCCCCATATTTGACTATCATAAAAGAGTAAAATATTTTTGTGTTTTCACGTGTAAACATTCCGATTTTAAATATTCATTTTCAAATAACACAAGATTATTTATAAAATGGAGTTTGAAATGCCATATGTAGAATAATACCAGCAAAATATTGGTTATTTAATATTACGGAAAATATCAATTCTATCTTTTACCAATTATAACAAATCTTGAATCCAAGTTAATTGCTGAAAATTTCGGTGTAGCTGAATTTTGATGCTAGAGTGAGTCAATATTTCGGATGTAGATGCTCAGTGATTCGGAACTCGCTTTCATTTATAAGTTGCGATCTAATTGGCTCTCGTGTGCAATGACCACAGTGCAATAAAATAGAACAACATTTATTGAGTTCCGATTTTAATTTTAGATTTAAATTTTTGTTTAGCTTGAAACATAATTTAAACTATAGATTCGATCAAATTAACACCAGTGAACACATTTACACAGTAATGTGGTATAGCAACTCACCCAATTACTATCGGCTAATGTGTGATACTTGAATAAATGATATCTGCATATCAAGTAAAGATCAAGAACAGGATGAATTTAAATTTATAATATTTTTAAGAGGACATGTGAATGATTTTTCTAGAGAGAATAATTCCAGAAAATACATTTAATATAAGGGTGTAGTAAATTGAGAGGCCTTTAACCTGCTGATGATGCGTAGTGTTCAATAATAGTGACTGGATCTTGCGTAACATGTCGTGGTCACAAAAATTTTAAATTGGAGTAATGAGAAAGGAATCTTAGATATTTGATCATGATTTAAAATTGTAAGATCATCGGTGATTAGTGAACTTTCAGTTCTGTAAAATTAGACAACTGGAAAATTATTCGTACAAATACACATTGAGCCAATTTAAAAGTTGGTAAATATTGAATCACTAGGGGTCCTCATATTTAACAAGTTTTCTTCATCCTTCAATTATTCTCATATTCCACACCAGGAGAAAAGGAATCCAATTTGTTTGACTTGTCTGGATACGATATAATAATTTTTTAATTTGCTCTGAAATCATCCCTCTGCTTGAATTTCAACAGTTCAAAAAAATTAACGATACTTCATAGTAATACATCAGTTCGTTTTAATAGAGGTGAGAATAATATCTAAACAAGTTCAAGCAATTTTTGACTTTTACCATATCTATTAGTAGCTGCGCTGTTTTTTTTAAATTAAGTTAAAATAACTCTAAGGAATCTATATATTTACAAATAAACCCTAAAAACCCTTTATAATCTAGCGGAATGAGTTTTAAATACTTATTAAATACATGGAGAAAAAGTAACAATTTAGATATATAAAATTAAAGTACTTCAATACTAATTATATAACCAAAAGACACCAATCTAGTACAATTTTTTAATTGGCTACTTGTGCCTCTATTTAAAACGTGTGATTGATACTCACTATTTGGAACTAAGAGTCTTAAAGGAAATGTATTTTCATTCGTGGTATACGATACTTTATTTTCAGGGATATTAAACACTTTCTTTTTGTAACTTCGGTTTATTAGTCGTCTTCTGCTCAGGATAACTAACTCGATATAAATCTAATCTAAATTTGAGTTTTAAATGCTATAAACATCTTTGTCCTATTTGAGTCAAATGCATGAATTCTTAAACCGATCACTAGAACATAATTTATTTTAGTTATGCCGGTGATAATTAAAAGTTAAAATCAAAAGAGTAGGAGCATCCTAAACAGTTAAATTTATTCCAATGGTTCCTCGAATTGAGAGCTGTTGACTGTTGTATTTAATATGCATGATTTTAAATGCAAAAACAAATTACAAGTAATAGATATTTTGAACAAATGTTAATGCAGTAACGTATTAGAAATGATTGTATCTTTTCCTCTTCTGTAACTAGAATTAATTGAAAACAAGATTATCTTATGGGGAAAAGTCATCGCTATTTAGACTGGGAGATAGCTAAATTTCTAGTTGACGCTGCTAAAGTTTCTTCCAACCAAGATGGCTTATACACACAGAAAAATATCCTTTGTCTCCGATGGAGAGTGGTGGAGAATGAAGCGTCAGCTCCCCCGTTACCTCATTGCATGATAGTTTTTCGCTCCACATTTTAATCAGAAAGTGAGGTTAAGTTATCTATTAATCTTGATTTTTTACTCATTAAAGATTTATTGGTTATTAGAATACTAACATGATAGGTTTCGCTTTCTCTTTTTAAAATTTGCTTTTCAAGGTGAAAGGAAAATTTATTTGTCCACTCTATAACTATTTTTCCGCACGAGGTCTAATCCAATTGAAACCTAAAATTTAAAGTGAATTGACTCATTTCTTGTGACGTCAATGTCACATGTTGAATGTGCTCTGGGATATTTTTGATAGATTCACCACATGAATTCTATTAAATTTGTAGCTAGTAAATTACAAGCCGCATTTCATTGCAATTAATTTCTTAAAAAGTTAAACAGGCCTTATTGATTCTCTCTGGTGAAGTTTGAAATGGCTCCTATATTTGACCTACGTAGTTATTTTGGCAACTGTCAATGATACAGTTTAAACTGCTTCGTATCTTTCCCCATTTCATGCAAAGAATTCGAACGAGAATTTTTTCTTGCTACGATAAACTATTTTCTTTCGGCAAAAAACATTTTTTAATTGCGAAATTAGTTCAGATCATTCCAAAACAGAGATGGACGTTAAAAAATTATAAATATTCAAATGTTTATTTTTAAACGTGATATTTTATAAATCAAAAAGTACTGCCATCAATTTACTGGGTAAATTTAAATTGGGATACTTTTGCAAAATTCAATACTTATAATGGAAACAATTGACACTTGGTATTTGTCATGACAAGTACCTACTGCAGAAACGTCATCTGGTGATGAATTGAGCCTATTCCGAATTACTGCAAATATCAAAATCTGATATAGGAATCCAAACCGAAGTCTGTTGAACCAAAAGCAATAACATTCGATTGCTAAACCGACAAACAAAAAAGGAAAACCACGAGAATTTTATCATAAATGGATTCATTCTACTATTACGAATAAAATAACTAAATGATTGGTTATAGATGATGAGAAAGAACAATAATACAAATCATATCTAATAGGAATATCATTCTATTTCTATAGCATTTTACGTGTTATTTAGTATAAAAAAATTGAGTAATTAACACCTTTCACTGCAATCACCTATCAGTGTAACTATCCACATTTTATTGTTGAAAAATTTTAAAAATTTGCAACGCTACAAAATATATGGCACACACATAAAAATTTTTCTTTTAGACATCCTTAAACATTATCCCTTACCATGAAAATGTATCCTTTTAAAAAGGCAAATTTATACTTTAAAATATATCCTTTCGTCCCGCGTGTTTCTGTACATCTTGGATAAGAGGTGCCTTCAGGTGGGTCAACCTTGTCATATTGTCAGAATTCATGCTTAAGATCATAAAGCGAATGTTTGTTTAGATTTACTCATTTAAAACTAGAATCTTAGAAACCTATAAAGTAAATTTAAAATATATACGTAAAAACAGAAATTGAAGATAAAATTAAGAATCGGCTGTATCTTATTGTATATGCTTGAACATGCGTAATTACACTATATTATCAAATCATAAGCTGCATTTTGCATAAAGGTCAGCAACAATTGAGTTTTGATAAACATGCACAATTGTAATAATCAAATTTCCATTTTATTCTAAAGTTGCGAACCCCTTATAATGAAAAATTTTCTCTTGTATCCGGAAGACTGCAATCTCACCTAGGCTTGCCTTTGTATTCGACGGCCACTAACATTAAGTTTCTTAGAAAATCCTCACCTGCTCAAGTGGCTTAATTAGATAGAAGAACTCTTCAATATTGGTGTCGATCTTGTCACTTAACTTAGAAAACAAAGCTGGGAGAAAATGTAAACAATATCAAAAATTAAACTCATTTAAAGGAAAGGAAAACATATCAATGAATATAAATGTTGAGAAAAATCTGAATTCAATATTTCTCATCTGATGCGACATGAAAAAAAAGTGGAGGATAATATCGTACCTATGAAATTAAACATTTGACCGCCCTTCTGGAATCTAGTTTAGCTCAGCCGATAGACAACCGAACATATCGCAACAACAAACATAATTGATAATTATTTCATGGATTAAAATAATTAAAGTAGAACTCTAATATTAAAAATAATAATTATTTATAAATAAGATTGCGCATTTTTATCTAACTTCAGGACCATAAACTAAAATTAATAAAAAATTTGAACTATTCATATGTTGTAAGTATATTTAAGCATTCATTTTTATTCTTAATGAAATTTACAAATCCTGATGCCTTTCAGTATGGATAATCTAAAAATAATGAAATAAATAAGTGAGTACATTTTTTAAAAAAATTAGGTTTTTCTCTTGTCATTTCAAGGTTTTTATGATGTGTAAACATATTTGAACACATATGAAAATATTTCTTTAATTTTCGATTTCAAATCCTTTTGAAATCCCTTTATCAAAAAATATTTTATTAAATCTAATGGCATTACATCTCAAACAAAATTACCAAAGTAATAAAACAAATATATTTTCATTCGTATAAAAGTATTGATATTTAGCTCAAAATTAATTTAAATTATACGAAGAAATATAGCCTAACTAGGTCACGCATTCACTGAATCTCACCTAGTATTTTTAGCAAAAATATTAAGATAATGATGAAATGCTGGATTTATCGATATGTATCACACATGTCCGGTCATTATATTCATGTGTTCTGTTGCTATCAAAAAATTTTTTTTACTAGAATTGTTTTCACAATGTTAGTGAAGCTTAATGTTTTGCTGTAAATTAATTTTAAAAATGATTTTATCATTCTGCCGAATGTAGAAGAGCTCAGACTTTCAGATCCACACAATCTTCCTGGATTCAATTCTTCCTGCGGCATTTAAACTGTAATTTCTGGCCCAACCAGCCTTCGTGAGCAAAATTTTAGTATTGACAACCACGGGTTATAAAAAGATGTTAAATATCAATGAGAATTTACCTTTGAACTTTGAAATGAAAATATGAGCATTAAATAGAGGCAATTTTTCGTTTTCTTAAATTTTGAACATTATATATATATATATATATATATATATATATATATATATATATATATATATATATATATATTGTGTAAATTTCCTATATAATATTTTAAGTAAGAATATATTATTATATTTATGGCCAAGATTGGCTTCCTCGGGAAGAAATACTTTACTCAGGAGAAAGCTGTGTTTTGTAATGGTGACTGGGGGACTTTATATACATGCAATAATGAATAATTTGTAAACTCGTATGAAGTTATACATAATGGCAATGAGTTAACATTGATATACGAAACTCATTTCAAAATTTAATTAACAAATTTGATGTAAAAAAGAGTTCTTACGTGTTTGATTTTCAATTTTGATGGGCAATAAATAAAAAATAATAGCTAACGACGATTCAGTTAATTTAGTATAATCTGATTAATATTTCAAGCATAATAGAAACTTTAATACGTTATTTGTTATAACAGTCGGCAATATGCATGCGTCATTTTATATTCATTTTATATTATGCTTGTATTTTTAACAAAACTGTTTTTAAAATCAAAATATTAATAAGTGTCATAATTTATAGTCTCATTTAAAATGTGTGTGTGCGAGTCATTAAAAACACAAGAATGATTTACTAATTAAATTGTTGTTCTTGACTGCCTATACAGTGCACGTCTAAAGTTTTAAATAAATTCACTCCTTTTGTGAAATTTGTCGAGTACAAAATGACGAGGTAATTCAATGCGCTGGTACTATTTCCTTCGTTATGTCATTCTACACCAGTGAAGAGATTACTGCAGAAATTACTGATTTTTGCGTTGAAAAACTGCATCAGTAATAAACGAGCAAATCAAACACCGTTTTTAACCAAAGTTTTTAAGATTATGAGATAATATTATACCACATGTTAGTATAAGTAATTTTATATATGCTTTTAATTTATGATATTGATAATCAAACAGTATTTTAAGCTTGATACTTTAATGTGTTAATGATATGGTAATTTTTATCAAATGAAACATTTTCATCATGATTAATTTATATCTGCATGTGTTTTCATCTTAAATGAATACTTTTCAAATGAAATGCCTGCTATAGAAAAATGTACCGAACACATTTAATAATAATGCTCATGTTTTTATGTTATCTGAGAGAAATAAAGACACCACACCAAAGAAAAGTTTACTATAACTAAAAAATTATAAAAGTACATATTCTCTTTCGTCCAATGACATTATGTTTTGCTCTTAAGGTTATTTTAAAAACAAAGAAAATATACATTATTCAATCAACTTTTAAATACTAACAGTTAATAGTCAAGTAAAATAATCTAGTCTTAAGATAATTTTATAAATCCCTAAAACTTTTTAAACACGACAATAATGAAGTAGAAATAAATAACATTTCAAAATCATTTAATCAATTAGATTCTCAATATTTGTGTCCACTACAATGTCATGTCAGCACATCCATCAAATGAATTATTATATTCAGTCATAATTGAAACAAGCGTTGCTTTGAAGTTACCTGAAAGGATAAGCAGTTAATTAACAATAAAATTATTTAAAATTCAAACGTATGAAATTATTACAATTATGATTAGGAAAAATATTTTTAATCAGCAAATACTTATATTTATATAGCAATGAAAAATTTCTCATTCGTAGCAATCTGAAGGTGCGAACCTTATTGATTTGTATGCATTTAAAGCCGCGAAATTTCTTTTCTATAAAGATAAGTCATCTGAGAATTAAAAAAAAGTTACCACAAATTTTTAATATGCGTTAAATGGAGGCAGTAATTTAATTATATTAGACCATAATATTTTAAAATCAAAACTTTATGATAAATTCTAACTGAAATGTATTTTTCCTAAAGGAAACTAAGTATCTAATAATGTATTAAATGGAACACGGTATTCTATAAAATCAGGAAGACGATAAAGTCTATAATGAGTATCTCCTCTATGATCAGTGATAATTGTCGCTAAACGCTGAAGTACTACATGATAGATTTACATGTTTGTTGGCGAATGATTACAGATATAGTACCTCCACTTGTCAAAAGCTAAACGAATTTACAGCATAAGTTTTCTATACTAGTTTCCTATCAGTGTTCACGTGTATTCAGGTGATGATTAATCAAGAGAATGGTTACGCCCGAGAAAAATATTTTGGTGGTTCATTTTGACATTGTACTAAACGAGTTGGTGCATTATGTCCAGTGGAACTCGGATTTTAGTCAAGAACGGAATTTAAGGAAAAAAGTTGCAAAGTTTCAGATATAATACGGGGTAATCAATTCATTTGTAATATGTATTATTAAGTACTATGTGGAAATAGAACATTGGGCCACCTTGAATATTATACCTAAAAATAGAGTCAGTATAACAATGCAAAGCAAGCAGCTTTGAATGTTCTTTTCACTGTTTCTGAACTCAAATCTGATTACTGTGGAATTATTTCAGAAGGGAATTTTGACCAAAGACATTTTATGTGTCGTACTTTCGTATTATTATCTTTTTCTGATATATTATATTTTATATTCTAATATCTCTACCATTTAAACGGATATGATCTTTTTAAAACTATATTGAAACAGCATTTAGTTAATATCATTATCCAGAAATAAGTGAGCAGGGATCAAAAAACTGCATTTAACACTGGATATGTGAATCAGACTTTCAGAAAAATCTAATTTTGATTCAAGATTTTCTTCCTGTTACAGTAGATTGAGAACAAAAATACGTTTCTATTTTCCAATAGGACCATCATGTCAACATGTATGAAGGAAAAGATGCCTGTTTGTTGCTCAACGGTCATTTTTTGCACTCGAGGGCTAATTAGGCCGGGACCTACGGCTTAAAGTGGATTCCGAACCACTACAACATACATGCCCAAGGTAGGATTCGAACCCACAAACTGTTGAATCGAAGGCAAAAGCTCTAACCATTCGGCTGCCAGCTTGGCTGTAAAACTAAGGGAAACTGCTAGCAGGAACTTTGATTTTCTTTGGTGCTGGATGGAAGAACAAATAAATAAAACTGATGAACAAAGCATCCTTATAAATTAACGGAAATTTTGATACTACAGATGATTTATCAAGCCTATAATCAATCAATGAAATCAATTACTCGATAAGACTTGCTTGAACATGCTATAAATTAAAAAGACAAAATAGCTTCTTCTGCAACAGAATACCAAGCATCAAAACTGATGGAGCCAGAAAGAAGAAAAAGTAAAGGTATGCTTAAGCTGTTAAAAAAAATTACAAACATAAGACACAAACGAGGAAATCTCATTTTTTATTACATTTTGATTAAGGAGAGCTTTTGTGAAGGTGCACTGAATTTAAAGCATGCCGTATTTACTATGCACCGAATTTGCTAATGTGGTGAATATAATAAAAGCAATGATGCTATCGTCCATTATCGACAGGCCTGTGCATGTGGAGGCACGTTATGAAGACATAATAAAGTATAGTAATTTCAAGTGGTTGAACGTCGGCAGAGTGATAAAAGTCTAATCATTGAAAAATAAAATCGTCTTATTTTTAGAGACGGAGGAGGTACCTCATGATTTTGTTTCTAATATAAGATATGAAGATAAGAGATACGTAATGCACAGCTCTGATATATTTCAAAAATTAAATGAACTGAGAGATAATACATAAGGACAAGAATTGTTTGCTCAAGAAATGGCGAAATTAAAAAGATAATTCGATGCAAAACTTTTCTTACAAAATACGGAGACAGAAATTATTTTGGAGATTTCTCTTTGTTAGGCAAAATAGAAAGTCTCTAAAATGTTTTCGTTGGGATTTGAAATTATTTGTAGTTTGAAGGGATGGATTCTCTTGAATATTTCAAGATTTAAAACAAGTTTAGCATACATTCAATTTGCTTGCTATTCGATATTTTTTGCTGATATAGATATATCACTTAGCAGCTGCAGATTAAATTTATTGACTTGCAACTAGATTTGCTTTGTTTGCTGTTCAACGTTTACATTTTGTACAAGGCTAATTACGCCAATACCAGAGAAAAGTGGGAATTGGGTTTTCGAGCAGCTGTACAGACATACAGATCACTAACTATGCAATTGCCAGCCCGGATGACTTAAAATCATATCATAGGCTAGAATAGGAAAAGCTTGTAAAAAGTGATTAATGTCATAGTTTCAAACTTTTATTTGCTAAAAATTTTCTATGTATGAAGAAATTTATTGGGAATGTTATCTATATTTGATGAGATATATATTTATGATTAAATATTTCCTTGCATGAATGTTATCAAAAGTTCATATAGAGGAAAAACGGGTAACATCCTATTTACACACTGTGATATTAGAATTTCAGCAAATATTCTCATCCCTCGTTTAAAAAATAGAAAAATGAAATAGGTTACATTAATTTCATTAAATAGTTTTATAAACCAAAATAGTTTCATAAACTACAATTATATACATAAAAGTATTTGCATAAAGATGATATATGATATTAGCGAAATCATAAACATAATATACCATTTCATTTAACTTTGACACCGCTTAGTGGACAGCCAAATAACTTAATGCAGTCATAAGGAATTTCATACCTACCTGGAAAGACTTTTCAAAGATAGCAGAAATGGGCCAGAAAGAAGAAAACGTAAAATGTTCCAAGCAACCATCTGGAAAGAATTGCATATAGAAATCAGAAACGCGCGTGCGCAATGTGAATTTCCCATTATTCGATACTGACTGAGATCGAACCTAGAACTTTTCTCTCTGACCAGTGCTGTCTTACCAGAAGATCATGGTTAACCCTTATTTTATTCAACTGAATATTTATCATTTTTATTGCAAAATTTAAGCTTTAATTTTATTTTAAATTCAACTTTACATCTTGGTGTACTTTTCAAGATAACAAAATGTTAATAAATGCAATCAATTTAAAAAAGAATATCCCAACAGTATTCAACAAACACACACACACACAAAATCAATTTTATTAGATTTAATCAAAATATTAGATGAATATTTAGCTTAATATTGGGTCGTTTTATAATTATTGGCTGGCACTAACAAAGGCAACTCAAACGAGTTGACCTCCCCACTACAATAGTAATATAACCTTAAAACATACATTGTATGGCGAGAAGAATACTCCATACACCATATAAAGCGATCGATTCATCAAAATCATTGAAGGGCGTGATCGAATTACGAGATATTGTGCATCGTGATAGATCACAAGTTCCGGCTTAGATATTCGGCCGCAACAACAGAGTCAAACTTCAACAAAGCATAGGGTGCATATAATCAAAAAGAGCAGACAATCCGCAGACTGTTTCCCAGTTTTGTTGCAATGATATGGGAATAGAGCATAAATTGGGAGCCGGTTATCCTGAGCATTCTGATGTGAAACATTTACGGCATAAAATAAAGGCCCACATAACATCAACGGTACGACTGTTTGGACGCAAACTCTCCGAAGCCTGACAGACAATTTCTCGATATTTTCCTGCAATGAGCATGGTTGAAAAGCTGTCATGGGTACCATAAGATCTAATGGAGGGGCAACATCAACTACGTTTGGAGACCTGTCGTTGTTCTCTTCAGGAGCAAAAAGTTAGAGAGCCATTTTTGCTTCGTGTCCTGACTGTGGACGCAAAATGTATCCTGTACGACAATCGCAAGCACAAAATATAGTATCTGGCTATCAGCAAGTCTACGAAACAGAATGCCAAACCAAACATGCGTCCACTGGAAGTTTTCGGCTCTATTTGGTAGACCATTAACACCGTTGTCCCTAATGATTTCTTCCCATGTGGGTGTATTACTAACACGGACATATACCGTCAATGATTTGATGAATGCCTCCAAATGCTTAGCATGAAACAGCTAGCTGTGGTCAATAGATTAGGTATCATACTCTTGCAAAATAGAGTACAACTACATGTCTCCGTTTGTAGACAAAAAGAATCCAGGAGTTGAGATATGAGCTGCAATGGCACGACCCTTATTCATCAGATTTGGCTCCGACTGATTACATATTTCACCATTTGGCCAGTTTACTCTAAGGGGTAAATTGTTTTCCAACCAAGTTGCTTTGTTGCTGGTGGTTCGTTACTCCTTCCATCACTGTGATGCTGCCTTTTGTCCCAGTGGATTATTTCACTCCAAACTTGATGAGCGAAATGTATTTCCCACTATGATGGTTATTTCACTGATTAAATCTCATTATTAAAAGGTAAAAAAGAAAATTTTTATTACTCTTAATGATGGAACAATTTTGAAATTGTAAAATCTAGTTCAAAAAGAAACAATTGATTTAAACCTGAAAATTAATTTTTCCCTTAGTGAATTCGACTTATTATACAGAACTGTTTCAATTCAACTTCCAATAAAACTGGCTGCCGAGGCATGTCAGAGATTCGAATTTATGAATAGCTAATGCAACAATAAACTTCATCTTGCAGTCACAAAAAGAACTCCCCACATCACCATAGGAAGAATTATATAAATAACATTTAAAATTCGCACAGAAGAAATGCATTTCAAAATAGAAAATTTCTCAGGGTATTTGCATAATCAAAATGATCTTAAAATGAAAATGAAGAGACTAACTAATTCAAATTAGACCAAGTTTTTAGTACATTTTTTAAATATTTTACACACTAGCGTATCCACATTCAGAAGAATTTGATATAGTTATCGAAGATGATTTAGTGTTAAAAGTGAAAAGCTGTTTGTTGAAAAAGCATTAAAATTAACAATAACTAAAAAAATTTTAAAATAATAATGCAGAAATCTGTTATATCCAAAACCCTCCGACGAAAATCTACTTATTTGAAAATGAGAGATTTAAAAGTAAAAATATTTGGAAGAAGTGTATCATGCATTGCTAATAGTACTACCAGTTAGCGTAGATGATGAAAGAGCGTTTTCAACAGTTGCTAAATTTGACACAAAATTTAGTTCCAGTCTTCATGACAGTAACATTATTGCAGTATGTTACTTAAGATCACATTTCAAAAATTGTTAATGGTGCCACAGACTGAATAGTGATGCTACACTTTTTGTGATTCAAATACATAAGATTTTTTTGGTTCGTTTACTTCCTTGTGATTTTTTATATACTGTAATAATTTATAACCTACAAATGATTTTCTAGTGATATTTACTTCATCGAATAAAAATAGGAGATGAAAACATATGTGTTTCTTTGTTTTTCTTTTTCTAAAATTATTACTACAGGTATTAAAACCAGTATTCCGGTATGAAGCTAAAAAAAATACTGCTATTGAATTTTGTTCCGAAATCACAATTCCTAGTTCAAATAATAATGTGAGACTCTCCGTTTTGTATAATTTCATTTCCATACAATACGCCGGAAAAATAAGTAACAAAATAATTTTTGAATAATTATATTCTCGATATAAACGAGATGCAGTAAAAAAATAATAAATTGCTTTCGGTATTCCGAAATATTTTCATGCACATCGTTCAGATTAAATAAAGAATGTACAAATCATCAGCACTCACCAGACAATCACACTCAAAGCATCAACTGTGGCTAGTATGCAACTTGCGGATCCTTGAATAGAGGTGTTTTATCCTAGGATTGCCATTTCAAAATTCTACTAAAAGTAAAAGAAAATTACAGTGCAGCACTCTCACTTTTTATTTATCACAGAGCATTAGTCAATTTCTTCTCAACAGATAGATGCTTTGAATGCGAGTGCGACGTTACGCAACCAACTCCATTATCCCTTCCTTAACTCAAGTGTCGAAATATAAATTATTCAGCCTCATGAATACAAAGTACTATTAAGGTTAACCTGTTTTCGTTTTGTATGGAATATTAATAATGAATACTCTGAATCACGAAGTATGTAATAAAAAATCTTAGGTCCAAGAAGAATACTGTTAATGAAATGGTACGTGTAGCAAAAAAGGGTAAAAAAAATTAAGAAAACTCTCAAGTCATCTTTTCGTTGATTTTTATTGCAAACAGAGTAATCAATGCCTGTAAAAACAATGCCTCAAAGAGCTCCTTTACATATAATTTTCCCCTATAACATAAACACAGTTATGTGATACATTAAATAAAAATTTATGTGTTGTTCACTCTAAAAAATACTGTCCCATTCAAACATTAATCAGAATTAGGGATGCGCGGCAACACTTTCTCATAGTGTAACATAGAAGAGAAAATTCCGCCATTTAAACTGGTTACGACTACACTGACGATAAAAAAATGTTTTCCTGGAAATATTTTGCAATGGTGTTTCTATTGTTTGATTCAAAGGTCATCATATGCAAATCAGCCATTTCCCATAATTACTTTGCATTCTCTGAAAAGCACTGTTGTTGCTTGAGAGACATTGATTCGGTAAAATGAGATATTAGATTTGCATAGGTCTGTTTACACTTAACAGTCACTTTTGCGCAACAGAACTAATTATTCTGAGACCTATAGTTTAACATGGATTTCGAACTACAATAAATATCCATGTCGTAGGTGGAACTCGAAGCCACGAACTGTTGAAACCAAGGCCAGAACCATTCTGCTGTCAACTCGGCCTTCTGGAATAAAAGAATTCTCTTTGCAACTGTCAGACGAAATCCAACTCCAGTGCTGGCTATGTTCTTTGAAATGAAATAACGTTAATTTTAAGGGCATGAAAAGACAAGAGCACCTTGGTGTAGGAGCTCTTAGATTTTTGTATCGGGGAGAGCTTAATGTTTAACAATATTTTTTTTCGATAGAAAACTTTCCAAGCTTGCAGACATTTAAAAGGATAATTCTTTTTTTTTATTGGTTTGTATTGCTTTGTTACTACTTGATTTTAAATGCATGGTTTTCATTCGTTGGGAAAAATTAGATACGAATTTCTGGATTTTTCAGGGATGAAAAAATATTGTCATGATTGACTAGATTATCTTACGTTTTTATGTCCTATTTTATCTTCCTTGCAGACGATTTTTATATTCAAACTATTTAAGAATGAAACCGACCAAAGACTACGATATCTTGCAAAACTATTCACAATAATCAGAATATGGTCTTCAGCTGTTAAATCGATAATAGTATCGCGTAGAGAAATGCGGATTTATCCATATTTTGTTCCATTTAATTTTGTAATTCAAAGCATTCTCGGTTTCGTAATACTTTGAGCTTGAAAAGCTATTCACATTAAAAAAGGATGTAAGAAATCTATGTGTGAGGCCTAGTTTATTCTTAGATTTTTGTAAAGTTTAGTATATTCAAGAGTTTATTGCAATAAGTCTTTAGTTACAGAAATCGATGTCAATTTTCAGACACAGCATTTAATAACAAATTCGAATTCTGATAGAGTGGCGTATATTGTTTTAGTTATTTCGTGGAAGTTATATGTAATCATGATTTATTCAGATTAGTTATTTTATTGCATCCTACAGACACAAAAACCACAGTAATTCTATAAATTCTATATTGTCCGAGTCATTTAAATTTAAAACGTAATCATAAGTTATGTAGAAAATGTGTGAAAATGCAGACTGAAGAAAATTCTTGCTCTTCCAACCTATAATTTTATATACGATCTGCTACTTACCTGAACTAAATGGGTAGAAACAAGAGATAAACAAGTTGAAGTTTGTAATCTAAAATAATTGTTCATAAAATCGCTGATAAGAGAAAGAGTTCGAATCAGAGCTTTAAGAAATACTGCAGCTTTTTTTATCTCTCAATGATTAATTTTTGCATAAGAGGGCTGGGATCTATAACTTAGAATGAATTAGGAACAATTATAGACATCTAATTTAAAGATGAGAATTGTATCCAAGAATTATTAAATTGATTTAGCAAATATTCAAGTACTTAATTTTTTCTTTTTATTTTTAATATTTTTCATGATTCATTTAAAATTATTTATGTTCATAAACGTTTAACGTTTGTTTTCTTGTTAGAAACTCAATGTTTAAAGATTCTTTGTTGCTTCTCTTGATAATTTTATGCATGCTTTACTCTTTTATTTCATCAGTAAATAATATTTTTACTTTATTGTGATTGTTAAATTGTTTTATCAATAAGAAAAATTTTATATAGCATTTAGAATTCTATCAAATTTAGGCCTTTATCCAACAATGGTAGTCTAGCCAATTGATATCTCAACAGCCTACAGTTCAATCTCAGTGTGATATGCATTCCTTTTTCTTAAAAGAACAATGAGTCTCTTGCCCCAAATAATTTCAAATATATTTTAGACGAGAAATATACAGCGAAATTTTATTTTATAAATAATAGATATCCCTGTTCTATACGTTTTTATGATACTACGAAAATGCAATACTTAGCTTTGTTTGTTATACAAATTTCACGTATACGGATTGGTGCTTATTTAGTTTAGCTACGTAATGGTTGCTAGCATTCATAGCTGTGAAAATCGGCACAAAAATCCATTTTGAACAAAACGTGGTCTCTGATCATTTTAAATGAACTTAATATTGTTGAAAATAAATGCTTCTCCACATTTAATCTTTCTAGTGCCTTTTACGGAAACATAAATGAACTTTGTTTTTGAAACGATGTGTTTCTCCATTTAATGTTTCTAAAGTCTTTTACGGAATTTGCACCGCCTAATAGATGAAATGTTGAATTGATGAACAAAATTAGTCTTCGATACCTAAATCATTATTCAGATTATTGAACTAGAATTTGTTCTAAGACTAATTTTTGAATGTTTACATTTGATCAAAAAATGCTTATAACCAATGAAATTCAAAATACTTACTCACTTATATTTGTTGTGTGTTTTTAAACAGCTACTATTTACTTCCTTTTTTTATTATTTTCTATCAATGCCAGATGAAATGATTTTGATATACTGAAAATATAAAAGTTGTGTTTTATTTATATTATAATGCCAGCTTTCAAATGAACAAGTAAATGTTACTTTAATATGTAACATAAATATTTAAATTATATTTTTTTCCACTTCAAAAAAATACCCCGTTGATAAAATTATCCCTTCAACTACTAGGAACTAGGAAACAACTTTAATTGTTTTTAAAATTACTGATTTATACATCTGTTTTACTGAATGGAGGTATAAAAAATAATTTTAAATCTGTGTTCTCTTTATAGCCACTTCATTTCCTTTTCATCAAATAACGTCTCATGGTATCTTGGATGAAAAAATTCTCTCCAGTTACTCATTGTCCGGAATGTGGGAACAGCACTTTTTAACATTATAACAATCTTAAATTATTTATAAACCAACTTTTATTACAATAACTCCATCTACCAAGCAGAACTATTGCGGCACAAAGTGTTTCACGCAATGTTTTTGAAAAGTAGATTGAATTTTATATGGAAATTACAAAAATATAGTTATTTAGGATTCGTTTTGTTAAGTATAATAAACCATTTTCACTTACTTTAAAGGATTATATCTTGTAACTATCAAATCGATTAATTTATTAAATAAAGCTTAAGGCAACTTACTTAAAGGAACTTGCTTAAAGGCAACAAGATTTGATTCCGGCATGCAAAAAGCCCTGGACTACAAGCCTAGACTATAAAATTAGAAAAATTATTCTTTATATCTATTAAAATATTAATGAAAACAGCACTACATATGCATTTATTAATTTTAAATTGAAATTAAATTGATATACTGTTTTAGCCTTAACAGTTTTTTAAAAACAATCTTTAAAATAAAAACACATAATATTGTTATAAATATTAGACTTGAAAGATAGATTTTGTTCTCTTAAAACTATTTTATATAAATTTCTTAATGGATCTTTACATGTCTTACAATAATTTTATGTTGTTTGAAGTACTTTAAATTTGTGACAGAGCCGTAATGTCACCGCAAGTCACCGACATATTTTTCCCTATGAATTAAAAGTATAGAAAAATCATCAGTGGATGGAACTTATTAGGTAATGACAAGATAAAGATCCCAAGCAGCTAATGTTCTGAATATAATCAGTATGGATTATTTTTAAGCATTTATTGCGTTTTTTACTTTTGGATATTTTTATTAAGTTATTGTATAGGAATGATGTTTACACTCGGGAACTGTAAGAATTAAATACCATAAAAATTTAATGTTTAAATTATACGTAATAAATTTAATTTTATTATATAATCTCTTATTAAAAATACTATTTTCGATTAAAGACAGTGAATTTGTATTTTCGGATATAAAAATCTGAGAACCTACAAAAAATAAATCAAAAAATGTAAGTTCTTGTATTTTACAGCTTTTATGTTCAATGTTTTACATTAAATAAAAAACTTACAAGAATGTTTTACATAAGCAATTCCCTTTAAGTTAAATCTCCCATGCTTAATATAACTTTTTAAAATGCAAATTGTTTGTATTCTTAGGATGTTTACATAAGAAAATATTTCTGAAATAGCAAGTAATTTATGCAAATTAAATGAACCAATATTTCTTAGTAGTTTAGTTTAACAATAAATACACTATGTGTAAGAAAATCTAATTAATCATGAGCTAATATTTAGCATCGTAATCTCATACGTAAAAATAGGGCAGAAACAAATTCTTGTATAAATATTTTAATTATAATAGCATGCTAAAGTTAATATGCAATCTAAAGATTTTATTTCTTGTTCACACTTGTAAAAATATAATATCTGCATATCTCTGCAAAGTTGGAACTATCAGTGATACAGTTCCTATTTGACGCCGAGATTTTTCTTCCTTAAACACGTAATTTAAATGGAGAAAAATACATTTAATTACGCTGTACACGTTAGATTTTTTCTTACGTAGATTAAAGTAAGGCCCATCAGTTAGTTTCATAAATTTTTCCAGTGATTCTTCTTATATACTTATAATATTAAAAGGATTTAATTCTATAGGTTAGAGAATATTACTAAGATAAGTGATAACACGGTACTCAGTGATAGAAAGTCAAATCTAGAAAATGGTGAAAGCGAAAACAGGAGTCTTCCAATTAAGTGAAATAGAAAATAGCTATATAGCAAGTTTTGTTACCTTTCAAGCTAAATCTAGAAAAGTGGAACTAAACTTTTTATTAGAATTATGTATGGTAATAGGATGTATAGTTAATCAAAGTTAGTAAATTCACATAAGTTTCAAGAAAAAAATGGCGAACCGGCGAACCATAAAGCACTTAAAAAATATTTTAGTCACTAAATACATAGTTAGAAAAGCATCCCTGTCACAAGGTTGATTGATTGATTTTGTGAGGTTTACTGATGCAAGGTCCAATATTGGACATTTCTGCACCGTACAATATTTAAAACTGTAGGTAAAAATTCTGTGTTAAAATACTAGTCAGATGTATAAAATGGAATGTATTAAAAGTTCAAGAAAAGCATATGTAAAAGATTATTTTGGCTAAAAATCTTAAATAGAATTCAAGAAACACATTGCACGTAAATATGCAAACAAATTTCTATGTGGTTTAAACCCAAGCAAGTCTGATAAAATTAAATTGGTGGTATTAAAAAACACTATGCGTAAATCATTGAAATTAGGACAGACAATTAAAATGTGATGTACTGTATATGGTACATTACACATGCCACAAACTGGAGCACTACGAGACAAGAATAAGTGCTTGTGTGTAAATCTAGTATGTCCAATACGAAGCCGTGTGAGTTTTACATCTACTCTTCACATGGGAGCAACTGGGAATGGAAGAATGTGGGAGGATATACTATATAATTTATTGTTCTTCTGCAAATCCCATGTTTTTTGCCGGTGGGATGAAATGAAATCTTTGATAATTTGTTTAATGTCAATAAATGTTAAAGCTTTATGCAAAATGTCAGAGGCATTTTTAACAGCATTATCTGCAAGTTCATTCCCAGCTATGCCAACATGACTTGGAACCCAACAAAACAAGATGTCAAATCCTTTAATCTTCAATATATTTAAAATATCCAATATTTCCACTATAATTGGATGACATTTATCTTTAAAATTGTCTAATTGCATGAGCACACTCATGCTATGTGTATATATACAGTATTTTCGATAAGAGCTTGATTGTATAATTTCTAGAGCGCGTTTAATAACTTCAGCTGCATACACAGAATATGATGCATGCAGTTTATAGCTGTAAACTGTATTTCCAACAACAATACCACAACCAACATGACCACTTGATTTTGAGCCATCTGTATATACAGAGATGTGGGAGGAATAATGAGAATGAATGTGTGAAAACATTTGTTGAAAAATAAGGGAAGATGTAACTGATTTATTGTATCCAGTAAAGGGTTTGATTATATTGACAACAGGAATATTCCAAGGAGGAAATCTTAGAGCATCTGTGATCTGATTATGTAAACCAGGGAACTCAGATGAATACAGGAATGAATTTGTACGCTCATAAAATGGTAATATGTTATGTGGCCGTGCATTATATAGCCTTCTTAAAGAGGGACAAATAATCATCGATTTCAAAGTATGTTGTGGTACTGATAGCATTTTAAAATAATAATGTAGAGAGAGTTTCTTACGTCTCAGATCTAGAGGTAACTGGTTGCAAATTACATAAAGGCTCTGGACAGGAGAAGCCCGGAATGCTCCAGAACAGATTCGTAAAGCTGAGTGATAAACAGGGTCTAATTTGCGCAAAACTGATGATCTGGCTGATCCATAAACTACGCTACCATAGTCAATTCGAGATAGAATAACTGACTGATACACTCGGAGTAATGCTTGACGATCTGCACCCCAAGAGGTGTTAGAGAGAACTTTCAGAATATTTATTGATTTTTCGCATCTTTTGCGCAAATCTAAGATATGTGGTAGGAAGGTTAACTTTTTATCAAATATAAGCCCAAGAAACGCTATCTGATTAACTACGGGAATAGTTGTACCTGATATCTTAATTTCTGGATCAGGATGAAGCCAAGTTTTTCTGCACAAATGGATACAATTGCTTTTACAAGGGGACAAAGTACGCCCATTTTCATAACACCAAGCAACTAGATTATTGACAGCTGTTTGTAATTGCCGTTCAATCAGTGGCATATTGGAACCTTGGCAAGAAATTTGGAGATCGTCAACATATAATGTTCCATGGACAGATGGTTGCAATACATGAAGAATGTTGCTGATGCAAATATTGAAAACAGTAACACTTAAGACACTTCCCTGAGGAACCCCCTCACATTGGATAAATGGATTAGATAAAACAGATCCTATACGGACATTAAAAATGCGAGAACTTAAACTCTGAATAAAAATAGGTAAATTTCCTCTGAAATTACAATTATACAAAGTTCGAAGAATTCCATAACGCCATGTCTTATCATAAGCTTTTTCTATGTCAAAAAATATAGACACCAAATGATGCCTCCGTACAAAAGCATTCCTAATTTGTGTTTCTAGTTATGGAATATTGTCCAGAGTAGATCAACCTTTCCGGAATCCGTTTTCATAAAGGGATATGTACTGATTGTCTTCAAGTATATAAACAAGACGGGCATTGACCCTACGCTCCAAAGTTTTAGCAAGGCAACTTGTGAAAGCAATTGGACGATAGTTTTGAGGATTAGTTGGATCTTTCCCAGGTTTAAGAATTGGAATAATAATTGCTTTCCTCCAAAGACTGGGATAGACATGTTCATTCCATATTCTATTGAATATTAAAAGAATGTTTATTAAAGAATCATGATTAAGATGGCAAAGCATCTTATATGAGATACCATCTGGTTCCGGACTAGTATTTTTAGTTTGAGACAGGGCTCTCTGCAGTTCCAGCAAAGAGAAATTGCAATTATATGGATGTATGGCTTTTTCATGAAACTTTATAGGTTTCTTTTCAGATTGCTCTTTGGTTCTTAGAAATTTAAGATCATAAGAGGCTGGACTAGATACCCTTGCAAAAGTTTCACCTAAAAGATTGGCAATATCCTATTGAGACGAAATTGTGTCAGCTCCTGTGCGTAGTATTGGGATAGAGAAGTCCCGATATAAACCACTGGAAGCTTTATCTTTCTTCCACAACTCTTTGCTGGAAGTTGATGATGTGATGGAGGAAACATATCTTATCCAAGATTCTTTTTGACTATTTCTCCGTACTCGACGAGCAAAAGCTTTAGCTTTTTTGAAAGCCATGAGGTTTTCCATGGTAGGGCACCTGCGAAAAACAGTCCACGACTTTTTTGTTTTTTGTATGACACTTGGCACTCATGGTTCCACCATGGTTTATGATATTTGCGTGGAATTGAGGAGCGCTTGGGAATTGTGTTTTTGGCAGCATCTAGAAGTGTATCAGTTACTTTTTGCACAGCATCATTGATATTATCAATTCTAACCATGCTGTCAGTAATCACAGCTAATTGAGTGTAGAGAGACCAGTCTGCACGATGATAAGAATAAGAGGAGAGGAAGACTTGTGGTCTGCTTATACCAGTTTGATTTATAATTAAAGGAAAATGATCGCTGTTATATAAGTCCGTATCAACATTAAGATTTAATGAAGGTAGAATTGATGGAGAGCAAATAGCTAAATCTAATGAGTGAAAAGTTCTTGATGGCTTATGAAAATAGGTTATTTCCGTGGAATTTAGAAGGCAGATATTGTTATTAGAAATGAACTGTTCAATTATCTTGCCCCGAAGATTCATATTATCACTACCCCATAAGGTGTTACGACTATTGAAATCACCAAGTAAAATAAAGGGTGTAGGTAGTTGGTCAAGCAAACTGTTTAAATCACTTTCATGGATGATCGCATGGGGAGGTAAGTAAAGTCTACAAATAGTAATGTGAGATGTGTGTATGCGTACTGCAACAGCCTGTAATGAAATGTTAAGGGATTGTATAGTGCTAGGAATATTACAAGATACAAGAATGCATACACCTCCAGAAACTGAATCATGATTAACATCTTTCCTCACAAATTTATATCCACGCAATTTTAAACTGTACTGAGGATTCAAGAATGTTTCTTGGATGGCAAAACAAACTGGATTATGCAGGTTTATAATTGTTTTTATATCTTCTATATGAGTGTGAAAACCTCGACAATTCCAAGAAACGAAGGTTCCCATTAAGCTAAGTGAATGCTCCGGCATTGGAGCAAGCCATCTGGGATTTAGATGAATCTCCACTTAGGAGTGTTTCATCATCTGATGGGTCTGCGTTTTTCATACCTGTCTTAGAGGCAGTTGAGCTTCTTTTACTCTTTAAATATGATTTATGGAACCTTTCTTTTGCATTCTTTAATATTAGGGATCTTTGGGACTTAGATTTTGCAGAAGACAGTGGAGAAATTTCTTTCGGAATAGGTGGGACATTTATACTAGGAATATTTGAGGATAAGTATGGAAAATTTAAGAAATCTGTTTGAGTACTACAAGATTTCATGACTTTTTTAATTGCTTGTGAATAGCTAATACCTTGATTAGGGGTACGAGATGATACTGTATGCCTGGCTTCAGGGTAAGATAAGTTTTGTTTTATTTTCATAGTAATAATTTCTTTTTCTAAAATCCAGGTTGGGCATGACCGGGAGTACGATGGATGTTCACCACTGCAGTTGACACATTTTTCTTGTAATTGGCATTCACTACTTTCATGTCCAACAGATGCACATCGAGCACAAGTGAAATGTCCCCTACAAGTAGTTTTTGCATGGCCGAAACGCTGACATTTAAAGCAACGTAATGGATTTGGAATGTAGGGGCGAACACTACAATTTAAGTAGCCAGCTTTAATAGATTGAGGTAGTATAAGAGTAGCAAATGTGAGTATAAGGTGCTTAGTTCTTATAATTTTGCCCTCTCTCCTGATTGTAATGCGCTGCACATGTTGTACTTTTTGGTCAACGAGATTATTCAAAATTTCCTCCTCTGAAACATTAAATAGATCATCTGCTGAAATTACTCCCCGTGTAGAATTTAACATACTATGAGGAGATACTATAACATCTATATTACCAAGGCATTTTAGTTTTAGGGTGGTTTTGGCCTGTTCAATTGATAAGACTTCAACTAAGAGATCACCAGATTTCATCTTGCGAACATTTTTGACATTTCCAACTGTACCAATGAGACTCTTATTAATTAAGAAAGGAGAAACATTATCAAAATTGCCCTCAGTTCTTTTAAGAACAAAATATCTCTGATCCTGTATCATTTGTTGCTCCATAGGGAGTAAAGAATTAGAAGTACATTCCATAGAACTAGGTTAATTACTTAAAGGCCCGACTGCACCACCCACCACCGATCCCAACAAGGGGATGCAGTATAATTGCATCAGTGCTAGCCAGACCTTATACGCTTTCAATATATCTCTAACGTGGCCTCCACCCTTATCGAGTCACACAGCAGATATATGATCGCTTGATCCATGGAAGCCAATTGGTGTGCTGAGGACCACAACACACCTCCCGTTTACCTGAAGCAGAGGCCAAAGTAATGTGTTGGTCTCTGAGAGCCTCAATCACCAGGATCCTCCTTTCCAGGGACACGGGTATCCACGCATGGCAAACACGTGGGTGATTTAGTCCCCAAGAGAAGCTAATAGTAACAGGGCGACAATAGCTACTCAATGGGTTTGGTTTGTTTGTCGCTCAACGGTCATTTTTTGCACACGAGGGCTAATTAGACCGGGACCTACGGTTTAAAGTGGATTCCGAACCACTACAAACATCCATGCCCAAGGTAAGATTCGAACCCACGAACTGTTGAACCGAAGGCAAGAGCGCTAACCATTCGGCTGCCAGCTCGGCAGCCACTCAATGGGAGCCCTCAACCTCTTACAAGGCAACCACAATGAGGGAGAAGAGGAAGAAAAAGCAGAAGAGGAGAGGAGAGAAGAAAATAAAGAGGAGAGGAGAGAAGAAAATAAAGAGGAGAAACAGATCACTAGGGTACCTCGGGATTGTGACACTCGTGTTTAACTAAGGAAGGTAAACCCCCTGAGGGGCCCTGTCACAAGGAGTAGAGAAATGATTACTTGGTGTATCAGTGTGCCACTATAAACATGCAAATCAATTTTGTTTCAAAAAATGATGTAATATGTATGGGCATTAATTATCGTATTTACAGCATGGGATGCTGCTATTAGGTATGAATACCCTTAAAGACAAGACAATTATAAGAAATTCATGATGTTTGAATGAGATCGTGTAATGGGTGTACAAGAAAGTTCATTGCGTGGCATTGCAGAAAGATTGAATGAGAATGTATCCACACTGCATGACTTATTGGCAGAAGTGATCAAGAAGGAAAGAACTGCTACAATAAATCTTACGAGAAGCACCATAGAAAGCGAAGTTCGATGTGTGCTGCCAATGCGTAAGTAAATCTCTATGTGACTCGAGTCAGTAACAAACTTTCGAGTTGCAATAGGCTCAAACTACTTTTAATCATCAGTTATTTTATAGACAGTTCCAAGGCAGTTACTGACAGTTCAGGGTGTCAGCCAGTATCTCTCAGTTACAATCAATTCTGACGTGCTAAGTGTCAAGCAACAGCTGATTCGAGTGCGTTGCTGCACTAGCATAAATCCTGTATCTTTATCCTAGAGTTCTATTAGTTAAGTAGGAGTAGCAGTAAAGCGGGATTGTTCAAATTTAAATACGGGGACTAAGCAGAAGACCCCCAATATTTGACCTGCTACCCCAGAGATTATTTCATTTAGAAGACATTGCAACCCTAGCCTATTTAACATGCCACTGAAATCTTTATTTAACACGAATGATCTTCAATTAAGTCAGAATTTGAACTCACAACCTTCCCATAATAAAAACAACGATCTAACAAGACAAGTCACTGTGGCCTCATGGAGAACAGAGTGGAAATCTGTTGTGTTTCATGAAATCCGGTTTTGTATTAATACAAAAAATGGTCGTGGGTTAGATGGACAAACAGTTGAGACTTGCAGGCCAGCCTGCCTGTATTAAATGCACTAGATACATATTTGGAGTATTGTTTGGAGAAGCAATTTCCTATCACACCAGGGAATTTGTATTTATCCCACACAATTTGATTAAGAACAAATACATTAAAAATTTAAATTGCTGTGCGGCTATTCATGATCAACATTTCAGAGTGTTTTACTACAGGATCAAGTCAGATTTTATAGCATTATTGCAATACAACAAGTTTTACAAAGTAGTAACATTGCCTCGACCTGGTATATCACTTCTTCTATTGACTCGACAAGCCTGGGTGGGCCAAGGCCTTCCTTAGAACACTTTTCCATGCCGGCCTTTGCTTGGAGACAGTCCTCCAGTTCTTCACTTTTAAAATGCTCATCCTCATCTACCGCAACCCACCATCTGAGTTTGGGCCGATCCCTTGGTCTTTTCCTGATGGGTTTGTAATGCGAGATTTTGTATGTCAGGGTGCAGGGGTCTAGGCAGCAAATGAGTCCTGCAAATTTTATACGATTTATCTGATGGTCTTTATAATGTCATGGTGTTTTAACATCCTATAGATCTTAAAGTTGTAGCGATGCCTCCAACAGCCTCCTTCATTGACTGGACCGAAAATCTTCCCAAGGACTTTTCTTTCAAAGGTGGCTAGTTGGTTTTCATGATTCTTAGTAAGGGTCCAGGTTTCTGATCCATAAGTCAACACCGGTCTTATAATTATCTTGTATAGTATCATTTTGGTCTGCCTTTTAACTACTTTTGATCTCAAAAAGTTCATTTAACCGTACAGGCAGCGGTTAGCAGATTGAATTCTCCTTTTTTCACAGGTAATGTCATTTTGAGTATTGATGCTTGATTCCAAGTAGGTAAAGTATTTGACTACCTCAAATTTCCCGCGATTTCTAAGAAATTCATCTGTGTAGGGTATTTTGTAATCAGCATATATTTTGTTTTTTCTTCGTTAATAACAAGGTGTATTTTCTCTGCAGAGTTCTTTAGAGAGGAGAAAGCCTCTAATAGAGAGTATTTTATTCTAGCTATAATGACAATGTCATCCGCATAAGCAAGAACTTGGTTGGTTGGTTGGTTGGGTTTTATGGCGCAAGGTCCAAAAATGGACATGCTGCGCCAGCAAGAACTTGGATAGACTTGGTAAAGATGATGCCAATGTTATAGATACCAGAGTTACGAATTACTCACTCTAATGCCAGGTTGAAGAGAATGCATGCGAGACAATCGCCTTGCCTGACACCATTTTTTATCTCAAAAAAGTCGGTGAGATTTCCTGATAATTTGATACAGGATAGGGTGGTGGTCAGTGTTGCCTTGATGAGCTGCACATATTTATTTGGCATGCCAAGGTCTAACAAAGCTGCTAAGAGAGCATCTCGGTCAACACTGTCATATGCTGATTTATAATCAATAAAAAGGTAATGTAAATTGATGCCAACTTCTCGTTTCTTCCATAATCTGGCGTAAGTTGAAAATCTGTTCTGTGGTGGATTTGTTTTTTCTGAAGCCGCATTGATATTCTCCAACCACCGTTTCCATCCATGGGGACAGTCGGTTAAATAGGATGATGGAAAATGTCTTATAGATACTGTTCAATAGACTTATATCTCGATAGTTATCACACCAGGTTACATCTCCTTTCTTATGAATCGGGCAGATGATACCAGTTGTCCATTCTGATGGTAATTTTTCCTCATTCCAAGAGCAAAGAATAATTTTGTGTATCATCTCCCTAAGGGAGTTCCCTCCAAACTTGAGCTTGGATTTAATCCGGACCTGGTGCTTTGTTTGTCTTTAGAGTTTTAATAGCTACATCCACCTCAGCAAGAGTAGGTTCTGGCACATGAGCGTGGTCCTGCAGGCTCTGTGGGGAGTTGCCCGATGTGACGGTGTGCTAGTGTCATTGTTAAGAAATGTAGTAAAATACTCTAAACAAATGTTGGCAACATTCACGTGGTTACTAATAATTTCTCCGTTGATATTTTCAGACATGAAGACCCTGGACTTGAAGTCCCTTCGGCTATTGTTAATTAGTTTGTAGAAAGCTCGCCTTTTCTTTGCTACTTCTTACATGCTCAGCATCTTTCAGAAGGTCCTCATAGAATAGTCGTTTTTTCTTCCTGTGTATGTTCTTTTCAATTCTTTAGCAGATTTGTAATCTTCCAAAAACTTATGAAACATCCCTCTGATCCTAATTCTGCAAATTCTGGATGACTTTGATTTGAAGTCCATCACGAGATGTTTGATTCGCTAATTGACGACGAAGCCCGTTCCGAAAATATGCTTTTTAGGTTCACAGCTGTAAAACACAGAGTATATTTTATTTTCCACTACTCCCTCTCTAACCCAGCGCACTTCTTGCATAGCCATCAAATCAATGCTATACACAAATTCATCTGGTCCACAAGTTCGTGGAGAGCTTTACTTTTGTATAATGAAAGAATATTCCATCATCCAAATTTCAAGTCCTTTAAGCGTTTTCCTGGTCGTCTCCGAGCAGGCAGTCCGGATTTGTGTTCATTGGATTTCGTAACGGTTGGTTTTTTACGAGATAGAATTGTCAATCCTATGCTCAACCCCCATCCTGGAGGACCAGGGTCTCTTTGTCTGGTGTCTGCCCTCAGACCTGTCCAGCTTGGGTGACCCTGCCAGTAACTAAGCTACAGCCGGCAATGCTCTCGGGATCGACAACACACGCAAACCATAACACCACGATAAGGTGTGAACACCAGTCTTTGTGGTGATATATCACTAGTCGTGGACTTGCGAAATAACACGAGCGTCATTTAGTATTAACCCTCCTTGTACTGAATCATCAACTGCATCATCCACGGAATTGTATTCAACAAAATGGCATCTGGCATATGTACAAGACCCATATCTGTATATGTGTACACTAGTATTTAACATTCTGGTGGGGATACACTATTTATATATATACCAGTATTTTACAAATATGTTGGATCTAATTCTACGAACCTCAGAAATGAGATTATAAACATTTAAATACATTATCTACACAATATTGGTGCAGTTTCATTTTTCTACTTTCATTTGTTTTTGGTAGTGAGCTTTTATCCCACCAGTGAATTTTTAGTTAGAAGCAAATTTTTATTAATAAATGAAATTGCTCTTTAAAATACACTAAATTAATATGAAGAAACAATCTCGTGTAACGTTGTATTCATTTGTATTCGTTTCTCTAATATATTCACTTTTAATTGCATTTGCCTACTTGAAGAAAACTGAATTTGTGGTCATTAAAAATATGTAAATTTATTAACTATTTAATTTGTTTCTTTTAATTATGGGAAAATACAATTTATTCCTCCTTCCCAAGCTAGAATGAAGTATAGAAAAAAATATCTGGAAATATATGTAATATAACAATAACAACGCCACTTTTCGATAAAAAAATTAATGTTTTTAAATTAATTCATTTAGCGTTACAACGTAAGCACTTTAAGAAAACATAACATAATATCAATGGTTCACTTAATTCCATTTTTAAATTTCAAAAAAATTCATATAAAAACTCAGTAATTTTAGATTGAATATATACAAATTTCTCTAATGAATTTTTACACAATTTAATGACTTATTTTTGATAAAACACTATTTTATGTATTGTATTAAAATCATTAAAATTTATTTAACCCACTTAACTTTTTTTCAATCTGCTATGGAAAAATCTGAAAGTTGTTCTTGTAATTTATTTGTCAACATTAGACATAAATTATTATTACCCAAACTAAGTACGAAAAATGAATTACCTATTGTATTCGAACTGTAATAGAAGTAACTGATGATTGGATTGAATATTCCAAAAGTATAACAAACAAAATTTTAGATTGGAATCAGAAATAAAAGCAGACATTTAATTAAAAAAATTATAAATCTTCCATATCAATGTTATCAAAAGTGCGACTAAATCATTTCGGGAAGGAAAGCACATCACGAAGGAATTTTTTCAATTAGAGACTGAATTTAAAAAAATTATTTCTTAAGAAAGTGTATTACAATTGTAAAAATGAAATGAATGCATCTGAAGGATAACAGTAAAATTCCAAGATCACTTTCTTTCATGTGTTATTTTCGAAGAAACGGAAAACATTACACTTGGGCTTACAAAAAGTACATTGTGATCAGATAAGCAATGGAAAAATAAGAATTTTATTGTAACAAGAACAAATTTTATTTCGAATTGCTGATCATGGTCGTCATGTGTATGCTCCAGATTATAAAATCGATCAGACATATGCTTTAAAACAAATGAATTTAATTTTCATGAGCACAAGAGTGCGTAATCCAAACGAGTATTTACTTAAATGAGAACTTAAATATTTAGAAAATGTACGAATTCCATATGTACGAGTAAGGCACTGGAGTACGTTAAATAATTCTCGGTTGCAATGTCGTTCTAATGAAATTATACTTCTAGGGGTGGCCCACCAAATAATGAATCGTCTGCCTAGCACCTACTTTTAAATTACAACAAGACAATTTTCCCCAAACTGGTATATTCCAATTCAGAAAATGCACAGAAATATGCTGGTGCAACAATATCACGCAGCGTGAGAAGAAGAATATAACGCCAATGAAAGAAATTTATTTTAAAATATTTTCAACTAAATCTAATTTGCATTTCAAGCAATCGTCCAAAGATACATGAAATATTTGTGACTTGGAGTTAAAAAAATTAAACCTTTGGACTAGGGAATAAAAATGGTAATTTTTGATAACGTTGAACACTTAAAAATGGATGAAGAATAAGAAGAAAAAAATTATTGGTATGGTTGCAGATCGGATGGTAACATCAGAAATTTTTACATTTCCTTTGGACTTTGAATAAATCTTGCATTTCCAAAATGGACTACATCGGATATTTACCATACACGAAAACTATATTTACAATTTCGGATGCCCTGATTAATAAAAATATAAGTCACATGTTGCTTTGACTGGAAACTGATCTCACGGGTCTTGGAAAAATTTATTCATGTTTAGAAGTACATAAATATTTGAGCTAAAAAATTTTAAAAATTAATAATAAGATATTGAAACTTATGCATTGGATAAAGCAGAAATACTAAAACTGTTTTTATTTTATTGAAACTTTTTGTAAGTGTATAAATGCCATGATAGCCTAGTGGTTAGGGTATCGGTCTTCCATCCGGAAGGGTGGGGTTCGATTCTCGATGCCGTTAAAAACACGCCGAGTACAAGCGATATAAGTGATCGTTAAATCTGTGGAATCGAAAGTCACACATTGGTCAGTCATTGAGCAGTCAGCATAGGTTGAATAGTCTGAAAAAAATTTCCTCCCCCTTCAGATCAATGTTAAAATTAAGGGAATGGCTCCTCTGATGGTGCCATCTATCGGAGAATTTAAAAAAGAGCAAAGACGTACTTTCACCTCTGTGGTGCTTTGATTAAAACGAAAGACGTTCCCAATTGACTTAAATTCACATAATCAAGGCATAGCAAGCTTGGCTTGTCGAAGTGTCATAAGTAACAGCAACAGCAACAAATATAAATGCAAGCTGAACTATGTGAAATCTGTAAGTGGACATAGGGACTTAATAGGTAATTTAAAATTTGCTATTACCGAAACTCATCCCAATAAACCTTTAATAAAATTTCCCTGCCAGGTCAATGGTACAATATCAAAACCCTTAAAAAGAAAGTACTGCTTCATACCGCTACAAATGACGTATCAGAGGATGACTTCTTCACTAGTGCATTTTCACCAATGCATTTTCAGACTATTTACTGGTATTCTGTATTACTGTAACTGTTAATTTTGTGTTAGTTAAGTATGAAAAGTTGAAACTTCATTCAAACAAATCAAGTATGACTCTGACGAAGATGCAGAATTCCCTTAGTATAAGAAAACAGTAATAAGATCACTGAGACTCCAAAATGCAGATCAGCAATTTTAGCTTACAACAGGCAAAACTACGATAAAAGGGAAAAAAGATATAATTTACTGATTGAAATTTAGTCCTGTTAAACACAGGCATAAAAATTAAAAGAAAAATCCGAAAGAAAAAAGATGGAAGATCAAATAAAGTAAACGGATAAGACATTTATGTTGATAATTCAATTTAAACCAATTACTAGTCGTAGCATTATAAATTTGTAACAGAACAGTTATTAATTTTTACTTTAAAATCCTTAATAAAACAATTTTAAAATGAAAATTTCCTATAGACTGAATTTGAATTAATAATTTTCGTTCAGTTGCAAAAGGGATTTTACTCCGTTAAATACGAAAGAGGTATAGCAATAATAATTATTCAAATGTAATTCTGTCCTATACTTTCCAGTTCTCATAACTTTATGCAAAATATCAACACGTCTTTCAATAAACGATTCAACACTTTTGGCAATCAGAAACATTTTGTTTCCCAAATAAAATGCTCAGTCCAGCCAATAAATAATGAACTCAGGAATTGCACCGACTTAGACATGCTTTTTTAAAATGACAACAACGTTTGTTTCTATTTCTCATGCAGCGACTGCAAAGCACTTTAAAATTCGAAATCAATGTAAAACAAAGATTAATTGGTAGTACTCATCAATATGGGCAATGAAACAAAAAACCAATGCTCTAAGAAGAATGAAAAGCATTTCAGGAAACACAGTATGCACTAGGCTATACATAGAATACAAAAAGCAACTAGCTTTTCACAGGTAAGAAATTCAGAAGGCAAAATTATCGAGGTGGTTGAAGCTTTATACAAATAGCGATTATGACACACTTTAAAAAAATGCAGCTGATAAAATCCTTAAGCCAACTCAATATAACCTCTGTAAAATACTCCAATTTGAAATCTCGCTCAAACTTTCCCTCCAGATAAAACCCAAGATGATTTGTCGTTTCGTGCTAACCTTAGGACCATTCAGGTAAGTCCCACTAACGATCCTGACCCACCTTTTACCTTAACTGAGCTTAAGTAGACCATAAATAATTTCAGTAACTGTAAAGTCCCAGGAATGGATGGGCATAGATAACCCAATGGTGAAATTAGTCTTCGATGCTTGTTTGCGGTTCTTTTTCTTTCTTTTTTCAATACCAGCTTAAAATGGCATTATTTTCCCAAACATTTCAAGATCGACCAAATATATTATTTTTAAAAAGGAACAAAGATATCAAATTATCTTCCTCTTATCGTCCTTTATATTTACTATCAGCTCTGGTAATTAATTTGGTTTTCGTTCCAACAAGTCTACAAAGCAAGTCTTAAGTAAAACTAAAACTATTATAATTTGGAATAGAGAAAACGATCTTTACTCGAATCTTTTTAGTTTGAATATTCAACAAGCTTTTGACACTCTTTGGTGGTCAGGTCCGAGTCTGGCACATTTAAATTCCAATTATCCATTGAACTTTGCCAGAACATTTCATGGTTTAATAGAAAACTGAAAACTGCATACTATTTCAGGTGGTTCAACCATTATTCACCAAACTAGAGGTTGTTCTCAAGGCTGTCAGTGGACCTCTACTCATTGGAATATTCACTTTTATGAGATTGTATCCCATAATTAACCATCACACTGACACTGTTACATTCACTGATGACAATGTGCTCATTATTAAAGGTCATAGAAGAGTTCTCGTTACAATTATTTTTAATTGATCTTGCATATTTTTTCAAAAAGCTGTATAAAAAAACTTAACGTTTCTTAATAAAAAAAACCCAAGCTATGATTATCGGCAATTACAGGAAGCCTACGAAAAGTAACCCAAAAATAACATTAGACAGAATCAGCCTGAAGTACACAAAAATTTTGATGTATCTTGGTGCTCAAATAGACAATAAGCTATCATTCCTGCCCCACATTAGGCATCCTAAAAGGAAAATTGTACCAATCGCATAAAGACTGAGAGCAATGGCAGATAGAAACTAGAGTCCCTAAAGTAATTAATGAAGAATTAATTAATGATTACGAATGATCAATCAACCTGACAATTATATTAAGAACCATCCCCTAAGGTTTTTCATTATGGGTACTTCCACTCTCAGTGCAAGAAAAATATAACAATTCTCCAGCATATAACGCAACTTCACTCTCCTTATAACGAGGAGCTACAGTACTACATCTACAGCAGCACAATATTTTAGCAGGTCTACTGACACTGCACCTCAAATTAGAGCAAGAATCACTTAAAACAATGGCAGTTGAGCTTCATAACAATATATCACCAAGATATTCTATACGAGATACGAGATTCCTTTTCACTGTTAAATGCTAGGTGTTTTATACTTTCTACATGTTGTGAATTGATTGATTGATTGATTGATTGTCTTTTTCTGGCGCAAAATCCAAAAAGGACATACTGCGCCGAGCGAAAGGTTAAAAAAATTTTTGAAATTAGAATAAAATATACATTATAAAATTGGCAAACAAGTTTATTGCAGTAAAAGATTATAAATTTGAATCTTATTAAAAAAAAATTTTTTTTTGGAGTAAAGAGAATGCGTTATAAGCAGTGCAAAATTCTGATAGTCCTTAAGAAAGCAAAGAGATTTGGATGAGGTATTTCCCCAATCAAGTCCAGTAAATTTAAAACAGTGTTGTGGAAAAAGGTAAGACGAAGATGGTTAAAATTTGGACATTCAATTAAGATATGATATATAGTTAAAACTATTTTGCAACTCGAACACAGAGGTGCAGGTTCCTTAAATAAAATGTAACTATGTGTCAAACGAGTATGACCGATTTGAAGTCTGGATAAAATAACGTCAGCACGTCTGTATGATATATTACTCCAGTTCCGAATGTGAGGTTTAACACAGAAAAGTTTATTTGTTACTTGCGTATTCCAAGAGTTTTGCCAAATAGAATGCGTATGTACAGAGATTGAATGCTTGATATCTGTATAAGGGATTGCTTGGTCTATAGGGTCTTTACCTTCTTTAGCAGCTAAGTCTGCTAATTCATTGACAGTAATACCGACATGACTAGGTATCCAGCAAAACAATATTTCGAAACCACTACGAGACATTTCATTTAACAAAACTAAGATTTTATTAATCAGGGGATGAAAATGTTGAGGAAAATTAAGCTGTTTCATAATGCTCATACTGTCAGTATAAATGCAGAATTTGCGGCTGCGAGAGCACTTGATTATGTTAAGAGCTTTCAAAATGGCAACAATTTCAGCAGTGTAAATAGAACAGACTGACGAAAGACAATAGCTATAGATATTAGTGCCGTAAACTATGCCACAGCCGACGTGTCTTTCTGTTTTTGATCCATCAGTAAAGACTGGGAAGTAATCATGAAATTGATTCCGATGAATACCATAAATTTGTTTGAAAATTATGGGATCAGTATGTTCTTTGCTAAACAGAGAAAAATTGTTTAGACAGCATATTTGTGGAAAATCCCATGGGGGAATACTATTGTAGTCAGCAATCTCGACTGGAGTTAAATGAAGATTAGCTTCCTCTATAAGAGGTTGAATCCTCGCATAAAAGGGAGGAGTGCAAGAAGGGCGAGCGTTAAAAAGTCTCTTTAACGTAGAGTCAACTCTTGCAAACCTTAGTGGATGGTTTAGAGTAGAAAAACTCTTGAAATAATAATTAAGGGAAAGCTTAATGCGTCGTAGTTTTAAAGGAGGTATGTTGCAGTTAACATAGAGACTGTCGACAGGTGAGATACGAAACGCTCCACTACAGATACGAAGTGCAGCGTGATGAATTGGGTCTAACCATTTTAGGGCAGACTTTGAAGCTGAACCATAAGCCACACTGCCATAATCGATACGGGACAATATGATAGACTGGTATATTCTGCACAATGAGGTTCGATCAGCACCCCAAGAAGTATTGGAAAGAACTTTTAGTATGTTAAGAGATCTTTCGCACTTTTTGCGCAAATGTAATATATGGGGCAAGAAGGTAAGTCTGTTATCAAAAATTACCCCAAGGTATCGTATCTCATTAACAACAGGAATGGATACCTCCTGAAGTTGGATATTGGGATCAGGGTGAAGGCCACGTTTCCTACAAAAATGAATACAACTGCTCTTACTTGGTGAAATGGTATAGCCATTTTTGTCACACCAGTCAGTAATTTGATTTACAGCCATCTGTAGTTGTCGTTCAATTGAATGTATATCTGAACCTTGACAGGAAATCTGTAAGTCATCTACGTAAAGTGTACTTTTAATACAAGAAGGTAATATAGATAAAACTTTGGAAATAAAAACAATAAATAATGTTACACTAAGTACACTACCCTGAGGGACGCCCTCAGTTTGGGCAAAGGATCTAGATAAAACAGACCCAATGCGCACTTTAAAATTTCTTTTTTGTAGGAAGTTTTGAATAAAAAGTGGTAGGTTACCACGGAGATTAAAACCATGTAAGGTCCGAATAATACCATAGCGCCAGGTTCTATCATAGGCCTTCTCAATATCTAAGAATACTGATACAAGATGGTTCCTACGAACGAAAGCAGTTCTAACGTCATTTTCCAAATTAATAATATTGTCTAACGTAGATCTACCCTGACGGAAGCCACTTTGCTGCTGAGGTATACACCTATTGTTTTCTAAGTAAAAAACAAGACGGTTATTTACCATGCGTTCCATCGTTTTACAAAGGCAGCTTGTTAAGGCTATAGGACGATAACTTAATGGGTCTTTAGGGTCTTTTCCTGGTTTTAGGATGGGGATGACTATTGCTTCTTGCCACATAGAAGGGAAAGTATTTTCCTGCCAGATTCTGTTGAAGAGGAACAGAATATTGGTGAGAGAGACTGGTCTTAGATGGCGGAGCATTTGATAAGTAATTCCATCGGGACCTGGGCTGGTATTATGGGTCTTGGATAGAGCCTTTTGTAGTTCATACATGTGAAATTCGTAGTTGTAAGGTAACTGCTCAGAATTATTAAAATTTATGTTGATCTGCTCAGTACGACTCTTATACTCTTGGAAAAAAGGTGTGTAAGAGTCAGATTTGGACACACTAGAAAATGCTTCGCCAATTTTATTAACTACATCCTCGGGAGAAGAATAAACTGCAGTGTTAGTAGTCAATATCGGGAAAGAGAATTCTTGGTACAAGCCATTAGCTGCTTTCACCTTTTTCCAAACAAGTTTGCTAGGAGTGCTAGAGGTAATATTTGATGTATATCGTATCCAAGAGTCCCTTTGACTTTGCCGGCGAATCTTGCGGGCTACAGCCTTCGCTTTTTTATAAAGTATTAGATTATTGGTAGTAGGATGTCTTCGAAAAATATTCCAAAACTTTTTTTGTTCACGGTAGGTTTTTGCACAGGCTTCATTCCACCAGGGTTTCCGCAGTTTTCGAGGACGAGAGGAGTATTTTGGAATGGATATTTCAGCAGCTTTCATAATAGTATTTGTAGCTTTAATAACAGCATCATTTATATCAGTGTTTGTAATCATTTCTTCTGTAATAACTGCCAGTTCTGCAAAAGAATTCCAGTCTGCCTTGTGATACTTGAAGGTTGTAGGTTGTAAGCCATTAGAAGGTGGATCAGCAAAAGTAAGGATTACAGGAAAATGATCACTGTTATACAAATCATTTTCAGTGGTCAAGTCCAGATGAGGAAATAAAACAGGAGAACAAATAGCCAAATCTATGGAATGAAATGTTTTCGTAGGAGCATGAAAGTAAGTTTTTTCATCGTTATTTAGCAGACAGAGGCAGTGATCAGTTATCAGTTGCTCAATTTGTCGTCCTCGAGAATTTGTATTAGTGCTTCCCCACAGAGCACTATGACCATTAAAATCACCTATTAATATATAAGGGACGGGAAGTTGCTGCAATAGTTTATTTAAGTTGCTTTGTGGAATGGCATTACGTGGTGGTAAGTAAATGTTACAGACAGTGATTCGAAAATTAATGTGTATCTCAACTGCCACAGCTTGCAGCGAAGTACGTAATGAAAATCCTGTGTGGGGGTAGTTATTCGAAGCAAGAATGCACACCCCTCCTGATACAGAATCATCAGGTATGTCCATTCGATAAGGCGTGTAACCTTTTATTTTCCAAGTAGTATGAGATTTCAAGTTGGTTTCTTGGAGTGTTAGACAAGCAGGAGAGTATGAATTTATTATGTCTTTAATGTCAGATATATGCGTGCGGAGTCCACGGCAATTCCAAGAAAGAAGAACCACCATTATGAAGGGTTCTTTTTACGGTGGCGTGATCTGTTCTTCGCAATCAACTCAAAATTATCAATATCAGTATCCATATCACTATGGCTGTCTGTAGGAAGGCTGGTTTTAAGAGCAGTTACATTTGATTGATCTTTAATCTTAAGCTTTTTTCTGTTATCAGAGTCACTTGTTTTTTGTGGCTTTATAAATATAGACTTCTCTGTAGTAGGTTTGCTTTGTGTTCCAGGTTTAAAAAAGGCGATTGATGAAGTGTCTGTTTGTACAGCAGTTGATACTGTTTTTTTCAGTACATGGGCATATGGTTTCTTGAAATTAATTGTTGTATTTTGAAGTTGTTTCTTAGCTTCTTGATATGAGATTTTTTGCGTCGTTTTTATCCGTTGAATTTCTTTTTCATGTTGCCAGTGTGAGCAGGTTTTAGAAGATGCACTATGATTTTCTTTACAGTTTATACAAAATGGTTCAGATTTACAGTCAGATTCCTGGTGTTCCAGACTTGAGCATCGAGTACATGTAGTTTTTGATCTGCAAAACATTTTAGAGTGTCCAAATCTATTACAATTAAAGCATCGTATGGGGTTTGGAATATAAGGTCTTACAGGACAATTCAGGTAACCTGCTTTTATTGAATTGGGAAGATTAGGACAGTCAAAAGTTAATATTAAGTTTTTTGTGGGGAAAATTTCTTCACCTCGATGGATGGTGATTCGACGGACATTGCAAACTCTTTGGTCTTTTAATTCTTCCAGGATCTCAGTTTCAGATACTGATAAAAGATCTATCTCTGAAATTACACCACGACATTGATTAAGTGATTTATGACTTGAGGCTATGATGGGAATTTCTCCAAAAACTTTTAAAGATAAAAGAGACTTTGATTGTTGAGCAGATGAGCTCTCGATTAGTAAATCTCCGGATCTTAGCTTTTTTACATTACTAGGTTCTCCTGCAACTGCCTTAATCTGTTTGAGAATTTTGAAAGGTGACATTTGCTTAAGCATGCCCTCGTTGTTCTGTATTAATATGAACTTTGGATAAATATTTCCAGTTTTGTCAAATTTACTATCAATTTGTGACGAGTTAAGGCCCTCGCCGTGGCCAGAATTTTTTGGACCCATGAGAAAGAGAAAAGTTCATCCCAGTGGGCCCCCGCCCATCACAGAGCCCAACAAGGGAAGGCAGTTACCGGCTCTGGCAATAGCCAGCCTCGGCACTTACCTTAGGGGTATCACCAGGATATAGTACTACATGTTGGGTTGAGGATCTAGCGAGCATGTCCGCACAACCCAGAATGCAGGACCATGCAAGGGGTATAACATTCCTAACATAGCACCAGCCGGTTGACTGAGAGCGGGCTCACTCCAGCCACCCGTCTACAGAGAAGCCTGGGCCAAAGGGAACGCTAAGGGACCCCAGGACACCAATTTCCTCCTTACGGGACGCCATACACGGCCAACATATGGGGTGGAAGACCAAAGGAAAAAATGGACATAAGACCCATTGAAAAGCAAGATACAACATAAGCAAGAAGTCTTGATCTCGACGACGATAAAGAATAGGAAAGAAGAAAGAAAGAAAAGTAGAGGAGAAGAGGATAAAGATCGCTAGGGTACCTTAGGATAGCGACACCCATATTTACCTAAAGAAGGTAAACCCCTGAGGGATGGAAAGGAGAAGAGAAAGAAGAGGACAGATCGCTAGGGTACCTTGGGATTGCGACACCCATATTTACCTAAATAAGGTAAACCCCTGAGGGGTACATGTTGTGAAAGATGCACATGCAGAAGTGCAGACTACATTGTACTTTTAATTTTTAATTAAAAAAGGAATTCTAAAAATATGAATAACTTTATCATCTTTCTCAACTCCCAGTTTTGTTAAATCAATTTCACAATAGATGTATCCATGTATGGAATTACTTGTGGAGTGAATAGTTTACTTACAAAAATTTTTACTAATAATTTTAAAAACAATGAAATTATTGATATAAAATTTCATCCAAAATAACTCTTAAATGTGTGATCTAAAAAAAAATTCTATCAAAGTAAATTTTTATCTTTGTAAATAAATTCTTCTAAAAAAGTTAATATTTAATCAGAAGATAATATATAATTTATATGCAAGTTAAAAAATTTTTGTAGAAAGTTTATAAATGAATGATTCATTATAGAAACAAATTAAGAATGCTCAATCCTAAATAGAAGATCTAGTAGATTGATATGATATTCCAATTTAAATTATTAAACCCTAAATAATTATATTCCAAAAATTGAAACAAGATTGTAACCTCACTTACGAGATTTCACTTTCACTACAGCTCTAGGAAGATTCTGTGGTACCCAGAAATCTCATCCAAAGAGACATGAAAGGAAAAAAAAACATAAAATGTCATTATTTCTAAAATTATGAACAAATTATTGTACTTTCCACAATAAGACATAAGCAAGTAGTAAATAATAAACGTTCTATTAACAAGTATAAATTAATTTCAATTTTTAAATTTAGTTCACGTAAATAATACTAATGACAATCAAATATATTTAACGAAAAACTATTTCAAAAAATGTAATTGAAAAAAATTACTAAGTAATTTGTTTATTTAATCGATATTTTTTAAAAACTGTCCCCCTGAATTAGAAAAAAAATGGAAGTGTTAGCGTATTCTCCTTTAAAGGGGGGTGAATCTGCTAAGGCAATGATATCAACGGTGCTTTGAATATATATGTATATATTTCAAAAAATCGAATAAAAAATTAATAGCAATGTACAGCATATAAACTTTTCCAACTATTAAATATAGGTGTAAAGTATATACTTTTCTTAAAAGGACGAAAGTTAATTTGTTAATGGAAAAGCAGCAGTGAATAAAAGCTTACACGTGAGAAATATTTCATTATAATTCCAGAAAGATATCATATATTTAAAAAATTAAGCATATGTTTTGCTGCTATGGTACCAGTTACGCATTAAGAAAATATAAAGCAATAAGTCATCATAATTTTATCGCAGTGTAAAAAAGTTTTCAACTTGAAACAAAATCAAATGAAATTTAATTTAGTTAATGAAATTAAAAACTATAAATTAATATCGTTTGTGAGAACACTATTTATAGAAAGAATATCCATATTATATTGAAAGATACTAGGAATTTTCGAGCTTATTGTTGCTTTAATTCTAAAAAAGATAGCGGACTGAAGAAGCAGTGGTTAGTATCCCTAACTTCGAAGCAACAGATCCCAGGTTCAAATCCTGGTTCTGATACTGAATACAGTTTCTGACCCTTTGGTGTATCTCAATAATTTCACTTTCTGGGCGGAGATGGCATAACCAGTGAATGCCCCCTTATTAAAAAAATATCACCTTCACCCCTTGTAGGGTTTAATATTGTTAACTTCTAAAAATAATCTGCGCATTAAAAAAAATCTAGAAATGATACGATAATAGAACTTGTCAAATTCATTTTACTTATTAAACACTAAAAAATGAATTGACTTCAAGCCCTAAAAAATAAAATCCGAAAAAAACTAATATTTTCTTAATTTTATGTAAGTATTTCAGAAATCTTATATCAAATATTTGAACAAAACTAATTCAGTAATTACATAAATATATTTGAAATTACATCAATTTTTCTTCAATTGTAATCTCAAAATAATTAAAGATAATTTAAATATATTGAATCTAATATTTCATAAGTTTATTCTTTTTAAAATACTCGCGAATTAATATTTAAAAAAGTTTTGAAAAATTCCAACTAAAATTTTTTTAAGGAAACTAAAAAATTTCCCTTTGTTAAAAATATTCCGTTATTGAAATATTTAAGAATATTAATTCCAAAAACAGTCAACGTTTTATTAAATAATATGTAGTGCATTCTTACACAGGAAATATAGAAATATTTTCTTATTATTTCAACTTACGTAAGAGTATTTTTCATTTTCTAAAAATATCGATTGTATTATATACTAAATATTAGAGATAAAAAAGCCATAGTCTATTCCCAAGGGATTCAAACGTCAACTGCCATGATGCAGATG
>CM075862.1:1022883-1308878 GCA_037975125.1 Latrodectus hesperus
GAACGGAACATCCCGGAGTGCATTATCGAACGCCACAGTGGACGAACCCCCGGAGTTATGGTCTGGGGTGCCATAGCATATCATGGACGATCACAATTGCTACGAATTGTGGGCAATTTGAACAGTACCCGATACATAAACGAAGTTTTACAGCCCCAAGCTATTCCCTTCCTGCAAGGATTGCCAGGGGCTGTATTCCAGCAGGATAATGCCCGTCCACATGTCGCCAGGACTGTCATAACCTACCTTGATTCGCAGCAGGTACAGCTTCTTCCTTGGCCTGCGTATTCGCCGGATATGTCACCGATTGAACATGTGTGGGATATCGTTGGGCGGCGTCTCGCTCGTGATCCTCGTCCTGTTGCTTCGACAGACGAACTTTGGTTGCGCATACAAACAATATGGAACACTCTTCCGCAGGCAGATATTCAAAATTTGTTTCACTCCATGCCGCGCCGTGTAGCAGCTCTTATTGCGGCGCGTGGTGGCCACACAAAATACTAATTTCTATCTCTTATTATTGTTTATTTGGTTTGAAAATGTAATCATTTATTTGTATCATTACCACTCAACTGTGTATTAAATTTCATTCAACTATGATGCTTCCTTCATGGTGTTGCAATTTTCACAAACAGGAGTTTATATTTATTAAATAATTAAAATTTTCCACTTTGTTAATAATTTACAAAAACACAGATGTATAACATTCAATTTTCCAATGCAATGATACAATGAAACCCGTACTACGACCAAGTAGTAGCAGTATTATCGAGGGAAAAAAAGAATAGAAACAATCGTCACTTGCTTCCAAAGTAAAGAGTACACCGGTCACGTGGAACGAACCTTGTGACGGATAATTTTAGTTCGATACAATAACTAAAAACAACTACAAAGGAATTATTTTAATTATATGTAAAAAAACTTTATAAATTTACTGGTAAATATATTTTTAAAGGGCTTTATATGAATCGTTTTTTTTCTTCGAAAAGAGCTAATTTTCTGCATAAAAGCTATTAAATTTTAATTTTACATTAAGATTAAAAGTATTTTCGGTTCATACATTGTTATTTTAGAAACAATTAAAAAAATTGTTATTATTGAGAATCTTATTAGTAATTTAAATTTATCAACTTTGCATTCAACTTGATGCGTGAATTAAGTAATGTGAATAGAAATGGGATTTATTTAGTTAAATATGATACATAACACACAGTTGAATGCAAATTTGCATTTTCTTCCTGAATCTTGATTTGATCGGCCTGTTCTGAAAATGCAAATCATGGGCGGAGGCACTTCTCTGCTGAAGCAACATCCATTTAACAAGTTCTTCAGCAGATGAATAGAAGTGATACTTTCAACTATTGTAGGTACACTGACAGTTTGAGTGTGTTGGAAGCTTTGCGGAACACAGTAGTTTTGATTGTCATGCCGTTGTGTCGTGAATTTTCCGAGCATTAGACTCCCTTTCTAGCAAGGAATATGACATTTTCTGCTAGATACCAACTCATGTAGGTCTTGATGGCAATGAGAGGGCTGATGCAGTTGCTAAATCTGCATCCAGCCCATCTCTTTTATGCATTCCTTTGTTGGATGTGAGAAGGTGTGTTAAAAATTCATTCAAGGTCTTTGGCAGGAGTCTTGGAACATGCAGGTCACTCATAAATTGTATGCCATATTTCCATTCATCACCACATTAACAGTTTTTCCGTTACGAAGTGCTGATGTTTGTCTGACTCGCCTTCGTATCGGACACACACCTTTCTCTCACAGACACTTATTTTTAAGTGAACAAAATCCATGGTGTGAAACGAAACCATTCACTGTTTATGATATTTTAATTTCTTGTTATGATTTTAATCAACAACGCTTACACTTTTTTAAAACTGATTTTGTAACTTTATTTGATATAATAGGGGATTTACCCTATTAAAACCTTTCTTCATGTGTATGTTCTTTTGATTATGTATGTTCTCATGATTATGATTTAATATATGTTCTTTTGATTAAAATATTATAAGTATATTGGAAGTATTAATGTAGTATTTTATTAGGAAAATTTTATCAGATTTTAGAAATTTAGTATACAAATCAAGTGTATGAAATATTAGTTTTCAAATATGTATTCAGGATTTTTTATGTGATATTCTAAAACAGGGCTGTCAAGACCAAATTTGATACCGGGCCAATACAAATTATTAAACAGATTGGAGGGCCATACAAATAAAAAAAACACATTTTTTAAAGAAAGGTTTAATAGCGTTTAATGTAGTTTCTATGTAACTGTTACATTAAATTGTATTAGTGCTTCATTAATTTATCTTTTACAATGCTTACAATATCCCATCAGTTCTTTCCGTGCACCCAGTGAATGATTCTAACTGGATATCTTTATATAAACATTCAAACTTATCTCTTAGCCATTTACGGCATCAGTTTCAGTCGTCTCAGAGCTATTTCACAGTACGTCTCGTTGGTGACCAATTCTTTCTAAAATTTTGTCTGCTCCGTTCATTCGTTTAACTTTTTGCTACTTAATTTGTGGTTTATAATTAGACAACATTACACAATACTGTAATTGTAAGAAAAACTGTAAAATAATATTAATTATAATAAAGATTGTATTAGAACCATGTCATCGGCTTGCGCGGAAATTAAACCATCGACGCATAATTCGTGTTGGAAACCTTTTCTACCTCAAATGGTTGAAGTAATACAAGATGATTCTACAATTTCAATCCCAATTACAGAAATAGTAAATATTGCATATCAGTTTAAGCGATGAAGAATTTGCAGTAAACCATCAGGATGTAAGAGAACTAGTACTCGGGGAAAAAAACTTTAGTTGAGGAAGAACTGATGGAATTAATTGATGTAACCACCTCTCCTATGCATTGGTAAACGAAAATAAGAAAAACGAATGGGTGTCAACTTTCAATTTACAATACTGGAAAAAAGGGCTAAATTTTGGCTAAAGAATTAGAACTTCATTTCATTTCAAACTGATCATTCAACGGTGCGCAGCGCAAAGTCTTACAGAGAGTTAAGAAATTGCTTAGTTCCTTATAGAGAGATTTTAGTGGAGTTATAGAGAAAAAAATCTACAATCGAAAACCAATGTAAAGAGACGATTTATATCTGACAGCGAGGATGAGTGTTGAAATATTACATAATTTTACAAAAGTCTTTCTTGTTTTTGTTGAAAAACAGTTTCTTATTTTAGTTTTTGTTTCATTTTTATCATTTCCTTATATGAACTCCTCAACTGAATAAAAATAATTTATAATTTAATTTGTCTTTTGTATTTAATAATCTCCATATAGCGCGGTATGAATGATGTGATTTGTATTAATTTTGAGTGTCTTATAGCGCGGTTTTCATAACGCGGCACGCACTCAACGCGTTATAGGAGGGTTGGTTGTGTGTGTGTGTATATATATATATATATATATATATATATATATATATATATATATATATATATATATATATATATATATATATATATATATATATATATATATATATATGTAATGAGGGAGTATAGAGATTAAGTAAAGTAGAACCAGAAACATTTAATATTTAACTTAATGAATTTAATTAATTGAGACAAATAGAAAATTTAAATACAAATTAAGGTTAAATGTGAGATTAACAAAATAAATGGATGGAATAACAATTGGACATCTTAATCGTCTTCATCAAGGTGTTCGTCTTATTTCTCCCACGTCTTCTCTCTCTCTCCAAACGGCGAGGTCCCGCTTCGCCAAAGCTTAGCGCTGTTACGTCATCCGACTTCTTATTGGTGGAAGGGTTATGAGAAAACACCGGCGCTGGAACTCTCCTCTACACCGTTTCCGATCACACTCGGGCATCCTGATGGCTTTGGACCTCCAAAGCTTGCACAAAGAAAGCAAAAAAAAATATCTAGAAAAGATTAAGAAAAGAATAAAATGATTCACAGGCGCCGTCTTTAGCCTGTTTCTTGTTGCCATTCGTCTTCTGTTGTGGCATGTTTCATCTTTCTTTTGCGTCATCTTGATTATGAAAACCTTCTAAAAAAAAAGGAAAGAAACAATTAAAATATTTAAAATAAAATTTGGTAAAAGTATCCGTTTATCATTAGTCCGTTTTCCAGAAAAAGGGTGTTAAACTGAGACTAAAATCGTCGTTGTCCATTTAGTTCCAGGGCTTCATATTTTCAGCGGCAGTTGATGTGTTATTCGGGCCTTCATGATTTCCGACTTTCACAACTTCATAACGATCTCGTTCTTTAACTGAAGTTATTTTGTACGGACCGAAAAATTTTGGACGTAGCTTTAATCCTGTACCGAACTGGGTTCTTTGTATTGCTACTAAATCTCCGACTTTATATGTTCGAGGTGACTTCCGTTTCCGATTGAATTGGCGTTGGTTTTGTTGTTGTAGTTTCAGGATATTCTTTTTAGCTTCTTCTCGGAGTTCCTCTTTATTTTTTATCGTGCTTGCTTCGTATTCCTCCTCGAGTAGTTTCTTTATTCGATAATCTTCTTTATTTTTCATTTTCACTCCAATCATGAGTTCGAAAGGGGAATATTTTGTACTGTTAGTTGTAACACTGTTCAGAATTCGTTGGACATCTGGGACATATTTAAACCATTTTGTGGGGTCATCTGCAGAAAGCTTGGCAAGGATAGGAATAATGATTCCATGGATGCGTTCAACTTGTCCATTACCTCGTGCAAGACCAGTAGTTATAGTTACATGCTCAATTCCTTGCTCGGAACAATAATCGGCAAAATCTTTAGAAGTGAATGCTGAACCTTTGTCAGAAATTATTCTAGATGGATTCCCAAAAGTTGTTTGAAGAATTTTCAATTTTTCTATTGCATCATTTGCTGTTGTTGATTTTACGGGATAAAACCATGTAAACTTTGTGAATGCGTCAACCACAGAAAATATGTATTGATATTTTTTATTTGAAGAGGGAAGTGTGCCAAGAAAGTCTATGTGAAAAGTGTCTAAAGGAACGTTACCTTTAGGTATTGGGTGAAGATAACCTTCAGCTTTTCCTCGTTTCTTATTATATAAAATACAGTGTACACAATTGGTTATTATATTTTCAATTTTAGGTCGCAGATTAGAAATATAAAAATCACGTTGTAAAATTGACTGAGTTTGTGCAGGAGAAAAGTGTCCATTGTTATGAGCGTGTTTAATAATATCATTTTCCATAGCTTGGGGAACAACTAAAAGCTCGTTGCCTTTTTCATATTTGTATAATATGTTGTTTTTGATAATGTAGTCATTTGTATTATTTGTTTGGCATAAAGTTTTAAGAGTTTGAATGTTATCATCTGTAGATTGGGCTCGTTCAATTTTTAATGTCATTTCTGCTTGAGGTGTAATAAAGTATACTGTGTTACGACTGAGGGCATCTACATGAGGCATTTGCTTACCAGATCTATGAATTATTTCGTAATCAAAATCTTCAAGGATCATTGCCCATCTGGCAATTTTTGGAGTTAAATCTTTCTTTTCTATAGTCTGTTTAAATGCAGCACAATCTGTAACAATTTTAAATTTACTACCTAGTAAGTAAACACGGAATTTTTTCACAGCTTCTATAATCGCAAGGACTTCTAGTTCGTAGCTGGAATATTTGGATTGTTGAGGAGAAGTCTTTCTACTCATATAGTAAATGGGGTGAAATTTTTCATCACTTCCTTTTTGAAGTAGCACAGCTCCGAAACCTTGTGAGCTGGCGTCAGTATGCAATTCTAATTGTGAACCTGGTCGATAGATGTGTAAGACTGGTTTTTGAGACAAAATGTTTTTCAATTCTTGATATGCATTTATTTGTTCGGTATCAAATTTAAACTCTTGGTTGTTGCGAAGGAGGTCATTTAAGGGTTTAGCAATGCGTGAATAATTAGGAATGAATTTTCGAAAATATCCAGTTAATCCTAGGAAACTCTGAATCTGTTTTAAATTAGTAGGTTTAGGGAAATTTTGAACGGCAAGGGATTTCAATGGAGAAGGTTGAATAGTTCCATTCTGAATAACATAACCCAGAAATTCAATTTTTCGTTGAAGGAAACTGCATTTATCAAAATTAAGCTCCAAACCATACTCTGAAGCAACTTTAAGAACTCGATCTAATTTTTTAATACCTTCGGCTTCATCTCGAGATGGTATTATAACATCATCTAGGTATACTATTATTGTGCCATCTTTCAATAATTCACGAAATACATTATTAATAAATCTTTGGAAAACAGAAGGACTGTTACACAATCCAAAAGGCATTTTGAGAAACTCAAACTGTCCGTCATGCGTAACAAAAGCAGTGTATTTGCTACTAACAGGATCTACGGGAACATGAAAAAAGCCGTTTTTTAAATCTAATGTTGTAAAAACTTGAGATTGTTCTGAACGATCAAGTACATCTTCAATAAGGGGCAGGGGAAATCTATCCCGAATTACTTTTTTGTTTAACTGTCTATAATCGATACATAATCTATGTTTACCGTTTTTCTTTTTGCATAGAACCACTGGAGCTGCATAATCGGAAGTACTTTCTTTAATAATACCATCTTTTAACCATTGTTCTGTTTGTTCGTGAACGACTTTTTGTTCTGCATAGGGTAATCGGCGTGGTCGCTGATTTACCGGTATTGAATCACAAAGAATTAGATTCATTGAAACATCTGTAGTCTTAGTTTTGTTTGGCTTATAGTTGTTAATTATTTTCTTAATTTGTTCTCGATAAGTTGAGTTTTTAATATGTGAAAGTTCGATTGTGTCCATCTCATCGAAAACATTAATTATATTAACAAGAAAGTTTTGATTATTGTTAACCAAATGAATACCATTTTTACCTATGTGAAATTCACCTTGGTTGATGCAATCTGTTCCAATAATTGCATTCACAGAAATACAATCATCTGCAATTACGTGAATTGTTATAGAGAATGAGGAATCCTCTATGTGAATTAAATCTGTAAAATATCCCATTGATTTAATTTTAATATTTCCTATTCCAGTAAAAACAAGAGGGGAAGAATTAAGGAGAGGGGAACCAATTTGTTTATATATTGAATATTTTATCATAGAAGTTTCGCTACCCGTATCTAATAGTGCATTTATTTTGGTATTGCATAAAATAATTGGATGTGCATGGGTTTTATTTGAGGTGATACATCATAATCTGTCTGAATATGCTGAACAGAATTTTTGGGTACTTTTGTGGTAGTTAACTGAGTATTAGGACAGTCCATGGCCTTATGACCAAAATTATTACATTGGAAACATTTAAATCCTTTCTCTTTGTGTAAACACTGTGAAGACTTATGACCTTTTTTGCCACAATTAAAACAAATTATTGGCGATACATTCGACATATCTTGATTATTATGAGTAACTTTAATATTGCTTTTATAGAAATCACGATTGCTGTGATTGTAATTTTTTCGATCATAAAATTTAGTGGAAACATCGGAAAATATCTGTTTTTTAGAAATGTAAATTTTTTCATAAATTTTTAAATTTTCTTTAAAATCAGAAATATTTTTGGTACCATATAACAAAATTTTGTTACTTGAGTTATCAGGTATACCATTTATTATGTATTCAATTAAGGATGCTTCATCTATTGTACCTCGAGAAGCAATTTCGCGCATGCATACAAAATATTCAAAAAGAGATTCACCTTTTCGTAAAGTACGTTCTTGAAGCATAGTGTGAATTTGTTTACTGTTTACTTTCGATTTAAATTCTAACAATAGAGTTTCTTTTAAAATTTTCCATGTAAACAAACCATGTATACTCTGAATAAGGGTTTTTGCAGTACCAGTTAAAGATTTTTTAGCAAAAATTATTTTTGGTTGATCACTTGTAATGTTAAATAAACAAAAATTATCTTCTAAATCTTGTATATAATTTTCGACTGAATAATTGTCTGTACCATTAAAGGAGCGTAAAGTGTCAGTTAAATCTTTCATAGAAAAAGATCCGCCAAAACTAGTGTTGTGTGAAAGGAAGTTAGTACTTTGCACCTGACGTGAGGGAGAAAAAGGATTAGCAGACTGTCTTTGTGAGTCATCTTCGGCTCCGAATCGAGAAAAAGTTTTGTCTATGACTGCTGTCTGGGCGTTGTTTACTGTTTCGTTTTGAAAACCACTGACATAGCGATTCTGTGAAGAGGAATTCTTATTTAAACTCACTGGATTTCTAAGTGTATTATTAAAAGATTCTACTAATTCTGTTTCGCTTTCGGAATCGGATTCAGCATTTCGAAACAAATCGAAATTACTTAAATGTTCAAAAATCAAATCACAATTATCTTTAGCATTAGATGTAAATTCAATATGAAGCACATTACACATAGAAATAAAATCATTATCACTGAATAAAGTTATGGCTTTTGTTTTGGCTTCTTCAATAGGATAGTCAGAATCAAAACCAGTAAAATTTCGTAAATTATTTCTATTTTTTCGCCCTTCATCTGTACCAAATATTAATTTATGTAAATTTCTAATAGTTTTAGTACTACTGTTTGATATTGAGATGGCAATTTTCTTAAAACCATTTAAGGAAGCCATATTTCTTATAGTCTATAAAAAAGTTTAAAGCTGACTCACCGATTTGAAGGAGTCAATCATCCGTATTTGTAGTCTTGGTTGCTGAGGAAGGCCTTAGATTTGCTGGTTTACAGTCTAGGGAAATGAAATTCTCGTGATCGGCCGGGCTCCCATGTAATGAGGGAGTATAGAGATTAAGTAAAGTAGAACCAGAAACATTTAATATTTAACTTAATGAATTTAATTAATTGAGACAAATAGAAAATTTAAATACAAATTAAGGTTAAATGTGAGATTAACAAAATAAATGGATGGAATAACAATTGGACATCTTAATCGTCTTCATCAAGGTGTTCGTCTTATTTCTCCCACGTCTTCTCTCTCTCTCCAAACGGCGAGGTCCCGCTTCGCCAAAGCTTAGCGCTGTTACGTCATCCGACTTCTTATTGGTGGAAGGGTTATGAGAAAACACCGGCGCTGGAACTCTCCTCTACACCGTTTCCGATCACATATATATATATATATATATATATATATATATATATATATATATATATATATATATATATATATATATATATATATATATATATATATATATATATATATATATAATATATATATATATATATATGACCCTTTATGTATCGGACTTGTAATGATATATTTCGGTTAGTTTATATATTGGGTTTCGAAGTGTGGTGATAATGCTAATATCAGGGAACTGGATTTTGACGATAAATTCTGTAATTTGTCTAATTCACCAAACTATCTTTATTGTACATCTGCAAGAATTAAGAAGGAGAAAGCAGAAAATTATATATAGCATCTATGCTATATATAATTATCTTCTTTTATTGTTCCTCACTTATCGAAACACATTTCGATTATAGTACTTCACCGAAAAATTTTCTTAGTTGTTTTTTAATACCAGTATTAATTGAAAATAAATTAATTTGTGAATTTCAACACAATGTTAACAAAAGAACTTACCAATAGCTCTTTTATTGAAATGAGTGATAAAAATTTTGAAGTTCGATTACAATGAAAACGGGGTAAGTGGCTTTCTTGCTGGAAACCTTAGATCAAACTTTTCTGAAATATAGCCTTCCATAATAAAATTGCGTACTTTTTAAGTGGACAGTTGACTTTCAAAACAATTTTCAATTTTTATCCAAATTTCTTGTAATTTCGCACAAATATTAAACTTATATGCTTACGTTAAATTGTAAATTTTTAAATTAAATTGGGATTCATTGCAATAAATGCAATTATTATATCCAATAAATATTCAGTACTGAAAAAAACACCTGCGTCTTAAATATGAAAATAGTCTTACAATTTTCATTAATAATAATATTTGTATATATATTTGAAACAATCTATCTTTAAAAATAACACTTTACTAAGTACATTTGTTGAATAAAAATTTTTGAATACATATTATAAAATTTTCTTAAAAATATCAAACCAATTTATTAATTCTAGACCTTAAATTATAATTTCATGTAAAGTTATAACCAAATTTTTTAGGAAGGTTTGAAGAAAACATCATAACGAACAACTGTTGCAAATTCCATGTACCTGGGAAAAATATTAATGCGTATGGAGCATTTTATATTCACGTATTTATCAAAAAATTTAAATCTAAGAAAAACAGACTTTAAATCTTTGAGTCACTTGAGACAATTTTATATTTAAATACCATTAAATAGCTTTTTACTGAATTTTTCATCCAAAAATGTTTTATCATTTAAAAAAACGAAAGTTATTTAAGATGAATTTAATTAATTAAAATCTACATATGGCATTTTTAAAATGTATTTGAACGTTTGAAAACATTATATTATAACATATATAACGCTTAGAAAGCATAAATTTTATAAGCATATGCTATATTAATTTTAAAATTGTAGATAAATACAAAATTGTAAACATAATAAAAAGTAAATATTTTAAAAATCATTACATACACAAAGGTATTGGAAAAATAATAGAAAAATATATATTTATAATATGCATAACATTTTCATACATTTCTTGATTTTACTATAGACATATTTAATTCTTGTACGTGGAGTATTACCGTTCAAAAATTTTAAACACATACGTCTTAAATTTTTTAATTTAAATTTTTGCAAAATACTCCATCACTGTAAGCAATATTTTTTGGATTTTGATTTAATATTTTATATTTTTTGACTTTTGTTGAAATTCATAAAAATCTGATGATGTTCGATTTTTTTGTGAAAGTCTTGTTGCATATTTTTTCTCTGCAAGTTTTAAAGTGTGATCAGACAACACTCCTGCATGTAGTTTTGTTGTATTTAAAACTCCGAAATTGAACTCGCTGATGGCTAGAGTTACTGCATTCCCGTCTCTTTTTATATACAAATCTATCTTTCTAACATTTTTTCCATGTACAAAATTGAAGAGTTTCATTTGCATTTTGAGGTTTTGCAAAAGCACAACGAAGAAGAACTTCATTAGAAGCCAGTCTTTGGTACAGTGGTAGTATCTTCTCGACAACTTTTTCTGAAAGTTTAGTCTTTATCACCTAAAGACTTCAATTGTGGTATTTCATTGCATGTCACAGCTCTCTGATAAAAAGCACCATAATAAACGTCCCGAGGGACATTTTTTATGTGGAGCGTTTTATCTGTTGACATACAGTGATAAAGAGTCGCCCCAGAATTGAAATTTTAATCTTTTGAATATCAAGAGCATTATCTTTTATTGCTTTCCGATAAAAATTTTGGAGTTTTACAACAGTTTCTTCGTATAAATTGCCTTGCTTTCGACCAGCAAGAGTGAGGACCCTTTCACTATATATTCAATTATAATATTACCAAGTGCTGTTCGAAGTCTTTTCGCAACACGTTTAATACATTCTTCGTTAAAAATTGGAATATCACTGCAGATTTTCTCTTCGTTTAAGTGCAAACAGTAATTCAAGTTTAAAAATCAAGTGGTGAAATCAAAATAATGATAACATTGAAAAATTAACAAAATAAGTGTTTCCAGAGTAAGTCCTGCAAATAAAAAAATTAATAATTTTGATATGGCAAAAATTTAGCACATTTTAAAACAAGAAGTCAGTAAATAATGCTTTGAATAATAAATATTTGCCTGCTATGAGACGATAGAAAATGGGCGTGTCATTTGTTTAGGAAATAAATAACTATTTTATCAAGTTTTAAAAGTGTAAATCAAACAAATATTTGCTGAAATCTGATATTTAAAGCTTTTTGCTTCCTAGAAATACACATATTTTACTGGAAATTAGTTATTATTCAAATATACGGTCCTCTTGTTATTTGTTTACATTTTAAAGCAAACATGAGAAAAGGGGTGGTATTTGTTTACTTACTGAAAACAATAATAACTTAGTCTAATATTGACTGAAATCAAAAACTCTCTTTGTATAATTTCGAAAATGAGTCTCTCGTGGTACTCGTTTACGTTTCGGAACAAACGTGAAAAAGAGGCGTGGTAGATTTTTTACTATATTAAAACATTAACTTACTCTAAAATTGACTGAAATCAAATATTCTTTGTTTGTATAATAATGGAGGATAATTAAAAAAATTTCTATCAATTGAAAAAGAAAAATAGTTATTTTTGTCAATTTTGCTCATTTCGTTACTTTTTGTCTCCTTAAAAATCTGTGTGTCCCCTCTAAATTCAATCTACCAGTACATTTAATTAAATAAATATTTCAATTAACAAAATTTACTAATATTTTTAAGAGTAATCAATCACTATAAACAAAGCTTAAGATCAGCTTCCTATTATTAGGAGTTGATTCGGGATATAAAAGTTTGATCATTTAGGGCGAAAGGTGTGAGACTATTGTCAGCTGCGATATCATCCCATCAGCTTAACGCGTGGAGTGGCGGTTGCCACCTTCAGGATGGCGATGGGTCACGACTACCTCAAGAAGCATCTCCGATACTCCCCTCTGCCCCCTGTGTTCTACAGCCGAACACCTGGCTTGTGATGCTCTGGAACGACACTGGAACTCACAATGACGACTTGCTTGGGCGGGCTGGACTCTATTGGGAGGTACGGCGCCAAATGGCCCATCGGCCACGGGCGGGTGTTTGATGAAGATGTCACGGCTATGGAGAACTATCCATCTACTCTATACCCAATCTGTATAATAATTAAAAATATTTAAATAAGCTGAAATGGAGCTACTGTGATTCTATTCATCTCTTTTATGTTTAAAGCTAATGTCAATGATCAACTTCGTTTAATAAGGAGCTGATCTATTATACACTAATCTAGAGTATGATTAAAAATTAGAAGTATATGCCGTTACAGTGATATTTTTGCTGATTCACGGCTATTCGAAGTACGACGAAATTTCACTTGAAGCAAAGTATTCGGAGAAAAAGAAATTAAAGCAAAATGACAAAATATTTAATGGGAAATAAAAAAATGTAATCAAATTTCAACTTTAACAGAGAAAGCATCATTAAAAAAAGAATCAGATTTGTGAAAGAAACGAAGATAGACATATCATTGGAACTTTCACTCGCCTTAGAACCGGTCACTACCGCGATACAATGATCGAGAGAGATGGCAACAGAACCTATACTCTCCCTGCATCAATTGCGATAATATTCCACTAACAACAAAAACCATTTTTGACAGCCCTGCCATTTTATGTTTTCTGGCTCAGATAGAGGAATCTTTCCTTCTCAATCATCGAAAAGAGTTTTTCTAGGAAAAGGTGGTAAGGAGATAGCCAGCTATGTTTTGCATACCCATGGTCATCTTTAGCTCTCCCTAATGACAAGGCACCAATCAACCAATTATTAAATATTTCAAAAAATCATAGAATAATATAAATTTTTTAATAACTTTTATGAAAAATATAAGCTATTGTTGCTAATAAAGTAATCAAATAATATAATACTTATTTTGAATAATCACATTGTATTAAAACCAGTATTCAAATTACAAAAGGCACTTTATATCTTTTTAAAAACTAGTATGCATTAATGTTTAGTTTTCTTTAGGAGCTATGGATTGGTTTGTTTGTCACTCAACGGTCATGTTTTGCACACGAGGGCTAATTAGACCGGGACTTACGGTTTAAAGTGGAATCCGAACCACTACAAACATCCATTCCCAAGGTGGGATTCGAACCCACGAACTGTTGAACCGAAGGCCAGAGCGCTAACCATTCGGCTGCCAGTTTGGCTTAGGAACTATGGAATACGGACGGATAACTTCATATTGCGAAATAAGTCATAAATAATTAGGACAGTATTTTAAAGATGAATGAATACAAGATGCTTCACACACACAATGATATACGAAATACTTCACAATGATATTCAATACATGTGTAACAACCAATTGCCAGAGAAGCGAGTGACGTCACCCATGTGACTGCTCTCGTTATTGTGTAACTTAAAACATTTTTTTCAGTATGCATCCGGCACTCGCCGAGCAATGTTTTGATTTCGATAAGGAATAAATGTTTACTGATAAGGAATAAATGAAAAAATTCTGTTTTTCAAAGTCATTATTGATAATTTCAGTCTTCAATTTAAATGTCGCGTAGACATTTCGGCCCATAATTTTATAATGTTACGTTGAAAAGAATTCCATTTTTATACATGAACGAGAAATCAAATTCGGAATAATTCGAATTAAAACGAAACGTAACAACATGTTTCACAATGATATTTTTTCAACATTCTTTAAAGTTGTTTTTGTTTTCAATGAGTTAATTAAGTAACTCATGCGTGTTCACAAGAATGTGGTAGGAAAGCAGGTCAGTATTCACGTTTGACACTGTTAAAGAGTTTTTCTGAGGAATCTGCGATTTTACTTATCACATCAGCATCATATAGAATTTCTGATGCATACAGAAACGAAGCCCTTTTTATTTTTTCAGTGTAAGATAGTATGTAAGAAAAAGTTATATCAGTAGGAGGAGTCATAGAGGATGGAAAAAGAAAGAGGAGCGGCCCACAGATAGGAGCCATAGCTGATTGGACGTTGGCCCCAAGCCTGCAGTTCAGAATAAGAAAATGTGAAAGAATAAATATGAGAAATAAAAACAACTGCACAGAAGTAATTGAGTAAATTTTAATTGTAAAAAGAATGTACAAGAAAAATTTCCGGATTAAATAAATTTCTGAGTTATATAATATTCTAATTAGTTATTCAGAGCCTGAGAAAATGCAATTCTTAAGTAATGACAGGGAAAATTCTTAATATAAATGCAATGAATGAAGTAAGGATACAAAATAAACCTACACACGAATATGTAAAATGGAATAAATTCAAAATCGGGAGTATAAACTGTAAATATCTTTCTTATTGAGGAGAGTAAACTGAGGGGCCGATAGTGACTGGGCGCAGCAAAGTCTCTTGGCTTCGGGATTAAAATAATTGAAGTTTCATTTCTGGAAGAAAAATAGTTAAATTTAACGCACTCAGAAAATGTTTGTTAACGATTTGTTGATATTATAGTTGGAAGTCATTTTATTATGGAAATTATCTTTCTCATGTAATATTTTGTTATTTAAAATTTCGATGATATCTTGAACCTCACCAATTGTTCTTAGTTAAATTTCGATATCATCTTGTATGTGAACGAGAAATTTTACTTTTTCTTGTAAACATGTTTACAATCTGTTTCAGTGGTCTATATAATTTATACTGAATTGTTTTTCAATGCTGTCGATAAAATCCTCAGCATTTTCTATTTCACTTAATACTAAATCTCGTTCATTTGGTGAGGTTTATTAAATTTTTTTTTTAATTTTTCCTAATTCTTTCTTAATTTCTCTAATTTTTTTTTCTTTAAGTATCTTATAAAAGATTTCTATGCGCTTTTTAATTACTATGTCATCCTTAAAACTGGATTAATTTCTACATTAAATGATTGACTGCCATTTCTACATTCAGGGAGTTATTGCTTTTTGAGAATGTACCGTTCCTTCGTATTGGGATGTTAGCATATAGGTTGCAATGAATTTGTTTTATGGTGTTTGGTATTGAAATTTCACTCATGTCGATGGTCACAATGCCCGGCATGTGATCTGAACTGATGTCATTAAATATTATTCAACAGCGATATAAAATGATGAATATTAAGGTGTATGATGTTGCGCTTAATACATTGAGTAATACTTGGGCTCCATTTGTGCATAAATGTTTTAAAGACTTGTTTAGAATTTCTACACTGATGGCCTACCAAATTAAGCCTATTAAGAAAACAGATATCCAAACAATATTTAATTTGTAGATTATATGTTGACTAAGTATCAGAATGTTAAATTTATAGACTTCTGTGAAGTGTGGTTCCTGCCAAAATCAGTAGCCAGATTAGACGCCATTGTTGGAGATCATTGCTGTCTCAAGTCTTGGAATTGATTCAAAGCTACTTTGGATGTGTTCTTGGGATACGGCACACCAAGCAGCTTACACACGTTGCCAAAGTTGATCTGGTGTTTCAGCTGAAGATGTAATCTGGGCAAATAATTGAGCAACCATATCACATGTTTTCAATCGGCGAAAGACTTGGAGAATGAACCGGAAAAGGAAAGCAATTCAGTTTGGCGATTACTGAAGAACCCTTAGAAATTGCGTGCCACGTGTGATCACGCATTATCCTGTTGAAATGTGGCTGTGGGCATGCCCTGAAGGTTAGGTAGGATGTCTGGCTCCAACACCTCAGTGTTGTAGTGCTGTACTGTTCAAAATACCAGTAATACGTTGTAGAGGAGTGCGAGAGTGATATCCAACAGCGCTCCATACCATAACCACCAGTCTTGTCATAATTCGGAAAAGATTATTTTCATCAACAACAATTGAAACTTCTGAAGTCTTTTATCTAGTGGTCCTGTGGAAGACTCTCGCTGCGCTAACTTTAATAATGAAATCTCGGATCTGTTTCTTTCTTCCACAGTTATATTTCCGAATTTCCTAAAATTCTTTTTTACCCTACAATTATCAAAAAATCTATAAATCCATGATACAACCAAGAAAAGATTAGGATAGTAGGAGAAAATGTTGTACATTTTTTTTCAGTATTGGTAACACTAACAACTGTTTTTCTTCGTGCAGCATTAATAATCCCTTCGCCAGGGAAAATATCGGATTTGGGCCATTCTTCAGGAGGATTTTTAATCGAAGTAGGTCCAAGCCACCAATTAGACTTCGCTAAGTTTTCAACGCTACATATTCGAGATGGTAAATCAGCTGGATTTAGTTGTCCATAAATGTGATGCCAATCCTCTGGATCACTCAAAAGACGAATTTCTTTGACACGATTGAAAACAAAAGTAGCCCAGTTTTCATTCTTTTTAATCCAGTATAAAGCATTACTGGAATCCGACCAATATTGTGTAGTCACTTTCTCCATTACTAAGCTCTCTTTCACAGATTGACAAAGTCTTGCTCCTATATTGCATGCTAGATGTTCTAGCCTAGATACTGATATGGATTTAATGGGAGCAACTCTTGACCTAGCTTGTATCAGTTGACAATCTGTAGAATTTTCTCCTTCACTCCTTAAAAATATACATGCAGCATACGCTTTTTCTGATGCATCGCAAAAGACGTGGAACGTATTATTTCCATTTCCTTCATTTTTGTCCAAGCATTTTGATATTGAAATGTCATTTAGAGTTTTCAGTTCATTTTTCCACTTTATAAATTTCTTTACCATCCAATGTGGCAAATCAGAATCCTAAGATAATTTCATTTTCCAGCATTCCTGTAATATCAGTATTGGTATCAAAGTTATGGGACATGTGTATCCAATGGGATCAAAAATTTTGTGAACATTTGATAAAATAATCCTTTTAGTAACTAGTTGATCTTCTAAAATGGGATCAAAATCTCTCAAATCAACAGACAAGGTATTATTTCCGTTTTCCCATTTTAAACCCAAAACTGGAACAATTTGTTTTTTATTAAGTCAGATTCACTTGTTTCGAAATGGGTATGCTCCCACCCTTGTAAATTAAATTTTGCTGTTCTAAGAATTTCTTGGGATTCCTGAATAAATTTCACTAATTGCTTTTCACTATTCACACTATGAACACAATTGTTCACATAAAAGGATTTCAAAAGTTTTTGAGCAGTTTCTTTGCATTCAATAGGAACATTATTCAAATGAAATTCTAAAGTAGCTGCTTCATACCTGGAACCACGGGGTACGCGTAACTTCCTGGGTCTTGAGCAGCCACCAGGCGCGTCGGCAAGTGGTGGATCGCCGAATGTCCTGTAGGAATGACAGGATAGCCTTGAATATAGAATAAGAGGCCGCGAACCAGCTCCTGTAAACCCTGGTGTTATGCGATCCGTGCCTAGGGCTAATTGGCACCGCGGTATTGGTGTCTTAACGGAGCCTCTAGTTGCCTGGCAAACTTCTAGAGTAATTTGCCTTGTCCAGTAACTTTGACAATGCTGGGTGGACTTGTATTACCTGAGCTCATTAATTGTTATCTTGTGGCTGAAAAGACACAAGAATTAACAAACCTTTCTGCATTTGCAGGTGAAGCCTATGTAGTAGACCTTGCTGAAAAAGACAAGGGAACTCAGAGGCAATATTGTAAAGGAGCAGTAATGAATCCTTCACTTGAGGTAGAAATGACCTCCAAACCATCCTCTTTTGGTGAAAGTCAGGAAGCTATCCCTAGCATGACTGACTTTCTGACCAGATGGGACAGTTTAAGCAAGACCCTATCTGCTGGAAATGTCATACGCAACAGAAAACGGCAGAGCATATTATTTATGAATGCGAGGCTCTTGCTCTCCTTAGATTAACTTCTTTAGGCATCATCCATACTAGAGAGTTACACCTAGACTCCAATAAAGGGTTATCGGACTTTATTAATAAAGTGAGTGACCCGAGTAACTGGAACTAGGAAACATTGGGTTTGGAGTTAAATGGTACAAAATGCTGATAAAAGCAGAGGTGCCCAATGATATACAAACCCAATTCTAAGAAGAAGAAGAAGAAGCTTCATAAAAAAATGGACTTAAAGAAATTCCAAAAACTACCCTTCAAAAATTCTTAACTGTTCTCTCGTTCCTTTTTACCACTTTAAATATGGTATATCATGCTCATAAAGTCCAATCTGTAAAAACGCCTTTCCAATATTAGAAACCACTCCATGTTTTATTATTCTAAATCTATTTATGAAAGAAGGTATTAATTCCACAACATTGGCTCCTTTTTCTAAACAATCATTGATTGAAGGCGTATTTTTACCTCTAGCAGAGCCATCAAATACTGGCCTAACTTTCGTTGTTGCGTTTTCTTTGAAAACAGGCCTAAGGGGCAAATAATATTCAGGATCCGAGCTACCCACTTCTTCTATAATACCTTGTTCCAACCAGTCTTTAAAAATACTTTCGTATTCTGCAATCTTGTCTAACTTATTTAAGGACTTGACACAATTTACAAGTCTTTTCTCAGAAATATCCTTACAATTTTTCAAAGGGGGATGTTCTTCTAGCCAGGGTAATCGAACTTTGTACCTTCCATCTGAATCCCTTGTGACTGTTCGGAAAAAATACTCTTTTGCTGATTTTTCTAATTCTTCTCTAGTTTTTCTTTCGGTTGGATATTTTATACCAAGCGTATCTAACTTCCATAAATCTGAGATAGTAGCATCAGTAACATGACAAGATAAAACAGAATTTGTATTGTCCTGATTTTCTATTTCTCTGCTCTTTCTCATCAAAGTCCAACCTAATCTGGTTTCTACACAAACCAATCCTGATATTAGTATAATAATTGGTATCAAACATGGGCAAAGTATCAGTTAAAAATATTTTATGAGAGTTAAGTTCTTGAAAATAAAGGAACAATATTACTCTAGAAATATTAGAACAAATTATTTCTTCATCCAGTACCTCAAAATTACAGTGATAGCTATTATCAACTTTACTTAAGTGAACCAAATATTTTTTGTTTTTCAGTTCTTTCAATTCCTCCAAATAAACAATCTAAAATAGATTCTTCATTAATAAAATATTTCATAAATTTTGCAGCATATTTCGAAATATTAGATCGCTGTAAACCTGTATCAATGAGAAACCGAATAAATTAATTTTTATTGTTACTGCGAATTCAAACTATTAAAGTTAGTAAATAAACTTGTCGCCTATGTGTAGCATTAGTTAAATAACTTTCCGCAGCAATATTTTCTTCAAACGCCTTTTCATTATTTTTATTTTCTATAAATTCTTCATTCATTTTACACATTACAAATAAATGCTGTCCATGGCAATTCGGGCAACTAATTTTAATTTTACAATTACGCGCAACATGTCATTGTTTAAATGTTAAACATCGAAAACAAATGCCCTTTTTTAAAGATATTTCTTTCCTTGTTTCATAGGGCAAATTCAAAGCATATCTACAATCCTGACTCATATATGAGTTTTACTACAAAACGAACACTCACTGACCTCCAAGTCGATCTCACACGTGTTTAATCCAGCGCTATTCAATAAATCAGCGGCCGAAGCTTTTCTTCTCGCGGAAGGGGGCAACAATTTTTTGTTTATATTTTCGAAACTAAAAGGGGAGCGCGCAATTCTCAGTTTCTGCTCCGACTCAATTTCTCTTTTAAGGAAACTTAAGTGGTGGGTTAGTCTATCGTTACCAGTAATTTTGGTGGTGACTAATTCACTATGAGTGCATTCATATATTTTTAAATCAGAAGGCAAGCAAGACTCAATAAGAGGATATAATAAAATAGCTGAAAAACTATCCTGAGCAACACCTAAGGATCTAAGTGATCTCAATTGCCCTTCTAGAATGTCATACAATCTAACAAGTGAATATTTTTGAGGATTCGAATTATTTATTACTAGAGCAAGTAGCTCTCTTATGTAGACTTCAATCAACAAATCATCTCTTCCAAAGAGCTGCTTCAAACACTTTACGACTTCTTCATAATTCTTTCCCGAAGGGGGAAAGGATTCTACTAATTGTCTGGCAGGGGAATTTTTAACTGTTGATTGAATTAAATATTGTAATTTATCATCATCCTCAATATCTAAATCTTCGTGTATCTTTTTGAACTGACCCCACCCACCATTGGAGCCAATCTTCAATATTGCAGTTAAACTGTTTTAATTCTAATTCTGGCAATTTAAATTTCCGGGGCGTATTGAAATTTTTGAAAGAATTCTTTAGTGTCAGATTTTTCTGCTTTCGGTTTACTCAAAATATTCAATCGTCTCTTTAGTTTCGTAGTGGTTTCTAAGAACCTATCTTCGTAAGCAGTTATTGCTTCATATTCAGTATCGAAACTGTCTTGCGTGCAACTTTTATCATCTTGTAACATCATTACAATCTTTCTATCTAATTCTTTTAAATTATCATACTTCTGTTCTAATAGAACAATATGTGTTTCTATTCTTCCATTATATCTATGCTCTCCTCCTTATTTTCTAATATTTTCAAAGCTTTATTTAATGCTTTAGAGAAATTAGTTCTCATCGGTGTTCTTAATTTACGAATGCTATATGTATATCAACATCCATATCTAATTCTAAATTCTTGTCTAATTCTTAAATATTTCGAAAAATAATAATCGAATCCCGGCAGGGATGCCAAATTTCGGTAACAATACAATTATCAAAAGAAATCAAATGGTAAGCGAAAATTTAGTCTTACCTTAATTCGTGCCGGAATTTTTTTTCAGGAGACATTCCATTTAAACACATAATCAAAGAAACATTCTCTAATATCTATTATCTATTTATTGTTAAAAACTTTATAGGAGGACACACACACACACACACACACACACACACACACACATATATATATATATATATATATATATATATATATATATATATATATATATATATATATATATATATATATATATATATATATACAAGAAATGATTTCGCTGCGCATGCATATGCATTCCCTACGGCTCAAAGCATAAAAGTATTCTATTTTCATTTTTTCGCGTGGGTGTATGGGATCGTAACATGCGTCATTAAATGCTCAATTGGCAAAGAAGGTTTCATTACTTTCTTGATGATCGCCAAGATTTCCAACACTTTAACTTCAGTGGAAGGTTAATGTTGCATTTCTCCTATTATATTGCAGGTGGCGCTACTAACGCTCTGTGAATGAATGTAACTATCACTTTGTCTACGCTCTGTGCATGTTGCTGTCGGGAAGAAAAATCGGGATTTTCGCCAATTGCAAACTACTAAGCCTGACAGTAAATAAGAAAACAGAAATTATAATAAGAATTGATTAGAGGATTATTTAAATATAATTCATAGTTAAATTTAAAGGAAATATATCAGCAAAAATAAATAAAAATATCTTAATGAAAATTGTATTTAATGACATCGATTTAAAATTAAATAAAATGAATAATTTCAGAATTGATGAATTTTTTTAAATATTTAATAAAATAATTTTGATACATTTAGTGATTTTAGATTGAATACACTATAAGTCATTAAGTCACAAAAGTACAAATTTTCCAATATTTTTAACAATTATAGACATTACATTGAATTTTTGTACTAAAAATTACGTTTTAATTTATTTGAATATTTTCATCTATATAAACAATAACGTTTTATAAAATACCGTAGAAATTTAACAATTTCTCTTATAACTTTTAAATTAAGAAAACAAATATCGAATAAAAAAATAAAACAACTCTGCATTTTTCTTTATTATTGGAAATTTAAGGGGACAGTGGACTTTCAATACTAATTTTTTCAATTTTTATCCAAATTTCTTGAATTTTAGCACAAATATTAAGCTCATATGTTTAAGTTAATTTGTAAAATTTCAAGTTAAAAAATAAAATAAAGAGTGATTTATGGCAATAAATGTAATTATAATATCCGATAAATGTACAATACTAAAATAACCCTCTGCGTCTTAAATATGGAAATATTATTTAAATTTTCATAAATAATAATATTTATGTATATATGACACAATCTATCTTTAAAAATAGTACTTTACAAAGTACATTTGTTAAATAAAAATTTTTAAATACATATTATAAAATTTTTCATAAAAATATCACATCAACATTAATTTGATACTTCAAATTTTAATTTTATGTAAAGTTATATAACCAATTTTTTAGGAACATTTGAAGAAAACATCATGACAAAAAATTGCAGCAAATGCCATGTAAATGGGGAAAAAATTAATGCACATGGAGCATTTAATGTTCACATATTTATCAAAGAATTTAAATCTGAGAAAAACAGTATTTTAAATCTGTGAGGTACTTGAAACAATAATTCCATATTTAAATACCATAAAATTGTTTTTTATTGAATTTTTCATAAAAGTATGTTTTATTATTTAAAAAAAACCCAAAAGGTTATTTAAAATTAATTAAAAAAATTAAAATTTACAAATTGCATTTTTAAAATTTTTTTGAACTTTAGAAAAAATTATATATTGCATGGAAACCATAAACTCTGTAATCATATACTGTATTAATTTTAAATTTCTAGATAAATACAAAATTGTAAACATAATAAAAAGTAATATATTTTAAAAATTATTATGTATACAAAGTTATTGGAATAAAGATTATAGAAAAACATATTCTTATTTATAATATGCGTTACATTTTCACTTTGATTTTATTTATATTTTTTGTAAGTATATTATTGTTCCAAAATTTTAAACACATTCATTTAAAATTTTTTTTATTATTTTTTTAAATGCTCCAGCACTGTAAAGGCAATATCTTTTGCATTTTGTTTAATTTTTTATATATTTTTGACTTTTATTTCAATTTATAAAATCTGATGACCTTCGTATTTTTTGTGAAAGTCTTTTTGCATCTTTTTGCTTTGCAAGTTTTAAAGTGTGAACAGATGGGAAGAACACACCTGCACGTAGTTTTGTTGTATTTAAAACTCCAAAATTGAGTTCGCTGATGGCTAGAGTTACTGCATACTCCAGTCTCTTTTCAGATACAAATATGTCAGTCGAGCATTTGTTCCATAAACAGGTGTGAAAACTTTAATTTGTGTGTGTGCATTTTGAGTTTTTGCAGAAGCACAACGAAGAAGAATTTCATTAGAGGCTAGTCTTTGGTACACTGGTAATATCTTATCAACAACTTTTTCTGAAAGTTTATTCTTCATCAGCTGAGTGACTTTGTGGTATTTATTGCATGCCACAGCTCTTTGATAAAAGCACCATGATAAACGTCCCGTGGAACATTTCTTATGTTGGTGCTTTTTATCTGTTGACATACAGTAATAAAGAGTAGCTAGAAATGAAATTTTCATCTTTTGAGTATCATGAGCATTATCTTTTATTGCTTTCCGATACTAATTTTGGAGTTTTACAACAGTTTCCTCCTATAAATTGCCTTGGTTTTGAACAGAAAGTGTGACGCCCCTTTCACTCTCAATTCTTTTATAACATTACAAAGTGCTGTTCGAAGTTTTTTGCAACATGATTAATACATTTTTCCTTAACAATTGGAATATCACTATATATTTTCTCTTCATTTAAGTGAATAAATAATTTTGAATCACCATCACATATAATTGTGGTGTACAACATGTTATATGAAAGTGAACGTCTCCAAATTCGTGATGCAGCAACCATTCTTATGCTCCCAGAGGATCCGTTAAAGTTTTTTTCACAGTTTTCTCTGTGCCCTTCTTTCAAATTGTGGAATTCAACACTGTCTTCCCCAAAATCTCGAGATGCAACTGTGCATTCCGAACAGTACTAAGACATGATTTAAAATCAACTACTAAACCTGTGAACGAATCAATGGCTACTCCAATACCATATAAAGAAATAGACCTCGTTTCTACCAAGTTCCATCATGGGACACAGAAATATATAACTGATCCTTAGGATTTAAATTTGAATTTAATTCCAAATTTGCTTTCCTAACGACTCTGTAGCTTTCTTTTAACATTACATCTCGAAACCCTTCATTTTTTTAAAACTAAATTAGAGAAACATTTAGAAAATGTTTTTTTATCCATGTTTGCTCAATCGTGTGTTCAAGAGAATTCTTCCATTGCTACATGGCCTTTTCGAAAGCTCAAAAAAGCTGCCACATTTTTGTTATTGACATCAAATTTTCGTGAGCATTGTTCTCTAGTACTAGAAAAAGTTGAGCCAAAATTTTCTTTGCAAGACATTTTTCACAGGTTTAATAGTTGACTTTAAATCCAGCCGAAGAGTACTTCGACTTGATTTAAAGTCAACAATTAAATCTGTGAAAGAATCAATGGCTATTCCAATACTATATAAATAAGTAATACCTCGTTTATGCCAAATTCCTTCATGGGACACAGAAATATGCAACTAATCCTCGGATATGAATTTGATTCAAAATATGCTTTCCTAACGGCACTGTTGCTTACTTTTACCTTCGTTCATTTCATCTCGAAACCCTTCATTTTTTTTAAAACTAAACTAAAGAAACATTTAGATAATGTTTTTTTATCTATGTTTGCCCAGCGTTCCAGAGAATGATTCCATTGCCGCATAGCCTTTTCTAATGTTCAAAAAAAGCTGCCACAGCTTTGTTATTGACATCAAATTTTCGTGAATAGGGTTCTCTAGCACTAGAAAAAGTTGAACCAAAATTTTCTTTGAAAGATTTGTAGGACATTTCTAGTTTGACTGAAAAACCATAATTTTCCTGAGTGGATACATGTAAAGAGCAGACACCACAATTATTGCATGGATAATTCCTCAGAAGACTTTAGAAGCAGTTTCTATTCGTAAGAACATCCTAATTTCCATATGCAGGAGGAATATCATTACGTAAATGGACAGATTCTGGAACATTTACACCTATAAAAGAAAATTTTTGGTCAACTGTTTCCTTTGGTACAGCTTCCTCAGCAAATTTTTATTGCCTTTTACGAGCTGATTCTATCGCAGCAAGTTTTCGCTTCGTTAGTCTGCCTTTAGGTTTCCTGTATCTTGAACTAATTGCATGCATTATGATGGAAATTACAATGTTCAATTCAAGAGATTATTATTTGAGAAAGTAGTTCTGAGAAGAACTGCTTATTAAACACTGAACAGCAAACAGAAATGTAAGTTTTAAATTCAAAACAGAAATCAAGCGGTGAAAACAAAATAATGATAGCTGTGAAAAATCAACAAGATTAGTTTTGCCAGAGGAAATCATACAAGTAATAAAAACTAATTAATTTTGGTATGGCTAAAATATAGCAGATTCCAAAACAAGAATTCAATAAATGATAATTCTGAAAAATAAATATTTGCATGCTGAGAGACGATAGAAAATGGGCGTGGCCTTTTGTTTACAAAATAATCACCTTATTTTTTCAAGTTTTAATATGGAAATTAAACAAATATTAGCCAAAATGTGATATTTAAAACCAATCACATTCTATAAATACATACTTTTCATTGGAAATTAGTTATTCTTCAGATACACTGTTCTCCTGTTACTTGTTTACCTTTTTAAGCAAACGTGAGAAAAGGGGCGTGGCGGATTTATTTCATTAAAACATTAATAACTTTGCCTAAAATTGACTGAAATCAGAAATTATTTTGTATAATACGGAGCATGATTCATATTTTTTTATAAACTAAAAAAGAAATATCGATATTTTTGTCGATTCTTCACATTTTGATTGGCTACTGTGCCCTTAAATATTTAAAATACCATTATTGGAATTTAGAAAAGAGAAGAATTCCTCAGACTCAAATTATGGAAAATTTAAATTCTTAAAAAAAAAATTCTAGGAATTCTGTTCCCGCAGAATATAATTAGAGTAAAATTCTCACCTTCTATATTTCTTCGCCCCTGCCTGCCCCCTCTGCAGCGGCCATCAGGCGATGACTGCAGACCACCTCCCGCTTTGTAGAAAAGTTTAATCTACTACCGGTATTGGGGCCGAGCTGGCAGCCGAATGGTTAGCACTCTTGCCTTCGGTTCAACAGTCCGTGGGTTCGGATCCCACCTTGGGCATGGATGTTTGAAGTGGTTCGGATTCCACTTTAAACCGTAAGTCCCAGTGTAATTAGCCCTCGTTTGCAAAAAATGACCGTCGTGCGACAAACAAACCAAACCATCCCGGTATAGGGACCCCTCAGGGGGTTTCCCTTCTTTAGGTAAACACGAGTGTCACAATCCCGAGGTACCCTAGTGATCTGTCCTCTTCTTTCTTTTCTTCTCTCCTCTACTCTTCTACTTTTTCTTCCTCTTCTCCCTTAGTGTGGTTGCCTCGCAAGAGGTTGAGGGGTCCCCTTGAGTAGCCTTCGCCGCTCTGTTGCTATTAGCTACTCTTGAGGATTAAATCACCCACGTGTTTGCCGTGCGTGGAGACCCGTGTCCCTGGAAAGGAGGGTCCTGGTAATTAAGGCCCTCAGAGACCAACACATTACTTTGGCCTCTGCTTCAGGTAAACGGGAGGTGTGTTGTGGTCCTCAGCACATCAATCGGCTTTATGGATCAAGCGATCGGTACATCTACTGGGTGACTCGTTAAGGGTGGAGGCCACTTCAGGGATGTACTGTGAGCGTATAAGACCTGACTAGCACTGGTGCAGCTAGTCTGCATCCCCTTGTTGGACTAGGTGGTGGGTGGTGTGGTCAGGTCCCGAAATTTTATAAAAACAATATGGAGAATAAAAATTTCCCTCTTCTCCCACGGGAGCAGCAATTTGAAAATCTGAAGCGAAATTTTTTATAATCAAGAGAAAGGAGGGCAATTTTACAACTGTGTCTCCTTTCCTGATTCAAAAAGGAATATCGGGAATCGTTGGGGAAGTGAGAAAAGTTCAAAAGATATGCTCGGGTGACTTGCTTGTAGAGGCTGCATCAGACTCTCAAGCAGCTATTCTGGCTAGCATGAAATCATTGGCTAACATGGAAGTGACTGTCTCGCCTCATGGCAACCTTAATTTCTCTTGTGGTGTCATCTCAGCAAGGGATTTATTATACTCGCCGACGGAAGAGATTCTGGATAATTTACAGAATCAGAAGGTCTGTGGCGTAAGACGCATTACAGTCAGACAGGATGCCAAAGTTATTGACACTAAACACCTAGTTCTGACTTTTGCGACGCCAGACCTTCCGCAGTATGTAAAAGCTGCGTATATGAACCTACCCGTCAGGCCTTATATACCAAATCCCTTGCAATGTTTCCAATGTCAGCACTTTGGACACTCGAGAAACACCTGCAGAGGCAAACTCACCTTCGCTCGATGCGCGGTGGTCAGCCATAATTGCTCAAACTGCACGGCAAAGGAGGCAAGTATCAACTGTCATGGTGACCACCCCTCCTATTCTCGAAGTTGTCCTCGGTATATGATGGAAAAAGAGATAGCCACAATTAAGGTTAACAACAAATGTTCCTATCCTGAGGCAAGACGATTGGTCACTTCACGTACTCCACAGCCAGGAGTCAGTTATTCCACTGCTGCCAGAAAAGTCACTAAATCGAGCAGCACACAAACCGAAATCTTTTCTCTTTCTCCAGTTAGATTACCTCCAACAACGGAAAAGCCAAAATTTTAGAAAACTCCTACCTTTACTAGAAAAGCTCCTTTTGCAAAATCAAAAGCAGAGAAAAAGCTTTAAAATTAAAAAAAGCTAAAAAACCTACCATCTCCATCCATAATACTTTCTCTTGCTTGGAGACTGAAGCGGCTTCTTTACTTCCCTCGGACGATGATACATCGCTCGCGGATATGACAGAAGACCCGCCTTCCAGCTCCGTGAAAGGAGCTCTACAATTTAAAAAATAACTTCCTTTATTTCTTGGAACTGCGATGGTTTGCGATCACATCTTGATGACATTAAGTCTCTTATAATAACTTATAACCCCGCATGTGTTGCACTTCAGGAGACATTTCCTAAGACTTCCAACATTATTGCTGTACGAGGGTTTAAATGCTTTAGAAAAGACTGTTGTGATAATGGTGTAGTGTCTGGTGGTGTTTGTATTTTCAAATCAAATAATTTCCCCAGCACTGTCCATCCACTAAATACTACTCTACAGGCTGTAGCTGTTAAAATTCATAAAATTCACACTACATGTATGATTACAGTCTGTAGTTTATATTTACCACCACATAATGTCATCCGCCAAGAGGAACTCGACGCATTAGTTGATCAGCTGCCTACACCATTTTTGTTACTTGGTGATTTTAACGGACATAATTCTTGTGGAGAAGTGATGATATCAATTCTCACGGTCGACAGATAGAACAGTTTATTTCTGATAACTGTCTCTGTTTGCTTAATACCGACGAGAAGACATATTTCCATGTACCCACGAGAACGTTTCATTGCTTCGATTTAGCCATTTGTTCTCCATCTATTCTGCCATTGTTAAATCTAACAGTAGGAAATGATCTGCACAACAGCGATCATTTTCCTCTCGTCATCTCCCAGACTGGAGGTAGTAGTGTAAGACAACGCTTACCTACTAACGTGTAGAGTCGGGCAGATTGGACGTTATTTACACAATTCGCAGTTAATGATGATGAAATGGTTTCAATAGAGGACATTGATATTACTGTACATAAAGTCACCGAAACAATTAAGAATGCAGCTGATACATCAATTCCTAAGAGTTCCTCTATACCACATAGGCGTAGCAAACCTTGGTGGAATAAAGAATGCCAAGAAACATTTAAAAAACAGAGGAAGTTATGGGGGTTATTTAGGAGGTACCCCACAACGCAGAATCTTATCGCATTTAAGAGAGCAAAAGCATTAGCTCGCAGAGCTCGTCGTCGAAGTAAGAAGGAGTCTTGGTCTCGCTATGTATCCTCAATTACTTCTTTCACATCTAGTAAGCAGTTGTGGAGAAAAGTGAAAGCAGCCAATGGATTACACACGGAATTTACTATTCCTATCTTAAAATCTGGAGCTGCTGTTTACTCTTCTCCTAAGGACATCGCTAACGTCCTTGGTGAAATCTTTGCAACCATCTCCAGCAACGACTCTTATAGTCCTTCGTTCTTAAGGACAAAGACTCGCGCTGAACGCACACCAATTCGTTTCAATCATGGTGAAGCCTTGCCTTACAACTGTGAATTTCGGATGTTGGAATTGAAGAAAACATTACAGCAGGCCAATAATACCAGTCCAGGACCTGATGGAATCAGCTATCAAATGCTTCGAAATTTAAGTCCAAACTCCCTATTGAAATATTACTTTTGTTCAATAGGATCTGGAATGAAAAGAAATTCCCATCAGCTTGGAATGAAGCGATAGTGATTCCGGTTCTTAAGGCTGGTAAAGATCCTTCAGATCCTTCAAATTATCGACCAATTGCTCTGACGAGTTGCTTCTGTAAGACTCTCGAACGTATGGTCAATGCCCGTCTCGTATGCCTTAGAAAAATAAATATATACATATTAATCAGAGGGGCTTCCGTAAAGGGAGTTCCACTTTTGATAATATCACACATTTGGAGACCCAAATCCGCAATGCTTTTGTGCGGAGAAACCATCTGGTCTCCATTTTCTTTGACATCGAGAAGGCATACAACCGTACATGGCGATATGGAATTCTCCGTTCATTATATAATTTTGGCTTTCGGGGTAATCTTCCGATATTCCTTCAAAATTTTTTTAAGCTCCCGTGTTTTTAAAGTGCGTATTAGAACTGTATTTTCCAATACTTTTATTCAAGCCGAGGGTGTCCCCCGAGGCTCCATTTTAAATGTCACAATTTTTAATTTATTCATCAGTAACATCCTACATCAGTTGACACCTTCAATAAATACACTATATGTTGACGACCTGCAAATATCATTCGAGGGGTCTAATATGCGATTAATTGAGAGACAACTGCAAACAGCAGTTAACAAACTTGCTGCATGGTGTGCTGAGAATGGCCATACATTATCTCCTAACAATAGTAGATGCGTCCACTTCTGTAGAAAGACTAGCCTTCACAATGATCCAGTTATTAATATCAACAACATCCCAATACAAGTAGTCAATGAAATAAAATTTTTGGGAATTATTTTTGACAGAAAATTATTCTTTTCTTTTCGCATGCTTTGTATTTGCGGAAGAAGTGTGAGCGATCGCTTAATATCCTCAAGGTGTTGTCAAATACATATTGGGGTGCAGATCGCACATCATTTCTTCGAATTTATAAGTCATTGATTTTATCCCGCATTGACTACGGGTGTGTTGTTTATGGATCGGCTAGATCTTCTATTTTACGAAGACTGGATACAGTTCATCACTCTGCTTTGAGGATATGTACTGGGGCATTCCACACATCACCCGTCCAGAGTCTATGCGTGTGTATGTCATCAACTAATGTTAGACCTGAGACGAATGCAGCAAACTCTCAATTATTACGCAAAAATTATGTCAATCCCATATCACCCATTACGTTCCATGGTTCCTACTGCATCTGTTAAAAGACTGTTTGATAGTCGACCAATGAGCATCCCACCTTTTCTCACAAGAGCCAAATCATATCTGTGGCTCACAGACCTATGTGATGTTAGGATAGAGACTATTGATAATTTTGCTCATCCGCCTTGGTATGATCCAACCATTAATTTTAATAACTCTCTTGCTCAGTTTTTAAAATCAGAAACAACACCTATTGTTTTTCAAACGCTATTTTCCTCCCATCGCTGTCAGTATCAATCATACACACCTGTATTCACGGATGTTTCAAAATCAGCAGGACACAATTTAAACTTCAAATGAAATGACGATATAAATATTCACGCGGTATTGCATGATTGAACACAAAGATCAGCTTCGTTGTGCGAGGAGTTTATCTATATTCTTAATAATTTACGAATAGAGTTACACCCACATTCGAAAAACGTTACTGCTATATTTTGGATGACTACCAGCCATCCACGAAATTGTCTGTATTTATGAATAAATTAGGGAGGAGCTTTTTAGGTAGAGTAGTATTCAACATGTTTAATTTTTCGATGTTCAACCGAGCAAAAGGATCCTGTATACATGGTGGATTGTTGTGTGTGGGTAAAATTATGCATTAAATTTTCTGTTTAAAATATATATATATATATATATATATATATATATATATATATATATATATATATATATATATATATATATATATATATATATATATATATATATTCTCCATACGTTTTTGAATTTGCATTTGTGTCTTTCAAATTTTGACAAAAGAAAAGGCAAAATGAAAGAGAGCAGACTGGTTAGTTTAAAAAGGAAATGACGATTTGAATATTTTATATTTTAAACATTAATATTTTTATCTCCTTTAGCATTGACTTTTAATTTTATGTCCAACAATGGTAAAAAAAAATGTCTCCTATGAAGATCGTGTCTTTTTTTATCCAAAAGTTGTGTAAAATTTCTTACTTATAAGCTACTTGTTCAAAGACCTAAGATCAAACTTTAATAGTGGTAATATCTTTTCATCATAAATTTACTAAATTTAAGAATATATAAATAAATAAATAAAAACCATATAAAATTTGTTACCAGCAAATTTTTTAATATAATAGTTTTATATCAAAGGCACTGTTTGAGGATTCTTTCCTATTGTCATACGACTACTCACACCTAGCTAACTGAGTTCTGGGTCCCTGAGGACAATTTCTGGTAATTTTAGTTCCGTTTACAACAGACCAGTAGCTCACACTCTGTCTCAGAGTCCCTGGGCGGTCTAATTCGCTCTTTGTTCTCCCCTGGCTAGGGGAGACTCTCTCTTTTCCCTTCATTTGATATCTCGATCTGATTATGGAATCTACTTTACCCACTGGACAGGACGCCTTTAGGGCTACGCAAAAAATGATGCTTGAACGACTGTTTGCCAGGCTAGATGAAGTCTGCAACATGTTGAATGATATCACAAACTCAAACGAATTTACCTCCGAAGACAAAGAAATTGTTCGAGGAAAGCTCTGCACTTTTGCAAAGCATATCACTAAAGAAGCCTCTACTACAGCTAAAGAAGTGATGCTAGATGATCCCTCCACAGAGGATAATTCCATCGAAATGACAGAAGTCATTAATCAAGAAATACCGACGCAAAACAAATTTGATGTTCTAAATACGGAAGATAACCAAGGAAATACCCAAAGCAAAAACCGAGTAAAGAGAACTCGAAAAACAAATGAAAACCAGCAGCCACCCAATAAAACAAAGAAGACACTCATAGAAGACTCTACTGCTGATGCGAAAAACAAAAAACTACAACATACGATTGCTGACGAAGAAGCGAAACAGGATATCCCGTCCACTAGCGAGCACTCCCAAGGAGAAAACCATGAAAACGAAAATCCCTACACCCTGACCAAGGCTTCGAAGAAAATACCACCAATTGTCATCAGAGACAAAAAATACTCCTGGAAGACCCTCGATAAGCACTTTCAAGACGCCAAACTTACTGGATATACGGCAAAATCATCCACCTATGAGTTGAAAATCAAATTCTCAGATGCCGAATCCCACAGAACGGCTATCAAAATTCTTGAAAAAATAGAGGCAGGTTATCATACCTACCTCCTACCAGAAGATAAACCACTTAAAGTGGTTATACGTGACCTTCCGCATGATACGGAAATAGCTGACATATCCGATTGCCTGATTGAAGAAGGTTTTACCATAAGCTCTATCGTCCAGATGACTCGCCGCAGAAACGGTGAAACCCAGAAGCTTCCACTCTTCCTTATCTCAATGCCAAAAACGAACAGAGCTAAAGAAATCTATCAGTTACAGTACATAGGCAGATGTAAAGTTCGCATTGAAGAATATAAAAACCGAGGAGGCCCTACGCAATGCCATAGGTGCCAGAACCTACACCATTCACAAAGACTATGTAAGCACGAGCCGCGCTGCGTTAAGTGCGGGGAAAGCCATTTTACTCACCTATGCACAAAAAGCAAAGATCTCCCAGCTAAATGTGCGAACTGCCAAGGGGACCACCCTGCGAACTTCAGAGGTTGCAAGACATTCATAGAAGCAACGAAAACCAAAACCAAAGATAATACCACTATTCGCATAACCAAAGGAGTAGTTGTAGAAAATAGAACTTATGCACAGGCTGCGAGCAACAACACCCTTCAAGAGGCAAAGAACATACTAGATCAACTAAAACTCATAGTTAATTATATCCAAAAATCTGGAGTTATGCAAGCCATAAACCAGCAGCAAATTAATAGTCAAAACCAACATCCAAATAATGAGTAACAATTCCATCTCAATTGAACTACTGCAAATTGGAAATTGGAACGCCAACAACCTAGCCAACAAATTCGAGGAGTTTAAAAACTTTATCACAAGTAAAGACCTGGACATCTGTGCTGTCACAGAAACTCATTCTAACGGCAGTAGAAATTATAACATAAATAATTACAAAGCTTATGTCAGTAACAGATTACACTATAGGGGAGGTGGGGTAATTCTTTATGTCAAAAGAGCTATTCCATCAACCCTATACAGCAATAAAAATGATGAAGGCTATGAGGAAGTCTCTGTGATCACTGAACTCAATGCTGGAACGAACATCAAATTCTCGGCAGTCTATAACCCGCCACATAGAAAACTAACACAGAAAGACATCGAACATCTTTTTTCTGGAAATTACAAGACCATCTCCTTAGGAGACTATAACTGCAAGAACACACACTGGGGTTGCAGGGCAACCAACAATAATGGCAAGCAACTATGCGATTTAATCAATAAAAATCAACTTAAAGTCTTCTCCCCCATGGAGCCAACTTACTACCCAACTTTCCAAGCACAAATCCCTGATATCCTGGACATCATCATAACAAACACCAATTTCCACATTGCTACTGATGTATGCAATGACCTCAGCTCTGACCATCTCCCGACAATAACTACCATCAACATTAACAAAATTACTACTCCTACCACCACCAATAGAACAAACTGGAACCTTTTTCACAATATCTTACTCACTCGAAACTGGACTGCCCCAGCCATCAATAACACCATAGACATTGATATCTCCATTCAATCACTAAATACAGAATTATCCACTGCTCTAAAAGAAGCCACTGAGGAGGTTAAATACATACATAATTATCACAAGATTCCTCAAGAAACTAGAGAACTTATTAAAACCAGAAACCGCATCAGGAAAAAATATAGGAAAACGCTCAACCCTATCTATAAAACTGCAATAAACAATCTCAATAGACTTATTAAAGAAAAATGCTCCACTCACAAGAACCAACAATGGGAAGCAATGATTAAATCACTGAACACAGAAGATAACTCCGTCTGGAAAATTGCCCGGAACATGAAGCACAGGACTCAAACCTGCAAACCTCTGGTAGGTGAAAGGGGGTTAGTCTATACTGACTTTGAAAAGGCAGAGGCCTTTGCGAACAGTATGGAGGACCAGTTTAAATTAAACAACATAGAAACAGATAAAAATTTTGAAGACATCATTAATAATACCTACAGGGGAATTAATAGAAATAACTTAGAAGACTCGGGACTCGAACCCACCACCTCTGAAGAAATTTGTGCTATCATTAAACGTTTGAACATCAAAAAATCACCAGGCAAGGACTGTATTACAAACAAAATGATTAAATCCTTTCCGGACAATATCATCTATCAACTTTCACTTATTTTCAACTCATGCCTTCACCTCAGCTACTTCCCGCAAACTTGGAAAGAAGCCATAATTATCATGATCCCCAAACCACATAAAGACCTCACCATACCAAACAATTATCGCCCTATCAGTCTCCTCTCATCTCTGGGAAAACTATTCGAAAAGATCATTTATAATCGTCTTCAAATTTATATGAACCAGCTACCAAATGAGCAGTATGGTTTCCGCAGGGAACTCAGTACTACTAAACAACTACTCAGAATCATCGAATTCATCAGCAGAGGGTTAAAGAACAAGGAAAATTCTGCTTTTGTGATGCTTGACGTCGCAAAAGCATTTGATAGATTATGGCATGAAGGTCTCATTTATAAGATCAAAAATCTTAACTTCAACTCTCACATGATACTACTCATTAAAAATTACCTTCAAAATAGATCATTCTACATAAGAAACAATAAATGTCTTTCCTCACAGAGAAATATCAAGGCCGGAGTTCCACAGGGTAGTATACTTGGACCGATCCTCTACCTATTTTATACGGTTGATTTTCCCGTCAACAGAATGGATCACAATAGTATCACAGCATATTATGCTGATGATACTGGCATTATAGTTAAATCAAGATCAATTGAACATGCAATCTGCAAACTCCAAGAAAAATTAAATATAGTAGAAGATTGGTGTTCCAAATGGAAAATTAAAATTAATACAAGCAAATCTAATCTTATCATCATTAAAAGACCATATACTAGAAGTAACAGAACATCTGACCTATTAATGTATAGAGAAAAAATCCCCACAGTCATCAACGCAAATTATCTGGGCCTTACTATTAATCAACACCTAAATTGGAAACCACATGTCTTAAACATCATCAACAAAGCCAAAGGAATATTATTCAAACTTAGACCCATTATGGGCTACCATAGCAAAACGAATGTTAAAATGAAAAAACTTCTGTATACTACTATGATACTCCCCATCCTCACTTATGCCTCTCCTGCCTGGTGTACAATAGATAAAACAACGATGCTCTTACTCAATAGATTCCAAAACAAAACTCTTCGAAATATGCTTGGAGCCCCCAGATATCTAAAGAACTCAGCCATCAGAAAAGATTTAAAATTGGATACTTTTGATCAATACTTTGCGAAGAGAAACATTAATTTCTTCAACAAAGCTGAGAACTGCTCAGAAGCAAATTTTAATGAACTATTTAATTGTATAAATTCATCTGATGATATCAAACTACGACCAATTGCAGCGCACTATCTTAGCGATGCCACTATGTCTAGCCTGTCAACAGTAGTTCCATAATTCAGTACTCTTGTATATATTTTTATTCTTGTATATTTTATTCTTGTATATATATTAACCTAGATTCATTCCTTTTACTGTACATATTGCATTTACTTATATTCAGTGCTTACTTATATATTCGGAATTTTCTTACTAATTTCAATTATTTGGATTAGCTTTTGCTACTTTTGTTATTTAATTATATCTGATAAACTTATTTGAGATTTTCTCATTTGCCCCTGTAATGTTGTTATTTATTTAAAAATAACTTTTCAGAATTCGCACTCTCTTTTTCGACCACCGGCTCAACTGACGCCGACCAATCAGAGACCGTCCGCTTTCCCCGGACCCCTTCCTCCTCTCTCTACTATCATGACTCCTCCTACTCGCCACTTTTTCCTCTCATTCCACGACATTCTATTTCAGATGAAAGAGTAAAAGCAGCTCCGCTGCTAAAGGCTCTGGTTTTACTATTTGATTCTTGATTCTTGATGCTTATAAAGGAATTTTCCATCTATCGTCGTATCGTTATCGCCCTTTTCAACAGTTTGTTGTATAGGAGTTGGGCTGGTATAAACTAAGAACATAAATTCCCGTTTGTAACCGAACTGAAGCCAAAATACTGTTGTCAACCGATAATTGCCATCTTCCGGAAGAGATGAAACGATTTCAGAGTAAATTTTTATTTGAAGTATATTTTTCTGCTTAAAATTGATTATTAAAAAATGATTTTATGCTTTTATTTGGAAATATATTTTGTCACTAAAAAAATAATAATTAAAAAATATGATAATTTTAATGTCTGAAATTCTTTATTTATCACATAAGTAAAATTTAAAATTGATTAAACTTTATACTATGTATGTCAATACATAATTAATTTGCATGAATATTATTAAACTTAGTATTATTATTTAAAATTATAAAGTAAAATTTAAAAATATAAAGTATTATTATTTTAAAAACATTGCTTTCAGTAGAAGAAATGAAAAGAATATTTTATACTCTAAAAGTTTTACTTTTTAAGCCGATATAAAGAGTAATAAAACTGTTCACCGTTTTCAAATTTTCCTTTTAAATAATTCCATTTAATTTTAGAAAAAAAATTTCTCTTTTTAGCGTGACCTCGTACGAAGTTTATAAATTTCATTTTGTTCTATTTTAATGCTTAAAAAATGTAAATTAATGTGAGGAATAAATTTTTTCTCAAGGGACAAATTTTTTCTTGAAATTTAATATTTTATACTCTTAAAGTTTTACTTTTTAAGCCGATATACAAAGTTATAAAACTGTTCACCGTTTTCAAATTTTCCTTTTAAATAATTCCATTTAATTTTAGAAAAAAAATTTCTCTTTTTAGCGTGACCTCGTATGAAGTTTATAAATTTCATTTTGTTCCATTTTTAATGCTTAAAAAATGTAAATTAATGTGAGGAATAAAATATCTCAAGGGACAAATTTCTTCTTGAAATTTAATATTAATGCTACAAATTTAAAGTGTGTAAACGCTTAAAAATCTGAAATAAAAATTTTCCCCACAAAATTATATCAATCATTGGACCCTATTCTAAGTTGTATAGTGTGTAGTGTAAGTGTTGTGTAGTAAAGAGACTAGAATATGTGAAATATTTTAGTAAATGTGTTAGGATTTTTAAACTAATCAATTCTTAGAAAATGTACAATGTAAAAACAGTTTATTTATATAAAATGATTTCATTAGCGATTCAATATATGCATTTCGGATTATTTAAAAATTTATATCAAAAGAAATGTTTTTAAATATAGTATAGATAGGCTACAGGTATAAATGTTGTTGTTGTTGTCGTGTGCCTACTAGGCAGGCAATAAGGGGTGCACTGCTACACTTTTCCAACTGAACCATATTTTGGTGTGGAGTCCGACTTCCTCAGTATGCCATAGGGACCCGTTTATAAGGTAGGCATCCATTCACATCTCATTCATACAGAGAAAGGACAAAGACAGGATAGATATAGAGAGAAAGTACATCCATGCCCGAACCGGGTTTCGAACCCAGGACCTCCCTATCCGTAGTCAGGCACTCTGACCACTAGACAGGGCGGACGGCAGATACAAATCTAAAATTAAGAATTGTTTAATTTTTACATGGTAAGAGAGTTCATGTTTGTTAGAATTCTTTAAATAATGACTGTATTATTTAAGTTTTTAATAAAATTTGATATGTTTTCATTATATTTTCCCCTCTCTCCAGTAATTTTATTACAACATATACATCTTAATTTATACTATATTCATATTTGGAAAAGCGTCTTATTTTTATTTGTAATTGCACACGACTATGCAATAAAATTTAAAAATTGCGAACGTAAAACGAGTATTGGAAAGAATTGTAATTATACTTTAATTCATCATTAGTGGTATTAATCACGAGATTATTTTGTGTTTCGTAGTCATAGAAAACACCACAAATCTAGAAAACAGGCAGCATCCGGTGGCCAGGTTTGATGTCCAAAAAAAGTCCAAAAATGGTCTGACTTTGTAATATATCAATAATCAATAAATATCACTGAAATTAAGATGCATTCAAAAAAATTTTTAATTCGATTCTAAAATGGCCGATTAAACGATGATATTTGAAACAGATTTACGTGATAATGCTTTCAAATCTGATGACTAACCTATAAAAGGTTATTGACACAAAGGGAATTACAAGCAAATGCACGATTCTTGTGCTGGAGAGAAAATAAATATTATAAAACTAATAAAAAATATATTCGCAAACTTCCAAAAAACTAAGCGAAAATGATCATATGAGTTAAAGGAATGTAATAATAGTAAAATAATTCACAATTTATATGATAAATATCATAATTACACGGATATAATTAAAGTAAGCATAAAATATAATACAAAATGACAATAATGAAGGTATGTATGATGAAAAATAGAATCTTTAATTTTAAAAATTATACTTAAAAGCTTTATAGAAAAACAGAGAAATCAATAAACAGAATTCGATGAAAATAGGAGCTTCTTTGGAAGCTCCTTCAATTTATGATCAACGAAAAGAAAATTTTTGTATAATATTACCTAAATAGTAAATTTAGATAGATTCTTTTCAAACTTTAAAGTTAAAACACAGTAAGTCATAAAAAAAACAAATTCTGAAAATAGAAATAATAATTATTACTTTTCAAGAGATACGAGTATAAAATTGTAAAATTTAGAAGTCTTCAAAATCATATTTTCTTCTATATGGTCTTTGTATTGAATGATAAATATATTATTCAGGTTGGTAAAAAAAAGATTACTCAATAAATCACGAGGCACCTATTAATTTTGCCACTTTTTATCACCATCACATGCAGGAAAGTTTGACAAACGAAGAATTGTTTGCAACTAATAAGCAAGTACACCAACGCATAAAATATCCTTTACATATACTGAGTTACGAATTTCGCGAAAAAGAATAGAGATCTAAGTTATTTTCCCAAAATGATACAAATAGAAAAGTAGTGTGTCTTTATTTTAGAGTCTTAATATTTAGATTCCAATTGTAACTTAGGGCAATAAAATGATAACAGAATAACTCAAAAAACAAATTCAGGAAAATTGAATATACAGTGAGTGTACAAAGTTTTCGTACAGTACTACAATTGATTTAAAAAAGATCCATTCATAAAAATTCTAAACATAAATTCCATTTTAATTAATAATAAATACATAATAGAACACATTTCAATAGTTTCATGTGAAATTTACGGAAAAATATTTTTATACATGAATAAATATTTACAAAACTGTAACAATCCATCATCTTGTGGGGTAAAAAGTATTCTTACACTAAAAGAAATACAAATTTTTTTGTTATATTTTGTGATTGGTTTAGCCATTAATATGTAGTTAATTGACGTTATCTAGTAAGTTACTTATAAGTTACTTCAGTGGAAATTTTAATGTAGTGAGAATCTAGAAATTCTGTAATGGGTCGTCAAAGTAAAGCGACAAGTGTTTCCGAAAGAGAACTGATTTTAAAGCTCCGTAAAAATGGTAAATCATACAACAAATTTTCTGATCTGGTTGGTAGACCCCGTACAACTGTGCAGTCAATCATAAAAAAGTTTGCTGCCATTCTAACGTTTCAAAACAGTTCTCGTACTGGGGGACCATGTCTATTGACAACATCTGACAGACGGTTTCTGGTACGTTCATTAAAGAAGGATCCCAGAATAAGGGCTTCTACACTAACATCAGAACTGAAGAACATGGGAACAGCAGTATCCGTAAGTACTGTTTGAAATACATGCAGAAATGACGGTTTCCATGACCGTGTTGCGAGACGAAAATTCTTTGTTAGTGAGAAGAATCGGAAGCTGCGATTGTCTTTCGCCAAGCAATACGTTATGAAAGTCCAGATTTCTGGAAAAAGATTATCTTTACAGACGAAAGTAAATACAACATATTTGGATCGGACGGGAGACAAATGGTATGGAGAAAGCGCAATACAGAAATGCATCCTATGAATTTAATGCCAACAGTGAAGTATGGAGGTGGAAGTCTGCTTGTTTAAGGGTGTATGAGTGCTTCTGGGGTGGGCAAATTAGTCTTTATTAAAAGCATTATGAATCATCAAATTTATATTGACATTTTAAACAATAATTTAGGACCTAGTGCAAAAAAAATGGGCTTGAATGTTGATTACATTTCAGTCCATGATAACGACCCCAAGCACAAAGCCCTAAATACTAGGCTCTGGATACTATATAATATCCTAAAGTTCATGAAACTTCCACCTCAATCACCGGACTTCAACCCCATCTAGAATTTATGGGACGTTCTTCATAAAAATATTAGATCCAGACATATTTCTAATAAAATTTATTTAGAATCAGCTCTTAATCAAGAATGAGACGCCATACCTAGCTCAATAACAGCAAAATTGGTGGAATCGATGCCAAAGAACACTCAAGGTTCGAGCTAAAGACTATCCTACAAGGTATTAGCTGTATTATTATCATTGTGTTGGGCAATATATGCCTGATGTACGAATACCTTTTACACCACAAGATATTGGAGTGTTTCAGTTTTGTAAATATTTATTCATGTATAAAATTATTTTTTTTTTGTAAATTACACAAAAAACTAGTGAAAATATGTTCTATTATGTATTTCTAATTAATTAAAACGAAATTTATATTTATAATTTTTATGAACGGATCTCTTTTAAATCAATTGTAGTACTGTACGAATATTTTTACTCCTACTGTAACTGAAAGTACTATCTTCAAAATAAGATATTGCATGTGGTCTCTCTTGAGTTGTATGACATATCAAAAAGAGAATTTCTGCTGACAAGAATTTTTTGGGCGCAGTTTGTAGAATTAAAGCGCCTTTTACTGCAATATCTGCAGAGAATTTCCATCAACGTGGAAAATTTTCATATGCCTTTCGGCAAATTACACAAGTTCTTTGTCGGGATAAGTTTAGGAATCTTTGCAACCCAAGGCGTTTATTCAACATCTTAACTTTCAAAAACTTCGTCAGAGAAGTTTATATGATGGAAGACAAAAATTTTCAACCAAAAACTAATATGAACAATGAAATAATACACGGCTTTTATCGATGATGTGGTGTAATATATATATTTTAAATGAAGAAATACCTGCCATTGTTTTCCAGAATTGCAAATCTTGGCATATTAATAGAAGGTGTACAGAAATCAGACTAGACAATTTTGCAGTTGTCTAATATTCAAAATTTGATCTGAAGTCAAGACATCGGAATCATTTACATTATTTCTTAACCTAATCATGATCCACCGTATACCTTCAGGTGGGCCGGTGTCATCTTTGTATGTCTTATCCTAATCATGATTATTCAAAATTCGTACAATCTGTGTCACTCGCAACAAATAGATTCAAAATATTTACCAGAATATATAAAAATTGGCATAAACCGTAGAATGAAATCGGGAAAAAAGATGGAAACCTGATTTTTAAGAAACGCATTAAATCATTCAAATTCAAATTTTAGAAAAAAATGCGCTGAATCTCAGTAAAGATTTTGTAAATTGAAAACTTAATCATTAGCTGCAAAAGATGAATTCTTGGTTATGAATGGCTAGAACATTTAAAAGCTTGAAAACCATTAATAAAGCAAATGTATTCCAAAATGAATTTGTCTACCCTAATGCTAATAAAATGGAATCCTTGGTAGGTGTAATGGAAGTGCAAATTTAATCTAAATAAAATCATGGTACAAAAACTCATCATCACTATCCACACCATAATAAAAACATGAATAAAATTAGATTAGTCTCTTCGTTATGGTATCATATAAAACAAATAAAAGAAACTCATAACAAATGCCGCCATTTATGCTGTTCATTTTCAACTTCATTTTATGAATTTTTTCTTGTGAACCTTTCACAATGAACCGATGCCTGAATAGGAATTACTTCTCAAAATTAATAAAAGAAGCAAAAGTTAACTTGCTCCCTAAAAACGTTAGAAATTTCCCAATCAGTCAGTTATACATCATTCCAAAACAACTTAAAACAATTATTTGAAAAAATTTAATAATGTACTCAATCAGAGCTTGAAAAATTCGATCTTCAGCAATAAACCTCTACAACGAAACGCTTATAACATTATTAGAATTCATGAATTAAAACATCCATCTAGAGGAATCATCAGCTTTCTACATTTTATATGTAACTAAGTGTAACCGATATCTTTGATTACATTTGGTATGAAGAATTTATATTGAATCAAACATATTTTTTAAAAATTTTATTCCTTTTTCATAATTCTCTAGCCGAACATTTCATATCAAATATTAGGATCATATTTATGGCAATAAATGTAATTATAATATCAAATAAATATTCAGTACTAAAAAACCCCACTCGTTCTTAAATATGGAAATATTTTTTTTTCAATTTTTATAATTAATAATATTTGCATGTATCTGAAACAATCCATCTTTAAAAATAACACATTACAATGTACGTTTAGTCATTAAAAATTTTTAGATACATATAAAAAAATTTTTCATATAAATACAGCATAATTAATTTCTGATCTAAAATTTTAGTTTTATATAAAGTTATAACCAAATTTTTCACGGACATTTGAAGAAAACATAACGAACAACTATAGTTAATTCCAGTTGAAAAAATTAATGAGCATGGAGCGCTTTACGTTCAGATATTTATCAAAAAACTTATATATAAGTCTGTGAAAAACAACATTTTCAGTTTGATAAGTACTCGAAACAATAATTTCCTATTTAAATATCATTAAATCGTTTTTTTATTGAATTTTTCATCAAAGTATGTTCCATTATTCAGTTAAATTTTAATGTTGGCCATCAAAATAATAAATTCTTTTGCTGATTTCATTGTAACAATTGTTGTGAAATTTTACTAAGTCATGAAAAATTAAATCACTTTCTAGATATTTGTTTTTTCTTTCACATTATTATTTAAAGGAATTGAATGCATTTAATTGAACAACATAATAAGCTTTTTAATTTCCCAGAAATTAAATAAATCAGTATACATACATATATATATATATATATATATATATATATATATATATATATATATATATATATATATATATATATATATATATATATATATATATGTACTATTCTATGTAATGCAAAGTTTCAAACATATTACAATTTTTATTTTAAAAAAAGGAAAAATTAATACAAAAGGGGAAAAGCAGTAAAAACTGAAATCTTAGTTTTTGAAAATGGCTATGAAATGCTTTCTGACACTAGAAAAATAAAAGTTATTCCGTATAATAATACACCCATTTTTTAATAAGCAACACCTGTCTTTTAAAAAATCAGCAACTGATATGAAATCGTTAAATTTAGATTCTTATATAATTGTGAGTATACTCTATTATAGGCCTAATTGTCATGTATTATTCAATTCAAGGGCAAAAATTTCAAGCAGCTATACCATCGTCGAAATGCTTTTTGCTGTTTTTTGAGAAATTTAACTGAAATATTCTCCTACGTTCGAAGCAACTTTTCCTTAAAAATTATTTTCAATTCTCTTTTATCATTTTTTTAAGTAAATTATGTTGTAAAATTATAAATTTACGCAATTTAATTAAATCTAGCATATTTTTGTGCAATTTGTTTTTATCTGACACAAACTTTAGTGAAATTTTAATAAAATTCTTAAAATTCTGTAGAATTTGTTTTGCATGAATTTAAATTTAATTTGGTCATGAGATTTATATACGACAATGTTCTTTAAAATAAAGTTAAAATTCAGGTAAATATTCAGCGATAATGTTAAAAAAATATCCTGTTTTATGGAAATTTCAAGAAATCTTACGAAATATTTCCTTTAAAAATACTTGCAAACGTGAAAGTTTTTCATAGATATTTAAATCATTGCTTCATTCCATAGACTAGTGATTTCCAACCTGTATTCGCGAAAATAATATAGTAATGGCGGATTTTTTAAAAAGCCATTAAAATCAAAGGAAAAAATAAATAAAATAAAGGACACACCCTCAGTAAAAGAGATTGTTCGCTTTATGTTAAGAAACCTAAAATAAATTTCATTTATTTTTTCCTTATTGGTGTTTCATATTTACTTCATCAATATCAAATTTTATATATATATATATATATATATATATATATATATATATATATATATATATATATATATATATATATATATATATATATATATATATATATATATAGCAACAATTTTATACATTATAATTCATTTCTCTTATTCAAATTATCAAATACTATTCTCTTTTTATTACAAACATTTATTTATATTCAAAACATTTTATCAATGTGATTAGTATCACGCGTTCTGTTTTATATTTAAAATCATTGTAGTAGTCTCCGCTTCTATGTAATATTTTTTTAACAATACAATTGGATTTAAATATAAAATTAAGGCAGTTTACTACAGATTTTAGAATTATATACTTGTTCACAGCCGTGAACTGGGAGAGTAATCTATTATTAACCAACGCTCATACATGGGTTTAGCACTTGTAAAGCTTGAGTGATAGTGATACTGCGACTGTCAAGTTCTCGTGTGAAGGATTTCATAATTATTAGTTTAATTATTATTACAGCTTATTTTTATTACGTAACGATGGTTAAAAACTGGTCGTTTGGAAAAGAGGCATGATAATCGAGATGTTAGTAATGAAAGCTGTAGTGAGATACCGTTTCACCATACGAAAAACATAGGAAATGATAGAAAAGGGAAAAAGCGAAAATATGACAGCGATTATCTACACTTGGGCTTTCGTTTTAGCGAGGATGAGTCGGAACTTAAACCACTTTGTGTTATGTGTAACGAAGTTCTTGCCAACGCAGTTGAAAACCATTACTCCTTCGTAGACACATTGAAACAGAATATCCCACACACAAAGATATACCTCTTGAATATTTCAAAAGAAAATTAGCAGATATCAGAAAATGTAGCCTTTCTTCTCTCTTGACTTCAAACGAAGATAAAAAAATGACCCTCGAAGCATCATGTCGAGTAAGTTATAGAATTGCAAGATCTGGACAAGCGCATACAATAGCAGAAAATTTAATTGGCCCATGTGGAAAGATATCGCCAAATGTATGCTTTGGAAAAGGCAGCAAAGAAAATTGGTTCCCTTATCAAGCAATACGGTGACGCGTAGAATTAATGACTTGGCTAATTATGTTGAGAACAGACTTCTAAAAAGAATAAAATTGAATTATTTTGCAATTCAACTTGAAAAATCGACGGATGTAACAAATGCTGCAGAAGATGTACTATGCAAAACCTTTGAAGACCTACACAACTGGAGAAGTGGTTTTTGATATGATCAATGGGTATTTTTAAAAGAATGAAATAAGCTGGTCTTCTTATGTGGCTGTGTGTACAGATGGTGCAAAGTCAATGAGAGAAAAATTTCTGGTTTTGTTGATCGGGTGAAGATTAACGAGAATATTCAATGGACTCCTTGTTGTATTTTTAAACAAACTTTAATATGTAAACGCATTTCTGTGAAGAATTATCTACTACTAAGTGATGCTGTGAAAATTGTGAATTTTATAAAATCACGTGCTACAAGTTACCGTATATTCCGTACGCTTTGTGAGGATTTTGGAAGTATCCACGTTTCTTTACTACTTCACACAGAAGTTAGATGGCTTTCCGACGCTAAAGTTTTGACGCAATTGTTGGAATTGAAGTCTGAAGTTCAAGTATTTTTTATTGATCATCCGTTTCATTTCTCTTCTTGTATATCCGATGTTCTTTGACTGCAAAAACTTAAGTATTAAGCTGACACTTTTTGTAAATTGAATGAATTACATAAATCTTTACAAGGCGCTGGTGTCACCATTTTCAAAGTGCATGATAAAATTGAGGCTATATTGAAAAAGATCAATTTTTGGATACAATACCAGCAAATAAATGAGTATGGATGTATCGATTCTGTCAGCACTTTTTTATCAGAAAATTCAATTAAATTTGACGAAAACATTAAAAGAATAATATGTGAACATCTAAACTATCTTCGATTAACTTTCGATAACTATTTTCCCAACAGATGCAATATATCCATCTCAAACAACTGGATTCGTAATCCATTTCAAGGAAATATAAGTTCAGAAACCTCTCTAAATATGCTGGAAAAAGAAAAACTTATAGAGTTATCTTTTGACAGTTCTCTAGAAGCAATTTTTAAAGATCAATCTTTAATCGACTTCTGGCTTAGTATACAAAATGAATATCCTATTCTGTCAGAAAACGCCATTGAAGTTCTATTAACATTTTCCACAACATATCTATGCGAGAAAGGTTTTTCAGCATATACTTATCTGAAAGATAAATACAGAAACAAGTTAAACGCAGAAACTGAATTAAGACTGAAACTGTGAGATATTGAGCCAAAATTTGTATTGCTTTGTTCTATCAAACTGCCACAAATATCCCGTTAAGAGTTTTTAAGAATGTAAATCATAAGAACCAGTCAGTTAAACTTATCATGTTTTCAACTTTTATAAACATTATTTTTGTCTTATTAATGTTTATTATGTATATACATATCTATATAACATTAAACAACTTTATACTTTCTCAAAAATAGTTAAAAGCAAAATTTATATCTACTATTTCTCTTTTTTCTTCCGGTTTCAAATTGCAACTTCCTGTTTCGTTTCTGAAAAGATGATGATTTTAAAATTCCTGTAAATTAATTTCTATTCGCATACTGTAAAACGGCATATTGTAAAAAAATTGACACAGACAGTCGAAAATTCAATTTTTCAACGTAGTTGGATGTATTAAAAGTTTCTTAAATAAGGAGATATGTTAATTTAATAGGTGTTTTATGAATGAATGATTGATGTATTTTATCAAAACTTTCAATCATTTGTGATTTTTTTACTCAGTTTGACCAATTTCACCATAAAATCTACTATTTTTAAATAAAAATATTTCTTATTTGAATTGTTTATTCTTTATTTTAATTATTTAAGAAATCTCACTTTTTTTCTTTATTTCAAAATTGCAATTTTTTAAGATTCTGTTCTTTCTCTGTACATATTTATTGCATTTCACTTTTATCCTAATGTTTATTACTTATATATTCAGAATTTTTCTTTTTCATATTTGAATAATATAGGCTTAGTTTATCTGCTTAATATTTTTTCTTCACTTGTATCTATTAAACATGACTGAGATTTTCTCATTTTGCCCCTGTAATGTTGTTTTTATTTAAAAAAATTTTCAGAATTAATACTCTCTCTTCCACTGCTGGCTCAACTCCGACGACCAATCAGAGACGTCCGCTATCCCCGGACTCCTTCTTCCTCTCCTTCTACCTCTCATGACTCCTCCCACTAGCCACCTTTTCCCTATTCCATGACGTCTTATTTCAGATGGAAGAGTAAAAGCTGCTTCGCTGCTGAAGGCTATAGAAAATTTATATGATTCTTTGATTCTTGTTTAGCTCTACTACAAACGTGTGTTGTTTGCTAATTTGTTAATATTTGTTGTGATTGATTATTTGGTCATTATGTCTTCGACACAAAATCAAGAAAAACGGCCCTTCTCAGGGCTAAATACTACTGCTTCCTCAGAAGTTTTTGATTCTGGAATTAATAAAAATATGGAAGAATTAATCTTGTGTCTCAGAATTCAAATTTTGGTGAGTGTGAGAATTCTAATTCTGGTATGTGTGACAGTTCAAATTCTGGTAAATGTGAGTTCTAATTCTGGTATGTGTGAGAATTCTGATTCTATTACGAATGAAAATTCCTATTTTGTTATGTATGATGATTCCATTGTGAGTGATATGATTGGCCCTGGATCCTGAGCAGCTACCAGGCGCGTCGGTAGGTGGTGGATCACCGAACGTCCTGTAGGAATGACAGGATAGCCTTGAATATAGAATCAGAGGCCACGAACTAGCTCCCGTAAACCCTGCTGTTATTAGAAATATTATGCTGTTATTAGTTATCGCATTAGAAAGAATAAAATTATCTCAATAAGAAAGGTACAAAACTTAACATGTAGAATTGTTTGAAAACACAACTACCTTTTACTGTATGATACCATAACAAATGTCACATTCTTTCGGTTTATTACTATAATTAACAAAACATTAAATTTATACTATTTTTCTCATTATTCTAACCATAAAGTTAAATACAGAAATTTGAATTTTTTCTTCAAAATATATATGAAATTGCTTTATTTATTTATGCATTTATTGTTTGATGTAAAAGTTTAACTTCAACTATGTTTAAGTTTTTATCTAATATTAATGAAAAGAAAATAACATACTTTGTAATACTTTCACTGTGAATAGACTAATAATATTTTTATCAAGATATTACTTTTTTAAAAAATGCTAAACTAAATTATATGTATTAAATATTAGAGAACATTAGATTTTTTAAAGGAGTAAAAATTTCCTCTTTATAATGAACAATACATTTTTGTTTTACACGGTATAGTTTAATGCTATAAAAATATAAGCAACTACCTAGTACAACGGAACAAAGCAAAATGAATAAAATAATAATGTGATTATGCTTACTTTCGGGGCTTCGTGTATGGAGCTAGAAATTCCAAGTGACTTGCCAAATAATATGGCCTATTAATTACAGCAGCAGAACCACTTGGTAATTTTCTATTGTTTCGTCCTAAAGCACACCGGATGTTTTTCCAGCGTTTCTTTATTTCATATACTGAAAAATGACAAGAAATACCTTATTAAAATTATTTTAAATGTGTTACTATATATAATAGTAAATCATTTGATATTTCAAATTTGTTATTCTACATAAGTGTAAATTAATACATATTCATGTATTAAAATGAAATAGTTCAATATGGATTAATATGGAAGTAAAATTAATTAACAATAAAGTACATTATTGGAAACTAATAAAAATTTATTGTAGTAATTTAATGTAAAAAACAAAAAAAATTATAAGTCAGTTACTTCTTAGGTCAACAAAGAGAAGTTTTAGTTACTTACTAAATAATTACTGTTGATATAAATATGTAGATAGATGTGACAGAATCACAATATTAAGTAGCAAAATAGATTTGGTTACTCATGTATCATCTCGTCAAATATTTTTACAAAAAATATGTTATGAAATTTTCAGTTAAATGACTAGCATTTTATTTATTTTAATGACTGCACTAGCATTTTATTTATTTTTTAAGTTAGTGCAACCAACTTTTAAATTTATAGTTAAGAATTTAAATTAAACAAATTTTTTTATTATTTTGAAAAATAATTAAAATTTGCAATATTTAAGGACATAGTTTTTGATGAAATTAGTCTATGTGCTTACGTGTACTGAACTTTGTTATGTTACAAACAATAATTTGCTACAGTTTTCATTAAAATATTGTTACTCAAGCAGTTATTAATAACTAATTTTTTCCCTAAATTTATATCCTGCAAAGTTTTTATATAAGAGGGAAATTTTTTCTCCCATATAAAACTAAAATTAAGTAATTAATATTTGAAAAAAACTATATTAACATCAAGTGATATCCACTACAAGTTTAAAATATGTATTTGAACTTGATTGATTGAATAAAAGTATGAATAAAAGTATTGATTGAATAAAAGTATTGAATGTGAACTAATAGTAAGAATTGAATAACTGAATAATTCAAATAGTATATCTCATAACAATTATATATTTAATGGAAAAATTATTGTGAACAAATGTACTGTAAAATTTATTTCTATATATAATATGAATTCTATAAGAAAACTACAAATCATTAAATTTATAATAAAAAAACTTACCAGGATAATTCATTTCCATTCAGGCCTTTTCAGTTTTACTCCGATTGGAATAATCCTCGCTGAAAACATCATACAACGGTGGAAACTTCTTCACTGCATTAATGAAGCTGATGTTAAATTCCGAATCATGTCTCATTTGTGATGATTGAAAATTCATGATTTTGTTCGTAGACAGTGAAGCGACAAGCAATGAAAATGACACAAGTCACAAACGGTAGACACGTGTTGCTGAAATGACGGTTTCGCGAACGCCGTAAATGCTGCTCCAATGTGCGTGCGCAGTACAGTGGAACCCTGTTTTAATGACATAATGTCGTGCTGCTCGTCTGCTGTCGCCCCGGTGTGCGGCTTGCCCTTAGCAAACGAATATTTACTTCTTGTTTTCAAGATGGGTAGTAAAATAAAGCCTACAGCGAGAAGCCGTTGGCCGTGTAAAGAAATATAGAGCCAAAGATTACCTAAACTTAGCCTTATTATATATTTAAAAATCATATAATTTTATACATGACTGGTAGATACTGAAAGTAAGGAAATTTAATGTCAAGAGAATAAATTTTAAATACCACAAATATTTGTAACGCCCATTACCAAATTTCACAAGCGTCTCGAGACCGGGCCCGGAACGTCGGCTCCAAATGGGAATTCTAACGCATGCGCACTTGAAGAGAGTAGTTGCAATAATTTGGCGGTGTAAAATGTGACTATTGTTCAGACTTAATATTAGTAACCCTATGTTTTCTTATTTCCCGGTCTAATTTGAAACGAGGTTCGTGTCAGTCGATTTGTTTATATATGTTTGCAAGTTTTAATATTTTTTCGAAATATGAAGGAAAAGCGGAATAGTTTGCTTATATCTTAGCACCATATTTAAAATAGAAATAGATAGCAACTTTTTTGTATTTTATATGGTGCTGAAGACATTTATTTTTTCGCAGATAAGGTGGATGTGATAATATGAAAGTAACAAAGAAGTTTGAATTGCATTATCACGTTTCCTTTTTATTTCTGTATTCCCATGATAAAATTAATTTGACTAAATTGTTTTTGACACTATCATGCTTTAATTATAAATTAGCATCTCAAGTTTTTATTTTCCAAAGCCAAAATTAAAATATCTGTTAATTCAAAATAAAAATTGCTTAAAGCATTTTTTGCACACATGATTTTAATAAACTTTGTATGTAACATAAATTTCAATAAAAAACCGCTGAATAAAAAATATTTTGCTATTTAGTGTGTACATTGTCCATTTTTTAAATTAAAAATTCAAAATAAGATATATCACAAGTTGTAAATATTGAACATCTGTAGTTCAATTTAAGAATGCGACTCATTTATTTGAAATACAAAAAGATTTATCTTTAAAAACGGGAAAATTTATAAATTTCATTTATATGAATAAAAAGACACTCAGTATAACATTTCATTCTGATTTTTGTGTTTTAATAAAGATATTATAAATATAAATGGGAACAAAATATCGTATGTAAAAAATTGAGAGTGAAACTAAATAAATTTTTTTCGCTAAATTTCTCAGAAGTCATATAACATTGGGATGACTCCGTGCCCAAAGCCACAAATATTGCTTCAAAACTTTTTTCATAAGCAGCTCAATTTTGAGCTCCAGATTATTTTCCTATTCTTGTTAGCCATTTTACTTCTAATGAATAGCGTACAAATATAAAATTAACTGAAAATGAAAGAGATGAGTTCTCGAAGAAAACTTTTTCAGCAGAAGGTACCCAGTGAGGATGTACTTGATGAAAAAATATACTGTTCTCATGATGGTGATGAATTTGAACAGTGATTAAAATAAAGAATCTGAATTAGGAGAAATATTTTTGTAAAGAAACAATGAATCATATAATATTAACTACAATTCTTCTCTTCTTTTAGGTAAATCAAAATATCAAGCTAAATAAATTTCAAAAAATAAAATTATTTCTTAAGTTGAAACTTCGTATAAAATATTTTTCAGCTACTTTGTTTGCAATAATGTCAAAAGGGTTTATGCATAATCTGTTTAATAAACATAACAACTTACATATTTATAAACAATAGTAAATTATTTATGAATAAATAATTAATAGTTCTAATAATGCATAGACATTATATTCACAATGAATTAATAAACAAATTCTTTCTTATTTTTACGAAAATATAACAATACTAAGTCGTTTAATCTTTAGAAAGGAAAAGATCATGTAAATGCAATACACACACATCCATTGTTTTTATAATACAAAGAAATTATATTCCCGATGAATTAATTAACTAATAATTTGTTATGTTTATAAAAATATAACAATACTAAATCGATACATTTTTCTAAAGGAAAACGGAAAGCGTAGCTGTGAAATCTGCCATGATTAACTTACAGACAGAGAAACTTATCGCTTTCTTTACATCGCCAAGTCACTGAATCATAGCCAAAATCTTCTGGGAGCCGAGGCTCCGGGCTCTGGCTCGAGACGCTTGTCCAAATTTCAAGCAAAACAATTCAGTATTATAATGGCCAAATCAAGATGTATTTACGTGTTCTGTGCTTTCACTATATGTCTCAATAAAACATTAAGCAGTTAAATATTAAAGATTTCACATATTATTTGACATTCAACCACTATTCTGTCGCCCGTGTTTAAATTGTCGATCATTCGGACAAAATATGAACCCCGCCTACTTTTTTCAGCTCTTTGTTTGTAATGAGTAAAATAAGCATAGATATATTCTGTAAATTAGACCTGATTTCTAAATGATTCACTCGCTTTTAAACGAATATTTTGGAGACTTTGAGAAGCTTTCTATTTATTTTTCTCAAATTGACACTCAGGAACATGAAATTAAATTACTTTTAAATAGTTAAAAGTGTGCTGAATAAAGGAATGCCTCTAAGAACTGTACCACTGCAAAAATAAGATAATCTTAACTGGTAGTTATCAAAGGGGACCACTTGAGATGGGAAGTTGTGAAACAACATCGTGCAGTGCTGACAGTAAGGATCTAAAAATTTAATTTTATCTTTCAATTTTTTTAATAAATTTTCCCTCTCTATATCAGCGTTTTGCATGAGCAATATTCCAGGCAATAACATAACTGGTCACATTATTAGCTTGATTGTTAAGGTCATCAAAATTGGCTATTGTTTATTTAAATTAGATTTTAAAGAAGCAAGTTTATCTGATCCTTAATTGGAATTTGGGGGATACTCCTCAGAAAATTGAGGATAATTGGTTTTATAATTTCAATATAAACTGCTAACTCTATACTTTTTGTGTTATAAAATCAGTAGCAACAGGTGGTAAATTATAAATGAGTGATACAAATTGCTTCCGCCAGAGCGCAATGTCAACAATCCGCTGCAAGGGAAGTTTATAAATTGAAAATTGGTCTGTATTCGGTCGATTACGGATAGTTACGCCACTATATAAGTTCTTTCACAATGTTTTCTAAGAGTCATATTATTATTAACTTGAACGAGAATGAAAGTTGTTATAACATTGCACTCAGTCTTTCATATTTGTTGTCAGTAATTTAAAAGACATTTTGAAACACATAATGAACGATAGCAATTTTATAAGATATAATAACACAAAAACGAAATGACAACTAGAATACATTAATCGAGAGTCACAAATAACGCATCAAATAACCACCTGTGCCTCTCGAGCAGCAGGTTGGCTACAAAATTGTTGCAATTGGTAGTTTATTTGAATTGCTAGCAGTGAATTTTAAAAGATCTTCAAAGACGATAGTATGTCTGGCGATATCGAAAATTAAACCAATTGCAGCATCTTTTACATCAAATGTATTATTGCGAATGGTTTTTGTATTGGCCCTCTTAATTTCCAATTTCATTATAATTTAAGCTATTTTACACAAGTAAAATAACTTAAATGAATGTGTAGATGTCTAAAGGCAAGAACACAGTTTCATGGAATTATATATATATATATATATATATATATATATATATATATATATATATATATATATATATATATATATATATATATATATATATATATATATATATATATATATATATATATATATGTTACAAATTTGTAAATAATGATTATATTTGTCGTAAAATATCTCAGACAGATCAGAAATTCTCACATTTTGGGCAAAAATTGCGGTATTTAGACGTGTTGTAGTTTAAAAGCGGATTTCCTAATGATTTGGCGACTTGGCGACAGTTGGCGAGATTCTTGGCGACTTGGCGACGGTTGGCGAGATTTTTGGCGACTTGGCGAGAAATCGATACTTCTGGAAACATCCATCACCTAAGCTCTAGGACCAATATTTTTCGAGATAGCCTAGAAGCTTCCAGAACCTTGGCGAAATTGGTAGATTTCTCCGCCAAGTCAGGTATAAATACCGCAGCCCGACATGGAATAGTAGTAGAGTTTTGTGAAGACAGTCAGTGAGTGAAGACGATTAGTTGTGACTGCTAGTTGTTCTCTGTCTGAGGTATTTGAGACCTGTGATTGGAAGCTGTTTCTTATTGTATCTGACGAATTGTAGCTGTATAATTGTGATTGTTACAGCGGGAATTTCGTTTATCTAGTGAAGTTTTTACGAATAAAAGTCTTGTGTTCATTAAGTGGTTGCTTTATTCAACTCTCAATCGACACGAACCCGTGGAGCTCGGTACAACTGGTGTCAGAATCGGGGTTGAAGAGTTGATGCAGCGTGTCACAAGAAAAATGGATATGGATTTAATGAAAAGTCTTCTCGAAAAATTAGCGGAGCAGATGGCTGAGATGAAAGCTGGACAAGAAGAGATGAAAGCTGGACAAGAAGAGATGAAAGCTAGACAAGAAGAGATGAAAGCTGGACAAGAAGAGATTAAAACCGAGATGATGAAAGAGATGAAAGCTGGACAAGAAGAGATGAAAGCTAGACAAGAAGAGATGAAAGCTGGACAAGAAGAGATTAAAACCGAGGTGATGAAAGAGATAAAATCTGGACAGGAGGAGCTTAAAAAGGAACTTAAGAAGGACATTGTAAGTGTTAAAGAAGAATTCTCCAACATCATTCAGGAGAAGATGATTGCAATGGAAGATAAGGTAACTTCAGTTGAAACTAAAGTTCTGGAGATAGAAGAAAACGTTGAAGAAGCATTAGACAATATGAATAAGAAGATTGAAAGCTTGGAGAAGCAAATATCAAACAAACATGAGGAACCGAACGTGACATTTGTGCCTTCCCTAGCCAATATTAAACTCTCAACATTTGATGGGAAATCATCCTGGCAAGTATACAAGACCCAGTTTATGATGGTAGCGGAAGCTAATGGATGGAATCCCCGAGCCCAAGCTTTTCACCTGGCGGCTTCTTTAAGAGGAGACGCGGCTGACATCCTCGAGACGCTTCCGGAGGAGCAGAGGCACGATTTCCAAGCCCTATCGAGTGCGCTTGAGCTGCGGTTTGGAGATAAGTGCACTAAAGAATATAGCAGACTACAGTTAAAGTCCCGCTATCAAAGAGCGGGTGAAAGTCTACAAGAATTGGCTGCCGATATTCAGCGACTTTCCCATCTAGCATTTTCGGACTGCCCAGCTGAGACACGTGAAGATCTGGCTCTCCATCACTTCATCGATAGTGTGCGGGATCCGGAGATACAGAAAACACTTAGACTCGCCGATGTCAAAGATATCGGATCTGCCCTAGTATACGCACATAAGATAGAGGCTGCCCAGCAGGCCGCGCGTAAAGACCGGCACTCAATCAGAGCCGTCTCTGCTACTGATACGGACTGTAATCTAAGAAAGCAAATTGAAGATCTGCGGCGAAAAGTCCGTAGCTTAGAATTGAGTAAAGGTGGCAGAAACATGAAGATTCAGTGTTGGACTTGCGGTGCAGTCGGACACGTCCATAGAGACTGCCCGAAACGAAAAGATGGTGGAAATGATCTTCCACCACAGCAGGGAAACTAATATGTGGCCATCTCGCGGGGCGGAGATGTCCAGAGAGTCAGAAGCCCCATTTCAAATTGTTTCACATTTCTTCCGTAAGTAGCGGCGACAACGGACTTTTCGTTATGGGACATGTCAACGAAGTTCCCTGCAGAATGATAATCGATACTGGAGCCAACGTAACTATCATTAGGACAGATATGGCTCGCAAACTTGGTGAGAAACTCATCTGGACGCCGCCCTGCATTACCCTCCAAACTGTGACAGGTGATAAGATTAAAGTGCATGGAAAAGTCAATCTAAACATTGCATTTGGTAATGCCGTGTACCATCATATGGCATATGTCGCTGATATAAATGACGAATTTATTCTCGGACTGGATTTCCTCAAAGAAAACCATTTCAAGTTAGATTTTAAAAATAATGAACTACACTCATGTTCTGAAGACATAGCGATTTTTAAGACGAAATATTCAGATATTAAAACAGTCCATCATATAACTGCAAAGAGTGAAATAACATTACCACCAAGAACTGAGACAATAGTTTCCGGAGCTCTTTCAGAAGATAATAATTTTCATTATGGATTGACTGAATATCCAGATTCCGACAATAGCGTTAAAGGAGTACTAGTGGCTTCTTCCCTCGTCGACCTTTCACGAAATGTAATCCCGGTAAGAGTTGCTAATCTAAGCAATAAGGTAAAACTAATAAAAGAAGGAGAAGTGCTGGCGACTTGCACTCCAGTGACCTGTATTAACCGAAATTGTCAAGCCACACTATCTGAGCCTCCTGACACTCTAATTAATGAACTCCTTCAGAGAGCAGAGTTAGATGATAAACAGAGGAATGCTGCAAGAAATTTATTATTAGAATTCGGAGATCTCTTTTCCAAGAAATCAGATGATGTTGGGCGAACCAAATTGACGCAGCACCGAATCAATACAGGAAATCATCCACCCATTAAACAACATCCGAGAAGATTGCCATTCGCTAAGCAGGAAGAGGTGGATAATCTTCTGATGGAAATGCAGCAGAATGACATTATTGAGCCATCAGAGAGTCCTTGGGCTTCGCCTATTGTTTTAGTTCGGAAGAAAGATGGTTCTACCCGATTCTGCGTTGACTATCGTCGGTTAAACAACATCACTAAAAAAGATAGTTACCCTCTTCCTAGGATTGACGATACACTTGATGCTTTATCCGGAAAACAATGGTTTTCGACTTTGGATCTCAAGAGTGGTTATTGGCAAGTAGAGATACATCCTGAGGATCGAGAAAAGACTGCATTCACCACAGGACAAGGACTTTGGCAGTTCAAGGTTATGCCATTTGGGCTTTGCAATGCACCTGCAACGTTTGAGCGCCTGATGGAGACAGTATTACGAGGACTTTCCTACGAAGCCTGTTTGGTATATTTGGACGATATCATTATTGTAGGGCGCACATTCGAAGACCATTTAAGAAACATCCGAAAGGTGCTGGAAAAATTAAAAATGGCCAACCTGAAGCTGAATCCTTGCAAATGTAATTTATTCCGACGTGAAGTAAGCTATCTGGGACACATTATCTCTGCTGAAGGTGTAAGAACAGATCCTGAAAAGATCTCCGCAGTTAAGGACTGGAGTCGTCCAAAAGATGTCCACCAATTAAGAAGTTTTCTTGGACTATGCACATATTACAGGAAATTTGTTAAGGGTTTTTCAAGTATTGCCAGACCTCTTCACAAGTTGACAGAAGTTAAACAGAGATTTCTATGGACAGATGAATGTGAGAAAGCTTTTAAACAACTGAAGGAGGCGTTGACATCTTCGCCCGTTCTTGCATATCCCCAGCCCGAAAAATTATTCATTTTAGATACGGATGCCAGCAACGAAAATATCGGAGCTGTTTTGTCGCAAGAAATTGATGATAAAGAATATGTCATTGCTTATTGGAGTAAATGTCTATCGAAACCAGAGCGGAATTACTGTACAACCAGGAAGGAATTGCTGGCAATCGTTAAAGCCATAGAACATTTCCACCATTATCTCTATGGAAGAAAGTTCTTGCTCCGGACAGATCACGCATCCTTAACCTGGCTTTTAAATTTTAAAAATCCGGAAGGACAGGTAGCCAGATGGATTCAACGACTCCAGGAGTTTGACTTTGAAATACGTCATCGCAAAGGAACTCTTCATGGAAATGCTGATGCACTATCAAGGAAGCCGTGTAATGAAAGCTGCCGATACTGTTCTAGAGTAGAGAAGAACTATCAGCTGATAAATACTTCGGTACGCCAAGTTACTGTTTCATCTCCATCAAAACCAGACCCATGGAGTGATGAAGGACTTAGGGAAGCCCAAAAAGAAGACCCAGATATAAATCCAATTCTTGAATTGAAAGAATCTTCTAGTATGAGACCAAGTTGGCAGGATATCTCCACCTACAGTCCTGCTACTAAGCAATATTGGGCTCTTTGGGACTCACTCCATATAAGAAATGGTGTCTTATACAGGAAATGGGAGTCCGATGATGGACGTAATTTTAAATGGCAGCTTGTTCTTCCAAAATCAAGAATTTCAGATGTTTTGAAAGAATTGCACAGTAGCTCAACTGGAGGCCACTTCGGAGTAATGAAAACTCTACAGAAAGTTCGAGAACGCTTCTATTGGAGCAAAACGAGACAAGATGTAGAGAAATGGTGCCAATCTTGTGATGACTGTGCGGCACGTAAAGGACCGAAGAAACGTAGCCGAGGAAGGTTGCAGCGGTACAACGTAGGAGCACCTTTTGAGAGGATAGCATTGGACATTTTGGGTCCTTTACCACGATCCTCAAATGGCAACAAATACATACTAGTTGTCATGGACTACTTTACTAAGTGGCCTGAAGCGTTTGCAATCCCCGATCAAGAGGCGACTACAGTAGCCGAGGTTCTAGTGCAACAATGGGTTTCCAGATTCGGCACACCCTTACAAATTCATTCTGATCAAGGGACAAATTTCACCTCTGTTGTGTTTAAAGGAATGTGTCAAATTCTCGGAATAGACAAGACGCAGACCACGCCACTACACCCACAATCGGATGGCATGGTAGAGAGGTTTAACAGAACCATCTTGAATAACCTCTCCCTTATGGTTTCCAGAAATCAGCAAGATTGGGATTTGAAGCTACCGCTGTTTCTGCTTGCATATCGCAGTGCTGTCCATGAGACTACCGGATATACTCCTTCACAGATGCTCTTTGGTCGCGAACTTCGTCTCCCTTGTGATCTTCAGTTTGGTCGTCCACCGGATACATCTTCATCGCCAGAGGAATACCTTCGAGACCTTCAGGCACGTCTTGAAGATGTCCATAACTTCGCTCGAGACCGAATCAACCTGACGACCGAAAGAATGAAGACAAGGTATGACACAAGAGCGACGGGACATGAATTCCAAGAAGGTGACAAAGTTTGGTTGTGGAACCCGATTCGACGTAAAGGACTTTCTCCAAAGTTGCAAGCCAACTGGGAAGGTCCCTACACAGTCCTAAAAAGACTGAACGACGTCGTGGTTCGTATAAGAAAATCATCTGCTTCAAAACCAAAGGTAGTACATTATGATAGATTAGCTCCTTATCGTAATGTAGAGTAAAAATCAGTAGACCATGGTCTGTTTGTAAATAGTATAGATAATTTTAATCTTTTCTATTTTCTTGTATTTTTAGTTGCTTGTGTATGTAATGTGCTCTGTATCCTCTTGAAATGTAAATTCTTTTATATTAAATTTGGCCTCCTATCAGGGGATTGTACTGCCCGGGACGTGCAGTCCTTGAGAGGGGGCAATGTTACAAATTTGTAAATAATGATTATATTTGTCGTAAAATATCTCAGACAGATCAGAAATTCTCACATTTTGGGCAAAAATTGCGGTATTTAGACGTGTTGTAGTTTAAAAGCGGATTTCCTAATGATTTGGCGACTTGGCGACAGTTGGCGAGATTCTTGGCGACTTGGCGACGGTTGGCGAGATTTTTGGCGACTTGGCGAGAAATCGATACTTCTGGAAACATCCATCACCTAAGCTCTAGGACCAATATTTTCCGAGATAGCCTAGAAGCTTCCAGAGCCTTGGCGAAATTGGTAGATTTCTCCGCCAAGTCAGGTATAAATACCGCAGCCCGACATGGAATAGTAGTAGAGTTTTGTGAAGACAGTCAGTGAGTGAAGACGAATAGTTGTGACTGCTAGTTGTTCTCTGTCTGAGGTATTTGAGACCTGTGATTGGAAGCTGTTTCTTGTTATATCTGACGAATTGTAGCTGTATAATTGTGACTGTTACAGCGGGAATTTCGTTTATTTAGTGAAGTTCTTACGAATAAAAGTCTTGTGTTCATTAAGTGGTTGCTTTATTCAACTCTCAATCGACACGAACCCGTGAAGCTCGGTACAATATATATATCATAAATATTAATTAATAACTAGTGTTTATTAAAGCAGGGCAAAAAAATTTACTGTCGCCTGAAAATTAATAAAGCGTATGGTAACAGTTAATTTCAGCAAAATGATGATGATTATTACAAACGGTATATATTAGTTATTATTATTAAAAAAATAAATTTCAGTTTTTAATAATAATACATGGAATTATTAATTATTTAATCCTAATACAGAATATGGTTCAAAATAAAAATCAGTAAATGGAACAAAAAATATAAATCTTCACTTTTCTGCCATGAGATGACGCCACTATACCATATCATAATAAAATAAATTATAGAATTACTGCAATTTTATCCAGTAATTTAAATTAGACAATATTGGTTAATATAGTTACGATTGTGAAATTAATAATTATTTCGATTATTAAACTTCATCGAATACTAATCCAGGTGGTATTGAGAGAGTTATTTCCTCCATACTCGAAAACGAAATTAAAATCTTAAACTTAAAGATTCCTAGTAATGATGCTATTACCAATAAAATTTTGAAATTGCTTTCAGGAGTAGCACTTTTTTCCATTATCGAAATTAAAAATGACATTTTAAGATTTAACAACTTCCGATTACACTGGGAAAAAGTACTTATCATTTTAATTACAAAACTAGAAAAAAATCCCAGAAAATCAATCAGCTATCACTCTATTTCTCGTCTTCTCATTGTGGCTAATATTTCTGAAAAGTTCTTTTAAAACACGTTGCATAGAACATTAGAATTCTGTAGCATTTTATACTTAGTGAAGGTTTAGCAATCTGAAACCAACTTCTGCAACACTCAGAAATAGTTCAAGCTATTTCAATTGAAGAATATAAGACAGATATCCTCTTTGACTTCTAAAAGGCTTATAACAGATTTTGACACCTGTACCTAATCATGAAAATAAACTCTTAATTTTATTAATAAATAACTATTTGTTACTTGACCTTGTTACTTTTCCTGTACTTTATACGTACTAAGTTCTTCACAGGAAATATTCTTCTCCATATGCTCGTATGAAATCATGTTCTCAAAACAGAACTGACGAAACTATTCATTATTACTTAACAAAGCATTTAACGAACATATTAAACCCGTGATTATCCTGATACAATATCCGCTTTGAGACTATATGCGATGTCTAAATTTCAAAGGATAATAACAGCAAAAAAAAGTAAATTAGAAAAATTTTAATTCCTGATAAAGAAATGTCTCAATGTTAGATTGTAGAATGTTCAATTGCAGAAATTTTACATTGATCTTTTTACAGAGGTAAATATTAAGTAAATCTTATCAATATCTTAAAAAGAAGTAAATCTTAAAACTTTTTTCTTACAAACTTATAATGTGTAAAGAAGGCTTTTTTATTCAAGTAATAAGTATATTTATGTTACTTATTGTGTTTTTATATAAATTATTCGAACCCATATTTACGGTGATTTTCTGTAAATTGTTGTGACCTTATATATTTTTTTAAGATTCAATTAAGGTTTGTAAGCAAAATATTTACACGTTTGTTTCACTTGGATTAAATGAGACTTACTTATTTCATACACATTTTGCTTCAGTTTTGTCACCATTAATATACTTTACATTCTTCTTTTAATATATTTTATTTCTTCATTACCTTTAAAATATGTGTCCGAAACCAAACAAAGAAAATTCAGATGAGAATTTTGGCTTGTACAGTATTTTAATGCTTAATTGTACAAATTGAATTGTTTTATGATGATCTTCTCATATAACTAAGAAATGAGAAATGACTACAACAGCCAAGTCAAAAATTTTTAGGTATTGCTTGCAACTTGTTCTTATATAAAAAATCAAAGAAGCAAAATAAATACATGTTTGTTTATTGAAAAAATTTTTTAAAGTGTGCTGTATAAGTTTATATATTTATAAACTCACATATCTTGTTTCAGTTTCTTGAATCTTAAGAAATTTATGGATAAAGTAGCTTTGCAATTAAAACTGTATTAATAATGTCTAATTAAATATGATCATTTTATATTAGAGTAACTTTTACAGTAAAATAAAAATTCGTTAAATATCAAAAAATATAAAACAGTTTTACCAACAATCTAAATGTTATAATGTTTTAATGTAATATTTTGAGTAATCTATTGTTTAATACAAAATGTAGGAACACACACAGAAATCCATATATTTTATTTACATCAATCCATAATTTAAGTAATAAACATGACGGTTACACATGATGGTATAAATAAAGTTAAATTTACTTAGTTAATGCATTTTCCTTTCGAAACTCTAAGATAGAATGAATAAATTACCTTTATTAGGTTTTATTAGGCTTAAATCAAAATTCTCATTATAAAAATAAAAATTAATTGTATGGAAAAGAACATAAAAGAACATTTTTTCTAAAAGCTTAAATTCTATATTTATACTAAAATATAGCAAAACTAAAGTATAGTTGAATTAAAAAATTAGCATATTCATTCGGAATCATAATGAAGAAAATATACATAATAATAAAAATAACAAATGATATATATATATATATATATATATATATATATATATATATATATATATATATATATATATATATATATATATATATATATATATATATATATATATATATATATATATATACCTAATTTATGTTTCAAATAAATATGCTATATATGTTCATAAAATAAAATTAAATTTTAAAAAGAAATAATCGCAAAAATAAAAGAATAAAAATTTTTAAATACATAACAAGAATATTAGGCTTAAAAAGCGTGTTATGATTGAAAAAGAACGATAATCACTAAATAAATGTCCCACGATTATTTATTTTCACAACTCATTTATTTTATTAGCAAAAACGAAAAAAATGTACATGCTTATTTTATTTCGCATTATTCATTATGTCTTCTTTCCTAATTCAATAAGATCTTCCAATTCCCACGTATCCCTCTTTTATTTTCCAGTTAAAACAACTGTCATTTCCCTTCTCCCACCCAGCCTCCCTACCATAAGAAGCGATTGTCTGAATCCTACATCGATCACATAATTCCTCCGACTGTATTGATATATCGTAGGCATTATTACCTGTAGTTGTACTCGCTCTGTCATTGGCTCTTCTGTACTAGTTACATTCAGTGAAATACATTGTAACTACACTGATTACTTTGAAACAGGCACGTCCTCGCTCTATCATTGCCCGTTCTGTACTTGAAACTGTTACTGATTACTTTGAAACAGTCAAGTATATTATACCTGCAACTGCCTGAGGATACTCGGCTCGCGCTAACTATGTTACTGGAAGTACTGAGTGTTTAGAAAAAATGTTCTGATTACTGGTTGTTACATTGAAATACTGATTACGAAATACTGGTTAAATGTATTTCTTCTCCTCCCTAATCAATTGCTTCAAACTCTCCTCAGGTTAACCAATTAATGATCAAAATTTTAATAACAATATTCACAAACCATAGATTTCAATCGACTTAATATGATAAAAATATGAAAAATTTAATTTTATCTTCTATTTTATTTGTATGAATGTGATCTAAATTATCTTCTAATATGCATCTTAATAAGATGTTGTGTTGTTGAAATTCTTATTTCCAATTTTTTTCTAATTTTTACATTAATAGTGATAATCAAAATTGATGACTGAAATCAATTTAATTTTCTTTATATGTAATAAATTATAAAATAATAAAATGTATTTCAATACAATGATACGAATAAAATATTTTCATTTTTTTACACATTTTAATTTTTAATTGTTTTAATTTTTTGGGATTAATTGGTAATTTTAATAATAAATAAATTTTGAAATTTAATTCATCCTTAATTAAATACGAGTAATTTCCGACCTTTTGCAAAATTAATTTAAAGAAATCTAATATTAGAATTTATTAATATTTTTCCAAAATTTTGGATTTGTTTCTCAATGCATCAATTTATGGGTTTTTTATTTGCTTCTGAAAGTGCACATCGATTTTAAAGATTGGTCATCAAGAATGAATATTGTGAAGTTTCCAATGGAATGCTGAAATAAAGTTATAGGACCATTAACAGCTTAAAATAAGATGCAATTTTTTAAATTTTAACTTGACATAATTTGTAGCTACATTCTTTTCTAAGCCTCTAAGACATTAAACCACTAAAATTCACTGTCTTTGCAGAATTTAAAATTTTACGTGATTTGTTCCCACGTTCGTCTACGTTTAAGATTTCGCTGAAATTTTGATTGTTATTTTACAATAAGAATATGTGACTACTCCATGCATAAACTTTTATGTTCTGCTGAGCCAAACATCTTTCAAATTTAGCAAATTAACCTATACTTATCACAATATAAAATTATCTCTCTAGTAGGTAAAGGGTGGTATGCTGGCGAGAAAAAGAAAATCTCATTGAAGATTTGGCCTACTTTACTGTGTTTGAAAATTTTAAGTGTATTTTCAGCCCATAAATAAATGCATATTTGAAGGATGTATGGAAAATCTTGTTCTAAGTTCTTATTTCTTTATCCTTTTCCGTAATAGATAAGCCTCTTGGTACTACACGTAGTTTTTCGATTTTGTTTTTTAACGCATTTTAGAATTTAAATCTTTGCGTCTAAAAAGTTCATAAGGAAAAGTTATTTATTTTGTGTCATTATATCTTGTATATCTAGAAATTACAATGGTATTTTGAATGAAAGCAAAGAACAAAGTATGCCATTAAACATGTGTGATTTTCGATCATCTATTTAACTGTTTTAAATGACAAGGAGTGTTATAAAATTTCTCCGATTGTTTAAGCAATTTCGCGCGGTCGTAGTGACTGCAACACTAAACAATTGAATAGATTATAACATGGATAAAGGATTTTATTATATATATAAAAATCTGTATAAAGCATTAAACTTCACAATATTAATTTAAAATACTTTAGTTTTATAAACGTTAGTTGTAAGCCGTGTGAAGCAGTGCTCCAGATGTCCAACATTTCTTTTCTGCAGCAGAGCGATGTTGTGTTGCATCAAAGATAAACTGCCTTTATAATAGCGTCTCAAACTGAAACGCAAATGCAGAATACCATGTAGTGTTACGTATAGAAAAAGCCACATCTTTTGTTATTGGAAAAGATTTTTAGTATTTGAGAAGCGTATTCTTATTTTTATATATATCGTTTTATATTTCTAATGTTATTTTGACTAATTTCCTAATTTGTTTGTAAAATTTTATAAATGGTAAATTAAAACAAGAAATCATTTAATAAGTTGTTGTTTAAATAACCGTCCTGAAATTGAGATTAATCTTAATGCAAATAATATTATTTAAATCTTTTATAAAACTGTTTACGCTCTTTGTCAAAAGTATAATTAAGTCGTGTTGTCCCCCATTTTAAATTACTGCTTCTATATAATATATAGAAATAAGTTTTATATATATCATAGGAAGAAAGCGTTCGAAGTTAGTTATTTCTTTTACATTTTTTATAAAAAATCATCCTTAAAAAGTAAAGATTATGGAAATTACCAAATATATGTTATGAGTCGTAATTTTTTTAAATAATTCGCTCATCAGTAAAAATTAAAATTAAATGTGAAAGATTAAATCAAAAAATGAATTTTTTAAAAATAAATAGAAAATAATTAATTCCAAGGACTAACATAACATACAAATATTGAAAACTATTGTTTGTTTTGAGAATAGAGAAAGAACTAATAAAGATTCAGAAATCTAGGTTGGGAAAAGCAGTTCCGACCCCACTGGCGATAAACAATGTTGTTTAGATGGAATAAAGATCCATCCGGAAAACATTAAACTCTAAATCAGGAGTCTCCCAACTAGGGCATTCGGGCAAAACTCTGTATTATGAATCCGCCAACGACAGCAAACAGTTTATTGTTTCTGGTATAAGTTGGATTAAAAAAACATATAATAATAATTATTCGGTTTATTTACTTGCTCAGTAATGCGGCTAAATATTTCACATGTTTTAAAATGTATCAAAATTTTTATACGTAATAATAATTGCAACTATTTTATTTTCTGGCCGAACAATTTGATATTAATGTAATACCTTGTATAGGAAATTATGTCATATTATTCATTGCCAGTAATATCGAAGAGTACATTAAATTCTGAAACGTATTATTTAAAATTTATATAAATCAGCACTACAGTAGTATATCGCTTTTTATGCAGTTTTTTTATCGTTATTGTGTGATACCGTGAAAAGTAAAGTATATTTCCTTTATAGTATCTTGTTTAAAAAGACTGTGATACAGTGTACCACAAGATGTATCATCTATTTAAAAGTCATAATTTCTTGTCACGGCTTAAACTGTCCAATAATAGTCCAAACCATCATATCGTATTTTACAAACATAACTTTTATTTGCATTACTGAATTTCTTGTCTCAGAATGACACTCTCATTAAATTGAAACAAATCTTATTGAGTAAAATTATAATGAATTTAATTGAAATAACTAATCCAAAAATTTTCATCAATCCTACTGTAAACTATACAAAATAATAATTTTTAATAAAACACATTTTGTTATAAAAAAATTAATTCTCGATGTACCAAATTATAATATTTTATATAAAAGGACAAAAAAATTATAAAATTAAAAAAATATAGTTGTTATTAAAAACGATTCAGACATGATAGAATAATTTTAAAGCCAGATTACATCTGATAAGATTAAGAAATAGCATTGTCAGCTGCATTATTTTTAAGCAAAAAGAAACTAAATTTAAATTCAAAAATTTTTAATGGAACTTATTAATGAATACAATAATAAAATTCAGGAATTTCTTTTTTACATTTTTACTCTTTTAAATCTTTTTTACAGGAAATCAAGATGAAATAGCACTGAGCAGGCAGCCGAATGGTTAACGCTCTTGGCTTCGATTCAACAGTTCGAGGGTTCGAATCCCACCTTGGGTTTGGATGCTTGTATTGGTTCGGAATCCACTTTAAACCGTAAGTCCCGGTCTAATTAGCCATCGTGTGCAAAAAAGACCGTTGAGTGACAAACAAACCAATCAAGACGGTATTGCATTCATGGAGCTCCAGAGCAAAAGTCTAATTTCCTGTAGGATAAATTTACCAGAATAGCCAATGAAATACGATTAATAAATTTGTATAGAAAATTAATTTTTTAGCTATATGGAAAAATTATTCCTGGTTTGTTTCAAAAGAACGAAGAAAGTTAAAAAAAAAAGAAAGCTAAAATTATTACAAAATTTGTTAAGTAATTATAAAGTGAATATAGGACCTGATATTTGTGTTGTTATCTACTCGTCTAATTTGAATTTTTAGTGTTGTTTTCTTTAAATGTTGGGTATTAATATTGTTCTTTCTCTATTGCGATTTATATACGGCATTGCAAATGCTGTAGATTGCTATTTCGCTATTCCTATGTTCTGAATGTCTGGGAGATTGCAGTAAATATTCTGGTATTTCTAATAAAAAGTAACTAGAGAAATATGTTAGTAATACCCATGTCACACATGTCCGATTCATTTTGAAGTACTATAGTGACTTACAAAATATCTGGAGAGTTTTGTTCTCGATAGTTTGTAGTTTCTTAATATGAATATATATCAGCTGCACCTCCGAAAATTGCAAGCGTAGTTTAACTACTGGACACTGCGTTGACCTATTGGGTATAAATGCTGCATGCGCTGTTCTAAATTAGTTTAGTGAAATTGGAGTTATAAGTTAGTCTCATCTAGAGTTAATCCTGAATATTTTACCTTGATAGACAATGGAATTATTTGCTTATTATTTTAATATTATTGATTGGTATTTTACTCCCTCTAGAAAAAACTGTAGCTTGTGTTTTTAATATATTTTATCCTATTTTCTAGGCATTAAACCTAATGGTAAGTTTAATTAAATGTTCATTACAGGCCTTAACAAATATTTTTTATTTCTAACTGATATAGCAGTATACTCTGTTAAAACTGATTAAACAGTATTTTTGTGTTTCAGATATTACATATAATAAAAATATGAAGGATTCTAATTTACTAATTTTTGGTACTCCGCTAAAATTTTCCCTAACGTTTCAAAAAGTATCTTTGTACCTATAACTTGAAATTTTCTATAATTTAAATAAGTTTGAAATAGTTTATTTAAACTATCTTGGAATTTTAGAAAAATTTATTTTTAAATTAAACAATGTATCGAAACTTTAACGAATTATTTAGCGATATCTGAAAGTACAGCTTCCTATATATATATATATATACTCATAGACAAAAAGTTAGCATTCCAAAAAGGAATCGTGAAAATAGAACAAAATTGTACACACATAATATTTACTTTGATATAAATAAATGATGAGAAAATTAAATTAAAAGGATAATTTATTTCAAACAAAAAGACGAAAGAACGGAGGTGTTAATACTCCGTTCGACCCCCTCTAGCGCGAATGCACGATGCGATACGATCGGGCATTGAGTCATACAACTTCTGTATAATGTCTTCAGATATTTCGTTCCATAATTGATGTAACCTTGCCTCTAGTTCATTCGAACTTGTGGGATGCCCAACTCGTCGTCCCAAATTATCCCAGATATGCTCGATTGGAAACAATTCTGGGGATCGGGCATACCTAGGAAGGGTAGTAACAGTGCAGAGACAGTGTTGTGACACACTTGACGTATGAGACCGAGCATTGTCTTGTTGAAAAAGGGCTCCTGGGAGCCATTTTATGAGAGGCAACACATGTTGTTGCAGGATTTAATGAACATACCGCTGGGCTGTCATGGTGCCACGGAACACTACTAGGGGTGACCTTGTATTGTAGGCAATGGTACCCCATACCATCACATCAGCTACGGGAGCGATGTGTCGCTGTACAGCAAAGGCAGGATTGAAGCGTTCACCATGGTTTCTCCACACACAAACACGATTGTCCTCACTGGCGAGATTGAATCTGCATTCATCGCTAAAGAAGACCTGGTTCCATTCCGCTGCAGTCCAGTTTCCTCTTGTGCGGTGAAACTCCAGACGGAGGTGTGGATGGGTGGTTATCAAGGGCAGCACACGTAATGGGTGCCACGATACCAACTGTCTTTCAGCCAGGCACCTTCATATGGTTCGAGAAGACACAAAAGCCCCTACTGAAGGTGCTACCTGCACCTGAATGGCGGCCGATGAAGCAATTGTCTGTACGCGTGCATACCTTAAGATATGGTGGTCTTCTCAAAGACTGCTCTTTCGAGGGCGTCTTGAGCCTGGTCTTCTAGTACATGACATCTCTCGGAACCACTGGTCCCAACACCTCTTAGTATTTTAATGCTTAGTCCACAAATTACTTTGATTTTCGAGCAGAAAAAAATTAAATTTAAGAACAATAACAAATCCAGTAATGAGCAAATGTGAAATTTAATTCAGAGTAACTTCCTTTAAAAAAAGGATGATCATATCTATATACAGCTCTAAAATTAATCAAGAGACAGACAATATCTAAAATTTATTATTTTCTTAAATAGTCTAAATAAGAAAATTAAAGTTTAAAATGTTTTATAATTTTAAAGCAAATAAAATTCAAATTTTATAATAACCTTCTTATTAATATTATATTTTAAACTTTATTCTCTTTCTCCCATTTTTTAACCCTTTTTAAAGGAAATAAATAAAAAAAAAGAGCAAATCATGTTCTTGACAGAAACTGAGAGTTATGCATCATTTAAGTAGGTATGGTTGCAGGTCGGAAACACAAAATTCGTAAGCCCGTTGCAAATGACTACACATATTTCTCAATAACAAATTTGTTATTCATATAATTTAAAAACATTTCACATTAATTAAAAAATATTTCAGCGGAAATTTTATTAAATATCACTTCACTGCAAATCCATTTGAAATGGCAACCAATTATATCGTGCACGGGCAATCAGTTATGCAATTTATGTTTCGGGCTATTAGTAAAATTTATATCTTTCGGTCAGTTTATATATCGGATTTTAAAGTGTATAGTCACAGATATCAACATCAGGAAATAGGTTCTTGATGATAAATTCAGTAATTTGTCTAATTAGCTAAACGATTTTCAATGTACATCTGCAATAGATACTTTACATTATATTCTTTTTTTTTATTGGTACTTACTTATGAAGACATTTTCGATTTTAGAACTTACTGAATAATTTTATTACTTGTTTTTTCATACCAAAGTCAATTAAAAATAATTATAAAAATTTCAACTCAATATTAAAAAAGAGTGTTTTCTTTTATTTCTATTAATGTGGGACATAAACTCTAAAGTTGGAAACAATGAAAGCGATGTAGATTAAACTTTAATGAAATATAACCTGTCATAATAAAATTGGGAACTTTGAAGACTGTCCCTGTGTTGTCTAATTCAAAGCTACCAGTATATATAATAAAAATAAATATTTTATCTTAACATTAATACTTACATACTCTGAAGTAGCGGTGTGGTGTTTCATAAAGTCGAAGATCAGCTTCATATAATTCGAGGTTGATCTAGATTCAAGCAAGAAAGTTGTAGACTAGACATCGGACCTAGTTAATTTTCCCGTTCTTAGTACGTTCTATTTAAAATAATTATTATTTATTGCAACATTTCATTAATTGGAAATTTTTGATTTTCTGTATTGCTTTAAATTTTACGTATGAGGCAAAGAAATATAAGTTATTTACCTACGAACCGATTTATATTTACAAAATATTTATTATAAACACTTGTTTTCAGAATTATATTTGTTTGAAGTAAATTTTCCAATGTAATTAAATATAAAATTAGATGAGATAATATAATTGCAATTTTTCAACCTAATCAACTTAATTTTTTATTAGAATCTTGGATCTAATATAAGTAATGATCTAATATAATAAGTAATATACATATATAATAAGTAAAGATCTAATATAAATAAATATAAGCCTGCGTAGCAGGCGCTTTACTTCTTCATCTGTGATAGTTCCGAAGAGGAGAAAACATGATTTTACTAACGGAGAGCGCGGGCCTGAATGCGGATAATAGCCAATCAGCTACGAAGATTTCAGTAGTGGGCGGGGTTATTGAAATGCGAATCCGCTATTCTGCAGAAGACAAAATAATATTAAATATTTTTTTGAGAAAATTGGAAGTTCAAAAAGAGTATTGAGCTAAATAAAGTAAAATATACATGAAGAGACTGTATACACTATATACATTTAACTTTTCTTTTTCAATAAGAAAATATTTTGCGATATGTCTGAATTTACAGTCTTCTAAGTATTTGTAATTGAAAATATCATTGAAGTTTGCAGCTTTGCATGTTTGGGCTTTTTTAAAGAAATTTTTATTAAGTTTATTTGTATGTTCAGCAAAGTCATCAATTTTTAGATCACTAGCAATGTTTTTATTTCTAATGAAATATGGAGCATTTGTGATTTGTCTAAGAATTTTATATTGAAATATTTTAATTTGATTTTTTATTATTTTTTTGGTTAAAGTTCCAGACAGGGGAAGCATATGTAATTATTGGTCTAATCATGGATAGATAAAGTTATCCTTTAAATTTTAGAGATAAGAGTTTGACTTTTCACCCAGTATTGATCTTAAACAGCCACATGCTTGTGTGGCTTTGGATATTACATTCTTAATATGTTTTGACCATCTCAAGTCATTTGTTAGGGTAATTCCAAGATATTTAGCTGAGTAGACTTTAGGTATTACTTTTCCAAAAAGAATAAGTCCATTATTATTTCAGTGTTTAGATTTATTTCTTTTGTTTCTTTTGAAAAGAATTAATAGCGATTTTTCCGCAATTACTTTTGTTCTCCAGCTGGTACACCAATTTTCGATATTATAGAGTGCTAATTGAAGTTTTTGCAGAGCATTATTAGGGATGCTCGATTCTGCCAGGATGGCCGTGTCATCAGCATAGAACGCAATTTTGGTGGTTTTCTCCATGGAAAGTCATAAGTGTAAAATGGATAGAGTATAGGACCTAGGATGCTACCTTGAGGTACTCCGATATTTATTTTCAGAGTTAAGGAATTTTGATGATTATTTGTAACTTGAAAATGCCTATTTGTTATATAAGAATTTAATATGAAAATTAGGTCATAGTCCAAATTTAGATTTAATTATTTTTGTAGGAGACCTTTATGCCATACTCTGTCAAATGCTTTAGACACACGTCAAGCTTAACCAATGCAGTATATAAATTTCTATGAAGGTTGTTTCCAATTATTTCTGTAATTCTTTTTAATTGCTTAACAGTGGAGAGATTTTTCCTAAAACTATATTGCTGATTTGGCAGTAAGTGGAAATATCAGGCAGTAAGTGGAAAAAAGTGAAAATCTATTATATATAATTCTTTCCAAAAGTTTTCTAATTGTAGGAAATAAGCTAATGGGACGATAGTTTTCGGCTTTCCTTGGGTCTTTTTCTGGTTTAGGGAATGAAATAATATTTGCAGTTTTCCAAATGGTGGGAAAGTAGCAGTTTTTACGGTCATCGAAAATATTAACAAGTTTAAAATATCGTCTCTTGGAAGGTTTTTAATCATTGAGTTAGAGATTTTCTCACCTCCCGGTGCTCTTTTAGTTTCAAGTTTTTTAATAATTCCAATTACTTCATCTAAATGAGTTGAAGTAACAGTAGCTCTAGGTTGGTTATATTTGATAAAACAGTCCACATTTTGTTCAATAATTTGGGTGAAATTTTTGTCTATGTCTTGATTTGGTGTAAATTGGTTATAAAGTGATTTTGAGAAAATTTCGAGTTTTTCTTCATTTGAATACACGTATCCTTTTTGACCTTGTTGAAATTCGTTAAACGAACAAGAGTCCATGAATCGCAAAAAGAATATTTAATGAAGCAAGTTACAAAGAAAGAAATTATACATATACTAAACTAATAGAACAGAACATTGTGTATTTATAGATTTTGGACGGCTTGAACACAATCACCAATCAGAAGGCAGCGCAGCAGACGATTGCGGACGTCTTAGAAGACTACAGTTTTACAGACCATAATAGACTTACTTTTTTTTCTTTGCGATTACTTGCATTATTTTATTTACGACACTCGCCCTTAATCACAAAGAAACATGCACAATAAAATCATATAAATCAATAAAAAAATATACATAAAGAAATTAGAAACGTTCAAGCCATCCACACAATATTTACATTAACATGATATAATCTAATACAATTTTAATCCACATAATGGTAAAAGTTCCTTTAATTTAAACTTAGATAAAGATTTTGTAAACATATCAGCAATTTGTAGGTTAGATGAAATATAGTAAACTTTTATATCATGACAATTCAAGATATGTTGAATAAATTTTAATTTAATGTCTATATGTTTTAATCGACCTTTGTTGTTTTCATTTGTTACACACTTAATACAAGATTGATTATCTTCAAAAATCATGATTTCTTTAATATCAGTTAATTCCAAAATAATGTTTAATATCAGTTAATTAAAAAATAATAATGCAACCACAATGCATCTTGAATGGCTTTACTTAGGGCAATAATTTCTGCTTCTGTAGAAGATAAAGCAATACAATTTTGTTTTCGACAAGACCAAGATATTGGACAATTATTAAACATAATTATGTTACCAGAAATGGATTTTCTGTCATTTGGGTTTGCACCCCAATTAGCATCTGCATAGATATTTAAGCATAAATTTTTATCCACACACTTTTTATATTCCAGTTTTAAAGTTGAAGTACCTTTCAGATATCTCAAGATTCTTTTCAATGCACTCCAAGCACTATCAGTAGGGTGTTCTTGAAGTTGACTCAAACAGTTTACAGCATAAAGGATATCAGGACGAGATGTATATGCTAAATAAATTAAAGATCCTATTAGTTCTCGGTAGGCTCCACCAAAAGCACTTTCTTTCTCAAAATCAGCTGCTGTTGCTCCTACTTCCATGGGAGTAGAGACTATTTTAGCATCAAACATTTTAAATTTGTTTAATAACTTCAAAATATATGTTTCTTGATCTATATACAGTCCATCAGGTGTAAATGTAATTTTAATTGATAAAAATTCAGAAATTGTTTCAGATTTAGATATTTCAAATTCTTTTCATAATAATCCAATTATCATTTTGATTTCACTATCATTAGTACCCGCAATTAATAAATTGTCCACATAAAGTGCCATTAGAATTCTTTCACCTTTTGACTGACGAATAAAAATGCATTGTTCACTATTTAATGGCTTAAAGTTTAATTTGAGAATGAAATTTAAAAATTTTACACACCATTGACGAGGTGACTGCTTAAGTCCGTATAAGCTTTTCTTTAACCGGCACTTCCTGCCACTATTATCATCATATCGTTCAGGTTGATCCATGTAAATAATTTCTTTTAATCCACCATTGAGAAATACAGTTTTAACATCCAGTGAATAAACTTTTAAATTTTCTTGAAGAATAATAGTAAACACTATACGTAATGCAGGAATACTGATAACTGGTGAAAATATTTTTTCATAATCCACTCCTTCTCTTTACATAAAACCACGAGCAACAAGTCGAGCCTTATATTTTCCATCTCGTTTTTCGCGTAGAACCCATTTGCATGAAACTGCACGTTTCCCATGTGGTAATTCTTCAAGACACCAAACTTCGTTCTTTTCCATGGACTGCATTTCTTCATCCATTGCTTTCTTCCAAAGATTCTGTTCTTCCTCTGGCAGTGCAGATAAATCTTTAAACGACAACGAATCTTCAAAAATTACCTTTGCTTCATAAACTTCTGGTTCAAGATATTTAACTGGTGGTTTCTTTTGCCTTTGTGGTCTTTCCAAAATTTCTTCTGTAGTAATTGTTTCAGTATTATTTTCTTCAACATCATCTTCATTTTCCGAAATAATGGAATCCATATTCTGAATATTCTTATCTTCCAAATCCATTTTTCTTTCTTCGTTAAATACAACGTTCCTTGATATCACTATTCTCTTTTAATCTGGATCCATTCGACGATATCCCATAGTCGAATATCCCACAAATATCATTCTGTTTGACTTCTTATCTAACTTCTTCCTTTGAGCAGGAGGAACCAACACGTATGCATCGCATCCAAATACTCGAATGTTTTGAAGATCGGAATCTTTACCATATTTCAATTTATAAGGAGTACAGTTTTCTATGGATCTACTAGGAATTCTGTTTCTTAGGTATGCAGCAGTTAAAATTGCAAATCCCCAAAATTTCTTGCTAAGTTTTGCTTCAAATATTAAAGCTCGCCCTTTTTCTAACAATGTACGATTGGCACGCTCAGCAACTATATTTAAAGGTGCAGTGTACGGAGGAACTGGATCTATTGTAACACCAAATTTAGTAGCACATTTGATGAGTTCACCACAAACATATTCTTTTGTATTGTCGCACCTAATTATCCGTACTGTAGGATTTGCTTTTAAAAAGCATCTTAACTCATTCACAACATCACTTTTTCTTTTCAGCAGACGAACTTCCATAAAACGTGAATAATCATCAATTAATGTCTTAAAATAACGCTCACCTGTAGCCATAGGCGGATCAATAGGGCCACAAACATCTGTGTGAATCAATGTCATAGTTTCGGATGCCCTTCGTCTAGGACCTTTTCCTATAGGAGAAGCACTTTGTTTGGAAAAAGTACACACTTCACAAAATTTATCAAAGGTAGGCAATCCAAGTTCTTCTAAGGCTTTGTTAGAGGAATGTCCAAGTCTTCTATGCCATAAATCCAAGTCATTTTCTTTCGCAGTAAGAGAAATTTCACAATTTGGAACAAAATCACAAATATATTGTCCACTATCATCACGATAACCCAAACAAATGTTTTCTTTCTCATTTTCGATGAACACTTTTTTATTTCTAAAGATAACACTATATCCAACTAATTGAATATTCTTTACAAAAATTAATTCTCCATTGAGTTCAGGAACAACAAATACATTTTCTAAAGTTGTGTCAATTCCATTAGATGTTATGCCTTGTACACTTCCTATACCTTTCACTTCCAATGCAGTGGTGCGGGATGCACATCGAATATTTCCTGATGACTGTTTAATGAATGAAAACCAGTCTTTCTGAGAGCACATAAGGGATGTTGTCCCGGAACCAATAATAAACTTTTTCGGACTTCCGAAAGTCGAATTGCCAGCAGCAAAAGATAGAGCAGAAGAATACTTTTCATCAGTCTTAGATTCAGATTTCAATTTACATTCCTTTTTAAAATGACTAACACGACCACAATTATAGCATGTTTTCTTTTTACAGAATTTAGAAGTATGTCCTTTCTTTTTACAATGAAAACACGTGAGTTCTTTTCTCGCAGAAAAAGCCGTAATATCCACAGTTTGTTTCATAAAACGAATACTTGTTTTATTTCTCGAATCATTCAAAAGAGCTTCAGAGTCTATCAAATGCTGAGTTACAAAATCTAACGATAAATTCTCACTCGGTTGATTCTCTAATGCAACCTTAACATTTTCGAATTCTGGAGGGAGAGACATCAAAATATAGACGACAGTATCAATATCACTAACCTCCACTCCAGACATTCGTAAATCGGCGACAAGTTTTAAAACTTCCTCTATGTGCTGGCGCATTGGAACATCTCTGTTTTTCTTCAGTGTAGCAAGACGTTTTCTAGTTAGTATTTGGTTTACCGCTCCTTTGCTTTCATAAACAGCATGAAGTTTCTCCCATAATTCTTTCGCCGTATTTTCACCACTCATTGATACGAGCACTTGATCACTTAAGAGTGACATGAGTAATGCGTAGGCTTTCTTTCCTTTAATGACTTCTGCTTCCTTATTCACATCGGGCTCCTTAACTAAGTATGTTTCCAGTTCTTTCGCATACAAAACAGCTTCCACTCGTCGCCGCCAAACAGGAAAGTTCTTCCCATCAAATGGATTTACTCCATACCAATCATGCGGTGAAGCCATTGCTTATCGATAAATTAATTCTATCAAGCAATAAATTAAAACTAGAAACTGCTGTTGAAATTTGTTAAACGAACAAGAGTCCATGAATCGCAAAAAGAATATTTAATGAAGCAAGTTACAAAGAAAGAAATTATACATATACTAAACTAATAGAACAGAACATGGTGTATTTATAGATTTTGGACGGCTTGAACACAACCACCAATCAGAAGGCAGCGCAGCAGACGATTGCGGACGTCTTAGAAGACTACAGTTTTACAGACGATAATAGACTTACTTTTTGTTTCTTTGCGATTACTTGCATTATATTATTTACAACAGACCTTGCAGTCTGTTATTTGGTATTTTCTTGTTTTTAAGTTGTTTGGCAAAAGTGCAAATCGAGTTGTTTTCAGTTGATAAATTGTTGAATTTTTGCTTCCAGTTTTCACTTCTAACTTCAGCACAGTTTTTTAATTTGTTTATTTAACTTATTATCTTCAGTTTTGTATTGCGGGTTAAGATTTTTTGATATTTTCTTCTAGTTTTATTTAGTTCTTTGATAACTTCTCTAATGCTGCTTGGTAGTTTGAGATAATTTCTGTGATATTTTACTGTTTTTGTTGCAGTATTTTTTGCATTTGTTATGTTTTCAGTAAAAATTCTGGTCTTCGGAGATTTTATTTTGAATATTTTGGTATGTTTGCTGCTTTTCTTCATGGTTTTTCCAGGTTTGGTCTTGCAGGATATTATAGTAAAGTTGCCAATTTGTTGGTATAGATATTTTTGCTCTATTATTTTGTTGATTCCCAGAGGCATCCAATAACTGGGAAGTGATCTGAAGAAAGATCATTTAATGTGTTTGCTGAAAGGGGAATTTGACTATTGTTTAGAAAAATGTTCAAAATATCTCCTGTATTTCTGTAATCAAAATGTGTTGTTTCAATTTGTGCTATAATTTTATAATTGTAATTTTGAGAAGCATTTAAAATTGTAGTTCCATTTGGGTTTATATTATTGCATCCACAGTGTATGTTTTTGCTGTTTAGATCTCCTCCAATAATGGTTTTGAAGTTTGCTGAGAATATATCAATAACGTCATGTGATGAAATTACGTTTTGCGGCCTATTGTATATGCTAGTGAATTTTATATTTAAGTTTGATTTGAAGTTGACAATAATTGATGTTTCATTATATCCATTTTTGTTGTTATTACTGAATAACGTTGAGTTAAAACATCTTTTTATGACAATGGCAATGCCTCCACCTTTATGATGAGCTCGGTCCGTTCTATAAACAGAATAGTTTGGTATATTGAATTTAATTGCAGGCGTTAGGTGCGTCTCCGTGAGTAAGATAATATCAATATTATATTGATCTAAAAGGTTCATGAATTCTTGGGTCTTAGGTTTGATATTTTGCGCATTCCAAGTAGTAACTATGATTGAGTTGAAGCTTTGAGGTGTGTTAGTCATTATTCAGATTTTGTTTTCCATTCTGCTGTGCCTCCATGGCTTCTTTAAATTTCTTTAATTGTACTGTTAGTTCTAGAATTCCAGAGTTTTCACATAGTTTACAAGAGTTTTTAGTTCATTAACATTTTTTTGCCTCATTAATTGTTTCTATTGTTTTCAAAATTGTGTCATTTGCTTAAACTAAAGAATTTCCATCGGTGAGCTTGGGGTTCGAACTTGGTACTATAGTGCTGTTTATGGGTGGATTTAGATTATGTTTTCCTTTAAGTTTGGGGAATTTATTGCTTCCCCTATAGCTTTCAGGATGTGCTTTGCCACAGTTGGCAAATTTCTGGTGTGCTAGTAGGTTTAGGGCAATTTGAGTGGTGATGATCACCTCCACATTTCACACACTTAAAATTGTGGTGACATGATGTTTGGGCATGATAAAAGCCTTGGCATCTAATGCACTGAGTGACACCTTTTCTGCCTTTATAAGCTTCAATTTTAACTGCAAGGTTAAAATTGAAGCTATGAGTCATGTTATAAATTTCTTTTGATTTTTCATTTTTTGGAAAGGTTATTATGAAAAGTGGTAGATTGGTTTCTTTACCATCAACTTTTTTGGTCATTTGTGTGTCTATTAAGAATTTGAAAACTTTCTATTATTAGTTCTTGAGTTATTTCGTCTGGAGTATAATAAGGTGGTAAGTCACGAATAACTATTTTTAAGTTTTTATCCTCTGGCAGGACAAAAGTGTGTTATGTTGTTTTTATTTCATCAAGACCTGCAGTAGCTTTTCTATGTGTTTCTGAATTTTCAACTTTTAAGTTTAAGATTTCAGTGCCTGTCATTTTCCCTTTATATCCTGTTATGCTTTTAGCTTTAAAAATTTCTGGAAGTTTTTTCCAGTTAACTTTTTGATCTTTGACCACTATAGGTGGAATTTTATAACTCTTTTTAGCAGGTTGGAAATTTTGAGTATCATTTATTTCATTATTAGTGTTTGATAATTCATTTGATTTTTTTGTTTGACGTATTTACTTTTTCCTCAATTTTTATTTTAATTGGTGCCTCAGATTTCGTGGTTTTTTCCGTTTGACTTAGTTCAGGGAAGTCTTCGTTATCTGAGACGATCTCGACATCTTCACTGTCACTTCGAATTTCGAAACGGTTATTTGTAGTAACCGTAAAAGGCGGTGGCGCATTTACATTCATTTTTTGGCTATCAATGATTTTCGCAGTTTTCTCCTTTTGATATCTCGCAAGTAAATCCGTTAGTTTGGTCAGTTCAAGGCTGTGAATTTTCAGCAATTCGATTTCCTTATCAGTTTAATCCTTGTTGCTGATATTCTGAATAAACTCAAAAGCCTAATTTTGTTGCTGATGGCCCTAACCGTGGTGGGGGCAGGTGTGCAGGCCCCCACACCTTTGCCAGCTGACAAAGGCAACCCTGAAAAGGTCAAACCATCAGACTGACGACAGGTGCCTGTGTTTGAATTTGTTGACCTTTCCCCTGAGTAGAGGGTGAATAGACCTCCAGGTCTATTCAATAGATGTATTCTTTCTTCAATCTGCTTGAAAGAGCAAGCAAAAAAGCAAGTTTCCCCAATAAATGTCGAAGTTGAAAAAAACGAAATGAAAAATGAATGAAAAGATAGTGAAGTTTTAATAAAATTTAGAAATACTTTCCTATTATATAAATGAATTTTTATAATTAACTGGTAAATATATTTCAAAGATTGTAAAGTGGAAGGTTTAATCTATTACAAAAATGTTTTATTTTGAGTTTGCTTACAAATATACTGCAATTAATCAAAGAAATCAACTTTAATTAAATTTCCTTTATTTTTCTATAATTATACATTAACGAGACAAACAAAGTAAAAGTTTTTTTTATGTATAATAGATAGTAATAAAAGACGTTTATTTGCTTACATTATTATGTAGTAGATAAACCAGTTATTTCTGAAATAAAAATTGCTTTAACTCACATATCCTGTTTCAGTTTCTTGAAGCTTAATCAATTTATGGTTAAATAAAGAGGATTTGCAATTAAAATTGCGTTAATAATGTTCAAGTAAACTTAATCATTTTATATTAGATATAGCTGCATAAAATTTCAATGAGAGAGCCGATGCAGCTGCAAATGCTGCATCAGATCCAGTTTTACTATCGGTCCCGTTCTCTGAAGTGAGAAAGGGTATAAAATGTTATATACAAGGTCTTTGGAAGGAATTGTGGAACATGCAGGTCGGCAATAAGTTACATACCATATTCTCATTCCTAATCTCATTATCAATTTTACCGTTGCGAAGTGCTGATGTTAGTTTGACTCGCCTTCGTAACGGACACACACGTTTCACACACAGACATTAGTTTTTAAGTGAACTAAATCCATGGTGTGAAGAGTGAGAATAACCACTTACTGTCTATCATATTTTAATCTCATGTCCTACTTTTAACGTCTACCGTTTTAAAGTTTTCAAAAGAAACTTTATAATTATGTTTAATTTTTTATGAGAACATGGCAAAGGATCGTATTTCAAAGAACACTCAGCTTTCCTTGTGTTAGATGTCGCCAAAGCCTTTGATAGGGTTTGGCATCAAGGCCTCATCTACAAGTTATTACGTATTGGAATTGCTCATAACATTGTGTTTATCATAAATAGCTATCTTAATCATAGAAAATTTCGCATTAAACTTAATAATTGTATCTCCACCACCATACCAATTAATGCCAGCGTCCCGCAGGGAAGCATTTTAGGACCTATTTCATATTTATTTTACACAGCCGACTTCCCAATATATATGACAGACACAGTCTAACTGCATTTTATGCTGATGATACCGGGATCGTTGTTAGATCCAAGAATCCTAACTATGCAATTTCCAAACTTCAAAATAAAATTACTGACATAGAAACCTGGTGTGAAAACTGGAAAATTGCTATTAATGCATCAAAATCAAAACTTATTGTCATTAGCAGAAAACCAGGAAAACATAAAATTCACAATCAACTTTATATATTTGGTCAACGTATTGAAAATGTAACTAAAGCTAAATATCTTGGACTTCTCATCAACAATAGACTTACCTGGACTGCACATATTAAATCTAAAATTACTGCCGCTTGGCACGCATATCACAAACTCAGATCTCTAATTGGACCACATTCAAATTTAAATCTAAAACTTAAAAGGCTTCTATATATTTTTACAATCAGACCTGTCATCACGTATGCTTCCCCTGCCTGGTGTTCATTTACTAAACAAGATTTGAAATTATTAAATACCTTCAAAAACAAAATCCTTCGCAGAATTATAAATGCGCCTTACTTTGTAAGAAATAAAAACATTCAAAACGATCTTAATCTGGAAGATTTATCTCAATTCATTCAAAAACTAAATATCAACTTTTACAAGCAAGCATCCAAGTGCCAAGCTGGAAATTTTGATCAACTTTTCGACTCACATATCCTCCCTGGGAATGCTCAAGTCAGACCAATTGCGGCCTTTTTCTCATCAAACGCAATACTTTCCAAGGCTTTTGTCTAATTCTTTACTTTCATATCTACATTCAATTAATTTCTTTCTCTTAAATTTTTAAACTCAGATGAATGAGTAGATGCCTTCGGGCAGGTACTCAGTTACACACAATCAACAGAAATTATGAGAACAAACCTATTTGCTTATTTGAGAGCAATGGGTTTTTTACATTTTATATAATTTTTATTTCATTTGAACATTTGAAAATTTTATTTTATATTCCATAGGTATATATAGATTTTAAATTAATATATACACTAATATTTGTCTTTTAAATTTTAATGTTGCTTGGGTTTTCAAAATATATATATATATATATATATATATATATATATATATATATATATATATATATATATATATATATATATATATATATATATATATATATATATATATATATATATATATATATCAAATACAATACATTCTTCCAAAACTTTATTCTTGGTGCAGCTTTTCCAATTTTGGACTAAGAAAATCTAAGTTTGCATTTAACTGTGCATTACAATGTATTTTATACTTAAGTAAATAATCATAAGTTTCATTCACGTTATTTAAATTCTAACAATATTTCGATACATACATTAAATTGAGAGCAAAGTTTATTAGCAAGTAGTTTATTAGTAAAATAGTTTACTAGAAAATTTAAAGTTATTGTGAGAAATATTAATTATTTATTCATAAAAATGTTAATCAAAAAATATTAAGAAGCAATTCTTTCAATTGAAAGAAATTAAAATAAATATGTATTCTGCAAAGGATGTTGCAATGGATACCTAAAAATGAAGACGCAGATTCTACAAAGAAGGGAGAAATCTCAATGATTGATATACCTTCTAAATCACTCTTGACGATGTGAATGTAGTTTTAAGATACCATTAAAGAAAAAACACCATTAAAAAAGATTCAGAGATTTATGAAATAAAAGGAGAAACCTCATCAAACTTCGTACTGGCCTCAGAACTACTCACTTTCGAGATATGAAGATCCGGAGAGATGACAACAGAAACTATCGTCTCTGAATTTATTGCGATAAAATTCGAGCAAAACACTTTTTGACGATCAGCAAAACACTTTTTGATCTCCCTGCCATTTTAAGATCTCTGGCTAAGCTCGGGAATTCTTTCCCTCACAAAAATCAAGGAGATAGCCAGCTGTGTTCTATATACTCATGGTCATCTATAGCTCTCTCCATGGACACGATGCCCATCAACTAATCATTAAATATTTCTAAAAATCAAAGAATAATATTAATTGTTGAATAAATTTTATGTAAAACATAAGCTATTTTTATCAACAAAATAATCAAATAGTTCCTTGGAATGATCGCATGTTTGTAATCACCATTAAACTTACAAAATGTTGTTAGTATACCTTTGAAAATTTGTTTTCTCCCAAGTATGTTTTCTTGCGAAATGGAGAAATACTTAAAATTACATACTGGGAAATAAGTCTGAAATGATAAAGCAATTAAATGTAACTGCTAAAGCAAGTGATGTAAAGCAAGTAACTCACGTGTGTACTGGAATGTGGTTTCAAGGCAGCGCAATATTCATTTTTCACTGTTAAAACTCCCATTAAGGTACCTGCTCTTTTTCTCATCAGTATTATGTAGAATTTCTGAAGCATAAAGTAAAGGAGCCGATTTAATTTCTTCGTTGTATGATAAAATGTAAGAAAAAGTAAATAGTAGGAGGTGTGGTGTAGGGATTAGAGCGTTCGCTGATTGGACGTTCGTCACAAGCCTATAGCTGAGAATTAGAATATGTGAAAGAATAGGTTTCATATATAAAAACATCTTTTTACAGGGGCAATTGAATAAATTTTGTTTGCGAAACGGAAAATATAAGTGCAAGAAATTTTCTTGGATTAAATAATTTTCTGAGCTTTGTAATATTCTAATTAGTTATTCTTGAGAGAAAGCAAATGTAGAGGAAGTACTGACACAGAAATTTCTAAATACAAATCCAATGAATGAAGTTAGGATAAAAAATAAAGCTACATACGAATATAAAATAATATAAATTCAAAGTCGGCAGTAATATAAATCTAGAACAGCCCGTGTCCTCTGCAAAGTACGATGATTTGCTGCTATTATCAAATGTAACGACAGGGAAGACTACCGTATGTATTATAAATAGAATAGTCTGCCATGAAGAACTTCGGTGTCAATCCACCTTGTAGTTGAATATATTTTGTTAACTCTGAAGTTAATTTTTATTCTTCATGGGTAATTTTTAACGAGCTTGATGATTTTTTTCATTGAAATATAAACTATTAAGCCTCTAAATTAATCCATCATGTCATAATCTAACAAAAACTTTTGAAATGCCAAGCTTGATGTAAGCTGGTTTTGCTTTGCTCATGGGCCTCTTCCTGTGAATTGAATTATCCGTATTACTTATGGAATGATGCTGGGGTTTTCGTAGCCCAAACTGTTCCTTTGAGAGAATTTCTAAGCATTTGATTCCATTGTACATGATTTATTTAAGCACTTTTCTTAAAGAGGAGAGTAAACTGATAATGGCTAATCACAGCAAGGTTACCTCTTCATTTCAGGTTTATGATAATTGCAGCTACTTTTCTATAAGAAGGCAAACAGCTTCATTTAAGACATTCATTGAAAATGTTAGTTAGCTGTTGTAGGACGTTAGTTGAAAGTTATTTTATCCTTTTATTGTGGAAAATATTTTTCCTTTGTAATATTTTTGTTATTTAAAATTTCAATGATATCTTGGGCCACTTCAATCGTTTTTGGTTTAATTTCGCTGTCATCTTGTGTGTGAGCTTGAAATTTTTACTTTTTCTGGGGAATATATTAATAAAATCTCTGTCTTTATAATTCATACTGAATTGTTTTCCCATGCTGTCGATGAAATCCTCAGCTTTTTCAATCTTAGTTATTATCAAATTTCATTCACCATGATGGAGGTTTACTGATTTATAGTTTTATTTTCATTTCCAAATTATTTCTTTCATGATCTCTCTAATTTCTTTAAGTTACTTGTAGTATATTTCTATGTGCTTTTTAATTTCCATGCCTTCATTAAAGCTTGATTAATTATCTACATTAAGTCTAATTATCTACATTAATTCTACAAAGACTTATATTTCTATATTCAGTGAGTTATTGATTTTTCGGAATGTCCAGCTTCTCTTTGTATTGTAATGTTGGCGTATAGATTCTAATTAATTTGTATTATGGAGTTTGGTAATTAAATTTTTCTGATGTTGATGGTCACCGTCCTCTCTATGCTATCTGGGAATAAAACAAATAAAAATGAAACCTTTTGGTCCTTACTCAGACATACAACCCGACTCGTGCTTCAACGCACTTTGAACGGTATTTTAACACAATGTCGTATTCTACTACTAAACCTGTAAGGGAAGTAATTACTATTACAATACCATATAAAGAAGAATGATCTACTCTCTGTGAAGTTCTATCATAGGACACAGAAATATGTAACTGAGCCATAGAATTTAACTTTGATTTTGACTTCAAATGTGCTCTCCTAACGACACTGTGTCTTTCTTTTACCATTTCATCTCGGAACACTTTTTTCTTTTAACTAAATTAGAAAAATTATAATAAAACACGTTTTTTTTATCTCTCTTTACACTATGCGGCATTGGAGAAAAGGATTCGAATGCTACATGGCTTTTCCAAAGAGGAAAAATTGATACAACCTTATTACTTATATCAAACTTTCGAGAATAAGGCTCTTTTTGACTAGAAAAATTTTAGTAAAAATTTGCATGACTTGGAGACAAGTCCTAATTTCACACAGAAACTTTAATTTTAATGAGTGGATACATTTAAAGGGCAGACACTACAGTTACTGCATTTGCAAATTATTTTGAAAATTGGAGAAACCCTTTTTGTTCATAATACCATACCCATATGAATTTGTAGCACGAATATCATTCCGTGAAAGGACACACATTCTGGAACATTTATTTGTTTAAAAGAAATATTTTTTTCAACTGTTTTCTTGGGTACAGCTTTCTCAGCTAATTTCAATGATATTTTCAATATTTACACTCTAAGATATTGCTTTAAATTTATATTTCAATATTTGGAAATAGCTGTATTGTGATTTGTACTTTTTTATTATTTCAAATTCTGCGTGCATGTTGATGTTCTATGCATATATTATTGTCTTTATGTTTATTGTTTTTGAATTTGTAATTTAAAACTCAAAGTGGTGAGAATGATGGGTCCCGAACAAACTCCATTAGAGGTAAGTTTCTCCGTTCGGGAATGGCAATAGATGAAAGAGAGAGAACGACTGTAACGGTTGTGTGTTTGAAAATAAATATGGTGAAAAAAATAATCATTTTTAAGTATTTGATTTAAATCTATGTTGTTAATGTTTCCTTCAATGTTGTCATCTATAAGCAAAACTTTCTCACATTCAGTTTTATTGTAAATCCTAATAGGGATTCAAACAGTGTTGGTATAAGCGCTTGAATCAGTCCTTGAAATGAACCCTATGGTTGACTCATCCGCAAAGCATTCATCTGATAAGCAATCGTATATATTTCAGCAGTCAGAAATGATTACGCTACCATTCATAAAATTTTCTTTCGAGATTTGTAACAGCACTTTCATTCCACTTTCAGCACTTTTATAAAACATTTTCCAAATCCTCTTTCAACGCCTTCAAACACCCAACTTCCACCAATTTTCTTTCCTCTCTAGGAAACTCTCACTTTTTTCGCTTTTATCAGTTTCCACACTCACACACGATCCTCCAATCATTTCATTCGTTTTCTGTAATTCTTCTACAATCTATTCAAGACAAAAATTTAACAATCAATCACCGCATACATGATACATTAAACTCATCTTATATAACATTACTGGAATGATCTTTCACCCACACATACATTATTTGCCACATCACACTCATGGGGAATCATTCCCGAGAAAACCTGGAACCCTTTCGAACATATCTTCTCACATCACGCTTATTCTTAACATCATTCATGTAACATCCATTTTATCAACAAGTTTTATTTTCATATCACATTTGGTACATAAATGATTTTTAGAAATTAAACCAACATTCATACACCAATTAATAGCTTTTTTCTCAATATTACAGCTCAAGCGAAATTTATCTCCGAACTTTATAGATTCTATCTCAATGCACGATACTCAGATGGGTATGAAATAAAAATATAATAGACAATTTCAAATTCTGTCACTTTTTACCCAAAGCGAAATCCTGAATCCAAATAGATGTAAAAAGAATTACACAGCTTAACTTTCATAGCAAAATCAAAAAAAAAAAAAAAAATAGTGAAATTCGAATTGTGTGCAAGTGTGTCTCTTATGTGCGGAGGCGAGACATCCCATCAGTTAATTTAGCGACACATTTCACGATTAATAGTTTTTGGTAAATTAATTTGGCGAGAAAATTGGTGAAGAATAAATATAACCAAATTTTACCACATTTGGCGATTTTTTCGCCTTACGAGCTGTGACTGTAATGCTCAGTTTAGCCGAATGGTATGTTATTATATGAGAGTTCATGAAGTGGGTGTGTTTCCTTGCTTAGAAAATAAATATTTTATTTTTGTAAGTTTTAATTTCAAAAAATCGACTTATTTTGACCAAAATTTGAAATTTGAAAAATATTCGAAACGTATGACTTTTTACAAATACGTGTATTTCGTTGGTAATTAGTTTTTCAAACCTTCTGTCCTCGTGTTACATATTTACGTTTTCAAACTTACGATAAAAAGGGGCGTGGCAAATTGATTTTTGCTAATTTTGGAAAATAATTTGGTTTTGTAAAAAATAATTTTTAGTGATAAGCCGTATTATTCTGTATCTATTTTCGTTTACGAAGTGTCGGCCGGCGGAGCAGGCCTTTACTTCTTCATCTGTGATAGGTCCTTGAAGGAAGACATTGCGGTACTGACAGGGAACGCTAGTCTTGAAGCGTGAAGAACCGAGTCTTGGCGGTGAGAGCCAATCAGCAGAGAGTTGAGAGGCAGAGCATTGAGTTGATTTTTTTTAAATGAGTTGAAAATTTTTATTCTACTCGAGAATAGAGGAAATAATAAAGTTAAAATAAAATTGTTATATACAGTGAAAAGAAAAAATAAGAAATAATCCTGAATAATGAAGAGTAATATGAAGTTAAGTAAGGCTATATACTTTTTCAGCTGACAAAGGCAACCCTGAAAAGGTCAAACCATCAGACTGACGACAGGTGCCTGTGTTTGAATTTGTTGACCTTTCCCCTGAGGAGAGGGTGAATAGACCTCCAAGTCTATTCAATAGATGTCTTCTTTCTTCAATCTTCTTGAAAGAGCAAGCAAAAAAGCAAGTTTCCCCAATAAAGCTCGAAACAAGCGTCTCGAGCCAGAGCACAGAGCCTCGGCTCCCAGAAGGTTTTGGCTATGATTCAGTGACTTGGCGATGTAAAGAAAGCGATAAGTTTCTCTGGCTAGGAAGTTTATCTCATTGTTAAACATGGCGGATTTCACAGCTACGCTTTCCGTTTTCTTTTAGATAAATATATCGATTTTGTATTGTTATATTTTTATAAATATAACAAATTATTAGTTAATTAATTCATCGGGAATATAATTTCTTTGTATTATAAAAACAATGGATGTGTGTGTATTGCGTTTACATGATCTTTTCCTCTCTAAAGAATAAACGACTTAGTATTGTTATATTTTCGTATAAATAAGAAAGAATTTGCTTATTAATTCATTGTGAATATAATGTCTATGCATTATTAGAACTATTAATTATTTATTCATAAATAATTTACTATTGTTTATAAATATGTAAGTTGTTATGTTTATTAAACAGATTATGCATAAACCCTTTTGACATTATTGCAAACAAAGTAGCTAAAAAATATTTTATACGAAGTCTCTACTTAAGAAAGAATTTTATTTTTTGAAATTTATTTAAGTTGATATTTTGATTTATCTAAAGGAAGAGAAGAATTGTAGTTAATATTATATGATTCATTGTTTCTTTACAAAAATATTTCTCCTAATTCAGATTCTTTATTTTAATCACTGTTCAAATTCATCACCATCATGAGAACAGTATATTTTTTCATCTAGTACATCCTAACTGGGTACCTCCTGCTGAAATAGTTTTCTTCGAGAACTCATCTCTTTCATCTTCAGTTAATTTTATGTTTGTATACTATTCTTTAGAAGTAAAACGGCTAAAAAGAATAAGAAAATATTCTGGAGCTCAAAATTGAGCTGCTTATGAAAAAGTTTTGAAGCAATATTTGTGGCTTAGTCATCCCAATGTTATATGAATTCTGAGAAATTTAGTGAAAAAAATTTATTTAGTTTCACCCTCACTTTTTTACATACGATATTTTATTCCTATTTATATTTATAATATCTTTATTAAAACACAAAAATCAGAATGAAATGTTATACTGATTTTATTCATATAAATGAAATTTATAAATTTTCCCGTTTTTAAAAAATATAAATCTTTTTTTATTTCAAATAAACGAGTCGCATTCTTAAATTGAACTACAGATGTTCAATATTTACAACTTATGATATATCTTATTTTGAATTTTTAATTTAAAAAATAGACAATGTACACACTAAATTTCTCCTAATTCAGCAAAATATTTTTTATTCAGCGGTTTTTTATTGAAATTCATATTACATACAAAGTTTATTAAAACAAATCATGTGTGCAAAAAATGCTTTAAACAATTTTTATTTTGAATTAACAGATATTTTAATTTTGGCTTTGAAAAAAAACTTGAGATGCTAATTTATAATTAAAGCATGATAGTGTCAAAAACAATTTAGTCAAATTAATTTTATCATGGGAATACAGAAATAAGAAGGAAACGTGATAATGCAATTCACACTTCTTTGTTACTTTGATATTATCACATCCACCTTATCTGCGAAAAAATAAATGTCTTCAGCACCATATAAAATTAACTATTTCTATTTTAAATATGGTGCTAAGATATAAGCAAACTATTCCGCTTTTCCATCATATTTCGAAAAAACATTAAAACTTGCAAACATATATAAACAAATCGACTAACACGAACCTCGTTTCAAATTAGACCGGGGAATAAGAAAACATAGGGTTATTAATATTAAGTGTGAACAATAGTCACATTTTACACCGCCAAATTATTGCAACTACTCTCTTCAAGTGCGCATGCGTTAGAATTCCCATTTGGAGCCGACGATCCGGGCCCGGTCTCGAGACGCTTGTAAGCTCGAAGTTGAAAAAAACGAATTGAAAAATAAATGAAAAGAAAATGAAGTTTTTATAAAATTTAGAAATACTTTCTTATTATATAAATGAATTTTTATAATTAACTGGTAAATATATTTCAAAGAATTGTAAAGTGGAAGGTTTAATCTATTACAAAAATGTTTTATTTTGAGTTTGCTTACAGAAATACAGCAATTAATAAAAAAATCACCTTAAATTAAATTTCCTTTATTTTTCTATAATTAAACATTAACGAGACAAATAATAGTAAAAATTTTTATGTATAATAAATAGTAATTTTTATTAAAAAAGACGTTTATTTGTTTATATTTTTATGTAGTAGAAAAACCAGTATTTTATAAAATAAAAATTCCATTTACTCACATATCCTGTATCAGTTTTCTGATTTCGACTCACATATCCTCCCTGGGGATGCTCAAGTCAGACCTATTGCGGCCTTTTTCTCATCAGACGCAATACTTTCTAAGGCTTTTGCCTAACTCTTTACTTTCATTTAATCTCTTTCTTTGATTAATTCAGATGAATGAGTAGATGCCTTCGGGCAGGTGCTCAATTACGCACAACCAACAGAACAGAACAGTTTCCTGATGCTTAATCAATTTATGGTTAAATAAAGAGGATTTGCAATTAAAACTGTATTAATAATGTTCAAGTAAACTTAATCATTTAATATTAGATATAGTTGCATAAAATTTCAATAACTATGATAAAATTTCAATGAGATAGCGGATGCAGCTGCAAATGCTGCATCAGATGCAGTTTTACTATCGGGTCAGCTCTCTGATATGAGAAAGGGTATAAAATGTTTTGTACATGATCTTTGGCAGAAATTGTGGAACAGGCATGTCGGCAACAAGTTACATACCATATTTTCATCCCTCATCTCATTATCAATTTTACCGTTGCGAAGTGCTGATGTTAGATTGACTCGCCTTGGTATCGGACACACGTTTCACACACATACATTTGTTTTCAAGGGAACTAAATCTATTGTTTGAAGCGTGAGATGAACCACTTACTGTCTATGATATTTTAATCTCATGTTCTACTTTTAACGTCTACCGTTTTAAATTTTTCAAAACAAACGTTTTAATTATGTTTGATTTGCTAAGGGAACAAACATATTTTTTCCTACATTCTTGCTTCGTCCTTCATGGGGGAAACAGCTCTTTCGCTTTCTCTCTTAGAAGACTGAAGATAGAAGACTACTGCTGAATAGACATGGATGTCTGTTCACCATCTCCCTCGGGAGATGGGAACGATCAAACAAACACAGGCGCTTGTCGTCAGTTAGATGGTTTGCCCTTTTCAGGGTTGCCGGTGTATGCTGACAATGGTGCGGGGGACTGCACTCCTGCCCCCACCATGGTTAGGGCCGTGACACAATCTCTGGAATTGGATATGGACATTGAATACAAGGATATTAGCAGCAAAATTAGGCTCACTACGGACGTCATACAAAAAATTAGCAACTCACTATGTATGCAAATAACATTAAATTATTACTCATTCGTAGTCTTGAGCTCACTAAGCTGACGAAAAAACTCACCAAACTTCAGCACAGAAAAGACAAAACACATGGAACTGTTAAACCTATACCTAAACTAGTAAATCGCCCTCCGGCTTTTACAATTCTTACAGAAAACAGATTCGAAACGCTTATGCAGGTTGAAGAGGATGATTCAATTAAAAATAAGAAAAACTTCCCACCTTTACCTCAAATCACCCATAAACCATACAGGATTAACTTAAATAAAAGAAAAAATGAGGAATATATTAATACAACTAATAAAAAAATGAATGATGCCTCAATTTCACAAGCAGAAAACCATGAAAATGATGAAATTCAATTTCAACCGGCAAAAAAGAATAACAGAATTCCACCCATTGTTATAAAAGACAAGAACATCAATTGGAAAACCTTACAAGAATTATTCAAAACTAATAATATCTCCGGATATTCTGGCAAGATGATCTGAAATCCTTACACTAAAAATTGAGTCGTCGGATACTCATCGTAAAATCTCTTAACTTCTGGATGATAATAATACTTCTTATCATAATTTTCTACTCCCTGAAGACAAAAATTTAAAAATTGTAATTAGAAATATACCACCCATTTATACTTCCTGAAGAAATCACAAACAAATCAATTTTTGAAGGCTTCACAGTTCTTAACACTACTCAAATGAACAAGACAGTTGACGGCAATAAAATAAACCTACCATTATATATAGTGACATTACCCAAAAGCGATAAATCTAAAGAAATATTTAATATAACTCATCTATTTAATTTAGTTATTAAAGTTGAAAACTATAGAGGCCGTAAAGGTACCACGCAATGTTTCAGATGTCAGGGTTTTCACCATGCGCAAACTTCCTGTCATCATAAATTCAGATGCATCAAATGCGCAGGTGACCATCATCATTCTCAATGCGCAAAACCTACTACTACTCCTGCAAAATGCGCAAATTGTGGTGATAATCATCCTGTTAGCTACAGAGAATGTAGCAAATTTCCAAAAAATAAAAGTAAAAATACAATTGAACAAATAAAAAGCAAAATAGTGCCAAGCACTAATCCTAATTTACCATACGCTAATGCTCTAGTAAATAACAACGAAACCATAAATAAAACAAAAAAAATATTATAAATGAAGCCAACTCAGTGGTAGCTGAACTTCAAACTCTGATTAATTATGTCAAAGGATCAGGAATTTTCGCGAAATCACTGCTCATGTTAAACAACTAAATGAGGCAATTGCCAAGAAGCAGGAAACTTTACAAATTAACGATGAATAATTTAAATCGTAACTTTTCACCAATTCAAATCGCTACTTGGAATGCAAATGGATCGCTAATAAAATCTCAGAATTTGCAGAATTTATCGATAAACATAATGTAGACATCATTCTTCTCACTACAACACATTTGACTCCTCAAAATGACTTCAAAATTCCCAACTACAAAATTTACAGAACGGACAGACTCCACCAAAAAGGAGGAGGAACTGCAGTAATAATAAAAAACTCATATAACTCCACCCACTTTAGTTCTAGTACAGGAAATGGATTCGAGGAAGCATTTGTAATTATTAATCTTCAATCTAAAACTCACTAGTCTTTACAACAGGCCACAAAGTGTACCTACAGCAAATGATATCCTTGCTATTATTAACAATACATTTCCTACTATTGTTGGAGGCGACCTAAACTGTAAAAATGAATTTTGGGGATGCAGATCTATTAACAAAAATGGAAAAATTCTCAGAACCATCATTCAAAATAATAATCTTAAAATTATTGCTCCAATAGAACCCACCCATTACAGCCCACATCTATTTCACAGAGATATTTTAGACATTTTCATAACTAATAGCAACATTCCTATCTCTGCTAACACTATAATTGAACTTTCATCTGATCACTTTCCTGTCATTGGCATCATTAAAAATTATAACAATTATAAACTTATATCCCGCACAAACTGTCAACTTTTCAATAACATCTTACAAGATAACGCCAATAGAGAACAAGTTAATCCACAAGATACCTTACAAATCAGTGAAACCTGCATCATAAATAAACAATCTTTAGAAAATTACATTACTGATAATAATAACAAATTCGATCAAGATATTATTGAAGCGAAGAATATAGCAACAACCAATATTAAATATGAATATAACTACCTAAAACTTCCTACAAATATCAGAGATCTCATCAAAGAAAGAAATCGCACTAGAAAGAAGTACCAAAAAACTTGGAATCCATATTATAAAACCTTAAATAATAAATTAAATAAATTAATCAAAAAATCATGTGCTGAACACAGGCAAGAAAGCTGGAATTACAAGATCACTAACCTAAGTACTGAAAATAATTCTGTATGGATACTTGCGAAACAACTTAAAAATAAAAATCATATAAACTCTCACATTGTTGGACCTAATGGACCTGTGTATTCCACCAATGAAACGCTGGATATTTTTGCAAATTCTCTATATAATCATCTTTTTCTTAGAATTGGGTTTGTATGTCATTTGGCACCTCTGCTTTTATCAGCATTTTGTACCATTAACTCCAAACCCAATGTTTCCTAGTTCCAGTTGCTCGGGTCACCCACTTCATTAATAAAGTCCGATAACCCTTTAATGGAGTCTAGGTGTAACTCTCTAGTATGGATGATGCCTGAAGAAGTTAATCTAGAGAGGGCAAGAGCCTCGCATTCATAAATGATATGCTCTGCCACTTCCTCTGGCGTATGACATTTCCAGCAGATAAGGTCTTGCTGAAACAGTCTCATCTGGTCAGAAAGTCAGTCATGCTAGAGATAGCTTCCTGACTTTCACCAGAAGAAAATGGTTTGGAGGTCATTTTTACCTCAAGTGAAGGATTCATTACTGCCCCTTTACAAGATTGCCTCTGAGTTCTCTTGTCTTTTTCAGCAAGGTCTATTTCAAGGGCTTCACCTGAAAATGCAGAAAAGATTGTTATTTCTTGTGTCTTTTCAGCCACAAGATATCAATTAATAAGCTCAGGTAATATAAGTCCACCGAGCATTGCCTGAGGTACTGGGCAAGACAAAATACTCTAGAAGTTTGCCAGGCAACTAGAGGCTCCATTAAGACACCAAATCCGCAGTGCCAATTAGCCCTAGGCACGGATTGCTTAACACCAGGGTTTACGGGAGCTGGTTCGTTGCCTCTGATTCTATATTCAAGGCTATCCTGTCATTCCTACAAGACATTCGGCGATCCACCACCTGCCAACGCGCCTGGTGGCTGCTCAAGCGTCAGGCTCTGTATAATCAATTCCAACCAAATCAAAATATTAATACTAACTTCACAAATGCTATTGAACAAACAGTAACTCATTTTATAAGCAATACTCCCTTATACACCAGTATCGAACCTACGAACCTCTGTGAAATAACTCAAATTATCAAGAATATCAAAGTTAAAAAAGCGCCAGGTGCTGATAACATCACCAATGTTATGATTAAAAAACTTCCATTGGATTATATCAAGAAATTAGTCAAGATTTACAACAACTTCCTACAATTTTCTATCTTCCCCTAAATGTGGAAAACTTCAACAATAATACTCTTCCCCAAACTTGGTAAAGACCCCAGAAAACCTGAGAATTTTCGACCAATCAGCTTACTTCCTACATTAGGAAAAATTTATGAAAAAATAATTCTAAATTGAATGAAAAATTACATTAAACTTCTTCCTACTCAACAGTATGGCCTTAGAAAAGATCTCTCTACTGTCAAACAACTTGTTAGGATAACCGAAATAATTGGTAATAACATGCATAAAAAACTTTATTCAGCCATGACTATGTTAGATGTTTTTAAAGCATTCGATAGAGTTTGTCATGAAGGACTCATTTTCAAATTTATCAAACTTAATGAATACTCAGATATCATTCACCTAATCTATAACTATACCAAAAATCGCTTCTTCCAAGTCAAGCAAAATGACGTCATCTCACTGACTCTTAATATCAATGCAGGCGTTCCCCAAGGCAGTATTCTTGGACCTATTTTATATCTATTTTATACATATGACTTTCCAATCTCTATTAATAATACAATAAATATTGCATTCTATGCTGATGACACTGCTATTCTTGCAGAATCAGCAAATCCTAATCATGCTCTCATGAAAATATAAAATGAACTTATCGAAATTGAAAAATGGTGTCAAGACCTGCGAGTAAACATTAAGGCTGATAAATCACAAACAATAATATTCTTAAGAAAGACGAGAGTTAAAATGAACCATAAAATTGGAAATAAATTAATTTTTTTCGATAAGTCAATTCCTCAAGTTAAAAAAGCAAAGTACCTTGGCCTCACTCTCACGTCTAGATTCACTTGGACCAAAAACATTAATCATGTCACTAAAAAAGCATATGCTGGTTTTAGTTGCTTAAAAATCTTATTGGCAAGAAATCCAAACTAAACACAAAATTTAAAAGACTTAATACATATCTATGCTTCGCACCATTATTACTTATGCTTCCCCTGTTTGGAATAATATTGACAAAAAAGAAAGAAGTAAACTTCAAAATTTTCAATATAAAATTTTAAGAATTATAGCAGATGTTCCCTACTATGTGAGAAATAAAAATTTTGAAAAAGACCTCAAAATAGAAGACATTTTAGTGCATATTCATAAATTAAATAATAATTTTTATGAAAAAGAGCAAGACATTGCAACACTGCAAATTTCAATGACATTTTTAATTATAAATACATATCAAAGCTCAGCAAATTCAGACCTATTGCTACTCAATTTTTCCTAAGTGAAAATGAACTTTTATAAGTGTTTAAAGTTAGTCTGTACATAGTGTATATATTCTTTATTTTCTGCTGGAATTTATATATTCTATCCTAGATTTCTCTCATTAAATTTATCATTTTGTATATACATAACTTGAAAATATTTCAACTTTAACACTTGAAAGAATTTTTACTTAGAATACCTTCTGAAATTCTATTTAGCTCCGCCCACTTGGACAGCTTCGCGCTGATTGGACACTAGGATTCCATTGCATTCCTTCCTCCGCTGTACGTTTCAGTTCTTCTCCGAAATTACTTGTCAATTTTCTCAGCTTTGGAACTATTATAGATGAAAGAGTAAAGGCCTGCTTCGCAGGCCGACACTCTGGAACCACCACAGATACGAGAAGGGAACAAACTCGCTTATTTGAGACCAATAGGTTTTTTAAATATTATATAATTTATAAACATAAATTATATAAAATTTAAAAAAAAATAAAATCTTATATGTATTTGATTTATTTTATATTCTATAATTTTAATGTTGCTTGGGTTTTCAATATATATATACATATATAAAAAATAAAATACATTCCTCCAAAACTTTATTCTTGGCTCAGCATTTACAAATTTGGACCTTCCGCCATAAAATCCAACCAACGGTTTTTTTTTTTTTTAATTCAAAACTACCAGTTTACATAATAAATAAAATTTTCAAAATAAAACAAACAATTAACCAAAGATGTGTGTTACTTAATTTATCATCTAATGATAAGGGTCAGCTTCACTTAAATAGAAGTTGAACCTACTCCAGCATTCATTTTGTTAGGGATGGAGTTTTGATTTTGAACAAGCGTCTAATGACAAAGCTAGCGTTGAGCAAAAAATAAACAAACAAATCATTCAACGCATGCGCAGTTAGGTAAAACGTTCAGACATTTTGCGCATGTCCAGAGCTTTACGGATTTCAGCGGCATTATTTCTGTTTATACTTTTGACTTGATTTCATTTGTTAAATCTTGCTGTGAAATGTCTTATGTATCCTCAAAAAAAAGGCCCTTTTCAGGGCCGGAATGTGATTCTGAAAGTACTCTAAGTGCTTTTTCTGATGATGAATCATGCGATGTTGGAAAAGAAACAAATTTTAATTTAGAAAACATTGAGAAAGACACCACATGTTTAGCAAGTACATCCAAAGCTATTGATGGAATATCTTGCTGTGAAATGTCTTACGTATCCTCAAAAAAAGGCCCTTTTCAGGGCTGGAATGTGATTCTGAAAGTACTCTAAGTGCTTTTACTGATGATGAATCATGCGATGTTGGAATAGAATCAAATTTTCATTTAGAAAACATTGAGAAAGACACCACATGTTTAGCAAGTACATCCAAAGCTATTGATGGAATATCTTGCTGTGAAATGTTTTACGTATCCTCAAAAAAAGGCCCTTTTCAGGGCCAGAATGTGATTCTGAAAGTACTCTAAGTGCTTTTTCTGATGATGAATCATGCGATGTTGGAATAGAATCAAATTTTCATTTAGAAAACATTGAGAAAGACACCACATGTTTAGCAAGTACATCCAAAGCTATTGATGGAATATTCGAAAATATTTCCAGAGACAGTAATATTAAAGCTAAATCTGACTCAAATATTATTTGCAAAGTCTGTAATATTAGTTTCAAAATGAAGAAATATTTAAAAGAACGTATGAAAAGGAAGCACAATCAGGTTATCTATGAAAAAGCTTTGCATAAGTGTCCAGAATGCAAAGCTAATATAGCTAAAAGATCTATAGAAGAACATTTGAAAGATCATAATATTAACTTAACTGAAGAAATTTTAAAATTCAAATCAACTGAAGAATTTGAATTGTGGAAGAGAAACATAGAAGAGTCTACAAAAACAAGATTTCGCCGTTTATGGTCTAATAATTCTGCTGATAAAAAAACTGTGAACTTTATCTGCCATCGTTCAGATAACTTCATTTCTAAAAGTAAAGTACGTCATTTGAAGTTACAAGGTAGTAATAAAATTAATTGTTATTGCCCAGCTTCAATACATGCAAATTTTAATGATGAAGGTACATGCTGTATAAAATACATTTCAACTCATCTTGGACACCAAAATGATCTTGGTCACTTGACTCTGACCAAAATTGAACGAGAACAAATAGCAGCCAAGATTGCTGCTAAAATACCTTTCGACAGCATTTTAGATGAGATCAGAAATTCTGTGACTGGCGTAGATCTTGAAAGATTACACCTGACTACCAAAAAAGATCTGCATAACATTGAGAACTCTTTCAATTTGCATTCAGAGGCTATTAAGCATAAAAATGACAGTATTAGCATTGAAGCTTGGGTGCAGCAAATGAAAACAGAAAATGATTGCATCTTATTTTACAAAGCTGAAAATCATCAATGTGGAACTGTCAAATGTCCGTGTTGCGAAACATTTGTAAGACCGGACGAACATCTTTGCTACTTACGTTCTATTCATCCTAAGCACCCTGCTGAACATCTTATTTTCTTTGATTTTGAGACCGATCAATCTTCTGGTGAGCACATCGTAAATTTAGCAGTTGCTCAGTACAGTAATGGAACTGAGAAGGTTTTTAAAGGCTATACAGCACTGCATGACTTTTGCACTTGGCTGTTTTCCAGGCAACACAAAAATTTTACGGCTATAGCTCACAATATGAGAGGGTAAGCTTTTATTTATCTTTTAAAATATGTAATATCGATTTTAAGGAATATATCATTTGATTATTATGCACATTGATTTATTATCTTTTATTATTTTATAGATTTGATGGTCAATTTATTATGGCCTGGATTTTGGAGCAAGGCGCGACTCCTAGTGTCATTCCAAATGGCTCAAAAGTAATGACTATATGTCATACTTCTTTGAATCTTAGAATAATCGACTCCTTCAATTTCTTACCAATGGCTCTAAGCAAACTTCCGGCATCTTTTGGTATAACAGAACTTAAAAAGGGATATTTTCCTCATTATTTTAATACAAGAGAAAATCAATCATATTTCGGTGGTTAATTCAAAAAGAAAAGTCTGTGGTTGAAACGTGCGTGTGCGATGCAAAGGGCAGTTAATCTCGCGTCAGCACTTTGTACATGTAAAAATGTTGATGAGGTGACGTATGGAAATACAGCATGCAATTTCTTATTGATGTGCAAGTATCATGACTCTTTTGTCAAAGGGAATAAATATTATCTTTTTAACACCTTTTTTCACATCAAACAAAGGTAGTAATGGTTGAGATGAGTTGCATGCAGATTTAGCTGCCCCATCAACCATTTCATTGCCATCGAAATCCATGTGACTTGGAATCGAACAGAAAATAAAGTGATATTCCTGGCCAGAAAGGAAATCTAATGCTCTGAAAGTTCTAGACAAAACGGGATGACATTTAAAAATTTTCTTAAGCAATTTTTCCTACACTCAAATTGTCAGCGTACACACAATACTTGAAAATATCACTTACATTCATTCATCTGCTGAATAGCTTGATTAATAGCTTCAGCTAAGGTGAATGAGGCTGGAGCCAAGTTTTGTTTTCAGTAACTACAGGGTGTGGTGCACCGGCATCATTGTAATATACAAAATTTAATATTTAAAAAAAATGTTTCAATAAATATAATGCACAAATATACAAAAATCTACTTAAGTCATAGTGTCAAAACTCACACAATACTGTGTAGAATAGATTATTTCCACTGGTACCGTTTTTCCTTTAAAGTGGCAGAACGAAATCATGCCCATTCATTCGGGAGAATCTAAACACTCTGTGTGTGTGATAGATCAATTAGAACGTCTGTAAGATGAAGTAAATACTGCTGAACAATGATTATTACAAATTCCTTCTTGGGGAAACGAAAATTCTTGATATGACTTACACGACTCAATAAAAACAATGGTGAGAGAATCACATTCAATAGGTAATGCTGCCCAATCTCATTAACAATACTTAAACTAACATTAAGATGAAAGAAGCAAAAGAAAAGTTTTTCTTCCCAGCTGGAAAGAATGGTGTGTGCAGAATCCCAGAAAATAATAAACAAAACTGAAAAAATGAGTAACGTAATAACATATAATTGTAGAAATAAACAGATATAGTTAAAATTGTATATATAATGAAAACGTATTAAAGAAACTTCTTATAGTAATATAGTAATGAAAGGCATTTCATTAAAAAGAGTGTAAAATCGCATCAATGTGATCTAAATACCTCAGTAGCATAGAAACATCTAATAGAGAATTCGAAAGATTTAGTTTTTATAAATATACACAGAAAAATCCGGAGAACAAAACATTTTAAAGGTTAAAGTTACAATACTAAAAATTCACTGAAAAATTAAGAAACATTTGGAAACAAAATTTAAAAAAATCAATCACGCAAGTGTGAGGTGATATGAATTTTAAAATGTAATATTAATTTAACATCAAAATCACATATTTTAAACGTAATCTCTATGATGAATTTTAAATATAATCCAATTCAAAAAACTCACTTAGAAAATAAAATTTTAGCTCACGAAAAATTAATTGCACCCAATGTAAAACTAGACTTATATTTATCTGAAATTACATCTTGCCGATTTCAAAGAAGGAGCGAATTGTAACATTATATATTTTTCTGGAATGATAAATAACATTCTGTCAAATTAATACAAAAAGAATATAAACATTCCATATGTTGACCAATTGTTGCATTAGGCAGCAAATTTCGAAATAAAATGGTGCAAAAAGTATTTATGAAAAACAGAAAAACTCAAAGTGAATGTTATGTAATCTTTCTAGAAATGTGTACTCACATCACAAATTGCTTTTGTACTGACTGTCAAGGACATATTTAGTTACACCTTAAGGCAGAGATGAGCAAACTACGATCCGCCTGAAGGTTTAATGCTTCCGCGGATAGGATTTAAATTTGTCGGTCAAACGGAAATTAAAGAAAATATGATTTATATATTATGTATCCATCTTCTTTTCTACTTTGTTTAAATATTATTTTATTTTCTTTCTTTTCTTGAAAGGGCTCTATTTTTGTTTTGCAAAACGTAAATCAACGGAAATAGTAAGCACAGACATCTTTAATCATGTAAGTGTTAAATGCAAAAGTTCTTTATCAGTTATAGCTGTAGCCTAGTACCAACAAGTGTTATCTCTATCTTGGGGAACAGGCATATGAGAATCCAATATAGGTGAATTAGACCACACATGTAGCCGCCTGCGCATTTTACGCTCCAGCTAGGACATTTTCTTTTGGTACGAGTTTTAATATTATTGATTGCATATAAAAAGACAGCGGACATATAGCATCATTGTAAATAGTGGTGAAAGTAAAAAAAGTATAGTTAACTAGTGCTTGTTTGGTTATTCGTAAAATATTTCAACACTAAAATGACTACGAAAATACGTAAAGTTGATTCAAAGTGTATGTGTGGGATGTTTTTAATGATAAATGGATCTGGAAATATTTTTTTACCGATGTTAAAGATAAACCAGTGTGTCTGATCTGCAACGAAGCATGTACCAGTCTTTAAGGAGTATAACATTTCCCGTCATTTTACATACAAGTAGGAGAATTACAACTTTGAAGAGCAATGTCCTAATATAAAAGAACACGAAATATAGAAAGTCTATCTGAAATATGCCGACAAAAAATTTTTATTAAGGTAAACAGTACCCAAGAAGCAGCAACAAATGTAAGTTATATTGTAGTATACAATATTGCTGAAAACATTAAAGCTCACAGTAATGAAGGGTTTGTTAAGCAATACATACTCCAAGTTTGTGATGTTTTATGTCCAGACAAAAAAAATAGTTTTGAGGCTGTAAGTTTATCTCGAAAATCGGTGACTTTTAGAATCGAAGTCATCAATAAAAATTTCACATCACAATGAGAGTAAAAGATAAAATTTTGCACTATTGCTAAGGATTAAAGCATTGATCTAAATAATACTGTTCAAATAGTATTGTTTATAAGAGGTGTTTATGTGAACTTTGAAATCACCGAGGAACTGGTGTGCATGCGTTCTATAAAGGGAACTACAACGGGATTTATATTTGGGTGAATTTTAGGAAAGGATTTTAAATTTGAGAGTGCCTATAAAACGTATATGTAACATTACAACCGATGGAGCATCAAATATGACAGGAAAAAATCTGGATTTCTTGGACTCTTTAATTAAAACTATCCAGAAAACATTGTTGTCTTTTACATTGTTTTATACATCAAGATCCTCTGTAAAAATCAACATTGAATATGAAACCTGTGCTTGATGCAGTCGTAATGCTTATAAATATTATTCTATCTTGTGACTGGTAATTTAGATGTTTTTTTCCGCCCGTGCAATCCGAATACTCTGATGTTCTGTATTTCACAAAAGTGAGATGGCTTAGTGAAGGATGTGCTTTTGAGCGAGTTTGGCAATTGAAAGACGACATTGTAACCTTCTCCAATGAGAAGCAATGTTCTGCCGAGTGAAAAATGATAGAAGAAACAGAATAGTTTTTTGCATTTCGTATTTTTCACAGATTTTCTTCGTCGTAAGAGCAATTTGAATGTCAAGGATACAAGGTAAAATTTATTTATTGACGGTATCTGGGCCCTTCTTAAAGGTTTTAAACTAAAACTTAATCTTTTTGATGCGCAGATAGATAAGAGCGATTCGTTTCATTTCCCGAGGTCAAATTCAATATTGTCAGTAAATTAGGATAATATTAAAAATTATAAAGAGGGCTTGAAAAAACTGCATTTTGAGTTCGAAAACAGATTTCAATAATTCAGTGCTATTCAAACAGTATTGGAATTTTTACCACGCATTTCAACATAAGCTGGGAAGCAATGAGGTCAGATTTGAAGCTGGAATTAATTAAGTTACAATCTAACAATTCTCTTAAGCAGCTGTTTCTAAATATACCTAAATTAGAGTTTTACAATCATTATCGAATGTAAGTTTCCCAAATTTAGTATCACACTCCCAGAGAGAAAATCAATGCTATCTTTGAATCAGCTTATATATATGAACAAATGTTTTCATTTAAGGAATTCATCAACTAAGCATTCTAAATAAAGACAACCATCATATTCTTCAAAAAATAAAGATGCGCTTAAAAAATTCAGATATAGCAGTCTAAGATTTCCTCCGCATTTCTCTGGTTGGTCATAGATTCATTTTCAAAAACAGAATGAGTTCACGTGTATTGGTACATATAGCTATCCACATTGTTCAATCTATGTTATAAAAATGATCTCATTCTTGGTATTTAAGGAATAATTTCATATATTTTTGATTCCCTGGACTATATAGCTCCCCGCCCTTAAGAGATTTATAATCGCATGTAAAATTAAGTTTCAAATCATTAATAATGAGAAAATGAAACCATTGCTGTACGTTGATATTCTGATGTTCTTAAAATATATTAAAACGATTAATCTTATTTTTGCAAAGAAGGTAGACACCTAGGTTTGACTTTTTGATATATGTGCTTGTAACATTAAGTTTTGTGTCCATTATTTGAAATGACGTAATAACCTCTCTTGAGGCAGCAAGTGCTGCATTGCATTCTTACTGTGAAGAACAATTATTTTCGCATACCGATCCTCAGATGTAGATGTCATTTACTTATGATTTCTGACTTCTTACAACAATTCAATCTTTTTAAAAATATTTCCATAAATTAGAGACTACATAAATAATTAGTTTGAAACATTTATACTCCTCTTGGCTTTAATAATTGAATGTTCAGCTAATAATTTGCCAAAGCACAGATTTTTCTGAATGTAGTTAAAAGCTACATTAAATTCAAATGATAAAAAAGTGAATATTAACAAACCCAAAGTTATATTCTGTGTTTCAAATTTTCACTTAGATCTATATTTGGATATCAGAAAACTTTTCATTACTTTCAGATAGGATTTTGAAGTTTATTTTCTCCTCATTCTTAGGAATTGCAGATCAGATTAATTGGACGTTTCATTAAATATCATTAGTTTTGTGTATTTGGCAAGAGATTTGGAGATATTTGTAATATCAATGCGAAATGATGTAATAATATGAATTCTTATTTTTGAATCATTCTTTTTAAAAAAGAAACAAATTTGGAAAATAACTCTCATCTTTAATATTAACTTTGCTTAAAGCAACATTTGAAAGGAAGATTTGTCTCCCCTCAGTTTCCTCTTTATAATTTAAAGCGGATGCCATGATAAGCGAAACTTTAAAAATCTTCTTAATGCATTATGAAATGTGTAATTGAACTGAATTTAAAATGAGGATTTTGCTTTTAATGTACTGATAAATTTGAGAATGAAATGGCTTCTTTAATAAAGATGTATATAATGTTTCCATTAAGTGAAATACACGATATATCTCATCTATCTATGGATCACATAATCCTTTGAAGAAGTACTTGTCGGAAAGAAGCTATTTGAAATATCAACATTATACCTCCACTAATAAAAAATACAATGAATATTCTGTTTTAGCAATATTAGAAATATAAGTGCGTTTTTAAAGTTATAATGTTTAATGATATTCATATTTCATAATGTTAAATAAATAATGTGTAAATTAAAAAGGAAGGATTGAGCAATACAAATTGTTTCAAACTAAAATCATTTTGATTTCTTTAGCTGATTTTTGTAAGCTTCCAGATCTAGTAGAAATGAATGTAAAAGGGTTTGACTATTTCTGCGAATGAAAGGGCTTCTTAAACTCCGCGGGCTTTACTCACACATCCAAAAGCCGAGCTGTCAGCCGAATGGTTAGCGCTTTTGCCTTGGGTTCAACAGTTCGTGGATTCGAAACCCACCTTCAGCATGGATATTTGTTGTGGTTCGGAATTCACTTTATGCCGTAGGTGCCGGTCTAAATAGCCCTCGTGTGCAAAAAATGACCCTTGAGCGACAAGCAAACCAAACTACACATCCAAAAGGAGGAATGCTTTTGTCCTGTCTTCTTATTTCCTTTTCGATGTGTCTGTTTCTAAACAACTGTGTTTGCTTAAGTTTAAATTTTAGAGATTTTTTTGATAATTAAGTAGCATCCCCGAAAGAAAATTGTGTTTGTATAAATTTTTATTTATTATTTAAAATTGATCTAGATCTTTATTTAATTCATCATTATGAGATTTTACGGTAAAAAAGAAATGAAATCACACATTGTGCTAAGAAGGAGTATTTTTAAGGATGCATTTCATTACGGCATTGTAAGAGCATTTTATTTATCTTTAGCTTTTTATTAAATTTTATTTTTTCTTATGAACTTTACGGAAATTTTTATTAAACTGAAAAACAATTTACAAACACTAAATCATGTTCAAAAGTCAAAATGGGAAATATTTTAAATTTTATAAGAAATTTGACAGAAAAATAATTAATTCTAAATTGAAAGAAATTTATACATAGTATTCGATTAAATATAAAATATACTTGAAAAATTTGTAAAATCTAAAAATAATTATTTGATATTTTTTATTTGTTAAAAAATATCATAATTATATTAAAATATTAGTTAATATGATTAAAAAATATTATAAATAATAATATGATTGTATTATAATAATTTTTATTTCATGTATCTTACAGTCCCAAAAATGCAATTGATGTATATTCCAATAAATAAATTACATTAAATTTCTTGAAAAAGACCCTTTATAATATTCGTGTTTACAAAAACATTTTTACTGTCCTACCTTTTATAAGATGTATCACTATTGACTAAAAGTTTTGTTAGGTAATTAAGATTATTATTGAAATGTTTGATACTAAGTGTTGCATAATTAATTATTTTAAATTAATGATAGTAAATTTATAAGTGCATTTTTATCTATATAATTTTTAAAATAAAATCATAAAATGAATATCTTATTTATAATAGCAGCAAAATCTGCCTTTCCATAATTTATTTTTCAAGTTATGTTTAATATTTTAAAATTATGACACAAAAATATTTTTTCTTAAAATTACCTATCTTGTAGTAGTTTTATATTCCAGAATCTTATTTCAGTTCATTTCTTTAATTAGAAATAACACTATCAATAAGATATTTAATTTTATATAACAGTAAAAGAAATTATCTGATATTTAATTTTATTTATACAAGAAATTTTCTGAATTTCCCGTTTGTAATTTTAACTATACACTAATCAGGATTTTTGAAAACAGATTGGTTTGATAATAACTGAATATATTTCTCAGTTTATTCATTAAAACCTTACTTTGATATTTACATATTAAAATAGCATTTCTTCAATTAAATTTCAAACTAAGAATTAAAATTGTGCAGTATAAGAAACATGAATTTTAAAAACTATATTTAAGAAATAACTGTGTAATTCTATAGCATATATTCCTCAACAATCAAAAAAAAAATGTAAAGTAATAACTACTTTTTGCATGCTTAAAGTAGCAAAAGTAAAAATGTTAAGTTGGTTTATTAATTTAATTTATTTAAGCACTTAAATCTCAAGATACATGCAGACCAAACAATAATAATTTAAAAAATATCAGAATATAAAATCCTGTATTTATGACAAATTTTTTTTTTTTTTTTTTTTTTTGCAAATTGATTTAAAATTTGTAAATTTATGTGTTGTGTCAATAAATAAAGTGCATCTTAATTCTTAACTGAAGTAATGTGTTTAACTCTATTTTACGGAAACAATTTTCATACATTTTTATATAAAAATACTTTTTAATTACTAGTACTTTAAATTCATCCTATTATTACCACACATAGCTCTCCTATTTTTACTTACACATGATGAGTAATTTCCCCTGTTAGAAATATTTAAGGTAAATTTCACACACAATTGAGTTACATAGAAAAGTAAATCTATGTATATGAAGTAAAATGCTATAACTTAGCACAAAGGCAAATTCCTATATTCGAATAGTTTCCCGTAGGGGCTTAAAATTCTTTCTTATACGTGTAAATCTTTATTCTAAAACAAAATAATATTTTACATTTATGTTTATAAATAAGTAGTATATAGTATATGACTTTATGTATTTAATTTTCCTTTTATTACACAGATAATTTATATCAAACATTAATACATAATTATTAAATATAAGTTAGTTTAGTATATTTCACTTGTTAAATTATTGTTAGTATGATTTCACTGCTTGAAAATTGTAAGTTCGGTACTGATTTTACCATAAACAATGATGGATGGTTCCCCTGGATATTGATTAACTAAAGTGTAATATTTATAAGTTGATAAGATAGTAAAATTAGGAAACTTTGATCAAAATTAAACTTTTTAAATATGTGTCTCTATTTAGATAAATATGTATTTTAAGTGAATATGTTTTAAGATTTATTCGAGCAGAAGCGAAATACTCAAGAGTAATCCTTTGTGTAAAGGAAAAATCAGTTACAATTTGTAAGGATTTACAATTAAAATTACAATGAGAAATAAATTAAATTTATCTTAGGAGAAACTTAATTAAATTTGATTTCAAAAATTCAAATTTAGGTGTATTTTATTACATTAACGTAAATTAATGAAGATTTTATAAATACGCAATTAAGACCTATTAAAGAAATGATGCAGACCCCTTATTTAAAGATATTTAATTAAGAATAAGACAGTAAGAAAATTAAAAATCTAATATATATATAAATATATATATATTGCATTTTTTAAAAAATATGTAAATAAAAATCTTTTCAGACTTAAATTTTGTATCTCTGTAGAATAAAGTAAGAAATTCCAAAAGAAAAATTGAGTAAAAATTAAAAAAAAAAATGTTTAATTTCTTTCATTAAGATATTTTTGATGCTCAGTCACTAAAATTCAACTTACACATTAATTCCTCAAAAACCAGTTTTGTCACCCCACGAAAGCTTTCTTCAGCGCCATTCAGAATATCAAAAAGGCCAAAGAGAAAGGGTTTACTGGAATAACTTCAAAAAACCTTATTTGATAACGCCTTTCTGAACTTGTTATTTTTTTCAAATATAACATTGAAATCTGATTATCAAAAAATAACTGCTTTTTCCATCTCCAAGGAGTAACACTAATATTCGAACAATTTTAGATATAAACCTCTTGAAACATTTTTTTATATTTTTTAAAAACTCCAACACTGTGCACAAAAACTTTCGAAGTTTATTTTAATATTTTTCAAGATTCTTAAAATTAGAAAAAAATAATGATCAAATTTTTTTGTGAAAGCCGTTTAGCATTTTTTTTCCAAGTTAAAATTTGAATACATTGTTTCAACCACAACTCAAGTTTTATGCGGATGACACTGGTATTATAGTTAGATCTATACATCCAAATTTAACAATTTCAAAACTACAAGGTGAAATTTTTGATACTGAAGATTGATGTTCTAAATAGAAAGTTGTCCTTTATGCATCCAAGTTAAAACTTATCATACGTAACAAACGTAAACATCCCAAAAATACACCATAAATAATCAAATTTACATTTTTGGACCAATTACAACTTTACATTTTATTTAAATTTTAAAACAGCTAAATACCTCGGACAAAAATTAATTCAAAACTCACTTAACGGTTCATATCAAATCTAAAATTTTTGCTGCTTGGACATGTTATCACAAAATTATATCAATCATTGGACCCTATTCTAAATTATCTCTAAAGCTCAAACAACTTAATTCGTAAGATTATTACCTGCTTGATGTGCTTTATCAAACACAGATATTTATTTACTATACACTTTTCAAAATAAAATGCCAAGAAAAGTAGTGAATATTCCATTTTATGTTAGGAATAAAGACTTTAAAACCCACCTTATAATTTAATATGTATTCATGTGTTTACATCAGATGTATGAGGAGATGCTTTTGTAGCAGGTACTCAGCATTTAAACGTCAAATGAAATGACGATATAAATATCCACGTGGTATTGCATGATTGAAGACAAAGATCAGCTTCGTTCTGCGAGGAATTTATCTGTATTCTTAATAATTTACGAATAGAGGTACACCCACATTCGAAAGACGTTACGGCTATATTTTGGATGACTACCAGTAATCCACGAAATTGCCTATATTTATGAATAAATTAGGGAGGAGCTTTTAGGTAGAGTAGTATTCAACATGTTTAATTTTTCGATGTTCAACCAAGCAAAAGGATCCTGTATACATGGTAGATTGTTGTGTGTGGGTAAAATTATGCAATAAATTTTCTGTTTAAAATGATATATATATATATATTCTCTATACGTTTTTGAATTTGCATTTGTGACATCAAATTTTTACAAAAAAAGGCAACATGAAAAAGAGCAGAGTGGTTTGTTTAAAAAGGCAATGACGATTTGAAAATTTTATATTTTAAACATTAATATTTTTATCCCCTTTTGCATTGACTTTTAATTTTATGTCCAACAATGGTAAAAAAAAGTGTCCTTTCAAGATTGTGTGTCCTTTTTTTTATCAAAAAGTTTTGTAAAATTCATACTTCTCAACTATTTATTCAAAATCCTGAACTCAAACTTTCATAGTGGTTATCTCTTTTCATTATAAAATTACTATATTTAAGAAAAATTAAATAAAAAAAAACTCATTTAAATTTTGCTACCAGCAAATTTTTTAACTTATGGCTTTTAAATATAAGGCATTTTTTATTACTTAAAATTAGTTTATAGATTTTCATTTCATTAAATGCTCCTTATCAACAGTTTTGTTGTATAGGAGTTGGTCTGGAATAAATATGTACTTAGGTGTCAGCTATCCAAACTGAAGCGAAACTACCGATGTGAATTCGGTAAATACCACCTTCCCGGGGAGTTGAAACGATTTCAGAGTATTTATTTAAATAAATTATATTTTTTTGGTTGAAATTGATTGTTGAAAAATCGATTTTATGCTTTTATTTGGAAATACTTTGTGCTACTTAATACAAAGTAATTTAAAAATATGATAATTTTAATCTCTGAAATTCTTTATTTATCACATAAGTAAAATTTTAAATTGATTACGCGTTATATTATGTATTTGAATATATAATTAATTTGAATGTATATTATCATGATTATTTAACTTAGTATTATTATTTAAAATATTGTGTATTAAAGAGACTAGAAAATGTGAAATATTTTAGTAAATGTATTAGGATTTTTAAACTAATCAATTCTTAAAAAATTTGCAATGTTAAAATAGTTTATTTATATAAAATGATTTCATAAGCGATTCAATGTATACATTTCGTTTAATTTAAAAATTTATATCAAAAGAAATGTTTTTAAATATAGTACAGATAGGCTGCAGGTATAAATGTTGTTGTTGTCGTGTGCCAACTAGGCAAGCAATATGTGGTGGGCTGCTCCACTTTTCCAACTGTACCGTACTTTGTTGTGGAGTCCGACTTCCTCAGTATACCATTGGGACTCGTTTGTAGGGTAGGCAACCATTCATATCGCATTCATACAGAGAAAGGACAAAGACAGGATAGATATAGAGAGAAAGTACATCCATGTCCGAACCGGGAATCGAACCCAGGACCTCCCTATCCGTAGTCAGGCACTCTGACCACTAGACAGGACGGATGGCAAATATAAATCTAAAATTAAGAAATGTTTAATTTTTACATGGTAAGAGAGTTCATGTTTGTTAGAATACTTTAAATAATGACTGTATACTTTAAGTTTTTAATAAAATTTGATATGTTTTCATTATATTTTCCCCTCTCTCCAGTAATTTTATTACAACATATACATCTTAATTTATACTATATTCATATTTGGAAAAGCGTCTTATTTTTATTTGTAATTGTACACGAATATGTAATAAAATTTAAAAATTGCGAACGTAAAACGAGTATAGGAAAAGAATTGTAAATATACTTTAATTCATCATTAGCGTTATTAATCACGAGATTATTTTGTGTTTCGTAGGCGTAGAAAATACCACAAAACTAGAAAACAGGCAGCATCCGGTGGTCAGGTTTGATGTCCAAAAAAGTCCATTAATGGTCTGATTTTATAATATATCAATAATCAATGAATATCGTTGAAATTAAAATGCGTTCAAGAAAATTTTTTATTCGATTCTAAAATGTCCGATTAAACGATGATATTTGAAACAAACTTACGTGATAATGCTTTGAAATCTGATGACTAACCTATTAAAGGTTATTGACGCAATGGGAAATACAAGCACATGCACGATTTTTGTGCTGGAGATAAAATAAATTTAAAACTAATAAAAAATATATTCGCAAACTTCCAAAAAAACTAAGCGAAAATGATAATATGAGTAAAAGGAATGTAATAATAGTAAAATAACTCAACACAATTGATATGATAAATATCATTATTACACGGATATAATTAAAGTAAGCATAAAATATAATACAAAATGACAATAATGAAGGTAAATATGATGAAAAATAGAATCTTTAATTTTAAAAATTACACTTAAAAGCTTTATAGAAAAACAGAGAAATCAATAAATAGAATTCGATAAAAATAAGAGCTTCTTTTGATGCTCCTTCAATTTATGATCAACGAAAAGAAAAATTTAGTATAATATTACCTAAATAGTAAATTTAGATAGATTCTCTTCAAACTTTAAAGTTAAAACACAGTAAGTCATAAAAAAAACAAATTCTGAAAATAGAAATAATAATTATTATTTTTCAAGAGATACGAGTATAAAATTGTAAAATTTAGAAGTCTTCAAAATCATATTTTCTTCTATATGGTCTTTGTATTGAATGATAAATATATTATTCAGGTTGGTAAAAAAAAAAGATTACTCAATAAATCACGAGGTACCTATTAATTTTGCCACTTTTTATCACCATCACACGCAGGAAAGTTTGACAAACGAAGAATTGTTTTCAACTAATAAGGAAGTATACCGTAATTGAATATACCGTGAGTGTACAAAGTATTCGTACAGTACTACAATTGATTTAAAAAAGATCCATTCATAAAAATTCTAAACATAAATTCAATTTTAATTAATAATAAATACATAATAGAACATATTTCAATAGTTTCATGTGAAATTTACAGAAAAATATTTTTATACATGAATAAATATTTACAAAACTGTAACAATCCAACATCTTGTGGAGTAAAAAGTATTCGTACACTAAAAGAAATGCAAATTTTTTTGTTATATTTTGTGATTGGTTTAGCCATTATTATATAGTTAATTGACGTTATCTAGTAAGTTATTTAAAAGTTACTTCAGTGGAAATTTTAATGTAGTGAGAATCTAGAAATTCTGTAATGGGTCGTCAAAATAAAGCGACAAGTGTTTTCGAAAGAGAACTGATTTTAAAGCTCCGTAAAAATGGTAAATTATACAACAAATTTTCTGATCTGGTTGGTAGACCTCGTTCAACTATGCAGCCAATCATAAAAAAGTTTGCTGCCATTCTAACGTTTCAAAACAGTTCTCTTACTGGGGGACCATATCTATTGACATCATCTGACAGACGGTATCTGGTACGTTCATTAAAGAAGGATCCCAGAATAAGGGCTTCTACATTAACATAAGAACTGAAGAACATGGGAACAGCAGTATCCGTAAGTACTGTTTGAAATACATGCAGAAATGACGGTTTCCATGACCGTGTTGTCAGACGAAAATTCTTTGTTAGTGAGAAGAATCGGAAGCTGCAATTGTCTTTAGCCAAGCAATACGTTATGAAAGTACAGATTTCTGGAAAAAGATTATCTTTACAGACGAAAGTAAATACAATATATTTGGATCAGACGGGAGACAAATGGTATGGAGAAAGCGCAATACAGAAATGCATCCCATGAATTTAATGCCAACAGTGAAGCATGCAAGTGGAAGTCTGCTTGTTTAAGGGTGTATGAGTGCTTCTGGGGTGGGCAAATTAGTCTTTATTAAAAGCATTATGATTCATCAAATTTATATTGACATTTTAAACAATAATTTAGGAACTAGTGCAACAAAAATGGGGTTGAATGGTTTCATGCATGGTTTCAATGCATGATAACGACCCCAAGCACACAGCCCTAAATACTAGGTTCTGGATACTATATAATATCCCAAAGTTCATGAAACTTCCTCCTCAATCACCGGACCTCAACCCCATCTAGAATTTATAGGACGTTCTTGATAAAAATATTAGATCCAGACATATTTCTAATAAAATTTATTTAGAATCAGCTCTTAATCCAGAATGAAACGCCATACCTAGCTCAATAACAGCAAAATTGGTGGAATCGATGCCAAAGAACACTCAAGGTTCGAGCTAAAGACTATCCTACAAGGTATTAGCTGTATTATTATCATTGTGTTGGGCAATATATGCCTGATGTACGAATACCTTTTACACCGCAAGATGTTGGAGTGTTTCAGTTTTGTAAATATTTATTAATGTAAAAAATTATTTTTTTTTTTTTGTAAATTACACAAAAAAGTAGAGAAAATATGTTCTATTATGTATTTAAAACGAAATTTATATTTATAATTTTTATGAACGGATCTCTTTTAAATCAATTGTAATACTGTACGAATATTTTTACTCTCACTGTAACTGAAAATACTATCTTCAAAATAAGATATTGCATGTGGTCTCTCTTGAGTTGTATGACATATCACAAAGAGATTTTCTGCTGACAAGAACTTTTTGGGCGCAGTTTGTAGAATTAAAGTGCCTTTTCCTGCAACATCTGCAGAGAATTTCCATCAACGTGGAAAATTTCCATATGCCTTTCGGCAAATTTCACATTTTCTTTGTCGGGACAAGTTAGCTGCAACCCAAGGCGTTTGTTCAACATCTTAACTTTCAAAAACTTCGTCAGAGAAGTTTATATGATGGAAGACAAAAATTATCAACCAAAAAATAATATGAACAATGAAATAATACACGGCTTTTATCGATGATGTGGTGTAATATATATATTTTACATGCAGAAATAACTGCCATTGTTTTCAAGAATTGCAAATCTTGGCATATTAATAGAAGGTGTACAGAAATCAGACTAGACAATTTTGCAGTTGTTTAATATTCTAAATTTGATCTTAAGTCAAGACATCGGAATCATTTACAATATTTCTTATCCTAATCATGATCCACCGTATACCTTCGGTTGGGCCGGTGTCATCTTGGTGTGTCTTATCCTAATCATGAATATTCAAAATTCGTACAATCTGTGTCACTCGCAACAAATAGATTCAAAATATTTACCAGAATATGTAAAATTTGGCATAAACCGTAGAATGAAATCGGAAAACAAGATAGAAACCTGATTTTTAAGAAACGCATTTAATCATTCAAATTCAAATTTTAGAAAAAAATGCGCTGAATCTCAGTAAAGATTTTGTAAATTGAAAACTTAATCATTAGCTGCAAAAGATGAATTCTTGTTCATGAATGGCTAGAACATTTAAAAGCTTGAAAACCATTAATAAAGCAAATGTATTTCAAAATGAATTTGTCTACCCTAATGCTAATAAAATGAAATCCTTGGTAGATGTATTGGAAGTACAAATTTAATCTAAATAAAATCATGGTGCAAAAACTCATCATCCCTATCCACACCATAATAAAAACATGAATAAAATTTGATTAGTCTCTTCATCATGATATCATATCAAACAAATAAAAGAAAATCATAACAAATGACGCCATTTATGCTGTTCCTTTTCAACTTCACTTTATGAATTTTTTTCTTGTGAACCTTTCACAATGAACCGATGCTTGAATTGGAATTACTTCTCAAAATTAATAAAAGAAGCAAAAGTTAACTTGCTCCCTAAAAACGTTTGAAATTTTCCAATCAGTCAGTTATACATCATTCCAAAACAACTTAAAACAATTATTTGAAAAAATTTAATAATATACTCAATCAGAGCTTGAAAAATTCGATCTTCAACAATAAATCTCTACAACGAAACGCTTATAACATTATTAGAATTCATGAATTAAAACATCCATCTAAAGGAATCGTCAGTTTTCTACATTTTATATGTAACTAAGTGTAACCGATATCTTTGATTACATCTGGTATGAAGAATTTATATTGAATCAAACATATATTTTAAAAATTTTAATCCTTTTTCATAATTCTCTAGCTGAACATTTCATATCAAATATTAGGATCATATTTATGGCAATAAATGTAATTATAATATCAAATAAATGTTCAATACTAAAAAAACCCACTCGTTCTTAAATATGGAAATATTTTTTTCCTTTTTTATAATTAATAATATTTGCATGCATCTAAAACAATCCATCTTTAAAAATAACACATTACTATGTACGTTTATTAATTAAAAATTTTTAGATACATATTATAAAATTTTTCATATAAATACAGCATAATTAATTTTAGACCTAAAATTTTGGTTTTATGTAAAGTTATAACCAAATTTTTCACGGACATTTGAAGAAAACATAACGAACAATTATAGTTAATTCCAGTTGAAAAAATTAATGAGCATGGAGCGCTTTACATTCAGATATTTATCAAAAAACTTATATATAAGTCTGTGAAAAACAACATTTTCAGTTTGATAAGTACTGGAAACAATAATTTCATATTTAAATATCATTAAATCGTTTTTTTATTGAATTTTTCATCAAAGTATGTTCCATTATTCAGTTAAATTTTAATGTTGGCCTTATAAATAATAAATTCTTTTGCTGATTTCATTGTAACAATTGTTGTGAAATTTTACTAAGTCATGAAAAATTAAATCACTTTTTTAATAAGCAACACCTGTCTATTAAAAAATCAGCAACTAATATGAAATCGTTAAATTTAGATTCTTATATAATTGTGAGTATACTCTATTATAGGCCTAATTGTCATGTATTATTCAATTCAAGGGCAAAAATTTCAAACAGCTATACCATCGTCCAAATGCTTTTTGCTGTTTTTTGAGAAATTTAACTAAAATATTCTGCTACGCTCGAGGCAACTTTTTCTTAAAAATTATTTTCAATTCTCTTTTATCATTTTTTTAAGTAAATTAGGTTGTAAAATTATAAATTTACGCAATTTAATTAAATCTAGCATATTTTTGTGCAATTTGTTTTTATCTGACACAAACTTTTAATAAAATTCTTAAAATTCTGTAGAATTTGTTTTGCATGAATTTAAATTTAATTTGGTCATGAGATTTATATACGACAATGTTCTTTAAAATAAAGTTAAAATTCAGATAAATATTCAGCGATAATGTTAAAAAAATATCCTGTTTTATGGAAATTTCAAGAAATCTTAAGAAATATTTCCTTTAAAAATACTTGCAAACGTGAAAGTTTTTCATAGATATTTAAATCATTGCTTCATTCCATAGACTAGTGATTTCCAACCGGTATTCGCGAAAATAATATAGTAATGGCGGATTTTTTAAAAAGCCATTAAAATCAAAGGAAAAAAATAAATAAAATAAAGGACACACCCTCAGTAAAAGAGATTGTTCGCTTTATGTTAAGAAACCTAAAATAAATTTCAATATTTTCATTTATTTTTTCCTTATTGGTGTTTCATAATTACTTCATCAATATCAAATTTATATATATATATATATATATATATATATATATATATATATATATATATATATATATATATATATATATATATATATATATATATATATATCAACAATTTTATACATTATAATTCATTTCTCTTATTCAAATTATCAAATACTATTCTCTTTTTATTACAAACATTTATTTATATTTAAAACATTTTATCAATGTGATTAGTATCACGCGTTCTGTTTTATATTTAAAATCATTGTAGTAGTCTCCTCTTCTATGTAATATTTTTTTAACAATACAATTGGATTTAAATATAAAATTAAGGCAGTTTACTACAGATTTTAGAATTAAATACTTGTTCACAGCCGTGAACTGGGAGAGTAATCTATTATTAACCAAAGCTCATACATGGGTTTAGCACTTGTAAAGCTTGAGTGATAGTGATACTGCGACTGTCAAGTTCTCGTGTGAAGGACTTCATAATTATTAGTTTAATTATTATTACAGCTTATTTTTATTACGTAACGATGGTTAAAAACTGTTCGTTTGGAAAAGAGGCATGATAATCGAGATGTTAGTAATGAAAGCTGTAGTGAGATACCGTTTCACCATACGAAAAACAAAGGAAATGATAGAAAAGGGAAAAAGCGGAAATATGACAGCGATTATCTACACTTGGACTTTCGTTTTAGCGAGGATGAGTCGGAACTTAAACAGCTTTGTGTTATGTGTAACGAAGTTCTTGCCAACGGCAGTTGAAAACCATCACTCCTTCGTAGACACATTGAAACAGAACATCCCACACACAAAGATATACCTCTTGAATATTTCAAAAGAAAATTAGCAGATATCAGAAAATGCAGCCTTTCTTCTCTCTTGACTTCAAACGAAGATAGTAAAATGACCCTCGAAGCATCATGTCGAGTAAGTTATAGAATTGCAAGATCTGGACAAGCGCATACAATAGCAGAAAATTTAATTGGCCCATGTGCGAAAGATATCACGAAATGTATGCTTTGGAAAAGGCAGCAAAGAAAATTGGTTCCCTTATCAAGCAATACGGTGACGCGTAGAATTAATGACTTGGCTAATTATGTTGAGATCAGACTTCTAAAAATAATAAAATTGAATTATTTTGCAATTCAACTTGACCAATCGACGGATGTAACAAATGCTGCAGAAGATGTACTATGCAGAACCTTTGAAGACCTACACAACTGGAGAATTGATTTTTGTTATGATCAATGGGTATTTTTAAAAAAATGAAAGAAGCTGGTCTTATTATGTGGCTGTGTGTACAGATGGTGCAAAATCAATGAGAGGAAAATTTTCTGGCTTTGTTGATCGGCTGAAGATCAACGAGAATATTCAATGGACTCATTTTTGTATTTTTAAACAAGCTTTAATATGTAAACGCATTCCTGTGAAGAATCATCTACTACTTTAAGTGATGCTGTGAAAATTGTGAATTTTATAAAATCACGTGCTACATGTTACCGTATATTCCGTAAGCTTTGTGAGGATTTTGGAAGTTTCCACGTTTCTTTACTACTTCACACAGAAGTTAGATGGCTTTCCGACGCTAAAGTTTTGACGCGTTTGTTGGAATTGAAGTCTGAAGTTCAAGTATTTTTTATTGATCATCCGTTTCATTTGTCTTCTTGTATATCCGATGTTCTTTGACTGCAAAAACTTAAGTATTAAGCTGACACTTTTTGTAAATTGAATGAATTACATATATCTTTACAAGGCGCTGGTGTCACCATTTTCAAAGTGCATGATAAAATTGAGGCTATATTGAAAAAGATCAATTTTTGGATACAATACCAGCAAATAAATGAGTATGGATGTATCGATTCTGTCAGCACTTTTTTATCAGAAAATTCAATTAAATTTGACGAAAACATTAAAAGAATAATATGTGAACATATAAACTATCTTCGATTAACTTTCGATGACTATTTTCCCAACAGATGCAATATATCCATCTCAAACAACTGGATTCGTAATCCATTTCAAGGAAATATAAGTTCAGAAACCTCTCTAAATATGCTGGAAAAAGAAAAACTTATAGAGTTATCTTTTGACAGTTCTCTAGAAGCAATTTTTAAAGATCAATCTTGAATCGACTTCTGGCTTAGTATACAAAATGAATATCCTATTCTGTCAGAAAAAGCCATTGAAGTTCTATTAACATTTTCCACAACATATCTATGCGAGAAAGGTTTTTCAGCATATACTTATCTGAAAGATAAATACAGAAACAAGTTAAACGCAGAAACTGAATTAAGACTGAAACTGTGAGATATTGAGCCAAAATTTGTATTGCTTTGTTCTATCAAACTGCCACAAATATCCCGTTAAGAGTTTTTAAGAATGTAAAACGTAAGAACCAGTCAGTTAAACTTATCATGTTTTCAACTTTTATAAACATTATTTTTGTCTTATTAATGTTTATTATGTATATACATATCTATATAACATTAAACAACTTTATACTTTCTCAAAAATAGTTAAAAGTAAAATTTATATCTACTATTTCTCTTTTTTCTTCCGGTTTCAAATTGCAACTTCCTGTTTCGTTTCTGAAAAGATGATGATTTTAAAATTCCTGTAAATTAATTTCTATTCGCATACTGTAAAACGGCATATTGTAAAAAAAATTGACACAGGCAGTCGAAAATTCAATTTTTCAACGTAGTTGGATATATTAAAAGTTTCTTAAATAAGGAGATATGTTAATTTAATAGGTGTTTTATGAATGAATGATTGATGTATTTTATCAAAACTTTCAATCATTTGTGATTTTTTTACTCAGTTTGACCGATTTCACCATAAAATCTACTATTTTTAAATAAAAATATTTCTTATTTGAATTGTTTATTCTTTATTTTAATTATTTAAGAAATCTCATTTTTTTTCTTTATTTCAAAATTCCAATTTTTTAAGATTCTGTTCTTTCTCTGTACATATTTATTGCATTTCACTTTTATCCTAGTGTTTATTACTTATATATTCAGAATTTATTCTTTTTCATATTTGAATAATATAGGCTTAGTTTATCTGCTTAACTTTTTTTCTTCACTTGTATCTATTAAACATGACTGAGATTTTCTCATTTTGCCCCTGTAATGTTGTTTTTATTTAAAAAAAATTTTCAGAATTAGTACTCTCTCTTCGACTGCTGGCTCAACTCCGACGACCAATCAGAGACGTCCGCTATCCCCGGACTCCTTCTTCCTCTCATGACTCCTCCCACTAGCCACCTTTTCCCTATTCCATGACGTCTTATTTCAGATGGAAGAGTAAAAGCTGCTTCACTGCTAAAGGCTATAGAAAATTTATATGATTCTTTGATTTTTGTTTAGCTCTACTACAAACGTGTGTTGTTTTCTAATTTGTTAATATTTGTTGTGATTGATTATTTGGTCATTATGTCTTCGACACAAAATCAAGAAAAACGGCCCTTTTCAGGGCTAAATACTACTGCTTCCTCAGAAGTTTTTGATTCTAAAATTAATAAAAATATGGAAGAATTAATCTTGTGTCTCAGAATTCAAATTTTGGTGAGTGTGAGAATTCTAATTCTGGTATGTGTGACAGTTCAAATTCTGGTATGTGTGAGAATTCTGATTCTATTACGAATGAAAATTCCTATTTTGTTATGTATGATGATTCCATTGTGAGTGATATGATTGGCCCTGGAGCCTGAGCAGTTACCAGGCGCGTCGGTAGGTGGTGGATCACCGAACGTCCTGTAGGAATGACAGGATAGCCTTGAATATAGAATCAGAGGCCACGAACTAGCTCCCGTAAACCCTGCTGTTATGCGATCCGTGCCTAGGGCTAATTGGCACCGCGGTATTGGTGTCTTAGGCAGGCCGCACACTGAGGGAGCATGTCTCCAACGCGCACCTATTGCTTCCCGATAATGCAGTTACACGCGAGCGACATGTCGAAAACTACCACACACTGAAGCGATGGCAGCAAAATCTCACGCATGCGCAATGATACATCGGATCGGACATTGTTTACATTTCCACTCTTCAGAGAGTGTCATCAGAACGTTTCTAATTCATCACAAATAGTTATGGATTCATCTGACGATAAAAATTTATTATTATTGGCTCTAATTGAAGAGCGTAGAAAGAAAAAAGACGCTGGATTCATGAGCATAATGCTCAAAATTCTCTTCACGGCACTTTTGTTGTGACTCGTGAATTGGACCAAGATCCAACTAATCATTTTATCGAATGTCTCCCCAAACCTTTCAAATTTTGAAAGATTTGATGGGGGAAAAACTAACGAAAAAGGATACAAATTGCAGAAGAGCAATTTGTGTGGAAGAACGCTTGCTTATCACTTTGAGGTAAGATGATTTCTTTCATTTATTTTATTGTGTTTAGTAATAAATGATTTTGTAAGAATCTATTTTATTCTATAAAATAAATTTCACTAACAGCTTAGAATAGTAATTAAGCTATTTTTAATGACATAATTTGCAGTGAACTGGCAACAAAATAAAATCAAAAATGAATATGCAAATAATTTAAATTACCTATTCTAACCTATTCTTAAGAGGCCAGTCTTAATATCAATACCTTGATAAATTTTATTATTTTTCATAAGGATGTAAATAGTTTTTAATTTACAGGATTTTCTTTTCTAATATATACAGACATATATTTTTTAAAAGAAAAATATATTTTCATATTGACCTGATCCCAATGGCAAGTGTAGATATTTCAGTTTCAGCTGGAAAACCTTTCACAACTGTCTGGCAAATGAAATGTATTGCTGCGTTCATATATATTATGCTCATTTGCAACTTTCATATTAACTGCATCACATTGGTGAATGTTAATTTTTAGCAAATACTGTTTAAATTTTCGGATAATATCAAATATATTTTGTAGTATGTAAATCTCATATTATGAAAAGTTGTTAATTGGTGTTTATTTCATCATTTAGTATATACCGATACATTTTCCATGTATTAACAATATTATATTGGTGATTTACTTAGTATATTCAGACTGTTCTGTTTGTTTAATCTCATACTCCTTCAAACAGTCTTAAAAATTAAAATATGAATATTTTATTAGAAATATGCTATTCACCCCTTCAAATAAACACCAAGAACTGAGAAAATGTATATTTTAATCTTTAATATATAAATGTGTAATTTTTTTGTAGTTATCAATGGAATTTATTCTAAAAGAGATATTTTTTTAGGTATCTAGCTGTTGGTGCAAGTTTTAAAGCCATGTCGTTTCATTTTATGAGAGGCGAAACAACCATTGTTGGCGATAGTTGGCGAAACTTGTATTGCCCTGTGGGACATTTTGAGGCCCCTATACATGGCTCCACCAACGAAAGAAGACTGGGCCCAAATTTCCCTGGAATTCCCAGAAGATTGGCAAATGCCGAACTGTGTAGGGAGTGTGGATGGCAAGCACATTCAAGTTCGGAGACCAAACCACAGCGGATCAGGATTTTATAATTACTTGTCATATTTTTCAATTGTCTTATTGGCTGTGGTTGATGCCAAAGGCCTTTTTACTGTTATCTCCGTCGGTGAGTATGGGAGGAACAGTAATGGAGGAGTATTTTGCGACTCAAAATTTGGACAGTTATTGCGAAATAATGAACTTAATCTTCCACCGCCCAAAAACTTGCCCGGGGAAACCAACACATTGGTGCCTCATTATTTTGTCGGAGATGAGGCATTTCCTTTAATGGACAATTTAATGAGGCCTTATCCATCTCGAGGTCTTGACGATAGCAAGAGAAATTTTAATTTCAGATTGTCAAGAGCTCGTAAAACAGTGGAATGTGCACTTGGCAGAATGGTCTCCAAATTCAGAATATTCCACACTCCTATTTGTTGCTCTTAAAGCAAAATAGATGCAATTATCAAGGCTTCCTGCATTCTTCACAATTTATCTCCAAGCAGGAAAGAGTTGAAGAAAACTTAGGAAATTTTCGAGATAAAATGGAAGCATGCTGTGGAAGACCTGCAGTGAATGCAGTTACTTTCAGAGATATTTTAAAAGATTATTTACTTAAAGAAAAAAGTATATTTCCTCATCCAACAAATGTACATTCTGCAGAATAAAGATTTGATTATAATGATTTTTCTAACCTTCCCAATATATTTAAAAATTAAGAAGTTCTTCAATACATTATTGTATTCATTTACTACATTTATTATTTTTTTATTATAATTTTATGTTGTTAACCATTTGATTCCATATTAATTTAGTTCTATTACAAAGTGTCACATAAATGATTATGCTTATAGTACTAAAATTATTATAGATTGGATATTTGTATTTCAAGCTTATTCCTGAAATACATTGTACTTAAATTTAAGAGTAAATAGATTTTTTTAATATTATATCACACAATAATTTTCAAAGCAGCTAAAATGATATTCTTTGTAATTTTATTTAATAATTAGAAATTTTATGTAAATAAATTAATTTAGATATCAAAAAGTTTTAAGTAATTCTAAGCCAATTACAGAGTATATAAATTGCTTAAGTTGATTTTAAAGTAAAAATACAATATGGTTACAAAATATTTTATTCTTCATACAACTCATTTATGACATTTAATATTTTTACTCTACATTTCCTTTGTTTTGCTATTGGTAAATTTCTAATTAAAGGTGCCAAACTGACACAAAACTCTTCTAGCCCATCTGTAGGGGTGTTTAATTTGGCAGATTTTGCCGTGAAATAACTTTCTGCAATCTCTGCCAAATCTCTTTTTCTTTTTGAGCTGCACAGTGATTTTTTTTGAGAAGTTGTCTCTGGCAGTGTAACCTCAGAAAAAGTCTGCGAACATTGTGGACTATTGAGATTCACAGTAACATTTGAATCTTCTTGGTCTGGGACATCAGACTGAATATCCTCAACAGAAATATCCCAGCAGTCATTACCACAGTCCAACTCTGCAGAGTCAAAATTGGAAGTTTGTCTGAAAAAATACAGACTCATTTATTGTGTTTTACCATAAAGGAAATATAATTCAAAGTATTTCTTATGATTGATTTACAAGAAAAGAAGAAATAAAAGTTTGCAAAATTCATGTTTGTAAAATTGATTGCAAATAAAAATATACTTAATTTTCAAAATAGCTTCTAAAAATTTATAATTATTTTGATATTAATCTGCAAATAACTTCACATCATTGAATTTTTCTTTGATAAATGTTAATAAGTTTGGAAAAGGAAAAATACCGAAGAGCATACTTTATTACAAAATGATATTAATATGATATTTATATAAATACAAAATTTGTCATGTCTCGCATTAGAAAGAATAAAATTATCTCAATAAGAAATGTACAAAACTTAACATGTAGAACTGTTTCAAAACACAACTACCTTTTACTGTATGATACCATAACAAATGGCACATTCTTTCGGTTTATTACTATAATTAACAAAACATTAAATTTATACTATTTTTCTCATTATTCTAACCATAAAGTTAAATACAGAAATTTGAATTTTCTCTTCAAAATATATCTGAAATTGCTAAGGTAATACATTTATTGTTTGATGTAAAAGTTTAACTTCAACTATGTTTAAGTTTTTATCTAATATTAATGAAAAGAAAATAACATACTTTGTAATAATTTCACTGTGATTAGACTAATAATATTTTTATCAAGACATTACTTTTTTAAAAAATGCTAAACTAAATTATATGTATTAAATATTAGATAACATTAGATTTTTTAAAGGAGTAAAAATTTCCTCTTTATAATGAACAATACATTTTTGCTTTACACGGTATAGTTTAATGCTATAAAAATATAAGCAACTACCTAGTACAACGGAACAAAGCAAAATGAATAAAATAATAATGTGATTATGCTTACTTTCGGGGCTTCATGTATGGAGCTAGAAATTCCAAGTGACTTGCCAAATAATATGGCCTATTAACTACAGCAGCAAAACCACTTGGTAATTTTCTATTGTTTCGTCCTAAAGCACACCGGATGTTTTTCCAGCGTTTCTTTATTTCATATACTGAAAAATGACAAGAAATACCTTAATAAAATTATTTTAAATGTGTTACTATATATACTAATAAATCATTTGATATTTCAAATTTGTTATTCTACATAAGTGTAAATTAATACATATTCATGTATTAAAATGAAATAGTTCAATATGGATTAATATGGAAGTAAAATTAATTAACAATAAAGTACATTATTGGAAATTAATAAAAATTTATTGGAGTAATTTAATGTAAAACAAAAAAATTGTAAGTCAATTACTTCTTAGGTCAACAAAGAGAAGTTTTAGTTACTTACTAAATAATTACTATTGATATAAATATGTAGATAGATGTGACAGAATCACAATATTAAGTAGCAAAATAGATTTGGTTACTCATGTATCATCTCGTCAAATATTTTTACAAAAAATATGTTATGAAATTTTCAGTTAAATGACTAGCATTTTATTTATTATAATGACTGCACTAGCATTTTATTTATTTTTTTAAGTTAGTGCAACCAACTTTTAAATTTATGGTTAAGAATTTAAATTAAACAAATTTTTTTATTATTTTGAAAAATAATTAAAATTTGCAATATTTAAGGACATATTTTTTGATGAAAATAGTCTATGTGCTTACGTGTATTGAACTTTGTTATGTTACAAACAATAATTTGCTACAGTTTTCATTGAAATATTGTTGCTCAAGCAGTTATTAATAACTAATTTTTTCCCTAAATTTATATCCTGCAAAGTTTTTTATATAAGAGGGAAATTTTTTTTTCCCATATAAAACTAAAATTAAGTAATTAATATTTGAAAAAAACTATATTAACATCAAGTGATATCCACTACAAGTTTAAAATATGTATTTGAACTTGATTGATTGAATAAAAGTATTGATTGGATAAAAGTATTGAATATGAACTAATAGTAAGAATTGGATAGCTGAATAATTCAAATAGTATATCTCATAACAATTATATATTTAATGGTAAAAATTAGTGTGAACAAATGTACTGTAAAATTTATTTCTATTTATAATATGAATTCTATAAGAAAACTACAAATCATTAAAATATATAATAAAAAACTTACCGGGATAATTCATTTCCATGGATATTTCCATTCAGGCCTTTTCAGTTTTACTCCGATTGGAATAATCCTCGCTGAAAACATCATACAACGGCGGAAACTTCTTCACTGCATTAATGAAGCTGATGTTAAATTCCGGATCATGTCTCATTTGTGATGATTGAAAATTCATGATTTTATTCGTAGACAGAGAAGCGACAAGCAATGAAAATGACACAAGTCGCAAATGGTAGACACATTTTGGTGAAATTACGGTTACGCGAACGCCGTAAATGCTGCTCCAATGTGCGTGCGCAGTACAGTGGAACCTTGTTTTAATGACGTGCTGCTCCTTTGCTGTCGCCTCAGTGTGCGGCTTGCCCCTTAGCAAACGAAGATTTACCTCTTGTTTACAAGATGGGTAGAAAATAAAGCCTACAGCGAGAAGCCGTTGGCCGTGATAAGAAGTAGAACTGCAACTGATACCAAATCATGGCCTTATTATATATTTGAATTCATATAATTTTATACATGACTGGTAGATACTAAAAGTAAGGAAATTTAATGTCAAGAGAATAAATTTTAAATACCACAAATATTTGTAACACCCATCACTAAATTTCAAGCAAAACAATTCAGTATTATAATGGTCAAATCAAGATGTATTTACGTGTTCTGTGCTTTCACTATATGTCTCAATTAAACATTAAGCAATTAAATATTAAAGATTTCACATATTATTTGACATTCAACCACTATTCTGTCGCCCGTGCTTAAATTGTCGATCATTGAGACAAAATATAAACCCCGCCTACTTTTTTCAGCTCTTTGTAAGGAGTAAAACAAGCATATATATATTCTGTGAATTAGACATGATTTCTAAATGATTCACTCGCTTTTAAACGAATATTTTAGAGACATTGAGAAGCTTTCTATTTATTTTTCTCAAATTGACACTCAGGAACATGAAATTAAATTACTTTTAAATAGTTAAAAGTGTGCTGAATAAAGGAATGCCTCTAAGAACTGTACCACTGCAAAAATAAGATAATGATCTTAACTGGTAGTTATCAAAGGGGACCACTTGAGATGGGAAGTTGTGAAACATCGTGCAGTGCTGACTGTAAGGATCTAAAAATTAAATTATATCTCTCAATTTTTTTAATAAATTTTCCCTCTCTATACCGGCGTTTTGCATGAACAATATTCCAGGCAATAACATAACTGGTCACATTATTAGCTTGATTGTTAAGGTCATCAAAACTGACTGTTGTTTATTTAATTACAATTAAGTATGTGTTTTTATTCTAGATACACATAGATTAAGTAATGTAAAGATGGATTTTTATTTCCCGCTCAACTTTCGAAGTCATGTTATTTCGCTCAAATCTTTTCAAATTTATCTAATACAACACAGAGCACTACAAGAGTCATTATTATTCTATAAACATTCTATATAGAATGTTCGAATGTTTAACAGATTCTTACTTCTTGAGAGGAGTAGACATAAAAGGATAATTTTTACGCAATGATAATTTTTATACCAGGGAATTACTGCAAACGGAGCCGCCACTGAGGAATTCGGACTCCACATCAAAATATGGTTCAGTTGGAAAAGTGAAGCAGCGCACCTCCTAATGCAAGCCTAGCTAGCACAAGACAGCTACAAACGGCGCAAAATTTTAGCATTAAGAATGCAAGGTTGTCATGCCTGTTGTGTGCATTTAGGTTATCCTGAAAGTAATTCGAAAATTTTTTTTCACCAGAGCAGACGTAACGAAACTCCTTGATACCCCAAGTCATTTTTCAAATTTTGAAATTTTCCCCAAGCAGCAATTAATTGCGTATTTAAAAAGTATGGAAAAAAGTATTAAAAATTTTTTTACAGAAATTCTATTTATTTAAAACATATAAATAAATGTATAAAATATGTGTATTGAATTTAAATATTCAAATTAAACACATTTATTTTACTTCTCTTCATAATTCTTTAAAATTTGGCGAATAATAAGTGACCGTACTTATCATTGATTATTTATGAAACTGGTTTGTTAATACTGATCTGTGTCTGGATTTCACAAATTTTAAAGTGGAATATAATATTTACATAAGTATGTTATGAATATTGAAACATTTCGAAGAGCAAACTTTTTTTAATTTTAGGATACTTCGATTACCAAAATGTTCTCGGTGAATTATGCAAAAAATCGATATAAACTGTGGAATTTAAGAATCATACTTTTAATGAACAATGAGAGAGACTTTTTTAACCAGCATTGCTGGAGCTCTAACATTTCCAATAATTAGAAGTTTATTGAGAGGTACATCGAAAGTTTTCCTCATGGAATATAATGCCTTTTTAATATCCACACCGTGGGTTGACATTTGTGTGGGAGAAATGCTACTAAATATAATAATTCTTAATATTATACAATAAACAACGAAGTGAGGTGAAACAAAACATATGAAAACTGCCAATATCAGAAGATCTTTGATACCTGACATCTCGTCAATGGCTAAGCTGAATGCAATATAGTTCTTTAAATCATATTCAAGAGATGCATCAATTGCAGTCAAGCGTCGTTAAGTTGTGTATCTTGAGATGGGAAGTTGTGAAACAACATTGTGCAGTGCTGACTGTAAGGATCTAAAAATTTAATTATATCTTTCATTTTTTTAAATAAATTTTTCCTTTCTATATCAGCGTTTTGCATGAGCAATATTCCAACAAATACAAATACATATACATATACATATACATATACTATATATATATATATATATATATATATATATATATATATATATATATATATATATATATATATATATATATATATATATATATATATATATATATATATATATATATATCAACCGTAAATATTAATTAATAACTAGTGTTTATTAAAGTAGGAAAAAAACATTTATTGTAGCCTGAAAATTAATAAAGTGTATGGTAACAGTTAATTTCAGCAAAATGATAATGATTATTACAAATGGTATACATTAGGAGGTATTTTTATTTAAAAAAATTTCAGTTTTTATTAATAATACATGGAATTATTAATTATTTAATCCTAATACAGAATATGGTTCATAATAAAAATTAGTAAATAGAGCAAAAAATAAAAATTTTCCCATTTCTGCCATGAGATTACGCCACTATACCATATTATAATAAAATAAAACTAGAATTACTGCAATTTCATCCAGTAATTTAAACTAGACAATATTGGTTGCTATTTTTACGAATGTAAAATAAATAATTATTTCGATTATTTAACTTAATCGAATACTAATCCAGGTGGTATTGAGAGAGTTATTTCCTCCCTACTCGAAAATGAAATTAAAATCTTAAACTTAAGGAGTCCTGGTTATGATGCTATTACCAATAAAGTTTTAAAATTGCTTTCAGGAGTAGCAATTTTTTCCATTACCGAAATTAAAAATGACATTTTAAGATTTAACGACTTCCGATTAGTACTTACCATTCTAATTAGAAAACGAGAAAAAAATCACAGAAAATCAATCATCTATCACCCTATTTCTCGTCTTCTCATTGTGGCTAATATTTCTGAAAAGTTCTTTTAAAACGCCTTGCATTGAACATTAGAATTCTGTAGCATTTTATACATAGCGAAGGTGTGGCAATCTGTCACCAACTTCTGCAACACGGAGAAATAGTTCAAGCTATTTCAATTGAAGAATATAAGAGAGATATCCTCTTGGACTTCTAAAAGGCTTATAACAGATTTTGACACCTGTACCTAATCAGTAAAATAAACTCTTAATTTTATTAATAAATAACTATTTGTTACTTGAACTTATTACTTTTACTGTACTTGATACGTAGTAAGTTCTTCACAGGAAATATTCTTCTCCATATGCTCGTATGAAATCATGTTCTTAAAACAGAACTGACGAAACTATTCATTATTACTTAACAAAGCATTTAACAAACATATTAAACCCGTGATTATCCTGATACAATATGCGCTTTGAAACTATATGCGATGTCTTAATTTCAAAATATAATAATAGCAAAAAAAAAGTAAATTAGAAAAACTTTAATTCCTAATAAAGAAATGTCTGAATGTTAGATTGTAGAATGTTCAATTGCAGAAATTTTACATTGACCTTTTTAACGAGGTAAATTTTAAGTAAATCTTAAAACTTTTTTCTCACAAACTTATAATATGTAAAGAAGGCTTTTTTATTCAAGTAATAAGTATATTTATGTTACTTATTGTGTTTATATATAAATTATTCGAACCCATATTTACGGTGATTTTCTGTAAATTGGTGTGACCGTATATATTTTTTTAAGATTCAGTTAAGGTTTGAAAGCAAAATCTTTACACGTTTGTTTCACTTGGATTAAATTAGACTTACTTGTTTCATACATATTTTGCTTCAGTTTTGTCACCATTAATATACATTACATTCTTATTTTAAGATATTTTATTTCTTGATAATTTTACCCCAGAATCTTCATTACCTTTAAAATATGTGTCCGAAACCAAACAAAGAAAATTCAGATGAGAATTTTGGCTTGTACAGTATTTTAATGCTTAACTGTAAAAATTGAATTGTTTTATGATGATTTTCTCATATAACAATAAAATTAGAAATAACTACAACAGCCAAGTCAAAAATTTTTAGATATTGCTGGCAACTTGTTCTTATATAAAAAATCAAAGAAGCAAAATAAATACATGTTTGTTTATTGAAAAATTTTTTTTTAAAGTGGACTATATAAGTTTATATATTTATAAACTCACATATCTTGTTTTAGTTTCCTGAATCTTAAGAAATTTATGGATAAAATAGCTTTGCAATTAAAACTGTATTATTAATGTTTAGGTAAATATGATCATTTTATATTAGAGTAACTTTTACAGTAACATAAAAATTCATTAAATATCAAAAAATATAAAACAGTTTTACCAATAATCTAAATGTTATAATGTTTTAATGTAATATATTGAGTAATCTATCGTTTAATACAAAATGAAGGAACACACTCAGAAATCCATATATTTTATTTACATCAATCCATAATTTAAGTAATAAACATGACGGTGACACATGATGGTATAAATAAATTTAAATTTACTTAGTTAATGGATTTTCCTTTCGAAACTCTAAAATAGAATGAATAAATTACCTTTATTAGGTTTTATTAGGCTTAAATCAACATTCTCATTATAAAAATAAAAATTAATTGTATTGAAAAGAACATTTTTTCTAAAAGCTTAAATTCTATATTTATATTAAAATATAGCAAAACTAAAGTATATTTGAATTAAAAAATTAGAATATTCGGAATCATAATGAAGAAAATATACATAATAATAAAATAAAAATAAAATAAAATTGTCATAATAAAATTGAGAACTTTAAAAACTGTCCCTGTGAATTTTAGTTCAAAGCTATTAGTATATATAATAAAAATAAATTTTTAATTATAATATAAATATCTAGAAACACAGAATATTGAACAGAAGTACGGTTAAATAATGTCGAAGATCAGCTTCATATAATTAGAGGCTGATCTAGAGTCCAGCAATTAAGTTATAGACTAGGGATGGTCCTAGTTACTTTTCCTGTACTTAGTACGTACTGAGTACAGTTAATTTTAAAGTAATAAGCATTTTACTGATTACATTTTGTACTTGTTACAATTTCTTTATTACTGCCATCTATCGGATTAAAGTAAAATGACAAGTTTTTAAAATTTTATAAATAAATTGAATAAAAACTAAATTAATAAATAATTAAAATTAAATAAAATGATCAATAATATTTTATATAACTCCATAAAATTAATTAGTATAATCAATATTAATTAAAATTATTATCATTTTAAATAAACATTCACTTGAATATTAATAAGAAAATCTATAAAAAATAATTATTATTTATGCAACATTTCATTAATTGCAAGTTTTTGTTTATTCTGTAATGCTTTAATTTCTAGTATTAGACAAAGAAATATAAGTAATCTATCCAGTGTCTGCTGACAAAGGCGCGGGGGACTGCACTCCTGCCCCCACCACGGTTAGGGCCGTAACACAATCTCTGGAATCGGATATAGGCATTGAATACAAGACTATTAGCAGCAAAATTAGGCTCACTACAGACGTCATACACAAAATTAGCAACTCACCTATGTCTGCAAATGACATTGAATTATTACTCATTCATAGTCTTGAGCTCACTAAGCTGACGGAAAAACTCACTAAATTTCAACACAGGAAAGACAACACACATGGAACTGTTAAACCTACACCTAAAATAGTAAATCGCCCTCCGGCTTTTACAATTCCTACAGAAAACAGATTCGAAACGCTTATGCAGGTTGAAGAGGATGATTCAAATAATAATAATGAAAACTTCCCACCTTTACCTCAAATCACCCATAAACCACCCAGGATTAACTTAAATAAAAGAAAAATGATGAATCTATTAATACAACCAATAAAAAAACGAATGATGCCTCAAATTCACAAGCAGAAAACCGTGAAAAAGATGAAATTCAATTTCAACCGGCTAAAAAGAATAACAGAGTTCCTCCCATTGTTATAAAAGACAAGAACATCAATTGGAAAACCTTACAAGAATTATTCAAAACTAATAATATCTCCGGATATTCTGCCGAGATGACTGGATCTGAAATTATTACACTAAAAATTGAGTCGTGGGATACTCATCGTAAAATCACTAAACCTCTGGGTGAAAATAATACTTCTTATTATACTTTTCTACACCCAGAAGACAAAAATTTAAAAATTAAAATTAGAAATCTACCACCCATTTATACTCCTGAAGAAATCACAAACAAAATAATTTTTGAAGGCAGTTCTTAACACTACTTGACGGCAATAAAATAAACATACCATTATATTTAGTGAAATTACCCAAAAGCGACAAATTTAAAGAAATATTTAATATAACTCATCTATTTAATTAAGTTATTAAAGTTGAAAACTATAGAGACCGTAAAGGTACCACGCACTGTTTCAGATGTCAGGGTTTTAACCATGCGCAAACCTCTTGTCATCAAAAATTCAGATGCGTCATATGCGCAGGTGACCATCATCATTCCCAATGCACAAAACCTACTACTACTCCTGCAAAATGCGCAAATTGTGGTGATAATCATCCTGCTAGCTACAGAGGATGTAGCAAATTTCTGAAAAATAAAATTAAAAACACAATTGAACAAATAAAAAGCAAAATAGTGCCAAGCACTAATCCTAATTTACCATACGGTAATGCTCTAATAAATAACAATGCTCAAGTTAAACAACTAAAGGAGGCAATTGCCAAGAAACAGGAAACTTTACAAATTAACGATGAATAATTTAATTCGTAACTTTTTACCAATACAAATCGCTACTAGGAATGCAAATGGAATCGCTAATAAAATCTCAGAATTTATCGATAAACATAATATAGATCTCATTCTTCTCACTGAAACACATTTGACTCCTCAAAATAACTTCAAAATTCCCAACTACAAAATTTACAGAACGGACAGACTCTACCACAAAGGAGGAGGAACTGCAGTAATAATAAATCCCCACCCACTTTAGCTCTTCTACAGGAAATGGATTCGAGGAAACATTTGTAATTATTAATCTTCCAAACTTAAATCTAAGGCTCATTATTCTTTACAACAGGCCACAAAGTGTAACTTCAGCAAATGATATCCTTGCTATTATTAACAATAAATTTCCTACTATTGTTGGAGGCGACCTAAACTGTAAAAATGAACTTTGGGGATGCAGATCTACTAACGAAAATGGAAAAATTCTCCGAACCATCATTCAAAATAATAATCTTAAAATTATATCTCCAATAGAACCCACCCATTACAGCCCACATCTAACTCACGGAGATAATTTAGACATTTTCATAACTAATAGCAACATTCCTATCTCTGCTAACACTATAATTGAACTTTCATCTGATCACTTACCTGTCACTGGCTGCATTGGACTGAATAAAAATTATAACATTAATAAACTTATATCCCGCACAAACTGTCAACTTTTCAATAACATCTTACAAGATAACGCCAATAGAGAACAAATTAATCCACAAGATACCTTACAAATCAGAGAAACCTGCATCATAAATAAACAATCTTTAGAAAATTACGTTACTGATAATATTAACTAATTCAATCAAGATATTATTGAAGCGAAGAATATAGCAACAACCAATATTAAATATGAAGATAACTACCTGAAACTTCTTACAAATATCAGAGATCTCATCAAAGAAAGAAATCGCACTAGAAAGAAGTACCAAAAAACTTGGAATCCATATTATAAAACCTTAAATTATAAATTAAATAAATTAATCAAAAAATCATGCGCTGAACACAGGCAAGAAAGCTGGAATTACAAGATCACTAACCTAAGTACTGAAAATAATTCTGTATGGATAATTGCGAAACAACTTAAATATAAAAATCATATAAACTCTCAAATTGTTGGACCTAATGGACATGTGTATTCACCAATAAAATGCTGGATATTTTTGCAAGTTATTTGTATAATCAACTCTAACCAAATCAAAATATTAATACTAACTTCACAAATGCTATTGAACAAACAGTAACTCATTTTATAAGCCATACTCCCTTATACACCAGTATCAAACCTACGAACCTTTGTGAAATAACTCAAGTTATCAAGAATATCAAAGTTAAAAAAGCGCCAGGTGCTGATAAAATCACCAACAATATGATTAAAAATCTTCCATTGGATTATATCAAGAAATTAGTCAAGATTTACATTAACTGCCAATAATTTTCTATCTTCCCCAAAATGTGGAAAATTTCAACAATAATATTCTTCCCCAAACCTGGTAAAGAGCCCAGAAAACCTGAGAATTTTCGACCAATCAGCTTACTTCCTACATTTGGAAAAATTTATGAAAAAATAATTCTAAATTGAATGTAAGATTATATTAAACTTCTTCCTAATCAACAGTATGGCTTAAGAAAAGATCTCTCCACTGTCAAACAACTTGTTAGGATAACCGAAATAATTGGTAATAACATGCATAAAAACATTTATACAGCCATGACTATGTTAGATGTTTCTAAAGCATTCGATAGAGTTTGTCATGGACTCATTTTCAAATTTTTCAATTTTAATGTATACTCAGATATCATTCACCTAATCTATAACTATATCAAAAATCGCTACTTCCAAGTCAAGCAATATGACTTCACCTCACTGACTCTTAATATCAATGCAGGCGTTCCCCAAGGCAATATTCTTGGACCTATTTTATATCTATTTTATACATTTGACTTTCCAATCTCTACTAATAATACAATAAATATTACATTCTATGCAGATGACACTGCTATTCTTGCAGAATCAGCAAATCCTAATCATGCTCTCTTGAAAATATAAAATGAACTTATCGAAATTGAAAAATGGTGTCAAGACTGGCGAGTAATCATTAATGCTGATAAATCACAAACAATAATATTCTTAAAGAAGACGAGAGTTAAAATGAAGCCTAAAATTGCAAATAAATTAATTTTGTTCGATAAATTAATTCCTCAAGTTAAAGAAGCAAAGTACCTTGGCCTCACTCTCACATCTAGATTCACTTGGACCAAAAACATTAATAATGTCACTAAAAAAGAATATGCTGGTTTTGGTTGCTTAAAAAATCTTATCTGCAAGAAATCAAAACTTAACACAAAATTGAAAAGACTTTATACATTTCTATGCTTCGCACCATTGTTACTTATGCTTCCCCTGTTTGGAATAATATTGACAAAAAAGAAAGAAGTAAACTTCGAAATTTTCAATATAAAATATTAGGAATTATAGCAGATGTTCCCTATTATGTGAGAAATAAAAATTTTGAAAAAGACATCAAAATAGAAGACATTTTAGTGCATATTCATAAATTAAATAATAATTTTTATGAAAAAGAGCAAGACATTGCAATACTGCAAATTTGAAAGTATTTTTACTTAGACACTTGAAAGTATTTTTATTTAGACACTTGAAAGTATTTTTATTTAGACACTTGAAAGTATTTTTACTTGAAAGTATTTTTACTTATAATAGCTCCTGAAATTCTATTGAGCTCCGCCCACTAGGAGAGATTCACGGTGATTGGACATTAGGATTCCATTGCATTCCTTCCTCCGTTGTACATTTCATCTCTACTCGGAAATTACTTGTCAATTTTCTCTGATTTGGAAATGTTATAGATGAAAGAGTGAAGACACTCTGGTGAAGACGATGAAGACACTCAGGAACCACCACAGATACAAGAAGGGAACAAACCTATTCGCTTATTTGAGACGAATAGGTTTTTTAAATTTTATATAATTTATAAACATAAATTATTTAAAATTTAAAAAAATTAAAATCTTATATGTATTTGATTTATTTTATATTCTATAGTTGTATATAGGTTTTAAAATAATATATACCCTAATATTAGTATTTTAAAATTTTAATGTTGCTTGGGTTTTCAAAATATATTTATATATAAAAAAAAGAGATACATTCTTCAAAAACTTTATTCTTGGCGCAGGAAATACAATTTTAGACGTTCCGTTATGAAATCTTAGCAACCGTTTTTTTTTTTTGTATGTATACATATAAATGCAAAACTACCAGTTTACATGAAATTTAAAATCTTTATAATTTAACAAGCAATCTGATGTTGACTTATATCAATTTAGTTTGTTCTAATGACAAGGTTCAGCTTCATACATTTAGAAGTTGAACTTACTTCAGCAATAATAGAAATTACGGATGTGGATGTGGTTGAAGGAAGAAGTTTTCTAAATGTGCTCGTACCGTAAATCAGTGTTGCAACTATGGGAAATTGTCGATTTTGCCGGCGGCGTGGTGAATGCCCACCGAGGGAAAAGTGTGTTCCTTTTCCCCTGCAGGGGAAAGTGTATCAGCAGAAGCTGAAAAAGGTCATTCAGGGCAACCAAGCGTTTATCGATTTGCCATCATCAAGTACTTGTGATTTTGTATGTCTACAAAGTGCGATATTAGTGCCTGTGCTACTACTACTTGTGTTATTCCTTCAAATATCTCTGATCCCAGTGTGCATAATAATACCTCCCAAAGTGTATTGGATAATAGTGTCACTCCGAATTGTGATCTTCCTTCTGTAAGTGGGGTGCTTAGATGTGTTAATCCCTCGGATTACGAGCATCCTACCGAATCCGCTTCCACAGTGCCACTCCCAATGGATGTGTGTGAAAACATTTCTGATGTGGAGAGCATCAATTCTGACACAAACTCTATGTGTTCTACAAGTGAAAAATGTAGGGATATGTTGGATAACCTCGATGTTTATCTTGAGGAGCAGGAAGTGCTTAACAAAATCGAAATGTTCGAGAAGGACAGTATGTCCAGATTTGATAAATGTGAACTGCTAAAAGCAGTGAAAAATCAAGCCGATTTACTTGATTTGAATAGTGCAATTGACAAACTAAGAATGCAATGTATTGAGAAATGCAACCAGAATTATCTTAATGATAACAAGTAGAAAGTGTATAACGATAACTACAACAATGGCTTCAAACTCAGTAAACTACTATGGGGTAAACACAGTTTTATTGATCCATGCATTGTTCCTAAATGGGTCTTCCATAGTGGCAAGGTTCCCAAAAAAATTACTGTAACCAAAAAATTTGGTAAATTTAATACAACAAAAATTTTGGCCCAGCTTTCCAGCAGCAAGAGTCTTGCTTCTAAAATTAATCGTTCATTGATTGATAATTATGATAATGTGCATGTAAAAACTATTGTGAATACTGAAAATTTTAATCTAATTAATGTTACAAATGAACCTAATGTAGTTAGTAATCAAGTCTAATCTAATAATATTACCCGAAATGTAGACTGTAAAAATGTTTTAAATAGATCAATTGTTTGTAATTATGCCCCATCGAATAATGTTATTTGTGCCAATTGTGTTAATGCTGGTAATGATAATATTTGCGACAATGTAACTGTTAATAACCCAGCGAATAATATGTGCAATGAATCTTCACAACCACATAACAATATTAATAAAAATAATGAAATTGTTGACTTTTCCAACAAACCTAATAACAACTCATTAAATATTTCTGAACCACTCAACCAAAACTCTAATAATATCAATAATGAAACTAATATTTCAAACAATGATAAGAGACAAAAAAGAAATTTTTTTAGATGCCGACAGCTTTACTCACCCTAAAGAGGTGGCCATTCTAGGTTCCCCCTCTGAGAACCCCAGCTTTGGAAGCACTTTTGATTGTTTGCATGCGCCTAGATGTAAATAACATCAATGCAGCAGACCTCCCTGCTGCTCAGCCAGTTCGCATCCCTCCTCCCCCTCCTGTATTCGTGAAATTCACGTCAAATTACACTGAACTTATCAAATTCATTAAAGAAAACATAGATAAAAATCTTAATACAAAATTAAATGGAGTATACTTAAAAATGTTCCCATCAACCCCCGAAACCCACCGACTTCTTACTAAATACTTAAACGACAATGAAATAGAATGTATCATCATTCCGAATAAAAAAGGTAGACCATTAAAAGTAGTGATAAAAGGTATTCCCCCCAACACGGATGCAGAAGAAATTGCAGAGGAGCTCACAGGGCTTGGCTTTGAAGTGGAAAGCGTCGCTGTTATGAAAAAGCATCGTAAAAAAGAACTAATCCCCTGTTTTCTGGTAGCTACCAGGAAATCAAAAGACTACGTAAAAATTTATGACATCACATATTTAAGACAATTAGTTGTAAAAATGAAAAGATATGAAAACCGAACCCCCTGCAATGCTGGAATTGTCAAAGCTATCGCCACAGCTCATCTGTATGTCACCTAAAGCCCAATTGTCTCAAATGTGGAAACCAACATTCAAAACGCGACAGCCCTCATGAATTTTTAGAAAAAGCTCGCTGCTGCAATTGTGGAGGGCAGCACCCTGCCTCATATGCTATCTGCCCCAAAAATCCTATGAAAAAACGAACATCAATTCAAAACAGAACCTTCTCCGCCAACGACCAAACCATCAGGCCTAACTTATCTTATGCAGGAGCAGCCTCAACAAACCAACGTAATAACCCATTCGCTCCCATCACGCAACTGAATTCAAACTTTTAGCCCTCTGGCTTTCTCCCTCTCCCTAATAACTTCTACAATAATCTTCTATTAGCCTCAGAAATAAACCAAATTTTTGAAGCCTTCCCCATGTTGTTAAATTTTCAAGAATTATTACAATCCCAAGAATACCCGATCGACAAGCTGCATACATTCCTAAAGGCTTTAGGCACAAATCCATCCACAAACAATAATGCCCCACAAAATTAATAACTTAAAAAGTATGACCTGGAATGCAAACGGAATCAGGAGTAAAATGATAGAATTAATGCAATTTATCAATACTCAGGTACCTGATATAATACCTTTTCAAGAAACCCACCTGCTGGTCACCCAACCATTCAAAATACCCAATTACAGGATATATAGACACAATCGCACTAGCACAAGAATTAGAGGTGGAACTGCCATTGCAATTAAATCCTGCACCCCCACTCACTCGCACCTAACCCCACTCTCCCTTATAATGAAGCCGCAACTGTTATCTTCGCCCCTAATACAAAGAATGAAATTGCAGTAACCTCTTACAACACTCCCCCCAATCCTAGCCCCCTCTTCTCTACTGATATTGAAAACATAATGGCTTCAGCTAACAGTAATATAATTGCAGGGGACTTCAATGCAAAACACTAGACTTGGAACTGTCCATACAATAATGCCTCCTTGGAGTTATTTTATACTTACCTCCCTCCTTGGAGTTGACATTTATAGCCCAAGGGCAGTTATTATGCTGCTGTATCTACCAATTGCTTCAAAGTAATATTTTTGTGCTTTTTAATACTAAAGAATATTCTTACAAAAGTTTAAAAAATAATAAGGAAATATTCCTATATTTCCCTATATTAAGAGTGTTCCCAGCAATGAATAAAAGATTCACTTGTGAGCTCTTTAGGTAAACCTTTTCACTATAATATGTAAGAATACTCCTTATTTATTAAATACTAAAGCATTTGATATAAAGCTGTTTTTCTATCTACCTGCCTTCTTTGAGTTGACATGTTTTACCCATGGGTATTTATTATCCTGTTGTATCTATCAATCTTGCTTTAAAGTAATATTTTGTTTTCATTTTAAAGCAAGGAATATTCTTTCGACAGTTTAAGTATTAAAGAAATATTCCTATATTTCCATACATTAAGAGTGTTCCCAGCGATGATTAAAAGATTCGCTTAAAAGCTCTTGAGGAAAACCCTTTCAATATATAATATGTAAGAATATTCTTCATTTAAAATACTAAAGCATTTGATATCATTTTTTTCTTCCTACCTGCCTCCAAGGAGTAGACATGTATAGCCCTTGGATATTTATTATGATGCTGTATCTATCAATCTTGCTTTAAAGTAATATTTTGTGTGCTTCTTAAAAGCAAAGTATATTCTTACTTAAGTTAAATATTGAGGAAATATTCCCCTATATTAAGAGTTTTCTCAGTCGTGGTTAATAGACCCCCTTTACCCTCTACTAATCTTTATTTCTGATTTTCAAAAAGGAACGCAAATTTAACTTTCAGATGCTTTTTTGATGTAAATGTTTATAGAAATAATGTTTTCGCGCGATTTTATTACATATGTATAAAACCCAGCATATCTTGCATCATTTTAATTTTGAATTTTATAAAGTTCTTCATTTTTAATTCAATTTTAAATTTATGTTTAATCAACAACCAAATTTTTACAGATATTTCGAACTTCCAAAAGCACGTGCATTTCTTTTTAAATACCACAAACTCAACTATAAACTCCACTATTTTTACTCTTTTGAGGTTAATTGTTTATTTAACTTTCAATTATATTGATTAACATGGAATTCAAAAATCCAATTCATGCAGTGATTTTATGAGGTTATAAAATCGAACTACTGAGAGAGAGAGAAATTCCCTTATTAAGAGAATCAAAAATATTCATTAACAGCTATTTTCTAAAGAGCGTTGATTTTATTTTTATTTTCCACTTCATGTGTGAATTGGGGGAAAGACGTTGGTAGACAACACTGCAAAATTAGTTTCAGTATTCCTAATTCAAGCAATTTTTTTATGCTGACTTGAAATCTGCTGTCGATCATTCGCATTGTTCTCTTTGGCTTAAAAAGTGGTATCAAGGGATTAGTAATAAGCTTCATATCATTAAATCAAATTTGTCACCCTGTTGGTTAAATCTTAAGACGTTGTGAAGTTTTATTGACAAGACTTCTCTCTCTCCTCTCTTGAATGGAACATACACGTGTGTCCATGACTCAAAAGTATTTGCTCTCTTAATAGCACCCCCTTCCCAGAATGTTACTATTGTGGTGAGAAACTAAATGTGAAATCCATTTTGATTGTCTGTACTGCTCTTAATGGGCATCGGATAAATTGGTTTGATTCAAGTAACATTAAATTGTAATTTTCAATAAGCGAAACTCTTCACTCAAGTCTCTTCATATAATTAAAAGGCATTGTAGTTTTTAATTTTTAGTTGCCTCCTCTTATTATGGTTTTCATAACTTTGCTTAAAATCCGTTTTTTTCTAACTCACCTCAATATTCTCAATTAGCTGTAATTCAGTCATTTATTAAAGTACTTGATTTTATCAACGATTAACTGTTTTCTATGCAGCTTATACCATCTGAGAACCTTGCTGCTGTTGAATCAAAGGCTTGTGAATGCTGTTATTGCAATGCATGGGTGATTTTAAATTGTGTAATATAAATACAAGTTATTTTATCACACATCAAAGAATATTCTTATTTTAAGTGTGAACTAGAGGAATGGTCCGTATTTTTCCACATAAGCAAAAGATTCGTGTGAGGATAAAAAGATTCACTTGACGGCTTTATTTTTTGAAGGATAACAAGAATATTAAATTCTAATAAGATTCTGATACCCATTATTAATGATACACATACAGAGCAATCTCCCTTGGGATGATTCCTATGAAAGTGCCGTTATAATGTTCGTAAAATATAGTCAAATGTTATGCGTGGAAATGCGTTTCCATTTCATAGAACTTTCTTCTCTGCGAAGATTGATAATTTTATTCCATTGAAGATTTCATGTTGTGCTATAAGCGCACGTATTTTGTTTTATTGTAGTATATCATTCTCTATATGTTTGTTTCGTCATCATCAAACGAAAGCTTCCAATAATCGTAAATATTCCGTGGGTTTCATCATTTTTTTGTGAAATATCAAGAATATTTTTTTTAATTTATATATTGATTTCATTTTGTTCCGTTAATCTCAGTGCAACTCGCGACAGTAATTTATCAATTAGAGAATTATTATTTTATTTATATCGATATGAAGTTATTCAGTTGAATTGCACATATATGTTGGGAGGAAGTAATGTGTCTAAAGTGGTAAATATATTTGAGAAAATATTTTTCCTACCTCTAAATTCATACAGGTAATATGAGAAATCATTGTGTCATCTCATTTTAGCATTTGAATATTCAGTCTTAATGATTACTTAAATGTGATTTGAGTTTGTAACTCTCCTTAATATAAATATAATATTCCAGCGTATCATTCTATATTTTGAATACCCGGAAAAAGGAAAACTAAAACTGTAAGCATTTCAATACTGATGAATATATTATCGAGTAGAAATGTGTACTTTACTATTATCCATAACCTAGATTTGGAAGCTAAAGTAAATGATTATTTTTTCCTTCAATAAAAAATGCAAACAAATAAAAGAAACTTATCCTTATCTTGTTTAGCTTATATTAACAGTTTTTGTCTCGTTTAAAATCGAAAGGAATTTTGATATTCGCTTCAGTGCAGTTACGTATTTCTTCCAATGCATACTTGACTATCATAAATGATAGATCTGAAAGCACATTCATTTACTATATGAAACAAAACTAATGAAATGTTTTATTTCAACTTTCAAACAAAATAAAGTAAAATGTTATTTTAAGTAACAGAAGTTAAAAATGCATTTTGTTTTTCTGATTGATCTGGTTAATTTCTTAGTTGGTCATCTAACCATTACTCATTGCTTATTAAAATTCTTATTTTAATATTTAAATTAATTTTACAGAATTAATTTTTCTTACAGATTATAATGACAGAATGTTTTTAATCGCTGGTCACTTTTAAGCTTCTTTCGGAGAAAGTTTCACTTGGAACTTATTTAAGTTTTTTAAACATTTAATCACAAATGTTAAAAAAGAATGATATCGATTATTGAAAAATATAAAAAGAAATCTAATTTGTCGTTTTCAGCTGAAAATCAAAGAGTTTATGTGAGTCAATTGATTTGAGACTCCAAAAATATTTCTCATGTGCTTATTGATTTTTTTAAATTTTACGAATGATTTTTTGAGCTAATTGCAAATATTTTATACAAGCTTTCCAAAACACATCTTTAAATATGGATAGATGAAAATGTAGATATTTTTCTGATTTGAAAACAAATCATTTATTAATTTTTCCATAATAAAAATGAAATTGGTAATTTCAGTAATCAGTCATATATCTAGAATTATTAAATCAATTAAAAGCTCAATAAAGCTTATAGTAATTATATATTTGTGTCAGATATTATCCTATAATTTTGTAGTATCCTCTGAAAGGATAAATTTTCATTTGCTTTTGCTTCAAGTTGAATATATCTTCAATATGCGGTATAAATTATAATGACATTATCTATAACAAATTATGAAGTATGATGTTCTGTTGGTATGATACCAGTTACAAATAAATTATGGGATTATTTTAATTATATTCAACATCTTTCATCATGTATTATGGAGTATTGTAAATTTGTAAACAATCCCTGCACATTTGAAATTTTTGTTAACCAACTAACTTTCATTCTCTTGTGATTAGTATAGATTTTATGCCTATATTTTATTGATAGTTGGAAAGATTATCTGCTATATTTTTTATTCCTTCTTTTGTTCTTTATTATGTGTATATTCAAGATAATGATAACAGATGCCTTTAAATGGAAGATACAAATGTGCTGTCGTCTCAGTTTTTTTTAAAATTTAATTTACAGTTTTCAAAAATTGTATATTCAATAGATAGTTAATTAACCTTACTTATTTCTGTTACATTAATTGAAAGTATTTTCTCGTTAAATATATTTTGATTGTTATTTGAGTTATTTATGTGTGTGATCATTATATAATATAAATTTAAAAATTAAACTTATTACACATTTATTCATGAAACTTATTTACAACTTTCTAAGTTAAGTGTTCTTATTGAAAATGTTGCAACATTTATAATTTTAGTATAGTGCTAACTTTTATGTTTATATTTTCCTTCCCCGTTTCATTGGATGAGATTTCAGGCTGCCACAATGTCTTCTTACAGCTTAACAGCTGTAAAAATGCATCAAGTGAGAGTAGCGCATCAGAATTCGAAAGTAGCGCAACAGAAGAAGATTACTTTCTCGATTGGTGCTTTGAACCTTTGTAAAGTTTATGCGACGAATTAAATCAGCCCTTCGATTGGAACTATGTTAAAACTTATTACTAGAATGACAGCATAATTGTTTTCTTTCTTAGATTAAGAAACTATCATAATTATTGAAAACTTTTGCAGTAAACCATGTGGCCACAATTCAAGAGCTTTCTTATCTTGAGAAGTGGAGACATATTTCATCACAAAATATTGTAGCTGATTATATAAGTAGAGGTGTCAATCCGTCGAAACTGTTTAATAATCACTTGTGGTGGGAAGGCCCAACTTTTCTAAGATTTAGTAAATATCTACAAAAAGAAATCTCTGATAACGTGGTTAAAGACGAAATAGAAATTGAACTCAAGAATGCGGGCTCTCGACTGCTGTTGTATTAAATCTGGGAAAACATCACAATATACACTTTGATGGTCTAGAGAAATATTTATACTTTACTACTTAAGCAATATGCACCAAAGAAATAAATAGAAATTCTATAAAGATGCGGTCAAAAAGGGATATCGGTGTCTTGAAGTATAGAAAACTTACCTCCTTGTAAGTAAGTATTTGGAAAAAATAACTGAAATTATACCCGGAAAAGTGTATAGTGTAAAGTATATAATATGCTCAGTTAATTTTACTGGTGTAATTTTACAAATTTAACAAAATATGCAGGTGTATAGATTTTAAACACCTATTGTAAAATTATATAGTTGATATATTAACATAAAATTATTTGACTAAATTTTATATTAATGAATTCACATCGGCCAATAGTCATGTGAAATAAATTTTATGCCCTTTTAATTTATTATTAATTAAACCAATAATGAACAATAGACATACGTATCTCCTGTTTACCGTTGTCACCTCCTGCTCTAATTCTCTGTTAGCTCTTCATCAGCTATTTGTGGAGGGTATATACACAATATTGAATCGATGAAAGCCATAAATTTGTTGCAAATATACTTATTTTTCTTGTGCCACACACATTCAGCTACATAGTAATCTAGTCCATTTTTAGCTTTTGACACTGTCATGTCACGATTCATTGCTTCCTACGATCCTTCAATTGTATTAGTGAGGGCACCTGTCTGGGTCCTTAAAATTCAGACTATGATTTACCTTCAGATATAAAAAGACTTTGTTAGAGAGGCAATCGCAACTCTTCCAGCTGTCTGAAATTACTGCTGAACTCAGAAGAATAAACTCTCTAATCATACTCAACAAATTATCAGACGTTCTATCATCTACAACTTTCATAAACTATTTACCTTCTACACATTTCACCCGATTAGATTTACGTTTACCCCAAATTTACTCTCATCTATCTCAACAATCACACTGTCTCGACCAATTTAATGCTGATTTCAATTATTTCTTCCATGTAAACCTTACGACAAAAAGACTGAAAATGAAGAACAGTCTTTGAAGAACATTTACTCTCTTTCATATTAAAGTCAGTTTTACTTTCACGCACCCACATATATACCTAAACTAAAATTTTATTCATCGTTAATCTGCTCAATTAAAAAATGAACCCTATCTCACACTCCTTTTCATGTCCTTTCATTTTCAATTTACACCTCTATTCATATTCATCACTTATATCCTTCCTTTTAACCAATTTCATATCCGTACCACACTTACAATACTCACATCAACAATCAAACCAGCTTTTATACCAAACTCCAAAGTCTCCTTTTTTCATCCAATCCATACAAACGCCTTAAATATGCATTCTCGTCATACCACATAACAACATTCTTTCCAAACATTCTTGTACTCACCTCAGACATTCCCCATGCAGCAGGAATCACAAAAATATTTCAAAGAGAATGCTCTGATGAGAAAACACACAACATAAAATGGTTGAACTAAAATTAAATATGGTAGCTTCAGATTTTCATCAAAAGGATTACCAAAATTCCAGATGGCCAGAAAAAATTTTGGAAAAATTTGGCACCAAAGGTAATTGTTCTGTAAATCAGAATAAGAGCTCACTTGGTAATGTTTGTTTTACAACTTCAAAGTGGGTTATCAGTTGCTGCATCAAGTCAGTGAATATGTCAAGTGTTGAAAGATAGTAAGTGAATGAAAATAATGAGGCATTGTTTCACAAATTCAGGTAAGGAGACATATCGTGATGACAGTGGTGTCAGGTGGTTTAGACATTCAAATGGTTCACTATGAGCTGCTACAAAGGGGCAAACGGTCACAGCTGACCTGTACTTGCAGTAATTCGAACATGCACAACAAGCTTTACAACAGAAGGACTGAACACCCTGGTTAATGCAAAAGGTGTACAGTTTTTGGGCAATACTGTGAGATCGCATGTGGCGCTGGTAGCAAGTAATACCACACAGCAAATTGATAAGACAAGTTATGCTCACCTCCTTACTTACCTGACCTTGCACCATCACATCACTATTTTTTCCATGTTTTTTATGTGGGTAAAAAGTGCTGTTTAATGAAAAAAATTAGACATATGTAGAAAATTAACTATTTCGAAAAATGTATTATTTTATGAATCAATTAAAATCATACAACATAAGATAAAACCGATGTCAATTTTCGATATAAAGATACCGGAGAAACACATTGAATTAAAATATGATTAAGCATATTCTATTCCATGATTACATACAAATACATTTCTAACAAATATGTACACCCAAACCAGTATAATCTTTTTGATATGATTTTAATGAGCATATGAATCATGAACAGTATAAAACGTTTTAATGAAAACAATGAAACACATAGAAAATTATTTTAAAAGTACAAAATCTTTTAATTATATAAACGACACACATGAACACTGAATAAATAACAAAATTGATTTCAATTTGTGACACAAAATAGGAATCTAAAATAAGCATTGAATTATAATATTATACAGCGTTATACTTACAAATAAATTTTAAGGTAACGCATGCGGTGATCCCAAACCAGTAAATCATTGAAATGACCTTTGTTCGGTCACATAAAAAATTGCTTTTTAATTAAAGTGGGTGGGAAGAATGAATTCAATAGCCGTGAGAGTGCCATTCGTTCGGATTACCAGACTGTTTCCGGATTACAGTTCTGTCGGAGAAAATTTGATTTCCTTTATCCGCCAGTTTTTTTGTTTACAGCTAACAGCGACGAACTGTTAGCCGTTAGTTTGAGTGATTAATATAGTTTAGAGATGGCCGTTATTTAATGGAACTGTTATTTAAGAACCGTTATCAACAAATAACCGTTGAATAAATAACGCGTTCTTCAAAAATTATGTTATTAAGATAACGTTTTTCTTTTCCTTAACTGCTGAAATCGTACCTGTAATAGTAACTTCTCAAAGTCGTTACGGTATTCTAGAACGTTTCCACATTATGTTATTTTGTAGCGTTAAAGCTGTTTTCATTGTTTTGTAACGTTAAAGCTGTTCTCGTTGTTTTGTAACGTTAAAGCTGTTCTCGTTGTTTTGTAACGTTAAAGCTGTTCTCGTTGTTTTGTAACGTTAAAGCTGTGCTCGTTGTTTTGTAACGTTAAAGTCGTTATCGTTGTTTTGTAACTTCCGGAATATTAAAAATGTTCTCGTTGTTTTGTAACTTTAAGGCCGTTATCTCTATTTTAGAACTTCCGTAACTTTAAGGCCAAAATCGTTGTTTCGCAACGAAATTTTAAGTTGTTATTACGTTGTTTTGGTTTCTAACATTGACATTGAGTTTTCTCGGGAACACATTCCAAGCTTTTGCTTTGCCCGTTGCGTTGCTTAGCAACTAAGAATGTATACTTTTCGGTTCCTCACTTTGATGAAGGAAAGTTAACTGAAAAGCGGATGCATGAATAAATATATTTCATTTTAAAAGAGATTAAAACATTTGTAAAAATGGGGATTTTTAAAAATACATTTTATATTAATATTTTACGGGCATTTTATTTATTTTCAGCCTTTATTTATAATTTTTGTGAATTTTAGCAAATTTTTTTATTAAACTGAAACATTTTTTTAGAAACTTGAAACTATGCTCGCATATCAAAGCAAACGTGAAATATTTTAAATTCAATTTTAAATTTCGGGAATTAATTTTTATAAATTAAAAAGATTAAAAGAAGAAACTAACGTACCATTCGATAAAATTTGGATCAAACTAATAAAATATACATATATATAATTAAATTTGAAATTTACTTTAAGAATTAATATATTGTAAAAATAATTTTTTGACACTTATATTTTTTTTATTTATTGAGAAAGCATCAACATAAATTTTTAAAATTAATTTATATAAATAAAATTTTAATTATTTTAAATGATAATATACTTGATTACATTAAAATAATATTCTTAATGTAATAATTTTACAGTCCCAAAAATGTATTTGATGTACTGGAATAAAAGAATTGCATCATATTTCTTGTAGAAAGCCATTTATAAAATTTGTTTTGAAATAAAAAGTATTATTGTTGTTAAGTAATTAAGAATCATGATAATAAATGTTGCAATGTATATAATTATATTAAATTAATTCATGTATATTTGTAAATGTAGTTGTATTTATTTAATATTTGAAAATAAAATCACTATAAAATTAATATCCTACGTATTACAGCTGCAAATTTTAAATTTTCATCATTTATTTTTCAGGTTAAGTTGTAATTATGAGGAAAAAAATTGTTCATTAAAAGATCTTTTCTGTAGTTTTATTCCTATCTAATTTCAATATAAATCTTTAAATATCTACTCATGCCTACTACTACTTTAAATATCTAGCTCTACTCATGCCATAGAGTTATATCTTAAGGCCATTGTGAACAGGACAGTTTACATTAAACATTTGAACAACATACATTTTACTAGCACATTTCAAATTATCTTTCCAGTACATTTTTAACAGTATTTATAAATTTTTTCAGTACATTTTTAACAGTAGATATATAATTATAGTTATATTATTTCTTTATGTGGATACTATTTTCTGTATTTTTAATGTGTGTTATTTCTCTATATATAACCTATGATATTATATCATTATTTTAAACATACATATCTTTCAAGATAAGTGTCTGAGAGTTTTCCAAGTTTACTCCCTTGCCTAGACATTTGCAGTCTATTTATTTAAAACAATACTTTAAACATTTACATATTAAAGTAACTTTTCTTCAATTAAATTTCAAACGAATAAGAATTACATTAATTTGAAAGACTATAATAAGTAAATAACTATGGAATTTTATATAACATATATTCCTCATCAATCATAAAAGGAAATGACAAGTAATAACTGTTTTTATAGTATGTAAAGTAAAAATGTTAATTCTGTTTATTAATTTAATTTATTTGAGTTCTTATTAAATCAAAAGATACTTGCAGAACAAACAATACAAATTAAAAAGTTTATTAGTTGATAAAATTCTTCATTTACAACAAAAACTTTTGTATATGCAAATAATTTTAAAAACTGTAATTTTTATGTATTGTGTCAATAGTAAAAAACTGCATCTGAATTATTTACTGTAGTAATGTGTTTATCTATTTTACAGAAGCAATTTTCATACATTTTTATTTAAAAATACTGTTTAATTGTTAGTACTTTAAATTCACACACACACATTTTATTAATACAACATAGCTCTCTTATTTTTACTTCTCCGTGAGGAGTAATTTCATATAGTAAAAATATTTAAGATAAATACACAATTGAAGCATATAGAACAGTGAAATCATGTATATGAAGTAAAATTCTATAACTTATCATAAAGGCAAATTCCTATATTCGAATATTTTCTCGTAGGTACTAAATATTCTGGTTTATATATGTAATTCTTTATTTTTAAAGAAAATATTATTTTCTATTTATATTCATAAATATGTAATTTTATAGCATATGACATCTGTATAGATCCGATTTTCCTTTTATTACATAGATTTATATAAAAATTAAATTCAATTAAAATGTTTTATATTGAAAAAGAAATTTATATGAAATAGTCAAATATAATTAATTATTAAATATAAGTTAGTTTAATGTATATCGCTGGTTAAATTATCATTAAAATGATTTCACTATTTGAACACTATGGGTTCGATACTGATGTTACCAAAAACAATGATGGATTGTGCTCTTTGGATATTGATTAATCGCATGGTATTTTTATAAGTTGATAAGATAGTAAAATTAAGAAATTTCGATCAAAATTCAACTTTTTAATTATATTGTGTCTCTAATTAAAGAAATACTTTTTTCAAGAAGATATAGTTTAAGATTTGTTCAAGCATAAGTGATATACTCAATAGTAATCTTTAGTGTAAAAGAAACATCAGTTAAAATTTATAAGAATTTATAATAGAAATTACATTGAGGAATAAATTAAATTCATCTTGTGAGAAACTGAATTATGCTTGGTTTAAAAAAATTCAAATTTAGACATATTTTATACATTAAAGTAATAAAATATATTAATAAGGAGTTAAGATCATTGGGAAACAAATTATGTAAATACACATTACTTAAGAATTTTTATCTGAAAAAAAATCAATTGACAGTAAAAAAAATTATAAATCTTATTTAATCCATTGCAATTAATTTAAAAAATAAGTAAATGAAAATCAGTCTAGATTTAAATGTTGAATTTCCGTATAATAAAGTAGGAAATTATTAAAAAATTGATTAAAGAATATAACAAAAATCATTAAAATTTCTTTCAGTAAGTGATTTTCGATGCTCAGTCACTAAAATTCACCTTACACCTCATTTCCTTCAAAAACCAGTTTTGTCACCCCACGAAAGCTTCCTTTCGCTCCATAGAATTTCCAAGAAGGCCAAAGGGAACGGATTTCTCAGAATAACTTTCCAAAAAGCCGTTATTTGATAACGCTTTCTAGAACATGTTATTTCCTTGGAACGTAACGTTGATAACTAATTATTCAATAAGTAACTGCTTTTGCCATTTCTAATATAGTAATGTTTTCATCGGATGCATATTTTAATAATATTTATAACAATATACATTTTCCAATAACTGGTAGATAATAATATTATCGAAGTTTGGTAGCATGAAGAGTACAAATTCTAAATCTAAATAATGCAATTATTTATACCGCACCCCTCACAAAATTACCAGCAAATCCGTTCAGTACTATAATGGCAAAATCAAGATGTGTTTTCGTGTTCTATGTTTTCAATGTATGTGTCAATTAAACATTAAGCAATTTAATTTTAAAGAGATTGCAAATTAATTGACATTGAACTACTATTTTGTTGCCCGCGTTCAACTTGTCGATCATTGAGACAAAATATAAACCACGCCTACATTTTTCAGCTCTTTCTTTGTAAGGAGTAAAACAAGCATATTAAAATTAACGAATAATAAAATTAACGAAGTTTATTAGTAAGAAGATTATAAATTCTAAATTTAAATAGTACAAATATTTATACCACACTACTTACAAAGTTTCCAGCAAAACCATTCAGTATTATAATGGCAAAATCAAGATGTGTTTACGTGTTTTGTTTTCACTGTATGTGTCAATTAAACATAAAGCAATTTAATTTTAAAGAGATCACAATTTATTTGACATTGAACTACTATTTTGTTGCCCGCGTTTAATTTGTCGATCATTGAGACAAAATATAAACCACGCCTACTTTTTTCAGATATTTGTAAAGAGTAAAGCATAGATATATTCTGTGAATTAGACATGATTTCTTAATGATTCATTAGCTTTGAAACGAATATTTTAGAGACTTTTAGAAGCTTTCTATTTCTTTTTAACAAATTGACACTCATGAACATGAAATGAAATTACTTTTAAATAGTTAAAAGTGTGCTGAATAAAAGAGTACCTCTGAGAACTGTACTACTGTAAAAATAAGATAATGATCTTAACTGATAGCTATCAAAGGGAACCACATTACAAATAAGTATATGTTTCTGTTTTAGATACACATAGATTAAGTAAAGTACAGATGGATTATTATTTCCCGCTCAATTTTCGAAGTCATGTTATTTCGATAATATCTTTTCAAATTTATCTAATACAGAACATAGCACTACAGGAGTCAATATATATTCATATAGAATGACAGATTCTTTCTTCTTGAGAGGATTAGTCATAAAGAGCATGCAAGCAATGCTAATTTTTATACCAGGGAATTTCTGCAAACGGCACAGTTCACTTGTCTAGTGGTCAGCGTGCATGACTGCGGATAGGGAGATCCTGAGTTCCAATCCCAGTTCGGGCATGGATGTACTTTTTCTCTCTATCTATCCTGTCATTGTTCTTTCCCTGTATGAATGGGTTGTGAGTGGTAGAGCCTACCCTATGAACGGGTAGCTATGGCATGTGTGTACTGATGAATTCAGACTCCACATCAAAATATGTTTCAGTTGGAAAAGTGAAGCAGTGCACCTCATAATGCCAGTCTAGCTAGCACAAGACAATTACAAACGGTGCAAAAATTCAGGATTAAGAATGCAAGGTTGTCATGCATGTTATGTGCATCTAGGTTATCCTGAAAGTAATTCGAAAATTTTTTTCTCTAGAGCAGAGGCAATCAAGCTTACGGAAGTTTACGCCACTGTATAAGTTCATTCACACAGTTTTCGAAGAGTCATAGTATTATTAACTTGAAGGAAATTGAAAGTTGTTTAACATTGCACTTAGTCTTTCATATTTGTTGTCAGCAATTTAAAAGACATTTTGAAACACATACGGAACGATCGCAATTTTTTAAGAAATAATAACACAAAAATAAAATGGGAACTAGAGTACATTAATCGAGAGCCACAAATAATCCTTCAAAGAACCACCTGTGGCTCTCGAGTAGCAGGTTGGCGACAAAAATGTTGCAATTGGTAGTTGATTTGAATTGCCAGCAGTGATTTTTAAAACATATCTTCAAAGACGATAGTATCTCTGGCGATATCCAAAATTAAACCAACTGCAGCATCTTTCACATCAGATGTATTAATGGCAATGGTTATTGCCTTGCCCCTCTTAATTTCCTAATAAATTAAGCTTTTTTACTTAAGTAAATATAACTTAAATGTCTTAGGGCAAGAACACAGTTTCATTGAATAAATGAAAATAAGCCGTCTCCCAAATTATTGAAGTGTATAGTAATGATTTTAAAATTTTATCGATAAAATTTCTAAATATATATTGGTGCAGAATGGCCATCGGCGTAGACTTGAACACATAGAAAAAACGCGTTGCAGAGACTGGATCCAGTGGTGAAGTGTAAGTGAGCCTGTTTTATACATTTTTCATAACATGCAAACGCCGGGTGTTACCCTAATATTACATTAAATTACTTAGATTAATATTGCTTAGTTGTTGCAGTAACTGTTAAAAATTTTCTAGAATTTAAGACGTTTTGTGCCTTTTAACCTAAAAAAAAAAATTCAATGCTTTCCTTTTAAATTGAAATAAACAACCATTATTTTCAAACATTAGCTTAGCTAAAATATTTCTCATTCTTAATCATAAAGTAAAATAGTACATAATGCGAAATCAAAGTCAATAGACCTTGACATTTTAATTAAACTATATTTGACCTATATATTAATATCGAATTTGTTCGAATAGTAATTTGTTTGTAAGTAATTCGGTAATAAATATAAGGTTATATTTTTCGAATAATGATAATAGTTAAGAAAAATTAATGGAAAAATTGTTTTCATTTTAAATTTTAATAACTTAAACTTCCATATAGAAATATTCTGGACTGTTCATTAGAGTTCAGTAATAAGGATTTATTCTTTCAGAGTGGAATGTTCTGGATTCGTTGCTCATCACTACTGAAGAAAGGCAATGAGTGTTAGGCTTGCTTTTTTACGTGCACATTACCAAGAGTGGATATTTAACTGTTTTTCCAATTTTCCTTCTTTGTAACACTCATATACAGTTCATTAAAGATTTTCAGTGATATAGGGAAAATGAAAAGATGACGAATAACCAAACAACAGTTTTTAGCTTAGAAGCTGTTTAAACATTGACTGTTCATAAAATATAAAATATTGAGATAGTTAATTTTTACCATATTTTTATAATATTTAAACATTCTTTTCCATTATTAAGAACACTAGCATTCTTGTGGAAATTAATTTCATATTTTAAAGTATAAAAATATATCTGAAAATGAGGTGGATTGTAAATTTAACAATATTTGAAAAATTGCTTTTAGTACATGTACATGAAATAAACTGTTACGCATATAACTATATTTTTACGTATGTAGATTAAGAAAATTATTTAATACGTATATGATGCTTTTGTGAATGAAATAACATTTCTTTATATATATATATATATTATTTCTTTATAACATTTCTTTATATATATATATATATTTATATATTTTTAGCATTGTATTTATTACCTTATATTCATATATGTATTTTCTCTATATTAATATATATATATATATATATATATATATATATATATATATATATATATATATATATATATATATATATATATATATATGTATGTATGTATGTATGTATGTATGTATGTATGTATGTATGTATGTATCTTAAATATTAATTAATAACTAGTATTCAGACTTTCATTTGATTTTAATTTTATATATTTATAGTTATTTCTCAGAATTGAATAAACAATCAAGGGTAAAAAAATTTATTGTAGTTTCGCGGTATAGAGCGTATGGTAACAGTTAATTTCAGCAAGATGATTATGATTATTACAACCGGTATATATATGGAGGTAATTTTATTACAAAAATTAATTTCAATTTTTAATAATAATACATGCAATTATTAATTATTTAATCCTATTACAGGATATGGTTCCTAATAAAAATCAGTAAATAGAACAAAAAATTAAAATCTTCCCTTTTCTGCCATGAGATTACGCCACTATAACATATGGTATTAAAATAAAAGCTGGAATTAATGCAATTTCATTTAGATTTTTTTAATTAGACGATATTGGTTGCTAAAGTTACGATTGAGAGATTAATAATTATTTCGATTATTTAACTTCACCGAATACTAACCCAGATGGTATTGAGAGAGTTAATCCCTCCCTACTCGAAAACGAAATTAAAATATTAAACTTAAGGAGTCCTGGTAATGATGCTTTTACCAATACAATTTTGAAATTGCTTTCGGTAATAGCACTTTTTTCCAATACCGAAATTAAAAATGACATTTTAAGATTTAACGACTTCCGATAACACTGGGAACAAGTACTTATCATTCTAATTACAAAACCAGACAAAAATCCCAGAAAATCAACCAGCTATCACCCTATTTCTCGTTTTCTCATTGTGGCTAATATTTCTGAAAAGTTCCTTTAAAACGCGTTGCATTGAACATTAGAATTCTGTAGCATTTTATACTTAGCGAAGGTTTAGCAATCTGTCAATGCAACAGATTTTGACACCTGCACCTAATCAGTAAAATAAACTCTTAATTTTATTGATAAATAAGTATTTGTTACTTGACCTTGTTACTTTTCCTGTACTTTATACGTACTAAGTTCTTCACAGGAAACATTCTTCTCCAAATGCTCGTATGAAATCATGTTCTTAAAACAGAACTGCCGAAACTATTCATTATTGCTTAACAAAGCATTTAACAAACATATTAAACCCGCGATAATCCTGATACAATATCCACTTTGAGACATTATGCCATGTCTAAATTTCAAAAATAACAGCAAAAAGAAGTAAATTAGAAAAACTTTAATTCCTGTTAAAGAAATGTCTCAATGTTAGATTGTAGAATGTTTAATTGCAGAAATTTTACATTGATCTTTTTAAAGATTAGGTAAATTTTAAGTAAATGTTAAAACTTTTTTCTTACAAACTTATAATGTGTAAAGAAGGCTTTTTTTATTCAAGTAATAAGTATATTTATGTTACTTATTGTGTTTTAAATAAATTATTCGAACCCATATTTACGGTGATTTTCTGTAAATTGTTGTGACCTTATATATATTTTTAAGATTCATTTAAGGTTTGAAAGTAAAATATTTACATGTTTGTTTCACTTGGATTAAAGGAGACTTACTTATTTCATACACATTTTGCTTCAGTTTTGTCACCATTAATATACTTAACATTCTTCTTTTAAGATATTTTATTTCTTGATAATTTTCCTCCAGAATCTTCATTACCTTTAAAATATGTGTCCGAAACCATGAGATGAAACCAAAGAAATATCAGATGAGAATTTTGGCTTGTACAATATTTTAACCCTTAACTGTACAAATTGAATTGTTTTATGATGATCTTCTCATATAACTAAGAATTGAGAAATGACTACATCAGCCAAGTCAAAAATTTTTAGATATTGCTTGCAACTTGTTCTTATATAAAAAAACAAAGAAGCAAAATAAATACATGTTTGTTTATTGAAAAGTTTTTATAAGTGGGTGTTATGTGGACTATATAAGTTCATATATTTATAAACTCACATATCTTGTTTCAGTTTCCTGAATCTTAAGCAATTTACGGATAAAGTAGATTTCCAATTAAAACTGTATTAATAATGTTTAAGTAAATATGATAATTTTTTATTCGAGTAATTTTTACAGTAACATAAAAATTTATTATATATCAAAAAATATATAACAGTTTTACCAAAAATCTAAATGTTTTAATGTAATATATTGAGTAATCTATTGCTTAATACAAAATGAAGGAACACACACAGAAATCCATATATTTTATTTAAATCAATCCATAATTTAAGTAATAAACATGACGGTAACACATGATGGTATAAGTAAAGTTAATTTTACTTAGTTAATGCATTTTCCTTTCGAAACTCTAAGATAGAATGAATAAACTACCTTTATTAGGTTTATCACGTCAAGAAAACAAAGTATGTGTCTTTGAAGATGATCCCAAGCCGACAATGGTGAAAAAACCACGCGCACTGAAAAAAGTGATGTATGCCGTTTTCTTCAGAAGTACGGAATTGGTCGAAGCCATCAAGTTGGATGGAAAGAAGACATTAACAGCAAACTGGTATACCACTAAATGTCTTCCAGAAATTCTAAAAGAACTGAATGTTAGGGGACTCATGCTTCACCATGACAATGCATCTTAACATACAGCCGGATTAACAGTTGAGTTTCTTAAACAAAAACAAATTAAAGTGATCGAACATCCGCCGTATTCCCTTGATCTAGCTATATGCGACTTTTGGTTTTTCTTTAATCTAAAAAAAAAAATTTACTTGGACGTCGTTTTCATTCAGAAGAGATTGATGTGGCTATAAATGCATTTTTTTCATCTGTTCGAAGAAATGAATGGCTTGAGGCATTTAATCTGTGGAAAATTCGTCTACAAAAGTGCATTGATGCTGGAGGAGACTACTTTGAACATACCTAAAATTTTGTAAGTATAACTTTAAAAACCTAGTTGTATCTCAAAAATCATAGTGACCCTCGTATATATATATATATATATATATATATATATATATATATATATATATATATATATATATATATATATATATACTAAACTAATGTACATGCTTATGTTATTTCGCAATATTCATTATGTCTTCTTCTCTAATTCAATAAGATCTTCCAATTCCCACGTATCCCTCTTTTATTTTCCAGTTAAAGCAACTGTCATTTCCCGTCTCCCACCCAACCTCCCTACCATAAGAAGCCATATTCTGAATCCTACATCGATCACACAATTCATCCTTCTGTATTGATATATCGTAGGCATTGTTACCTGTAGTTGTACTCGCTCTGTCATTGGCTCTTCTGTACTAGTTACATTCAGTGAAATACATTTTAACTACATTGATTACTTTGAAACAGGCACGTCCTCGCTCTATCATTGCCCGTTCTGTACTTGAAACTGTTACTGATTACTTTGAAACAGTCACGCACATTATACCTGAAACTGCCTGAGGATACTCGGATTCGCGCTAACTATGTTACTGGAAGTACTGAATGTTTAGAAAAAATGTTCTGATTACTGGTTGCTACATTGAAATACTGATTACGAAATACTGGTTAAATGTATTTCTTCTCCTCCCTAATCAATTGTTTCAAACTCTCCTCAGGTTAACCAATTAATGATCAAAATTTTAATAACATTATTCACAAACCATAGATTTCATTCGACTTAATATGACAAAAATCTGAAAAATTTAATCTTGTCTTCTACTTCATTTGTATGAAAGTGATGTAAATTATCTTCTAATATGCATCTTAATAAGATGTTGTGTTGTTGAAATTCTTATTTCCAATTTTTTTCTAATTTTTAAATTAATATTGATAATCAATATTGATGACTGAAACCCATTTATAATATTCTTTATATGTAATAAATTATAAAATAATAAAATGTATTTTAATACATTTATATGAATAATATATTTTCATTTTTTTTGCACATTTTTATTTTTAATTGTTATAATTTTTTGGGATTAATTAGTAATTTTAATAATAAATAAATTTTGAAATTTAAATCATCCTAAATTAAATACGAGTAATTTCCAATCTTTTGCAAAATGATTTTAAAGAAATCTAATATTAGAATTTATTAATATTTTTCCAAAATTTTGGATTTGTTTCTCAATGCATCAATTTATGGGTTTTTTATTTGTTACAGAAAGTGCACATCGATTTTATGGATTGGTCATCAAGAATGAATATTGTGAAGTTTCTGATGGAATGCTGAAATAAAGTTATAAAACCATTAACAGCTTAAAATAAGATGCAATTTTTTTTAATTTTTACTGGACATAATTTGTAACTACATTCTTTTCTAAGCCTCTAAGACATTAAACCACTAAAATTCACTGTCTTTGCAGAATTGAAATTTTACGTGTTTTGTTCCCACGTTCGTCTACGTTTAAGATTTCGCTGAAATTTTAATTGTTATTTTATAATAAGAATATACTCAATGCATAAACTTTATGTCCTGCTGAGCCAAACATGTTTCAAATTTAGCAAATTAACCTACCCTTATCACAATATAAAATTATCTCTGTAGTAGGTAAAGGGTGGTATGCTGGCGAGAAAAAGAAAATTTCATTGAAGATTTGTCCTACTTTACTGTGTTTTAAAATTTTATGTGCATTTTAAGCCCATAAATAAATGCATATTTGAAGAAATTAGCGAAAATCTTGTTGTAAGTTCTTATTTCTTTATCCTTTTCTGTAACAGATAAGCCTCGTGGTACTACACGTAGTTTTTCGATTTTCTTTTTTAACGCACTTTAGAATTTAAATCTTTGCGTCTAAAAAGTTCATAATAAAAGTAATTTATTTTGTGTCATTATATCTTGTATATCTAGAAACTACAAAGGTAATTTGAATGAAATCAAAGAACAAAGTATGCTATTAAACATGTGTGATTTTCGATCATCTATTTAACTGTTTTAAATTCCAAGGAGTGTAATAAAATTTCTTCGATTGGTTAAGCAATTTCCCGCGGTCGTAGTGACTGCAACATTTAACAATTGAATAGATTATAACTTGGATAAAGGATTTTTTATATATATAAAAATCTGTATAAAGCATTAAGCTTCACAATATTAATCCAAATTACGTTAGTTTTATAAACGTTAGTTGTAAGCCGTGTGAAGCAATTCTCCAGATGTCCACATTTCTTTTCTGCAGCAGAGTGATGTTGTGTTGCATCAAAGATAAACTGCCTTTATAATAGCGTCTCAAACTGAAACGCCAATGCACGATACCATGTAGTGATACGTATAGAAAAAGCCACATCTTTTGTTATTGGAAAAGATTTTTAGTATTTGAGAAGCGTATTCTGATTTTTATATATATCGTTTGATATTTCTAGTGTTATTTTGACTAATTTCCTAATTTTTTTGTAAAATTTTATAAATGGTAAATTAAAACAAGAAATCATTTAATAAGTTGTTGTTTAAATAACCGTCCTGAAATTGAGATTAATCTTAATGCAAATAATATTATTTAAATCTTTTATAAAACTGTTTACGCTCTTTGTCAAAAGTATAATTAAGTCGTGTTGTCCCCCATTTTAAATTACTGCTTCTATATAATATATAGAAATAAGTTTTATATATATCATAGGAAGAAAGCGTTCGAAGTTAGTTCTTTCTTTTCATTTTTTATAAAAAATCATCCTTAAAAAGTAAAGATTATGGAAATTACCAAATATATGTTATGAGTCGTAATTTTTTTAAATAATTCGCTCATCAGTAAAAATTAAAATTAAATGTGAAAGATTAAATCAAAAAATGAATTTTTTAAAAATAAATAGAAAATAATTAATTCCAAGGACTAACATAACATACAAATATGAAAAACAATTGTTTGTTTTGAGAATAGAGAAAGAACAAATGAAGATTCAGAAATCTAGGTTGGGAAAAGCAGTTCCGACCCCACTGGCGATAAACAATGTTGTTTAGATGGAAAAAAGATCCATCCGGAAAGCATTAAACTCTAAATCAGGAGTCTCCCAACTAGGGCATTCGGGCAAAACTCTGTATCATGAATCCGCCCACGACAGCAAACAGTTTATTGTTTCTGGTATAAGTTGGATTAAAAAAACACATAATAATAATTATTCGGTTTATTTACTTGCTCAGCAATGCGGCTAAATATTTCACATGTTTTAAAATGTATCAAAATTTTTATACGTAATAATAATTGCAACTATTTTATTTTCTGGCCGAAAAATTTGATATTAATGTAATACCTTGTATAGGAAATTATGTCATATTATTCATTGCCAGTAATATCGAAGAGTACATTAAATTCTGAAACGTATTCTTTAAAATTTATATAAATCAGCACTACAGTAGTATATCGCTTTTTGTGCAGTTTTATTTATCGTTATTGTGTGATACCGTGAAAAGTAAAGTATATTTCCTTTATAGTATCTTGTTTAAAAAGACTGTGATACAGTGTACCATAAGATGTATCATCTATTTAAAAGTCATAATTTCTTGTCACGGCTTAAACTGTCCAATAATAGTCCAAACCATCATATCGTATTTTACAAACATAACTTTTATTTGCATTACTGAATTTCTTGTCTCAGAATGACACTCTCATTAAATTGAAACAAATCTTATTGAGCAAAATTATAATGAATTTAATTGAAATAACTAATCCAAAAATTTTCATCAATCTTACTGTAAACTATACAATATAATAATTTTTAATAAAACACATTTTGTTATAAAAAAATTAATTCTTGATGTACCAAATTATAATATTTTATATAAAAGGACAAAAAAATTATAAAATTAAAAAAATATAGTTGTTATTAACGATTCAGACATGATAGAATAATTTTAAAGCCAGATTACATCAGATAAAATTAAGAAATAGCATTGTCAGCTGCAATATTTATTTAAGCAAAAAGAAACTAAATTTAAATTCAAAAATTTTTAATGGAAGTTATTAATGAATACAAAAATAAAATTTAGGAATTTCTTTTTTACTTTTTTACTCTTTTAAATCTTTTTTACAGGAATTCAAGACGAAATAGCATCGAGCAGGCAGCCGAATGGTTAACGCTCTTGGCTTCGATTCGAGGGTTCGTATCCAATCTTGGGCTTGGATGCTTGTAGTGGTTCGGAATCCACTTTAAACCGTAAGTCCCGGTCTAATTAGCCCTCGTGTGCAATAAAAGACCGTTGAGCGACAAAGAAACCAATCAAGACGGTATTGCATTCATGGAGCTCCAGAGCAAAAGTTTCCTGTAGGATAAATTTACCAGAAAAGATAATGAAATACGATTAATAAATTTGTATAGAAAATAAAATTCTAGCTATATGGGAAAATTATTCCTGGTTTATTTCAAAAGAACGAGGAAAGTTAAAAATAGAAATCAAAAATTATTACAAAATTTGTTAAGTAATTAGAAAGTGAATATACGACCTGATATTTGTGTTGTTATCTACTCGTCTAATCTAAATTTTTAGTGTTGTTTTCTTTAAATGTTGGGTATTAATATTGTTCTTGCTCTATTGCGATTTATATACGGCATTGCAAATGCTGTAGTTTGCTATTTCGCTATTCCTATGTACTGAATGTCTGGGAGATTGCAGTAAATATTCTGGTATTTCTATTAAAAAGTAACTACAGAAATATGTTAGTAATACACATGTCACGCATGTCCGAATCATTTTTGAAGTACTTTAGTGACTTAGAAAATATCTGGAGAGTTTTGTTCTCGATAGTTTGTAGTTTCTTAATATGAATATATATCAGCTGCACCTCCGAAAATTGACAAGCGTAGTTTAACTACTGGACACTGCGTTGACCTATTGGGTATAAATGCTGCATTCGCTGTTCTAAATTAGTTCAGTGAAATGGGAGTTATAAGTTAGTCATTTATCTAGAGTTAATCCTGAATATTTTACCTTGATAGGCAATGGAATTATTTCCTTATTATTTTATTATTATTGATTGGTATTTTACTCCCTCTAAAAAATCTGTAGCTTGTGTTTTTAATATATTTTATCCTATTTTCTAGGCATTAAACCTAATGGTAAGTTTAATTAAATGTTCATTACAGGCCTTAACAAATATTTTTTATTTCTAACTGATATAGCAGTATACTCTGTTAAAACTGATTAAACAGTATTTTTGTGTTTCAGATATTACATATAATAAAAATATGAAGTATTCTAATTTACTAATTTTTGGTACTCCGCTAAAATTTTCCTTAACATTTCAAAAAGTATCTTTATACATGTAACTTGAAATTTTCTATAATTTAAATAAGTTTGAAATAGTTTATTTTAACTATCTTGGAATTTTAGAAAAATTTATTTTTAAATTAAACAATGTATCGAAACTTTAACGAATTATTTCGTGATATCTGAAAGTACTGCTCCTGTATATACTCATAGATAAAAAAATAACGCTCCAAACAAGAATCGTGCAAATAGAAAGAAATTTTACACACATAATGTTTACTTTGATATAAATAAATAATGAGAAAATTAAATTAAAGGGATAATTTATTTCAGACAAAAAGGCAAAAGAACGGAGGAGTTAATACTCCATTCGACCCCCTCTAGCGCGAATGCACGATGAGATACGATAGGGCATTGTGTCAAACAACTTCTGTATGATGTCTTGAGACATTTCGTTCCATAATTACTGTAACCTTGTCTCTAGTTCATTCGAAATTCTGGGATGCCCAACTCGACGTCCCAAATGATCCCAGATATGCTCGATTGGAGACAAATCTGAGGATCGGGCATACCTAGGAAGGGTAGTAACAGTGCGGAGACAGTATTGTGACACACTTGACGTATGAGGCTGAGCATTGTCTTGTTGAAAAAGAGCTCCTGAGAGCCATTGTTTGAGAGGCAACACATGTGATTGCAGGATTTCATGAACATACCGCTGGGTTGTCATGGTGCCACGGAACACTACTAGGGGTGACCGTGTATTGTAGGCAATGGTACCCCATACCATCACATCAGCTATTGGAGCGATGTGTCGCTGAACAACAAAGGCAGGATTGAAGCGTTCACCACTGTTTCTCCACACAAAAACACGATTGTCCTCACTGGCGAGATTGAATCTGCATTCATCGCTGAAGAAGACTTGGTTCCATTCCGTGGCAGTCCAGTTTCCTCGTGTGCGGTGAAACTCCGAACGGAGGTGTCGATGGGTGGGTGTCAAGGGCAGCACACGTAATGAGTGCCGCGATACCAATTGTCCTTCAGCCAGGCACCTTCACATGGTTCGAGAAGACACAAAGGCCCCTACTGAAGGTGCTACCTGCAACTGGATGGCCGCCGATGAAGCAATTGGCTGTACGCGTGCATTTCTTACGATGTGGTGGTCTTCTCAAAGACTGCTCTGTCGAGGGCGTCTTGAGCCTGGTCTTCTAGTACATGACATCTCTCGGAACCACTGGTCCCCACACCTCTTAGTATTTTAATGCTTAGTCCACAAATTACTTTTATTTTCGAGCAGAAAAAAATAAACAAATTTAAGAACAATAACAAATCCAGTAATGAGCAAATGTGAAATTTAATTCAGAGCAACTTCCTTTAAAAAAAGGAAGATCATATCAATATAGAGCTCTGAAATTGATCAAGAGACCGAGAATATCTAAAAATTATTATTTTCTGAAATAGTCTAAATAGGAAAATTAAAGTTTAAAATGTTTTACAATTTTAAAGCAAATAAAATTCAAATTTTATAATAACCTTCTTACTAATATTATATTTTAAACATTATTCTCTTTCTCCCATTTTTTAACCCTTTTTAAAGGAAAGAAATCAAAAAAAGAGCAAATCATGTTCTTGACAGAAACTGAGAGTTATGCATCATTTAATTAGGTAAGGTTGCAGGTCAGAAACACAAAATTCGTAAGCCCATGGCAAATGACCACACATATTTCTCAATAACAAATTTGTTATTCATATAATTTAAAAACATTTCACATTAATTAAAAAATATTTCAGCGGAAATTTTATTAAATATCACTTCACTGCAAATCCATTTGAAATGGCAACCAATTATTTCGTGCACCGGCAATCAGTTATGCAATTTATGTTTCGGGCTTTTAGTAAAATTTATATATTTCGGTCAGTTTATATATCGGATTTCAAAGTGTGTAGTCACAGATATCAACATCAGGAAATTGGACTCTTGATGATAAATTCGGTAATTTGTTTGATTAGCTAAACGATTTTCAATGTACATCTGCAATAGATAATTTACATAATATTCTTTTTTTTAATTGGTACTTACTTATGGAGACATTTTCGATTTTAGAATTTACTGAATAATTTTATTACTTGTTTTTTCATACCAAAGTCAATTAAAAATAATTATAAAAATTGCAACTCAATATTGAAAAAGAGTGTTTACTTTTATTTCTATTAATGTGGGACATAAACTCTAAAGTTGGAAACAATGAAAGCGATGTAGATTAAACTTTAATGAAATATAACCTGTCATAATAAAATTGGGAACTTTGAAAACTGTCCCCGTTTTATCTAATTCAAAGCTACCAGTATATATAATAGAAATAAATATTTTGTCGTAACATTATTCCTCACTAGAGCATATTGCTAACCTAAATAAGAAATTCTACGATAATGGTATTAACTGCACAAGCGGATAGGGGTAGCCAAAATATCTGCCACAGAGCTAGTCGTTGACAGCATTAGGAAAGGCTGAACGAATATTTTCTCCGAGAGACTTAGTCCTTGAGAGATCTAGTCCCCCCGAATGTTGGCTGTTGAATTTACATCTGTTACTACCATCTTTTTAAATTTTCGCGCATGCGCATTGAAATTTGCTTCTAATTATTAGCCACTTTTTTCATTTCACTTGCAGATAGTCAGTGAATACTATTCTCTTTTAATTTATAGATATAAGAAGTGATTTTTATAAATTATATTTCACTGCATGTCTTAAATTATAAATCTTATTTATAACTATAAAAATTAATATTCTGTTATTTTTCAAACCACATGTTTAATTACCTTTGTGTGTCGATCCTTGTTGTGATGTAATATGTCTTAATAAGCATTATTTTTTCAGGAGTGTGATGCAATTTTTTTGATGATCAATTACTGAAATAGTATGATTATATTGTTTTGCATTGATATGTGAAAAAAATGTTAAAAAAATTGTGGGGAGTTCAAAATTAGTATACTTGAAACCATGCAAATGCAAGAAGTAAAATATTTTGGTATAATTGATACGATGCATTATATGTACTCAAGTAGAATTTTGTTAATTTATTGTGATATACTTAGATTAACATTGTGGTATACATTTGAGTTAACATGTTAACTCTTAATTTGCAAATATAATTTTTTATAATTTATCCAAAAGTATCTTATTTTGTAGAATTATGTATTTTTGCATGTGATTTATTATATTGTGTAACCAGTGTTGTCTTAATATTTCAAATTTATATTTTAAGAAGTGATCTATCTTCTACAATGAGATAGTGATCATTTTGATAACTGTTTTCATTCGACATAAGTTCACTGTTTTGTTCTTGAGCCAATTTTTTTCTCACCATTCTATGTTCAATGTTTTTGTTATAGAAGTAAGTGGCATTTCGTTAATTTGTTCTAGCCAGCTGATGGTGACACGCTCACCAAGAATATATCACTAAACAGATGTTTTCAAGATAATTTGATTGCAAATGTGCATCCACTATATCAATACTAGATTTGATACCAATTTGCATTTATTAGTTTCCCACGGAACTTGAAAATTCCCAAGTTCCACTAGTTAGGAATTTGTTAATCCTGGTGTCAAAATGATATAATCAGAAACACCAATCAATCTTTCTGCTATCTTCATTCTAGTTGTTAATAATTTAAAATTAATTACATGCATTAATTTCCTGTTTATTTGAGAATTTTACTAAACATGTTTTAAAATTTTTCATATTGTCACAAATTTTATATCACACTACTCAAAATTTCAGTATACATATTTCAACCATTGTTTAAAATACCAAGATCAAGTTATTCACAAAAAATGGGGGAATAAATTCTATTACAAATGAATGGGAATTTTGTTACTCTTTATTCCACATAAAAATATATTTTGTTATGACTGAGGTTATAATTTCAAGGAAGCTATTATTTTTAGCAAGAAAATTTTAATTTTGATTCAAACTCTAGAACTGGCAAATGATATTAAGCATCAAGAATTGCTAATTTTAGAGAAATTATTAAAATATTCCCTTAAATGTTTAAGAAATGCATCAATTTTAAATATGTAAAAAATATTTAAATAAAGTAACCACAAACATTTTTTTGTATAAAAAAACCGCAGAGAACATGTTAAATTATTTAATGTCTTAATTATGAAGTTCAGAAGAAAAGAAATTTTCTCTTTGTCATGTAAACAAAATATTTTCATTTACTAATTTAATGATTACCTTTTAAGTATTATGCTTTGTTTCTCATGTTCTTCAATATTTAACAGCATTGCACTAAAGATTATACTTTTACCTTCTTGAAACAATATTTAAATAAGCACTATCTTACGACTTTTTTGTCCCATTTGAGTGCTTTTGTAAACAATGACTTAATTCTAATATCAAGCTAAATAATTTGACCTTCAATAAGATGTTTCTAACATAAATAAAATTTGTCTTTGTGGTAAAATAATATGTATTTTTAACAGGTTAATTTTATTGCAAAATTAATATTGTCGAACTAAATAAAGTATTCATTTGTGTGAAATTTTGGATAAATATAAAGGGATTGATACGAGTGTTTGTAGTTTAAGCGTTTTTCTAATTTTATTACTTAAAAATGTTGTTTTTAAGTAAGTTTTTAGTTTTACACGGTTGGTAAAGATTTCCAAGAATCAAATTCCCGCAGGCATCGACATTCATGTTAAAGATTGTTCTGAACCAAATACGCATATAATTATGTACATGCAATATTTATCAATCATTTCTGTAAATAAAACTAAATAATTGTGAACATTAACGAGACTATTTTTATTTGAGTTAAAATTATTTATGATAATTTAAATAGCCTTCAATGATGACAGCTATAACAGACAATTTTTTAATTTAAATCAAAATTCTATAGATAATACTGGATCATATATTGTATAAAATAATGAGTGATTTTAGAATTTTTAGACATTTCGAATAGATTTAAATAGCAAAGATTCTTAAACTTTTGCATCAAACTTTTCAACAATGCATGAAAATTTCCAGCAATAAATGACAACAATGTGGTTTATCAGTTTTTATTGAAGTAATATTCAAAGAATTTAATACAAAGAAATCAACAGCAAATATAAAAAGAATCAATTAAAATCACTGAACATATTGATTTTGTTTGGTGTTTACTTGATGATTGATGGTGATTACACATATCTAACTACAAAACTTTATTATCATGAAATTATTGAATACAAGTCAACAATACACATGAACTAATGTATCTTTATAAACATATAATATTGCAAATCAATTATTAATTACACAAATTTTATTAGTTATGTAGCTAAGCGGAGAATAAATTTCAATACCAATTATAAAAGTACAAAACAGTTACCATAACTGAAATTAGGCAGGATAATCTGAATTCAGAATTATTATTTCCAAGTGAGCACTGTATTATTGGAAATTATCGTACCATAAAATTAAAACTATAGCTGTGTAATTTTTTTAATCAATTTATTCACTAATAGTAGTTGATGTTTCAGTTTGGTTAAATAAAATAAAGAAACAGAACTTTTAATTTGAATGAAGAAACTGAAGACATATCTTAAGCAACACTTACTTGTTTAGCACAAAACATACAGCTATAAAATGTAAAATAATATTTATAAATAAATTATATTTGCAAGTCTTCCACGCCACCCAAGAGGTTCTTGCAAAGGCGCGTTCGACCTACATTACCTATGCACAAAGGAATCTTGTACATAAGCAATTTAGATCAACCAAATTATTTTAGATGCCTGGTTCCCCAGTAGCAAAGTCTAACATAAGGCCTATCCACCATTCTTTAATTCTTACAGTAATCGAACACATAAATAATCATTTGGTGTAAGAACTAATGATCGTAAATACAATTTTTAATCATAAAATTCTTACTATCGAAGGAATCCAGTGATTTCAATTTTCTTCTTGTTTCAAGTAACCTAAAAGGATGAATTTGACCGCCTCATGTTAAAATTAATTTCCTAAATAGCTATGAAAAAAAATATCAGTCGATATTCGCTATTGTTATCACTGAACCAACATTTAGTCACGTTTTATCTGTCCCGCAATATATAAAAGTTTTATATATACTTTAAATATTTATTAATTTATTATTTCACCGGCCTGATTTAAAAATATAAAAATTTTTTATGTTTTTAATAACATCGAACCCCTTTCCCATGAAGTTAATATTTCATCCTGATATTATATAAGCACACATGTTAAATAACCATGTTAACAAATTTTGAATCTCTCCCTCTCTTTTTTCTCTTATAAGTTTCCCATTAAATTTCCTTTATTTCAGTTATAGCACGCATATCTGTGACAACAGTTAAATGTTGAACATTTACAAATTTAATGAGATGTCATAATAAAGCACATAGCATACTGCAAAATATTAAATTTAAGAATGAAATAACAGTTACAAATAAACAGAAGCTATAGAAAATTCTTGTGCAATTCAGTAATATATGCCACTTAAAAAATTTGTCAACATACAATTTAACCAATAAAAATATGCATTTATAAAAAGTAAAGAAAAATGGCACACATATTCTAAGCAAATAATTTTAAAAGATTAACAAAAGTATACTTACTTTTATTTGTATCAGCACTGTATAACAAAAATATTTATTTTAGTAAGGATACTTTCTATGAAGCACAAGTAGAAATTTTTATAAAGCCTTCAACACACAGAAAAATTATTTTTCCAAATTGTTTCTACTATGTTTTAAATAGTAATCAATGGCTATTTTACATATAACTTAAAGAAATTTGTTATCTAACTCTCTGATCACAAACTTGATGGCTTCAATAAAATATTACATGCAATTCTATTTGCCTCTTGACTAGATGGTTTTTTATATTTTTTAAGTATCTTATTTGCTTGCTTCCTTTTAGTAGAATAAAACCTTTGTTTATTTATTTTTTTATTTGGAAACATTGTACTATTTGGTAATAATTTACTTGACAGGACAGAAGTTGTGCAGGCTTTATTACCCAACACTGATGCTTCGAAACCTTTCAACATATTTATTATTTTAATACGTTCTTCACTTGTAGTACAACTGTTGACTTGTTCCAGCACATCTGTTTGAATTTTTGCCATCAAATTTATAGCCTCTGTTCCTAAATTCTGAAAATTACATCCAGTTTCTACATTTGAGACTTGTTGAACATGAGATTCAATCTCAGACTCATTACTGCTTTGCTCATTAATGACCAATTGACGGTCAGAATCGGGTGAATTTGGATGACAAGCAGGCACATCAAGATTGCGTAATCTGCACACCAAATGTATATGTTTGCACATATTCCACTGTATTGTATTGTCTATACACGAACAAGTCATATTATGTATGCATTCATGGCAAATTGTACATTGTAAAGGACACATCTGTAAATTACATTGCTTTTTTCCATTCACTTCATAAACTTCACCTACAACTGTACTTGATTGGACATACCAAACATCTGATGTGTGAGTACTAAATTTTGCTGCATCCAACTTTAGGCTTTCTTGGTGTCGTTTTCTTATTGCTGTCATTTTTGAAGATACCTTTCCTTTATGTACAGCAATTAATCTTTGAAAGCTTTGGTCTCTTATAAACTGCATTAATGCGTGAAGCGACTTATCAAGTCTTTTAACTTTATTTCCTTCTAAGTAGATATACTTTATTGTTCTGTGCATACGCTCTAAATGTATATTAGTATTCAAACCTGCCCATTTTCTGTAGCAATATGCCCACTGTTCACATCTACGAGAATAATAAGTCACAAAATACTTTCCGAATTGCATTGTATCACTATTACTTTCAAACAAGTCAATAACCTCATTAAGAATAATTTTGAAAGTTTGTTCATCCCTTTCTTCCAACAAACAACGTAGAATTTTATATGAATTGGCTTGCGAAGTCTGATCTGAGATATGCTCTGTCAACTTTCTGCGCCAACTACGATCCACATGCCAAGTACACAATAGTCGTTTCTTCGGTGGGCCAAATACAGAGCACCAAGCATTGTAGAAGGAATCTGAATCATTCACTCATAAAAATGGAGGGATGTATATCCACCCCAGAGGATTTTATACTCTGAAAAGCTACTTCTAAGACTTGCGAATCTTGGCGATTGCTCAGTATTAAAGCAGTAGGGAACCCTTCATGCTTATCATCTAGTACACATACGATACAAAGATCAAAATTGTAATCATTAACACCATGCGTAAAATCAGTACATACCACATCATTGCCATACAACTTCAACATCTCTAGCTGAGCATGGTTCATAATAACAAGAAGGAAATCTTCTTCTTTAAGACACTTATTATTCAAGTCAACAATACCTTGAGGTTTATAATACCTAATTAAAGAATCTGTCTTCTCTAAACTTTTCACCCATGCGTGAACACTCTGGGCATCATTTGCATCTAAAACACCTTGCTTGCTAAGAAAAAATTGATTTCTAATATTTAAAATGTCCCGTCGGTCTAATAAGTGTATTCGGCTCAATGAATCACCAACAGAGTCCCGAACATCATTTAAAATTTCTTTGATTGGCTTCTTATTCGACAAATCAATTGCAATCTTCAGACGCTCTTCTTTACTCAATCGAAGCCTACCTAAATCACTGGAATGACCCACATGAGTCTTGATGAACTCTACTTTAATTGTATCACTCTCAATATACGATACTGACATCATAGAGGGACACGTGCCATTTATTTTATTTGATCCTAAGACTTTAATATTTCGTTTATTGTCTCCACGTCCATGAAAATGCCCTGACCTATGGCAATAAAAGTATTCATATATCTTACCATTAACTTGTTTCGTACCACGATGTTTCACATACTGCGACATGTATTCTTGTTCTATATATTTTTTCCATTCAAGAAACTCTAGATTTGATTGAAACACTACATTCTCCCTTTGAAGAACATTATGTAAATGCTATTCATAGCATTTTTTGGAAGTTAGATTTTCTTTACACATACAACATATGACTTTATTTTAATTTACAACATGCTCAGATTTGTGATGCACAGAAATATGCTTGTTCAAAAGATCTCTATTAGGAAAACTTAAAGGACACTCACTACAAAAAACTTCTGAAATATTAACACTCTTGGAAGATGGAACAGAAACATCACTATTAACACAAGTTTGAACATTGAGAAACTTTACATTTACATCTTTAGCACACATTACAGTCATCATAGCAGGACAATTTTTAATTTTATTTCCTTGACAGTAATAATAATGGACCACTACATCTTTCCGTTTCTTAGGCCCATTAATTTTAACAAATTTATGCACACCATTTGTATCCTTAAACACCATGAACTCTTCGATAGATTTAAATTGATGACTCTCCTTGTTTACTTTATCACCATGCACATTTAACAAATGAGTTTCATAAATTAAGGAAGTTGAATAAGATTCTCCACAGAAACTACACACATATGAATGTGATTGCGATACTACTGTTTTACCATGTTTTTGTTTGTTATGACGATTCAGATTGGACTTGTTTTGAAATGTAACATTGTATACATTACACTTATACTGTTGAACACTAGAGTTGCTAGCCACATCCATTTTAAGTAATCAAAACCTTAATTTTTATAATTATAAATAAGATTTATAATTAAACACATGCAGAGAAAAATAATTTATAAGACTCACTTCCTAAATCTATAAATGAAAAGATAATAGCAATATAAAGTGCTAGTATAAAACAAATAAATTAACAATTATACAAGACTTCACACTCCTGAAAAAATAATGCTTATTAAGACATATTACATCGCAACAAGGATCGACACACAAAGGCAATTAAACATGTGGTTTGAAAAATAAACAGAATATTACACACGTTTCACTGACAATCTGAAAATGAAATGAATATTAATTTTCATAATTATAAATAATATATATGATTTAACACATTCAGAGAAATATAATTTATAAGAATTACTTCCTATATCTATAAATATATAAATGAAAAGAGAATAGCAATATAAAGTCGCGAGTATGATCAAAGCTCACACGTTTCACTGACAATCTGCAAATGAAATGAATATTAATTTTTATAATTATAAATAATACATATGATTTAACACATTCAGAGAAATATAATTTATAAGAATCACTTCCTATATCTATAAATTCAAAAAGATGGGAGTAACAGATGTAAATTCAACAGCCGTCAAGGACTAGCTCTGGGAGAAATTTTGGCTACCCCTATCCGCTTGTTATTAACTGCACAGATGGTGCATTTAATCAAGTTTTTCGCTATGAGTATCTCATAGAAGACTGTAAATATAGGCCAATCGCCAGACATTATTTAGATGAATATATTTAATATAATTTTTGTATATAGAGTATATAGCCTTACTTAACTTCATATTACTCTTCATTATTCAGGATTATTCTTATTTTTTCTATTTTCACTGTATATAACAATTTTATTTTAACTTTATTATTTCCTCTATTCTCGAGTAGAATAAAAAATTTTCAACTCATTTAAAAAAAAATAAAAAAAAAATTTCAACTCATTGCTCTGCCTCTCAACTCTCTGCTGATTGGCTCTCACCGCCAAGACTCGGTTCTTCACGCTTCAAGACTAGCGTTCCCTGTCAGTACCGCAATGTCTTGCTCCGCAGGCCGACACTTCGTAAACGAAAATAGATACAGATACAGGCCACCGATACCTCTAGCATCCAATGGCCTTGCGGCATTCCGATGAAGGAGAAAAAAGTCTTCGGGCTGAATCTTCATTAAATTTGCGACGACGATCATAACATGTATACTAACTATTCAGAAGTAGCGGTGTAAGGTTTCATAAAGCCGAAGATCAGCTTCATATAATTCGAGGTTGATCTAGATTCAAGCAAGTAAGTTGTAGACTAGTCATGGGACCTAGTTAATCTTCCCGTTTTTAGTATGTACTATATAAAATAATTATTATTTATGCAACATTTTATTAATTGGAATTTTTTGCTTTTCTGTAATGCTTTAATTTCATGTATGAGGCAAAGAAATATAAGTTATTTACCTACGAACCGTTTTATACTTACAAAATAGTTTTTATGAACTCTTGGTTTCAGAATTATATTAGTTTGAAGTAAATTTTCCGATGGTAATTTAAATATAAAATTAGATGAGATAATATAATTGCAATTTTTCAACCTAATCAAATTAAATTTTATTAGATTCTTGGATCTAATATAAGTAATGATCTAATATAATAAGTAATATATATATAATAAGTAAAGATCTAATATAAATAAATATAAGCCTGCGTAGCAGGCGCTTTACTTCTTCATCTGTGATAGTTCCGAAGAGGAGAAAACATGACTTTACTAACGGAGAGCGCGGGCCTCAATGCGAATAATAGCCAATCAGCTATGAAAATTTCAGTAGTGGGCGTGGTTATCGAAATGCGAATTCACCATTCTGCAGAAGACATAAAATAAAATTAAATATTTTCTTTAGAAAATTGAAAGTTCAAAAAGTGTATTGAGCTAAATAAAGTAAAATACTTATGAAGAGACTATTTACACTATATACATTTAACTTTTTTTTCAATAAGAAAATATTTTGCGATAGGTCTGAATTACAGTCTTCTAAGTATTTGTAATTGAAAATATCATTGAAGCTTGTAGCTTCGCATGTTTAGGCTTTTTCAAAGAAATTTTTATTAAGTTTATTTGTATGTTCAGCAAAGTCATCAATTTTTACATCACTAGCATTGTTTTTATTTCTAATGAAATATGGAGCATTTGTGATTTTTTTAAGAATTTTATATTGAAATATTTTAATTTGATTTTTTATTATTATTTTTTTGGTTAAAGTTCCAGAGAAGACTTTAGGTATTTCTTTTCCAAAAAGAATAAGTTCATTATTATTTCAGTGTTTAAATTTATTTCTTTTGAAAAGAATTAATAGCCATTTTTCCGCATTAATTTTTGTTTTCAAGCTGGTACACCAATTTTCAATATTATAGAGTGCTAATTGAAGTTTTTGCAGAGCATTATTAAGGTTGTTCGATTTTGCCAGGATGGTCGTGTCATCGGCATGGAACGCAATTTTGGTGGTTTTCTCCATGGAAAGTCATAAGTGTAAAATAGATAGACTATAGGACCTAGGATGCTACCTTGAGGTACTCCTGCATTTATTTTCAGAGTTAAGGAATTTTGATGATTATTCGTAACTTGAAAATGCCTATTTGTTATATAAGAGTTTAATATTAAAATTAGGTCATAGTCCAAATTTAGATTTAATAATTTTTGTAGGAGACTTTTATGCTATACTCTGTCATATGCTTTAGACACACGTCAAGCATAACCATAGCAGTATATAAATTTCTATGAAGGTTGTTTCCAATTATTTCTGAAATTCTTATTAATTGCTTAACAGTGGAGAGATTTTTTCTAAAACCATATTGCTGGTTTGGCAATAAGTGGAAATATGAGGCAGTAAGTGGTTTGGTTTGTTTGTCGCTCAACGGTCATTTTTTGCACGCGAGGGCTAATTAGACCGGGACTTACTGTTTAAAGTGGATTTCGAACCACTACAAACATCCATTCCCAATGTGGGATTCGAACCCACGAACTGTTGAACCAAAGGCAAGAGCGCTAACCATTCGGCTGCCAGCTCGGCGAGGCAGTAAGTGGAAAAAAGTGAAAAACTATTATATATAATTCTTTCCAAAGTTTCTCCAACTGTAGGAAATAAGCTAATGGGACGATAGTTTTCGGCTTTCCTTGGGTCTTTTTCTGGTTTAGGGAATGAAATAATATTTGCAGTTTTCCAAATGGTGAGAAAGTAGCAGTTTTTAGAGTCATTGAAAATATTAACAAGTTTAACAATATAATCTCTTGGAAGGTTTTTAATCATTGAGTTAGAGATTTTCTCACCTCCCGGAGCTTTTTTAGTTTTAAGTTTTTTAATAATTCCAATTACTTCATCTAAATGAGTTGGAGTAATTGTAGTTCTAGGTTGGTTATAGTTGATAAAGAGTTCACATTTTGTTCAATAATTTGGGTGAAATTTTTGTCTAAGTCTTGATTTGGTGTAAATTGGTTATAAAGTGATTTTGAGAAGATTTCGAGTTTTTCTTCATTTGAATACACGTTATCCATTTTGACGTTGATCTCTGTTATTTAGTATTTTCTTGTTTTTAAGTTGTTTGGCAAAAGTCCAAATCCAGTTGTTTTCAGTTGACAAATTGTTGACTTTTTGCTTGCAGTTTTCACTTCTAACTTCAGCACAGTTTTTTAATTTGTTTATTTAACTTTTTCTCTTCAGTTTTGTATTGCGGGTTAAGGTTTTTTGATATTTTCTTCTAGTTTTATTTCGTTCTTTGATAATTTCTCTTATAATGCTTGGTAGTTTTAGATTATTTCTGTGATATTTTATTGTTTTTGTTGCAGTATTTTTTGCATTTGTTATGTTTTCAGTAAATATTCTTGTCTTTAGAGATTTTATTTTGAATATTTTGGTATGTTTGCTGCTTTTCTTCATGGTTTTCCCAGGCTTGGTCTTGCAGGATATTATATGGAAGTTGCCAATTTGTTTGGTATAGATATTTTTGCTCTATTATTTTGTTGATTCCCAGAGGCATCCAATAACTGGAAAGTGATCTGAAGAAAGATCATTTAATGTGTTTGCTGAAAGGGGAATTTGACTATTGTTTAGAAAAATGTTCAAAATATTTCCCGTATTTCTGTAATCAAAATGTGTTGGTTCAATTGGTGCTATAATTTTATAATTGTAATTTTGTGCAGCATTTAAAATTGTGGTTTCATTTGGGTTTGTAGTATTGCATCCCCAGTATATATTTTTGCTGTTTAGATCTCCTCCAATAATGGTTTTGAAATTTGTTGAGAATATATCAATAACGTCTTGTGATGAAATTACGTTTTGCGGCCTATTGTATATGCTAGTGAATTTTATTTTTAAGTTTGATTTGTAGTTGACTATAATTGATGTTTCCTCATATCCATTTTTGTTGTTATTACTGAATAACGTTGAGTTAAAACATCTTTTTATGACAATGGCAATGCCTCCACCTTTATGATGAGCTCGGTCCGTTCTATAAACAGGATAGTTTGGTTTATTGAATTTAATTGCAGGCGTTGTGTCTCCGTGAGTAAGGTAATATCAATATTATATTGATCTAAAAAGTTCATGAATTCTTTGGTCTTAGGTTTGATACTTTGCCCATTCCAAGTTGTTACTATAATTGAGTTGAAGCTTTGAGGTGTGTTAGTCATTATTCAGATTTTGTTTTCCATTCTGCTGTGTCTTCATGGCTTCATTAAATTTTTTAATTGTGCTGTTAGTTCTAGAATTCCAAAATTTTTCACATATTTTACAAGAGTTTTTAGTTCATTAAAATTTTTTTGCCTCATTAATTGTTTCTTTTGTTTTCAGAATTTTGTTATTTACTTGGACCAAAGCATTTGCATCGGTGAGCTTGGGGTTCGAACTTGGTACTATAGTGCTCTTTATTTGTGGATTTAAATTATGTTTTCCTTTAAGTTTGGGGAATTTATTGCATCCCCTATAGCTTTCAGGGTGTGCTTCGACACAATTGGCACATTGTGCTGGTGTGTTAGTAGGTTTAGGGCAATTTGAGTGGAGATGATCACCTCCACATTTCACACACTTAAAATTGTGGTGAGATGATGTTTGGGCAAGATAAAAGCCTTGGCATCTAAAGCACTTCGTGACACCTTTTCTGCCTTTAAAAGTTTCAATTTTAACTACAAGGTTAAATATATGAGTCATGTTATAAATTTCTTTTGATTTTTCATTTTATGAAAAGGTTACTATGAAAAGTTGTAGATTGATTTTATTACCATCAACTTTTTTGGTCATTTGTGTGACATTAAGAATTTGAAAACATTCTATTTTTAGTTCTTGAGTTATTTTTTCTGGAGTATAATAAGGAGGTACGTCACGAATAACTATTTTCAAGTTTTTATCCTCTGGCAGGACAAAAGTGTGATATGTTGTTTTTATTTCATCAAGAGCTGCAGTAACTTTTCTATGTGTTTCTGAATTTTCAAATTTTAAGGATAAGATTTCTGTGTTTGTCATTTTTCCTTTATATCCTGTTATGTTTTTGGTTTTAAGAATTTCTTGAAGGTTTTTTCCAGTTAATTTTTTGATCTTTGACCACTATAGGTGGAATTTTATTTTTCTTTTTATCAGGTTGGAAATTTTGAGTATCATTTATTTCATTATTAGTGATTGATAATTCATTTGATTTTTTGTTTGACGTATTTACTTTTTCCTCAATTTTTCTTTCAATTAGTGGCTTAGATTTCGGGGTTTTTACCGTTTGACTTATTTCAGGGAAGTCTTCGTTGGCTGAGACGATCTCGACATCCTCGCTGTCACTTAGGACTTCGAGACGGTTATTTGTGGCTATCGTGAAAGGCGGTGGCGCACTTAATTAATTTTTTGACTATCTATGATTTCCGCGGTTTTCTTCTTTTGTTTTCTTGGAAGTAAATCCGTTAGTATGGTTAGATCAAGGCTGTGAATTTTCAGCAATTCGATTTCCTTATCAGTTAATTCCTCATTGCTGATATTCTGAATATACTCAGAAGTTAGCCTAATTTTGTTGCTGATGGCCCTAACACCAATTCCAGAATCATGCATGGCCCTAACCGTGGGGGAGGGGCAGGTGTGCAGTCCCGCGCACCATTGTCAGCTGACAAAGTCAACCCTGAAAAGGGCAAACCATCCGACTGATGACGGACGCCTGTGTTTGAATTTGTTGACCCTTCGCCCTGAGGAGAGGATGAATAGACCTCCACCTCTATTCAATAGATATCTTTTTTCTTCAATCTTCTCGAAAGAGTAAGCAATAAAGCAAGTTTCCCCAGTAAAGGTCGAAGTTGAAAAAAACGAAATAAAAAATGAATGTAATAAAAATGAAAATTATATTAGAATTTGGAAATATTTTCGTATAATATAAATACATTTTTATAATTAACTGGTAAATATTTTTCATATAATTGGAAAGTGGAAGGTTTAATCAATTACAAAGATATTTTATTTTGAGTTTGCTTCCAAAAATACAGCAATTAATCAAAAAAATCAACTTAAATTAAATTTCCTTTTTTTCTATAATTAAACATTAACGAGACAAACACAGTAAAAGTTTATTATGTATAATAGATAGTAATTTTTATTATAAAAGACGTTTATTTGTTTATATTTTTATGTAGTAGATAAAACAGTTTTTTTTTAAAATAAAAAGTACATTAACTCACATATCTTTTTCAGTATCCTGAAGCTTAAATTAAGGTTAAATAAAGAGGCTTAAGTACACTTAATTTTACATTAGAAATTGTTGTGCAAAAAATTTCCATAATTATAATGAAAGTTCAACGAGAGAGTTGATGCAGCTGCAAATGCTACATCAGATCCAGTTTTATTATCGGTTCCGCTCTCTGATGTGAGAAAGGGTATAAAAAGTTTTATACATGGTCTTTGGCAGGAATTGTGGACCATGAAGGTCGGCAACAAGTTACATACCATATTCTCATCCCTCATATCAATTTTACTGTTGCGAAGTGCTGATGTTAGATTGACTCGACTTCGTATCGGACACACACGTTTCACGAACAGACATTTTTTTTAAGTGAAATAAATCCATGGTGTGAAGCGTGAGATGAACCACTTACTGTCTATGATATTTTAATCTCATGTTCTACTTTTAACGCGTACCGTTTTAAATTTTTCAAAACAAACTTTTTAATTATGTTTGATTAACAAACCAATTTGCTTATTGGAGAGCACAGTATGTTTTTCAAATTTTATATAATTTATATTTCATTTGAACACTTGAAAATTTTGTATGTATTTGATTTATTTTATTTTATATTCTATAGTTATATATAGATTTTAAAATAATATATACACTCTAATATTTGTTTTTTAAAATTTTAATGTTGCTTGGGTTTTCAAAAAAAATATGTATATATCAAAAAAAAAAAAATACATTCTTCCAAAACTTTATTCTTGGCGCAACATGTCCAATTTTGGATCTTGCGCCATAAAACCCAACCAACCAACCGTTTTTTCTTATTTACAGCTACCAGTATCTATAATAAATAAATTCTTATAAAATTACAAAAATAGATAAATAGAACTTATTATATCACATTAATGGCATAAATCATCTTCATACTATTAGTAAATGAACTTATTCCAACAATCATATAATGGACTGACTCTATGGTTCATTTAACTTTCTCTTTCCTATCTTGTGTACTGCAGAGCGTGGAATATAGAATCTAAAATGAGCCCCTTTCAGGAGGAGGGAAATACCTCATCTGCTCCCAAGATTTTCACTCAAAACAGACCAATCAAATTTAGCTTAAGAAAGAATATGTAAATTTGCATTTAACTCTGCATTACAATGTGTTTTATACTTAAGTGAATACTCATAGGTTTCATTCACGTTATTTAAATTCTAAGAATATTTCGATACATACATTAAATTGAAAGCAAAGTTTATTAGCAAGTAATTTATTAGTAAAGTAGTCTATCAGTAAAATTTAAAGTAATTGTGAGAAATTTTAAATATTAATTTATAAAAATGTTAATCATAAAAAATTAAGAAGCAATTCTTTCAATTGAAAGAAACTAAAATAAATATGTATTCGGCAAAGGATGTTGCAATGGATACCTAAAAATGAAGACGCAGATTCTGCAAAGTCCAAAGATTCCAAACTTCAATTTTACTGTTTATAGACTCCAATAAAGCGTCGGACTTAAATAACCAACAGGGTAACTTTTTCAGGCGATGTCCTGCAGCCTTTCTCTCTTTTCCTTCTTCTTCTGACACCTCTCTTCTACCTTCCTTCGCTTTTTCCTTGCAAGACCGGTTTCCTTCAAGTCTCACGTTAGGGCATCCCACATCGTCAAAATGGGGGAATAGGGAAAAGAATTAAATAAAAAAGGACTTCCAGTCAAAAAAAAATGGATAGTTTAATTTATGCATACATTATCCTTATATTTATTGTTTTTGAGTTTGTAACACCAAACTCAAGGTGGGAAAAATGATGCGTCCCGAACAAACTCCATGAGAGGTAAGTTTCTTTGTTCGGGAGTGGCAATAGATGGAAGAGAGAGAACGACTGTAATGGTTGTGTTTTTGAAAATAAATATGGTGAAAGAAATTAGCATTATTATGTATTTAATTTAAATTAATGTTGTTAATGTTTCTTTCAATGTTGTCATCTATAAGCAAACCTTTCTCACATTCAGTTTTCAGCTACTTTTATAAAACATTTCCCAAATCCTCTTTCAACGCCTTCAAACACCCAACTTCCACCAATTTTCTTTCCTCTCTATTAAGCTCTCACTTCTCAAATTTACTTTCATTAGTTTCCACACTCACACCCGATCCTCCAATCATTTTATTCGTTTTCAGTAATTCTTCTACAATCTACTCAAGACAAAAATTTAACAATCAATCACCGCATGACATGATACATTACATTAAATTCATCACATATAACTTTACTGGAATGATCTTTCACCCACAACATTTGTCACATCACATTCATGGGGAATCGTTCCTGAGAACACCAAAAACCCTTTCAAACACATCTTTTCACATCACGATTATTCTTACATCCTTCACGTAACATCCATTCTTTCATTAAGTTTTCATACCGCATTTGGAACATAAAAAATTCTTAGAAATTAAACCAATATTCATATAATCAATAATAACTTTTTCTCAATATTACAACTCAAGCGAAATTTATATCCAAACTTAATAGATTTTATCTCAATGCACGATACTTAGATGAGCATCAAATAAAAATATAGAAGACAATTTCAAATTCTGTCACTTTTTACCTAAAGCAAAATCCAGAATCCAAAGAGATGTAAAAAGATTTACACAGATTTACTTTCATAGAGAAATCCAAAATAAAAAAAATGGCGAAATTGGAATTGTGTGCCAGTGTGTCTCTCAAGTGCGGAGGCAAAATATCCCATCAGTTTATTTAGCAACACATTTCGTGATTAATAGTTTTTGGTAAATTAATTTGGCTAGAAAATTGGTGAAGAAAAATATAACCAAATTTTACCACATTTGGCGATTTTTTCGCCTTACGAGCTGTGACTGTAATGCTTGGTTTAGCCGAATAGGTATTTTAGATTATATGAGAGTTCATAAAGTTTGTGTGGTTGTTTGCATACAATATAAATGTTTTATCTTTGTAAGTTTTAATTTTAAAATAATCGACTTAACTTGACCAAACATTGATATTCGAAAGATATAATTTTTTACAAATACCTGTATTTCGTTGGTAATTAGTAGTGTTTCAAACATAATTCTCCGTGTTACATGTTTACGTTTTCAAACTTACGATAAAAAGGGGCATGGCACATTGCTTTCATTTTTGAAAAAATTGATAACTTTGTTCAAAATTATCTGAAAGGAAATGTATAGTTTAAAAATTATTCATACATTTTTTATAGTCTGAGTAAGAAAATCGTTTTTCTTTTTGTTTGTGTATTTATTTCCCACGTTCTAATAGCCCTGTGTTCTGGCGAACCGCAAATTTTGTAAATTTCTAAGCGTTATTAACAGTATATATAATAAATCAACTAAGAGTAATTATTTTAAACTCTTGAAATTCGAGCAAATATAAAATTTCATATACAAAGATGTATTTCAGTAAGTGTGAAGTATATATATAGTATAACTTTTACTTTGTTCTGTATAATGCGTTACAACGTTAATTCTGACAATAACGATTGTTAAATAATTAATGTTATATTAAACATGTATTTAAACTATATTTAAATCCGAAATCTGTGTAAGCCATCAGCCTTCATCAGAAAGATTGTTCTAGATGTTAATAAATTATATTTAGATTTAACATGATTTGTTGGCATTTTCAAGCTTCACTAACCTACGAGAACAAAAGTGGATGCATCGGACCTGTTGAATTTTGAAAATGAACTTCAGTGACTTCGAACTGGCATTTCGTAAGTTCATGGGCTGTTACTTTATATTAGTACCTTATGGATAGTAGAAATAATTTTTACTATAAGCTCAATATTGCTTACATAAATTTCTCCTATTCTATTATATTTTATCATGAACTTTCAAATTTTTTCTACATTAACGGTTTGTTATTTTTGTATATGCGTTTTTACTTTTTCTCTCAAGCTCGCTCATAAAAAAATGACCGAACACATCTTTTTCTATCTGAGACAGCTCACGTCGCCGTTAAAACACTTTTTGGCTCGCTAATCCAAAAAGTTAGAATCTTTTTATTCAGTTAGAATCGCAATTAATAGTTTCTGTGGAATAAATACTTACAAAAACAAAATATCACTTCGTAGTGTCAGTGCTGGATGGAAACGTTTTAAGTTTAATCTTATATTATTCAGCAGTTTTCTGCTGCTAATAAATGCAAAACTATTAAAAAGCAAATAATTTCGGAGATTCCAAAACAGCTCATTTCAAAATACTTCTAAAAAGATATAGAACTTGAAGATAAGAGACCTTCATATTTATTACATTCTATGCAGGATTTCGCCGGCAATCCCTATACTGTAGAGATCCTAAGATAAGTTTTCTTTTAGCTTTTCAAAGTGTCAGTTCAGCAATTATTTACTGTTTGCACTGATAAAGCTGAATCAGGCTGATCCCTTTTGGTTGAAAAAGCTGATAAAATTTTGGAAGTGACTCAAAATCCCTCCTAAATACACACGGTAACTGTAACAAATGAAAATTCTGATTTTTGAGAAATGAGAACGACATTACTAAAGAGCAATGTTCATCCTCCCTTCATTATAGATCTCATAGATAGTTATAGATAGTTAGTTATCTTATAGATTGTTTGAGAATCAATGTATCAAATATATCTTTTGATTCTCTGACTCCTCATATTCTAATTTCTAACTAAGAATTAAAAATATTTAATATAGAAATTAAAATAATTGTATATAATTTAAGAAAAAAATATATTATATAAGCAGATCTCAAGCTTACGATTTAGTGTGGCTAGAAGTCTTATTTATAAGCTCCTCCAATTTGACATCCGAGGAATGCTGCTCATTGGATATTGGATTCTTTATCGGATAGAAGTTATTGAGTGTGATTGCGAAGAACTTTTTCTCAGTCTACCTTCCCCAACAGAAGTGTACCTCAAGGCCTTTTCTTTTCATCATTTATAAGTTAGATATTTACGAAGTTCTCTCTCCTGACATTAAGTGCTTCATTTATACTGATGAAATAATCCTTTGTAAGTCAAAATATTTATTGGATTCAGACATTTAAAAAAAGTTCCAACTTATTTCAAATTTATAATTATTGTTATTCGATTAGATAGGCAAGATGGCCGTGGTGGAGGTTTGCTTTTTACTGTTGAGGAATCTCTAACTGTGCAAGTATTAAGTATTAAATATATCCCCCTTAGAATATAACGATACAGAAATTTTAGCTATAAAAATTACTATATATATATATATATATATATATATATATATATATATATATATATATATATATATATATATATATATATATATATATATATATATATATATATATATATATATATATATATATATATATATTCATATGCATGCAAATAATCTCTTTAGTAAATGCATATATCCTACCTGGTAAATTTTCAAGTTATTGGTTCCATGGCAGTTCGGTGCTTGGTAGTTATTCAAACTCAAAATATTCAGAATTCCTCGATTGTGGATATTGGATAGCAACATTTGTCTTTTAAATACCTCTCAGTCTACTCATTTCGGACTCCATAACAGACCATCCCTTATCGGTTATAACTTTGTATCTCCAGATATTTTTCCTTTTGTACTTTCTGAATCAGTTAAGATAGTTATGTTAGTGACCATGTCCCTGTTCAAACAAGAGTCAAAAATCTAGGATAACAATTATTTGAAAAGTACTTCTCGCAATAGAATATTATAGACTGTCTTTGTCAATTCATTGAACGCTCAAATTGCTAATAATGGACTTATTTCTATAAATCAATTCCAAATTTTATACAAAAATTATCTGGATAAATTCAAGGAAAAACAAACCTTTCCCTTGAAGTCATATCTTCCGTCGTAGCCATTGGAATGCTGTTATCTTTTGGGTCAAAAAAGGAAACTTCAGAGAAAAGCGAAAAGTTCTTTTAATCAGATTCCGTATATATATAGTAGAAACGCATCTCTGCAAAACTTTCCAAGTTTCTTCTTACCCTTTCCAGAAATTTCTGGGATAAAACTATAACAAATGCTAATATATTAATAAAAATTTATTCTATACTCAAAAGGTTTAAAATTGATCTTTTGATTATCTAACTTCTCAAATTCTAATTTCTAAATAAGAATTAAAAATATTTAATATATAAATTAAAATAATATAATTAAAGAAAAAATATATTATAAAAGCATATCTCAAGCTTACGATTTAGTGTGGCCAGGTCTTATTTATAAGCTCCTCCAATTTGATATTAGAGGAAATGCTGCTCATTGGATATTGGATTTTTTATCAGATAGAAATTATTGAGTGTAATTGTGAAGAACTTTTTCTCAGCCCACCTTCCCTAACAGAGGTGTACCTCAAGGCAATGTTCTATATCCTTTTATTTTCATCATTTATAAGTGAGATATTTACGAAATTTTCTCTCCTGACATTCAGTGCTTCATTTATACTGATCACATAATCCTTTGTAAGTCAAAATATTTATTGGATTGAAGTCCACTAAATTCCCAGGTGAGTTATTGATCAATTTCATAGTTATTTATAAAATAAATAAACAATTAGTTGTATATTGAAATGTACTTTCGGAGTTTTCTAGAAAATTAGAACTAAAAGTATTCTAGCAGAACTAAATGCTAGAACACTTATTTCTGCGAGAACACTTTTAACTAGCATAAATAAACGATTAATTCACCGAATGTAGAAGAAGCTCGATTTATAAACCTTACTCACGAACAATACTGATTTTTTTCAGTATGCAAAGGATTAAATCTAATTCATTAAGAATTACTGTGAACATTTCACAAGATGAAACTGAACTCATATTTACTTTCATTTCTCTTTATAATGTATTCAGAAAACTTCGTGCGCTACAGTAAGATTACGTTATACGTAATTATCTAATTGAAGAAGCATTTTAAAGTTTATAAATAAAAATTTGGTTCTATTTTAAGTAAAAAAATTATATTTTTACAGATATAGTAATTCGAAATACGTGTAGATTAAAAATTTATTGCAGCATTTTTTATCTATGTGTTATTGATTTCTCAAAAAGTGACGCAAAAGTAAATAGTTTAACAAGATTAATACTATGAATTTTAAATCATTAATTTGTTTTAATTATAAATTTGAACTAGATTAAATCATCATATTTGTTTCAATTCGTTATTAATTTCTGCAAAATATAATATCAGAAGATATTTGTTGCAACGAATTTCAAATTTATTTAAATAATTCAACTGTAGGAAATGATAAAATGTATAGATAAAAAAATTTATCGAATTCAAAGGTATTTCAACATTTTTTTATTTATATATCTGTGAAAATAACTTAAAATTCTGAGGAAAAAATTAGGAATCGCACACACAAATGAAATCAAGAACATTCTTTGTAATATATGAAGTTTATTCTATGTGATGGCAATGGAAAATATTTTCTTTTGCAAACGATATTTAATGTTACATTGAATAGATTAAACAAAGTAAGCGTTAAAATGTATATTTGCTCGAAAAAACTAACAGAAATTGTTTATTTTTTAAATTATTTCAACAAAAAGGAAATGGAGAAAAATTCAAGAATAAAGTTTATTAGATTCAAATGCAATGAAATAATTAAATATTAATACAAAAGTGATAATCGGAGTTGATAAAAAATTCTAATGTCCTAACATCTATAGGTAAGTCAAATAGTATCTTTAGTTACATTAAAGAAATTCATTAGCTTTCTTTAAAATACAAGTTAATTCCACAATAGATAGATTTTTCATTAAAAGGGGGAATTCAAAAAATTTAAAAATAACATTCTATTACATTCGAAATTTTTAACACTTTCTATGTAATCATTTAAAAAGATGAAGCAGAATAAGCAGCATTTTAATATTAAAAATATTTTGGAATAATGTAAAATGCTTAATTTTTAAATTTTAGCAATTAATGTTTTTTGTTTCCCCTTTCTTAATAAGAAAAGATTAAATTCTGTCATAACTATTAAAAGTTTAGAACATGCTGTCTAAATTGCATAAAGGATTTCATTAGTAATAAGTTAATGGAACAAGTTCAGTATCCCCATACACTTGGCGACGCGGCGAATTTTTTTGTCGCCAAGCTAGGCGCACGTTTATTAAAACGGGAAATTTCCCTAAGTTCGATCGAAAAGTAAGCATTTCAGAAAGTTTAAAAAGGGAAATAAATATAAATAACGGAATTACTATAAATAATAAAAAATAATATAATAATAAAAAATAAAATAATATAAAAATTTAACAATTGCATATATTGCAAAGGCGCAGAAAAAATATGAATGAACAACGTGTTTTGTGTATTTTGGCGATCTCGTCAAACGAATGAAAATAAAAATTAGTTGCTGAAATATTTTAAAAGAGTAAAGAAATGATAGCATTAATTTTTATACATTTTTTAGTTATAATTTTAACAGACTTTGCTTGACTTTATTTCGACTATTAGCTGTAGGATATACTCACCATAACTCAGTAGTTGAACATTTTCTTTGGATTGAAAAGATTCCAAATTTGATCCTTGTTTCAAGTAAATAATAGGAGGTGATTGTTACAAATATGCTTTATGGGATGATAAGGAGTTCATCATGCATCTCAGATTTGCAATGTTTATACTAGTATGCGATGTCAAATGTCATTTTTTGTCATTTCAAGTTTGATAAAAATGAAAAAATGCTTGTTGCATTTTTCTCTTAAATACCAAATTTTTTTTCCATTAAATGTGTAATGAGAAATATTATTTCAATATTTTTTTCTAAACGCTTAATATTTTTAATTTTCTTTTAATTTATTATTGCATTATATTGAACTTTCTTTTACTATTTCTATGAATGCCATCGGGAAACTTATGATTAGTAAAGTTCTGCTTTATATACCAATATTTAGAGAATTGATTTGCAGCTATGCAAGTCTAAAAATTTTCAATTATTTGTTCAATTAATGATAAATATAGAAATTTCGAGCTCAACAAATTTAGTCTGGCAATACGTAAAAAAATCTTAATTTGAGAAATCTTAAATTATATCCCAACATGTTGTATAACGTAGTTATGTTTGGATATCAAGCGGAACTTTTAGTTGCCTTTTAATATTTATGTTAAATGTTTACAAAATACTTAACTTCTAAAATTTATAACACTTGTAAATGAAGTTAATACTAGGACGGTTTGCAGTATAGAAAAAGGAACTTTTATTTATCATTCTTCTGCTTAAAATGTTGAAGCTGTTTATGAATGATGTTTAAAATTAATCAAAAGAATTGGAAAACTTGTCAGTTTTATATTACAAGCTTCTTTCAATAGAATTACGGATAACACAAAATAATTTGCGTTAGTATTTTCAGATGAGAAAACATATAATCGAAATTTTAATACTCAATAGATGGTTTACGATATACTGTCGTTGTTAATTAAACGACGGTCACTCTGAAGTTTTTGAGATACTACTAGGTTTTTAAAGTTATACTTACAAAATTTTAGGTGTGTTCAAAGTAGTCTCCTCCAGCATCAATGCAATTTTATAGATGAATTTTCAGAGATTAAATGCCTCAAGCCATTCATTTCTTCGAATAGATGAAAAAAATTTATCTATATCCACATCAACCTCTTCTTCTGAAAAAAAGGACGTCCACGTAAATTCTTTTTTAGATTAAAGAATATTCAAATGTCGCACATAGCTAGTTCAGGTGAATACGACGGATCTTCAATCACTTTCATTTCTTTTTGTTTAAGAAACTCAACAGTTAATCCAGCTGTATGTGAAGATGCATTGTCATGGTGAAGCATTAGTACCTTAACATTCAGTTCTTGTAGAATTTCTGGGAGACATTTAGTGGCATACCACTTTGCTGTTACTGTCTTCTGTCCTTCCAACTTGATGGCTTTGACCAATCCCGTACTTCTGAAAAAACCGGCATACATCAATTTTTTCAGTGCCCGTGGTTTTTTCACAATAGCCAGCGTAGGATCATCTTCAAAGACCCATACTTTGCTTTCTTGACATGTTGGAACGTCAAAAAACGGTATGTATGTTTCCTCACCTGTTACAATTTTAGAAATGATGCGGTGCCACCCATCATTCAGGTTATTAAGAGTATTTACATTGATTCTGACACGTTCCACTTTTTGATGCTTAGTTAGATTATGGGGAACCCATCGACACACTATTTTTTTCATATGTAATTCTTCATGAATGATTTTGTGTATGGCTGCATATCCAATGTTAAGTTCCATCTGTATCATTTGATGGGTACAGCGATTATCATCCATTAACTTTTTTCGTATGGCAGACACATTATCCGGGATTACTGCCGACGGCAGCCTTCCTGTGTATTCTTCATCCTGAAGAAAATTGCAACCTCTTCTAAAATATCTAAACCATCTGAATGCAATAGCATGAACTATAGATTCATCCCCAAATGCTAATTGCAAGTGTTGAACGCATTCTTCTTGATTTAATTTTGCTTTGAAATCGTAGAAAATCAAAGCACGAAAATGTTCTCACGTCAACACGATTTTCTCTTCTGTTTAAAATTTATTCCATGTTAAACAAGTTGAAGTAAGTCAGTAAAAAATCGTCTTCTGTGTTAAAATACTTTGTACATTAAAATTAAACCGTTATTTTTTATTTTGTAAATTCGCGTCTGCGCGTATCTCAAAAATTTCAGAGTAACCCTCGTATATATTTATTACATTTTAATAACATTATAATATATATATATATATATATATATATATATATATATATATATATATATATATATATATATATATATATATATATATATATATATATATATATATATATATATTATTATTTTCATGAAAATAAATTCCATAAAAATTTATATGAATTATTAATGGCGAAATCTTGTTTTTGTAGACTCTCCTATATTTTTCTTCCGCAATTCAATTTCTTCAGTTGATATGAATTTTAAAATTTTATCTTTTAAGTCAATATTATGATCTTTCAAATGTTCTTCTATAGATCTTTTAGGTACATCATCTTTGCATTCTGGGCACTTATTCAAAGCTTTTTCATATGCAACCTGATTATGTTTCTTATTCATGTGTTCTTTTAAATATTTCTTCATTTTGAAACTAACATTACAGACTTCACAAATGACATTTGAGTCAGATTTACCTTCTATATTCTGCCCCTCAAGGGGTTTACCTTCTTTAGGTAAACACGGGTGTCACAATCCCGAGGTACCCTAGTGATCTGTCCTCTTCTTTCTTTTCTTCTCTCCTACTCTTCTGCTTTTTCTTCCTTTTCTCCCTCAGTGTGGTTGCCTCGTAAGAGTTTGAGGGCTCCCCTTGAGTAGCTTTCGCCGCTCTGTTGCTATTAGCTTCTCTTGGGGACTAAATCACCCACGTGTTTGCCGTGCGTGGAGACCCGTGTCCCTGGAAAGGAGGATCCTGGTAATTGAGGCCTCCAGAGACCAACACATTGCTTTGGCCTCTGCTTCAGGTAAACGGGAGGTGTGTTGTGGTCCTCAGCACATCAATCGGCTTTATGGATCAAGCGATTGGTACATCTACTGGGTGACTCGTTAAGGGTGGAGGCCACTTCAGGGATGTACTGTGAGCGTATAGGACCTGGCTAGCACTGGTGTAGCTGGTCTGCATCCCCTTGTTGGACTCGGTGGTGGGTGGTGCCGTCAGGTCCCGAATTTTCCATTTTACTCATGGAATCAAACATTTCTATTCTCCCACGGCAGCACACATTGTCCATTTTGAATGCACAATTTTATGTAATCAAACGGAAAGAGGGTACTTTTGATACAGTATCCCCTTTCCTCATTCAAAAAGCTATTAAAGGCACAATCGGTGATGTGAAGAGCATCAGAAAATTACGTTCTGGCGACTTAATGGTAGAAGTTGCTTCAAAAACACAATCAAATTTAATTGAAAATATGAATATGCTAGCTACTCTTGAGGTGTCTGTCTCACCTCACACAAACCTTAACTTTTCTCGTGGTGTGATATCCGCGAAGGATTTGCTTAACACGCCTACGGATGAGATACTAGAAAATCTTAAAGGGCAAAAGGTCTGCGCTGTAAAACGCATTACTGTCAGGAGAGATGATAAAGTTATTAACACTAAACATCTGATCCTGACATTTGCGACGCCAGACCTACCGCAGCATATTAATGCTGCATAATTGCATCTCTCCGTTAGGCCATTTATTCCAAATCCTTTGCGTTGTTTCCAGTGCCAGAGATTTGGTCACTCTAAAGCGGCATGCAGAGGCAAACTGACTTGCGCTCGCTGCGCAGCAGTTGGCCACGACAGTTCATCCTGTACTGCAAAGGAGAGGTGTGTCAACTGCAAAGGTGACCACCCCTCTTACACTAGAAGTTGTCCTATCTGGATACTGGAAAAGGAGATCACAACCACTAAAGTTAAGAACAATTGTTCATATCCCGAGGCGAGACGTGCTGTTACAGCTCGTACACCTCAAGTTGGAGTTAGCTATGCAATTGTCGCCGCAAAAGTCACCAGAACGACTAGTACACAAACAGATGCTCTCGCACTACCGATTGTTAAATTACCCCCTACATCTGTACAGAAGCCAAAATCGACATCCACATCAACTACACGTAGAAAAGCTCCGATGGCTAAATCCAAAGCCCTTAAGGTCTTAAAACTAAAATCTGCTAAGGAGGGCAATTTTAGGCCCTCCATATCCACCCGTAAAGCCTTAACCCTGGAGGCTGACGCTGTTTCATTACATCCCTCGGACGATGATCTATCGCTAGAGGAGATGTCAGATGACATGCCTTCCAGCTCCGGGAAAGGAGCTTTTCAAATTCAATAATAACTTCCTTTGTTTCTTGGAACTGCCATGGTTTGCGTTCTCATCATGATGACATCAAGTCTATAATTTCAGCCTACAACCCCGCATGTGTTGCACTTCAGGAAACATTCCTGAAGTCTAGCAATAACTTTTCCATGCGTGGGTTTAAAAGCTTTAGAAAAGACTATGGTGACGATGGTGCAGTGTCTGGAGGTGTTTGCATTTTAACATCTAACAACTATCCCAGCACTGCCCAGCATTTAAATACTACACTACGGGCTGTAGCTGTGCGAATTCACACATCATGCTTGTTGACAGTCTGTAGTTTGTATTTGCCACCGCATGATGTCATCCGCCAAGAGGAACTCGATGCATTAATAGATCAGCTGCCAACACCATTTCTGTTGTTAGGTGACTTTAACGGCCATAGTTCTTTGTGGGGAAATGATAATACTAATTCTCGCGGTCGGCGGATAGAGCGGTTTATTTCAGATAACAGTCTCTGTCTGCTTAATACCGACGAGAAAACATATTTCCATATACCCACAAGAACATTCCATTCTCTCGATCTGGCCATTTGTTCACCATCTCTTCTGCCATTCTTAAATTTAATTGTAGGAAATGATCTGCACAACAGCGATCATTTTCCTCTCGTCATCTCCCAGACTGGAGGTAGTAGTGTAGAACAACGTCTACCTACTTACGTGTACAGTCGGGCAGTTTGGACGTTATTTACACAATTGGCAGTAATTGATAACGAAATGGTTATGATCGAAAATATTGATGAAGCCGTATGTAAAGTCACCGAAACAATTATTAATGCAGCTGACGCATCAATACCTAAGAGTTCCTCTACACCACACAGGTGTTGCAAACCTTGGTGGAATGATGAATGTCAAAATACCTATAAGAAACAGAGGAAGTTATGGGGGCTATTCAGAAGATACCCCACAACGGAGAATCTTATCGCCTTTAAGAGAGCAAAAGCATTAGCTCGCAGAGCTCGTCGTCGAAGTCAGAAGGATTCCTGGTCTCGCTATGTATCCTCAATTACTTCTTCCACATCCAGTAAACAGTTGTGGAGAAAAGTGAAAGCAGCCAATGGAATCTATAGAGAATTTTCAATTCCTATTTTGAAATCCGGAGCTGCCATATACTCTTCTCCTAAGGACATCGCTAACGTCCTTGGTGAAACCCTTGCTAGCGTCTCAAGCCACGACTCTTATAGTCCTTCGTTCTTAAGGACAAAGAGTCGTGCTGAGCGAACACCAATTCGTTTCAACCATGGACAAGCTTTGCCTTACAACTGTGAATTTCGGATGTTGGAATTGAATAGAGCATTACAGCAGGCCCATGATACTAGCCCAGGACCAGATGGAATCAGCTATCAAATGCTTCGTCATTTAAGTCCAGATTCCTTGTTGAACTTACTTTATCTATTCAATAGGATCTGGACTGAAAATAAATTTCCATCACTTTGGAGCGAAGCAATAGTGATTCAAATCCTTAAGGCTGGTAAGGATCCTTCTGTTCCTTCAAGTTATCGACCAATAGCTCTGACAAGTTGCTTAGGTAAGACTCTCGAACGTATGGTCAATGCCCGCCTCATCTATGTCTTAGAAATAAATAAATGTATCCATATCAATCAGAGTGGCTTCCGTAAAGGAAGGTCCACTCTTGATAATATTACATACCTGGAAACGCAGATCCGCAATGCATTTGTGCGGAGGAATCATCTCGTTTCCATTTTCTTCGACATAGAGAAGGCTTATGACCGTACGTGGCGTTATGGAATTCTCCATAGGATGTACGATTTTGGCTTTAGGGGTAATTTGCCGATATTTATACAAAACTTTTTACGCTTCCGTGGTTTTAAAGTTCGGATAGGAACATTTTATTCTGATTATTTTAATCAATCTGAGGGTGTACCTCAAGGTTGTATATTGAGTGTCACCCTTTTTATCCTTCATATTAGCAGCATACTCCATAAATTATCACCTTCTGTTTATGGTACATTGTATGTTGATGACTTGCAGATATCTTGTGAAGGGTCTAACATGAATTTAATTGAGAGACAATTACAAACATCTGTTAATAAAATTGCTGCATGGTGTACTGAGAATGGCCATACACTATCTCCTAGCAAGAGCAATTGTGTCCATTTCTGCAGGAAGACTAGCCATCGCTCAATATCCTCAAGGTGCTTTCAAATACATCTTGGGGTGCTGATCGCACGTCACTCCTCCGAGTTTACCAATCACTAATTTTATCTCGCATAGACTACGGTTGTGTTGTTTACGGATCTGCTAGGTCTTCTGTTTTACACAGATTGGACACTGTCCATCATTCTGCTCTGAGAATTTGTTCAGGCGCATTCCGCACATCACCCGTCCAGAGTCTATATGCAATTTGCCAACAACTGCCCTTAGACCTGAGACGAATGCAGCAGTCTCTCACTTATTATGCTAAGATCATGTCTGACCCTCATCATCCATCACGTGCCATGATTCCTACCTCTACCCTTAAAAGACTTTATAATGCTCGTCCAAGGAGCATTCCACCTTTTCTCATTAGAATAAAATCTCATCTCATATTGTCTGACCTGCATGACGTTCGAATAACTGCCACAAATCGAACTTCACATCCACCCTGGTATGAGCCACAATGTAGAATAATCAATCCCTTTGCAGAATTCAAAAAATCCGACACATCTCCCATTGTTTTCCATCAGCTCTATTCTTCTCATCGCTGTCAGTTTGATTCTTATCAACCTATATTTACAGATGGTTCAAAATCTGCAGGACATGTTGGCTGTGGAGTTTATATTGATAATATAGCTCTTAGTTACAGCCTTAATATGTCCTGCTCCATCTTCACTGCTGAAGCAACTGCTATACTAAGTGCGCTTCAGTATGTGGGTAGTAAAGAATCACATAAATTTTGTATTTACACTGACAGCATGAGTGTATTAGAAGCTGTGGAGAATATTAATGTCAACTTTCACCCTGTTGTGTCGGAGATTTTTTGCACATTAGACTCTCTGAAGTACAAGGGATTTGATATTATCATTTGTTGGATCCCAGGACATGTAGGTCTTGATGGTAACGAGAGGGCTGATGCAGCTGCAAAGTGTGCATCTACTCCACTTCAGCCTTCCGTTCCACTTTGTGATGCGAGAAAAGGTGTGAAAAGTTTTGTACATAAACTTTGGCAGGAATCATGGAGAATGCAAGTCAGCAACAAATTGTATGCCATAACTTCATCTCTCATTTCATTTCCAGTTTTAGCTTTACGGAGTGCGGATGTTAAATTAACCCGCCTTCGTATTGGACACACACGTTTCACTCATAAGCATTTATTCCTAAATGAATTAAAACCTTGGTGTGAAACGTGTGATGAACCATACACTGTGTTTCATATTTTAATTTCATGTTCTGATTTTAACCAACATCGTTTTAAATTTTTTAAAACTGATCTTTTAACGATGCGGGATTTGCTGGGCGAACAACCGCATCAAAATATTTTTGCTTTTTTAAGAAGCATTGGTTTTATAGATTATATATAATTTTAAATTAAAGATTTTTAATTATATACATATATCATTTTACAAATATAGTTTAGTCTTCTTTATCTTATATGTTTTAGATATAATTTAACCATTTATATGTTGGGTGTTTGTCTATTTTTTATGTTAATTATCTTATAAATATTACTAATATTTTTAAAAGAATTTTAAAAGTTGATTGGTTTAAAAAAAAATTAATTAAAAATTATTATATAAAAAAATACTCTGGCGCAGCTTGTCCTTATTTGGACCTTGCGCCATAAAACTCAACTAACCAACCAACCAACCTTCTATATTCTGTCTCTAGAAATTTTGGAATATTCCATCAATTGTTTTGGATGTTATTGCTAAACAAGTGGTGTCTATCTCACTGTTTTATCGATGAAAACTTGATTCTATTCCAATATCGCATGTTTCTTTATCAGTAAAAGCACTTTGAGTATTTTCAGAATGACTTTCTAACCCTGAAAAAGGTCTTTTTTATGGTACGAAAGACATTTCACAGCAAGAATTAGCAACAGAAATCAAGTCAAAAGTATGAACTTAAATAAAGGCGCTGAACTCCATTAAGCTCTGGACATGCACAAAATTTCTGAACGTTTTACCTAACTGCGCATGCGTTTTCTTATTAATACCTAAACGCTTTCTTTCTCTCCAGACACTAGTTCCTTCTCTGGCCTCGGCCCAAAAAACTCGACCTATATTCTTCCCTTGCTGGTGCCAAAACCGGTTCCTGGCTAGCTCATTACTTCACTTTCACACGCTCTCCACATGAATATACCCGGCGATTGAAAAGGCTGATGAATTTGCTAAACAAGAATCGTCTTTTGTTCCCATCGGAGCAGAACCTTTTTGTGGGATCAATTTGAAGACCCCAAACACCAGTGTTCTTAGATGGGAAAAGCAGAAGGTGTATGAAGCTTGGGTCAACACTCCTTGTCAAACCCATGCTAAAAGTATGATCTGTGGATTATTAGCGAGGATTGCCTCTGAAATTCTAAGATGCTGCAGGCAAAAGATACGTTTAATCATAGGCTTCATAACTGGGCACTCTTATTTCAGAAAACACCTCCATAAAATGGGACTGTTTCAGCAAGACCCTATCTGCAGGAAATGTTATACCCAAGAGGAAATGGCCAAGCATATCATTTACGAATGCGAGGCCGTTGCCCTCCCTAGATTAACTTCTTTAGGCATCATCCCTACTAGAAAGTTACACCTAGACTCTATTAAAGGGTTATCAGACTTTACTAATAAAGTGGATGACCCGAGCAAGTTGAACTAGGAAACATTGTGTTTGGAGTTAACAGTATAAACTGCTGATAAAAGCAGAGGTGCCCAATGACATACAAACCCGACTCTAAGAAGAACATACCAAATTTTCATAAAAAACAAACTTGAGGAATTAAAATATTATTTTCATTTATTTTATTTATTTTTTTAAAAAAAATTCTACATAAAATAAAAATCGCAGGCAGAAAATATCAAGCAGTTTTCATTCGATAGAAGAGTGTAAGGAATTTATTTAAAAGAATAAGTTATTTAGTTTCTACAGATGTGGTAAAAAAAATTCAATAAAGAATTTATAAAATTTTTCAATTATTATATACTATAAGAAACTTCAGATGCATTTAGCATTTCATACAAAGAAAATGTTATAATTTTAGGAAAATAAGTTAAAAAAATGTGTAAAAATATTCTTAGTTTTTAAAGATATGTGATTTAAGGGAGTTATATTCATGATTTTTTTTTATGTCGCATTTTTGATGGCTTTGCGGTATTTTCAAATATGCATTTGTTGTTACTAATTTTTTTAACTATTTATTCAATTATTTTTAAAAAATTTGCATTTAAATTATTGAACTCAAATAAAGAGCATATTCATAGAAAGAAACTTTGATCTAACACATATATGTATAATTAACAATATGCATGTTTACTGTTGTAAACTTCATCCATTTAAGTCATTATGTACATTAAACTAATGAAAATTATTTTTAACTTAATTTTTAACTTAAGATAATACTTCACCTGAAAAAAAGAAATAAATTTTTAACTTTAAGATATATTTAGCATTTATTGAACTTTTCCCATTTATTACTTGCAGTAAATTAGTTTGAAAAATAAGCCTTTCTAAAATGATGGATAATTTAGTTGTAAAACAGTATACAAAAATTATTTACAATTACTTTTATAAAACTCTTAATGCTATTTTTTATGCATCCATTTATTAAAAATATACTTGTGAAATGTATCAAGTAGATTATTTGCCCATTTAATATATTTTTAATCATCATTATTATAAGCTAATTTTTTATCCTCGAAATTTGGTGGACATTCCAAGACCAACCCTAGTATGGGATACATATGTAGAAGTTGATTCGGGCAGCGACAAACTATATTACCTAGATTCCACTAAAGGATTATCTGACTTTATTAATAAAGTGAATGACCCGAGCAACTGGAAACATCGGATTTGGATTTAAGAGTACAACATGCTGACAAGAGCAGGTGTCCAATGACATACAATCTCAACTCTGTTGAATATCATTTACCTCTGGTTTACAAATGTGGCAGATTATAAAGCTTACAGCGCCTAGCCGTAAGCCATGTTATGTACGCAGCAAAGAATTTAAAATTTTACGTTACTATGCATATGTATAATTCAATTTAAAATAATATAATGTGTTACACGACTGGTAGTTATTAAAATTAAAGAAATTTAATAGTGGGAAGCATAGAAATTTTAAACTTAAATAGTACAAATATTTGTACCACCCATCACAAAATTTCCAGCAAAACCATTCAGTACTATAATGAGCAAATCAAGATGTGTTCTGTGTTTTCACTATATGTGTCAATTAAACATTAAACAATTTAATTTTAACGAGACCAAATATTATTTAACATTGAACTATACTATTTTGTTGCCCGTGTTTAAATTATCGATCATTCAGACAAAATATAAACCCCGCCTACTTTTTTCAGCTCTTTGTAAGGAATAAAACAACCATAGATATATTCTGTGAATTAGACATGATTTCTAAATGATTCACTCGCTTTGAAACGAATATTTTAGAGACTTTAAAACGTTTTCTATTTATTTTTATTAAATTGACACTCAGGAACGTGAAATTAAATTACTTTTAAATAGTTAAAAGTGTGCTGAATAGAAGAGTGCCTCTAAGAACTGTACCACTGTGAAAATAAGATAATTATCTTAACTGGTAGCTCTCAAAGGACACCACATTACTAATAAATATATGTTTTTATTTTAGATACACAAAGATAAAGTAAAGTATACATGGATTATATTATTTCCCGCTCAACTTTCGAAGTCATGTTATTTCGCTCAAATCTTTCCAAATTTATCTAATACAGCACTACAGGAGTCAATATATATTCTAAAAACATTCTATATATTATGTCTGACAGATTCTTGCTTCTTGAGAGAGGAGTAGACATATAGGGCATGCACGCAATGCTAATTTTTATACCAGGGAATTTCTGCAAACGGCGCCGTTGTCCAGTGGTCAGAGTACCTGATTGCGGATACGGAGATCCTGGGTTCCAATCCTCGTTCGGGCTTTGATGTACTTTTTCTCTCTATTTATTTTGTCATTGTCCTTTCATTCTATGAATGAGGTGTGAATGATTGCCTACCCTGTAAACAGGTACCTATGGCACATGTATACTGAGGAATTCGGACTCCACATCAATATATGGTTCAGTTGAAAAATGAAGCAGCACACATCATAATGGCAGCCTCGATAGCACAAGACAACTACAAACGTAGGAAAATTCAGCATTAAAAATGCAAGGTTGTCATGCATGTTGTGTGCATCTAGGTTATCCTGAAAGAAATTCGAAAATTTTTTTCCTCTCCAGAGCAGAGGTAACCAAGCTCCTTGATACCCCAAGTCATTTTTCAAATTTTGAAATTTTTCGCGAGCCGCAATTAAATGAGTATTTAAAAAGTATGCAAGAAAGGTATTAAAAATTTTTTTTCACAGAAATTATATTTATTGAAAACATATAAATAAAAGTATAAAATATATGTATTGAATTTAAATACTAAAATTAAACACATTTATTTTACTTCTCTTGATAATTCTTTAAAATTTGGTGAATAATAGTTGACCGTACTTATCAGTAATTCTTTGGAAACTAATTTGTTAATACTAATCGGTGTCTGGATTTCACGAATTTTAAAGTGGAATAAAAAATTTACATAAGTATGTTATGCATATTGAAATAATTCGACAAGCAAACTTTTTTAATTTAGGTTACTTCAATTACCAAAATATGCTCGGTGAATTATGCGAAAAATCGATATAAACTGTGGAATTTAAGAATCATATATTAAATTAGCAATAAGACCAACATTTTTAACCAGCATTGCCGGAGATCTATCATATCCAATGCTTAGAAGTTTATTGAGAGGTACATCGATCGTTTTCATCACGGAATCTAATGCCTTTTTAACATCGACACCGAGGGTTGACTCTTGTGTGTGAGAAGTGCTACTAAATATAATAATTCCTATAATATAATATACTAAACAGCAACGAAGTCAGGTGAAACAAAACATTTGGAAACTGCCAATTGCAGAAGATCTGTGTAATCTGATAACTCGTCAAGGGCTAAGCTGAATAAAATACACTTCATTAAATCATTTTTAAATCATATTCAAGAGATGCATTAAGTGCAGTTAAGCGTCTTTCAGTTGTGTATCTTGAGATGTGAAGTTGAGAAACAATTTTGTGCAGTGCTGACTGTAAGGATCTAAAAATTTAATTACATCTTTCAATTTTTATAATAAACTCTCTCTCTGTATACCGGCGTTTTGCATGATCAATATTCAGGGCAGTAAAGTAACTGGCTTTTGTCACATTATTATATTGATTTTTAAGGTCATCAAAATTGCCTGTTGTTTACTTAAATTAGATTTTAAAGAAGCAACTTTATCTGATCTTAAATTGGAATTCGGTGGATACTTATGAGAAAATTGAGGATAATTGGTTTAACTTTGGTTTCTGCTTCATTAGTGAAGGATTGAATTTCAATATAAACTGGTAACTTATACTTTTTGTGTGATTAAAACAATAAAAACTGGGGGTAAATTATAAATTAGTGATACAAATTGCTTCCTCATGAACGCAATGTAAACAATCCGATGCAAGGGAAGTTTATAAATTAAAAATTCGTCTGTATTCAGTCGATAACGGATGGTTACGCCACTGTATAAGTTCATTCACACAGTTTTCTAAGAGTCATACTATTATTAATTTGAACGAAATTGAAAGTTGTTATAATTTTGCACTTAGTCATTCATATTTGTTGTCAGTAATTTAAAAGACATTCTGAAACACATACGGAACGATCACAATTTTTTAAGATATAATAACACAAAAATAAAATGGGAACTAGAGTTCATTAATCGAGAGCCACAAATAATCCTTCAAAGAACCACCTGTGGCTCTCGAGCAGCAGGTTGGTTACAAAATTGTTGCAATTGGTAGCTGATTTGAATTGCCAGCAGTGATTTTTAAAACATATCTTTCGATATCCAAAGTTGAACCAATTGCAGCATCTTTCACATCAGATGTATAAACGCCAATGGCTTTTGCCTTGCCACGCTTAATTTCCTAATTTCAATATAACTTTAGCTTTTTTACTCAAGTAAATATAACTTAAATGTCTTTGGGCAAGAACACAGTTTCATTGAATTAAATGAAAGTAAGCCGTCTCCCAAATTAGTGAAGTGTATAGTAATGATTTTCAAATTTTATGGATAAAATTTCTAAATATATATTGGTGCAGGATGGCCATCGGCATAGTCTTGAACACACAGAAAAAACGCGTTGCAGAGACTGGATCCAGTAGCGAAGTGTAAGTGAGCCTGTTTTATAAATTTTTCATAACGTGCAAACGCCGGGTGTTACCCTAATATTACATTAAATTACTTAGATTAATATTGCTTAGTAGTTGCAGTAACTGTTAAAATTTTCTAGAATTTAAGATGTTTTGTGCCTTTTAACCTAAAAAAAAAAAAAAAAAAAAAAATTCAATGCTTTCCTTATAAATTGAAATAAACTACCATTATTTTCAAACATTAGCTTAGCTAAAATATTTCTCATTCTTAATCATAAAGTAAAATAGTACATAATGCGAAATCAAAGTCGATAGACCTTGACATTTTAATTAAACTATATTTGACCTATATATTAATATCGAATTAGTTCAAATAGTAATTTGTTTGTAAGTAATTCGGTAACAAATATTAGGTTACATTTTTTGACTAATGATAATAGTTAAGAAAAATTAATGGAAAAATTGTTTTCATTTTAAATTTTAATAACTTAAACTTCCATATAGAAATATTCTGGACTGTTCATTAGAGTTCAGTAATAAGGATTTATTCTTTCAGAGTGGAATGTTCTGGATTCGTTGCTCATCACTACTGAAGAAAGGCAATGAGTGTTAGGCTTGCTTTTTTACGTGCACATTACCAGGAGTGGATATTTAACTGTTTTTCCAGGTTTCCTTCTTTGTAACACTCATATACAGTTCATTAAAGATTTTCAGTGATATAGGGAAAATGAAAAGATGACGAATAACCAAACAACAGCTTTTAGCTTAGAAGCTGTTTAAACATTGACTGCTCATAAAATATAAAATAATGAGATAGTTAATTTTTACCATATTTTTATATTATTTAACCATTCTTTTCCATTATTAAGAACACTAGCATTTTTGTGGAAATTAATTTCATATTTTAAAGTATAAAAATATATCGGAAAATGAGGTGGATTGTAAATTTAACAATATTTGAAAAATTGCTTTTAGTACATGTACATGAAATAAACTGTTACGCATATAACTATATTTTTACGTATGTAGATTAAGAAAATTATTTAATACGTATATGATGCTTTTGTGAATGAAATAACATTTCTTTATATACAGGGTGATTATAAAAAAACTTTGCCAACATCTGCACTTCTAGCGTCCATTCTATTTAACCGATCAAGATGATATTTCAAATATAGTTCTTTTGAGATATGCGCTCGAGATTCTGTGAATGGCAACACAGTGGCACTCGCGGTTACAGTTATAGTGACAGAAACTCGAAATTTTCGAATGGCAACGTCTACTTTTTACCATCGCAAAATGTTCAGCACATGCGAAAACCCTTAATAGCGTTGAAACGGTACCGATATGTCTAAAAACGGACGTGTTCTGCAAACACAAAAAAGAGTTCTGAAAACCGGCCAATAAAACACGATCTGGGCTCACGCAATAAATTTGCATGTGACAGAGTCAAGAAACCAATCACAGAACGCCGGTCGCCAGATATTCAGCGTAGGAAACCTATAAAATACCAAGCGGGTATGCGAAGTCGTCATTCGGGAACTCGCACATGTCGACGATATGAGTCTTCCTAGGAAAGTTCGCGGTGAATTGATCAAACTCTATTACCAAAATGGGATGAACGCTGCGGAAGCCTTGCGTGTGTATCGCCGCAATCATCGACAACGACGCGGCCTATGTACTCTGCAAGCTCTGCGTGATTTAGTGCGGAAATTCGAAGATACAGGCTGCACCTGTGACAAACAGCGCTGCGAATGGCCAACTGTTTCTGAGGACGTTGTCATGGAAGTGCACCATACAGTGACTGCAGGACACACAGAAACCGCAACAGGCATAGCACGCTTGTTGGATATTCCGAACTCAACGGTCCGCAAGCTCTTGCGCTCGGTACTTCACATGTTTCCCTATCGGTTCCAGCGCGTCCAGATGTTGGAGCCGGGTGACCCACAACAACGTCTGGACTTCGCAAGTGCATTTTTGTTACGATATGATGCGGATAACGACTGGCCACTTCGCATACTATGGACGGACGAGGCGCATTTCACCTTAAATGGCAGCATTAACACAAAGAATTGTGTGCACTGGGGAGAGACGAATCCTCATGCTGTGGCGCCAGTACCATTATTTGACGCCAAAGTGACTGCGTGGTGCGACATTACAGCTACATATGTTCTGGGCCCGTTCTTCTTTGAGGAAACGACCCAGACTGGCCCTGCAACATGTTCTGTAACGGACCCTCGGTATGCAGCCATGCTGAAAAATTATGTCTTACCGGAGTTGCGTCGGCTGAATGCACTGAATGACATTGTTTGGATGCAAGATGGCGCACCTCCACATATAGCGAGGTCAGTTAAAAGGCTCCTGGATCAGCATTTTGGTGATCGCATCATCTCACGCTATTATCCTTTTCCGTGGCCTGCGCGATCCCCAGATCTGACGCCTATGGATTTCTGGTTTTGGGGCTATCTCAAATCCAGAGTTTATCTGTGCAATCCTCAAACATTGTCGGACTTAAAGGATTCTATACGGCGTGAGATTGGAAACATCCCTCGTGCCATGTTGCGTGCAGCGACATTGTCCACCGTCTCCCGCATGCAATGCGTAATTGCCTGTGATGGCACTCATGTGGAAAATGTTTGAAATTAATAAAGATTTTTTCTCTATGTGTTCTCATCATTGAGCAGTGTCTTGTCTCTGTCGTATGCATTATTCCTCCGTGCGCCTTGAAGAAAAGTTTGTATGTGTATAACACGTCGGTTTTCGGACATATCGGTACCGTTTCAACGCTATATAGGGTTTTCGCATGTGCTGAACATTTTGCGATGGTAAAAAGTAGGCGTTGCCATTCGAAAATTTCGAGTTTCTGTCACTATAACTGTAACCGCGAGGGCCACTGTGTTGCCATTCACAGAATCTCGAGCGCATATCTCAAAAGAACTATATTTGAAGTATCATCTTGATCGGTTAAATAGAATGGACGCTAGAAGTGCAGATGTTGGCAAAGTTTTTTTATAATCACCCTGTATATATACATATATATATATATATATATATAATATATATATATATATATATATATATATATATATATATATATATATATATATACATATATATATATATATGTATATATATATATATATATATATATATCTTAAATATTAATTAATAACTAGTGTTCAGACTTTCATTTGATTTTAATTTTATATATTTATAGTTATTTCTCAGAATTGAATAAACAATCAAGGGCAAAAAAATTTATTGTAGTTTCGCGGTATAGAGCATATGGTAACAGTTAATTTCAGCAAGATGTTTATGATTATTACAACCGGTATATATATGGAGGTAATTTTATTAAAAAAATTAATTTCAATTTTTAATAATAATACATGCAATTATTAATTATTTAATTTTAATACAGTATATGGTTCATAATAAAAATCAGTAAATAGAACAAAAAATAAAAATCTTCCCTTTTCTGCCATGAGATTACGCCACTATAACATATGGTATTAAAATAAAAGCTGGAATTAATGCAATTTCATTTAGTTTTTTTAAATTAGACGATATTGGTTGCTAAAGTTACGATTGAGAGATTAACAATTATTTGATTATTTAACTTCATCGAATACTAACCCAGATGGTATTGAGAGAGTTAATCCCTCCCTACTCGAAAACGAAATTAAAATATTAAACTTAAGGAGTCCTGGTAATGATGCTTTTACCAATACAATTTTGAAATTGCTTTGGGTAATAGCACTTTTTTTTCCAATACCGAAATTAAAAATGACATTTTAAGATTTAAGGACTTCCGATGACACTGGGAACAATTACTTATCATTCTAATTACAAAAAAGACAAAAATCCCAGAAAATAAACCAGCTATCACCCTATTTCTCGTTTTCTCATTGTCGCCAATATTTCTGAGAAGTTCTTTTAAAACGCGTCGCATTGAACATTGGAATTCTGTAGCATTTTATACTTAGCGAAGGCTTAGCAACCTGTCACAAACTCCTCTATCGCGGAGAAATATAGTTCAAGCTATTTCAATTAAAGAATTTAAGAGAGATATCCTCTTGGACTTCAAAAAGGCTTTTAACAGATTTTGACACCTGTACCTAATCAGTAAAATAAATTCTTAATTTTATTAATCAATAACTATTTGTTACTTGACCTTGTTATTTTTCCTGCACTTGATACGAACTAAGTACAGTAACTTTAATAGTAACAAGTATATAATCGATTATATTTTGTAATTGTTACAATTTCTTTTGTATTGCCATCTGTCAAAATAAAGAATGACAAAGTTTTCTAAATTTTATAAATAAATTGAATAAAAACTAAATTTATGTTAAATAAATTAATAATAAACTAAAACTAAATAACTAGATCTTTGATATTTTATATTATTAACTAAAATTAATTAATAAACTTAATGTTAATTGAAATCATTATTATTTATAAATAAGCATTCACTTAAATATTAATATAAAAAAGTGAAATTATTTTTGATAGATTATCACATGAGTGATATATATATATACATATATATAAAATAATTCTTATTATTTATGCAACAATTTTTTGTTTTTTTCCTGGAATGCTTTAATTTCTAGCATGAGACAAAGAAAAGTAAGTCATTTCTCTACACACAAATTTTTTGTAAACAATTTTAAACTTATATCTTTCTTAAATGATTTTCATTTGCAAATTAGTCAATCGTAATTTTCAAAAATATTCAATGCTATTCATTATATAAAATTAAACGTGATAATATAACTTCTATTTCTAGCCTAATAACCTTAATTTTATTGCTAGTAGGGATGGGAAGAAATACATGTAACAAGTATTTTTTAATCAGTATTTGAATGTAACAAACTGTAATCAGTACTTTTTCTTCCAAATACTCAGTACTTCCAGTAACAAAGTCAGCGCGAGTTCGAGTATCCTCAGACAGTTGCAGGTACAATGTACTTGACCAGTTTCTAAGACAGAGCCAGTACGTATGCACGTACTTGTTACAAAGTAATCAGCTAGTACGTGAGTACGTGGTTGTTACAAAGTAACAAGCAAGTACGTGAGTACTTGCTTGTTACTTTGTACTTGCTTGTTACTTTGTACTTGCTTATTACTTTGTACTTGCTTGTTACAAAGTAATAAGTGTACATTGCGCTCTGTCATTGGCTCTTCTGTAACAAGTACAGAAGAGCCAATGACAGAGCGAGTACAAGTAACAATATCATCGATATATCGATGCAAACGGATGAATTATGAGATTATGGTAGTTTCTTAAGGAGGCTGGGTGGGAGAAGGGAAATGACAGTTGGTTTAACTGGGTAAATAGAAGAAGGACACTTGGGAAGATCTCTTTGGGTTGGGGAGGGAGATATGAATTTATATTGCGAAATAAAATATGCAAGTACATTTATTTCGTTTCAGTTATTTAGTGACTGTCGTTCTTTTTCAAATATATGACGTTTTTGTAAATATAAGAAAAGCATGATATTCTTGTTGTGTATTTAGCAATTTATATTAACTTTAATTTTTGTTATTATTTTTTTTAAAAATTTTATTTTATGAACATATATAACATATTTATTTGAACCTTAAATAAGGTCAGATTTCTTAAATTAAAAAAATATTTCAATTATATAAAGCTGCTTACCTACTTCCATTGTTATTTTTACTATGCATATTTTTTATTCAACCATGTTTTAGTTTCACTATATTTTACTGTAAATATATAGAATTTAAACTTTTATAAAATATGTTCTTTTGTATTTTTTACCATACGATTTATTTTTATTCAGATAATGAGAATGTTGATTTAAACCTAATGAAGGTAGTTTATTCATTTTAGTTTAAAAATTCGAAATGAAAAAAAACTTTAATTAAGTTAATTTTTGCCTTATCTTTATTTATACCATCATGTGTTACTGTCATGTTTATTTCTTAAATTATGGATTGATGTAAATAAAATGTATGTATTTTTGTTCCTCCATTTTTTATCAAACGTTGTTTCTCAATATTTTACCTTATTACATTATAACATTTAGATTATTGGTAAAACTATTTTATATTTTTTGACAGTTATTGAAATTTTATGCAACTATATCTAATATAAAATAATTGTGTTTACTTAAACATTATTAATATATTAATTATGTTAATATATAGTTTTAATTGCAAAGCTACTTTATTTAACCATAAATTGATTAAGTTTCAGGAAACTGAAACAAGGTATGTGAGTTAACGAAATTTTTATTTTAGAAAAAACTGGTTTATCTACTACATAAAAATATAAACAAGTAAACGTCTTTTATAATAAAAATTATTATCTATTGTACATAAAAATTTTTTACTATGTTTGTCTCGTTAATGTTTAATTATAGAAAAATAAAGGAAATTAAATTTTAGTTGATTATTCTGATTAATTAATGTATTTTTGTAAGTAAAACCTTTTTGTTTAACGTAAAGTAAAACCTCTTTGTAATTGATTAAACTTCCCACTTTACAATTCTTTGCAAAATATTTACGAGTTAATTATAAAAATTCATTTACATAATTGGAAAGTCTTACTAAATTCTAATAAAAAATTAAGCTGATTAGGTTGAAAAATTGAAATTATATTATCTCATCTAATTTTATATTTTAATTAACATTGGAAATCTTTGAAAATAACGATTGAATAATTGAAAAATTTACTTAGAACAGATATAAATTCTGAAAATAAATGTAAATAATAAAATGTCATGATTTTTATATTGAATGAATTACGTTTAAAAGATTTGGAAATTCACAATTTTTTTACAAAAAAAAAAAAAAAAAAAGGGGGTAGATAAACAGTTTACATTTCTTTGTCTCGGTAAAACTGAGTATTACGGTCTGACTTTGGCGAATTTGGTGAAATATTTTTTCGCCAAGCACACGAGACAAGCGTTTTGGAAATAGATTGGCAACCCAATAAGGGTGCCAATCGGGTAGGAATTGGCCTGAAAAAAAACGGCGGGAGTTTCACCCGACTTGAAATTTCCCCTCCCCCCTTAACACCAAATACGAAAACAACCATGCAAATAAAGTGGGGTTTCCCCTATATTTCGCATTGCTAAGCCTAACCGCATGCAAGAAAACAGTAATAGTAAAAAGAATTGATTAAAGATTCTATTTAAAAATATTTTAGAATATTTTTTAGAGAATTAAAGGAAATAGAGAAGCAAACAATTATAATAACATCTAGTTAAAAATTAATAAAATAATGAATTTGAGTTATTTAAGATATGTTACAAATCATCTCACTACATAAAAAAGGAAACAATTCTAGAATAAATTTAAAAAATATATTCTATAATTTCTATTATTATTGTAAAATTTAAATACTTAACATACAATTCTAGGAGTTCTATTCCTGCAAAAAATAAAATAAGATTCTTACCTTTATTTATTCTTCCGGCGCTGTACATGCACAGCAAAATCAAAAATGAATATAAAAGACGGTATTGAAAATCGGGCGCTATATCCACAGCGAAATATAAAACAAATATAAAAGACAGGATTGAAATTCCTGCGCTATATTCACAGCGAAATACAAAGCGAATATAAAAGACAGTATTTAAATTCCGGCACTATATCCACAGCGAAATACAAAACAAATAGATAGGATTGAAATTCCGGCTCCATATCCAAACCGAAATAAAATTGTGAATATAAAAGACAATATTTATATTCCGCGCTACATCCGAAGTAAAATAAAATATAAATATCAAAGAACAAGATTTAAATTATCGCGCTTTACATCCGATAAAAAAAATCTAAAATAAAAATGGCTAACGTTTCCGGGATGTGCGGCGACGAGACATTCCAACAATATATTTGGTAAAACATTTGGCGACTAATCGTTTTTGGCGATTTTTTGGCAAAAAAATTTGGCGACAAAAAATAATCGCCAAATTGTAACAGATTTGGCCACTTTTCGCTGAGACCGTGGCGACTTTCTGTGCTTTAGAGGTTCGACCGTAATACTCAATTTAGCCCTTTGTCTCATACTAGAAACTAAAGCATTACAGCACTTCGTGACACCTTTTCTGCCTTTAAAAGTTTCGATTTTAACTACAAGGTTAATTATATGAGTCATGTTATAAATTTCTTTTGATTTTTCATTTTATGAAAAGGTTACTATGAAAAGTTGTAGATTGATTTTATTACCATCAACTTTTTTGGTCATTTGTGTGACATTAAGAATTTGAAAACATTCTATTTTTAGTTCTTGAGTTATTTTTTCTGGAGTATAATAAGGAGGTACGTCACGAATAACTATTTTCAAGTTTTTATCCTCTGGCAGGACAAAAGTGTGATATGTTGTTTTTATTTCATCAAGAGCTGCAGTAACTTTTCTATGTGTTTCTGAATTTTCAAATTTTAAGGATAAGATTTCTGTGCCTGTCATTTTCCCTTTACATCCTGTTATGTTTTTGGTTTTAAGAATTTCTTGAAGGTTTTTTCCAGTTAATTTTTTGATCTTTGACCACTATATGTGGAATTTTATTTTTCTTTTTAGCAGGTTGGAAATTTTGAGTATCATTTATTTCATTATTAGTGATTGATAATTCATTTGATTTTTTGTCTGACGTATTTACTTTTTCCTCAATTTTTCTTTTAATTAGTGGCTTAGATTTCGGGTTTTTACCGTTTGACTTAGTTCAGGGAAGTCTTCGTTGTCTGAGACGATCTCGACATCCTCGCTGTCACTTAGGACTTCGAGACGGTTATTTGTGGCTATCGTGAAAGGCAGTGGCGCACCTAATTAATATTTTGGCTATCTATCATTTCCGCGGTTTTCTTCTTTTAATATCTTGGAAGTAAATCCGTTAGTATGGTCAGATCAAGGCTGTGAATTTTCAGCAATTCGATTTCCTTATCAGTTAATTCCTCATTGCTGATATTCTGAATATACTCAGAAGTTAGCCTAATTTTGTTGCTGATGGCCCTAACACCAATTCCAGAATCATGCATGGCCCTAACCGTGGGGGGGGGAGGGGCAGGTGTGCAGTCCCGCGCACCATTGTCAGCTGACGAAGTCAACCCTGAAAAGGGCAAACCATCCGACTGATGACGGACGCTTGTGTTTGAATTTTTTGACCCTTCTCCCTGAGGAGAGATGAATAGACCTCTGCGTCTATTCAATAGATGTCTTCTTTCTTCAATCTTCTCGAAAGAGTAAGCAATAAAGCATGTTTCTCCAATAAAGGTCGAAGTTGAAAAAAACGAAATGAAAAATGAATGTAATAAAAATGAAAATTATATTAGAATTTAGAAATATTTTCGAATAATATAAATACATCTTTATAATTAACTGGTAAATTTTTTTCATATAATTGGAAAGTGGAAGGTTTAATCAATTACAAAGATATTTCATTTTGAGTTTGCTTCCAAAAATACAGCAATTAATCAAAAAAATCAAATTAAATTTCCTTTTTTTCTATAATTAAACATTAACGAGACAAACACAGTAAAAGTTTATTATGTATAATAGATAGTAAATTTTATTATAAAAGACGTTTATTTGTTTATAGTTTTATTTAGGAGATAAACCAGTTTTTTTTTTTAAATAAAAAGTACATTAACTCACATATCTTTTTCTGTATTCTGAAGCTTAAACTAAGGTTAAATAAAGAGGCTTAAGTAAACTTAATTTTATATTAGATATTGCTGTGCGAAAAATTGCCATAATTATAATGAAAGTTCAAAGAGAGAGTGGATGCAGCTGCAAATGATGCATCAGATCCAGTTTTACTATCGGTTTCGCTCTCTGATGTGGGAAAGGTTATAGAAAGTTTTATACATGGTCTTTGGCCGGAATTGAGGAACATAAAGGTCGGCAACAAGTTACATACCATATTTTCATCCCTCATCTCATTATCAATTTTACCACTGCGAGGTGCTGATGTTAGATTGACTCGACTTCGTTTGGAACACACGTTTCACAAACAGACATTTTTTTTAAGTGAACTAAATCCATGGTGTGAAGCGTGAGATGAACCACTTACTGTCTATGATATTTTAATCTCATGTTCTACTTTTAACGTCTACCGCTTTAAATTTTTCAAAACAGACTTTTTAATTATGTTTGATTTGGTTAGGGAACAAAACAATTTGCTTATTTGAGAGCAATAGGTTTTTTTGAATTTCATATAATTTATATTTCATTTGAACACTTAAAGTTTTATATGTATTTGATTTATTTTATTTTATATTCTATAGTTATATATAGATTTTAAAATAATATATACACTCTAATATTTGTTTTTTAAATTTTTAATGTTGCTTGGGTTTTCAAAAAAAATATGTATATATCAAAAAAAAAATACATTCTTCCAAAACTTTATTCTTGGCGCAACATGTCTAATTTTGGATCTTGCGCCATAAAACCCAACCAACCAACCGTTTTTTCTTATTTACAGCTACCAGTATGTATAATAAATAAATTCTTGTAGAATTTACAAAAATAGATTTAAGGTAGAACTTATTATTTCACATTAATGGCATAAATCAGCTTCATATTATTAGTAAATGAATTTATTGCAACAATCATATAATGGATTGATACTTCTGAATTAGATTCTTGAAAATGACTACTAAGTTCAGGCTATTAACCTAAACTTCGATAGAAGTATTCTGCAATCAATCTTTATGTAAATAACTAATTCTACTTTAGTATTGTATGTAACCAAGAATTCTTTATATGTATTATCAAGAAAAATGTACTCAAATTTTTAACTATTATTGTTTTTAATCAATGCTACTTGTGTACTCAAATTGTTTGTACTCAAATTGTACAATAATGTACAAAAAAATGTACTCAAATTTTTTACTAATATTGTTTTTAACCAATGCTACTTGTATTATATTTAAGTAAAAAAAATTGCCTAACAAGACACATATTGTGTTACAGTTTGTCCAACTCCAATTCGATTTCGGCTGATTAGGCCTTCATCATTTATAAAAAGAGTAAATGTCATTAATTACGACACGCTGCAATAAAATCTAAAACTGTTCTTGTAGAAAAAGTATGAGAAAGGCAGTAACACTGGTTGTCATTTTGAGATGCGTTCGAAGACTACCAGTTGTCCACGAAATAATGTCACGGATGACTATATTGAGGCGGCGCTTCACTTGAAACAAAATATACGCGATACAAAAAAAATTCTAAATTTAAAAATATTTAATGGCAGTTAATACAATTAAAAAAAATCACTAATTCCAGTTTTTAATATTTTTACAGAAAGACTATATAGTTTTTTTAACCTCTCTTTTTCCCATATTGTCTACAGCAGAAACTTTGAATATAGTATCTAAAGTGCCAATTTCAATAGGAGGAAAAATATTATCTGCCCCCAAGATTTATACCCAAGATTACTTGAAAGCTCAGATCAAACTTTATAATGATATATTCCCAGCAAACACAAACTGCCGGCAAAAATCCGGGCCGCTGCTGGCCAAGCCGGTTTCCTGTTGGCCACGGCAAGCCGCTGATGTTTGTTTGATAGCCCAGCTCCGGCCATTACGGCCACGGATGAGTGCTGGCCAAAATAAACCGGGCCGGTGTTGGATGATAAGTAGTGGGCCAACAGATTCTGGCCATTGTTGGCCCTGAAGCTGTTGGCCAGCAAAATTAAGACAATTAGTTATAGCGCTATTTTTTATTTTATCGTCAAAGACTATTTTTTTCAAATAACTGTTTTTTTGTGATGTTAATTAATTTTCCTTTAACTTCTTACTTTTTAAACCCAAAATCAATTTTTCAGAAAGAAATCTAATTTTCACATTTATTGTGTATACCGCGTGACAGAATGACGTCAGATACTCCGAAATGCTTGAGTCAGCGTCAGCCATTAATGTGAAGTGGCGGAAGTTTCGATGTTTGTCTGTGAGCAAAGAGAAATATAAGGTGAGTACGCATTTATTATTCTTGTTTATATCAGGATAGAATTGTTATGAATGATGCAAGAATAATATATTTTTTATGTTGAAATATTATTTAATTACTTGTTAAGAAAACTTCATAAACTGTTGATAACATGACAACAAGGGAAAGACACTGGAAAATGTTTGTCATTGTATGTTTTAGAATAATTTCATTACCGTGTGAGGAATAGAAAAATGTATCATGGACAGAAGCATTTTTTCATTCTATATATTAGTTATATTTAATCAATTAGTAAAACAAATTTTTCAATGCTCAATTTTTTAAAATCGAATTCGATTGCTACAAGGCTTAAACGTATTTTTTACATTTTTTGTTTTTTACGAAGCGAGTTTATGAAATAAATGACAGTCTAAAAATATTCTACTTTAAAGCCCTTAGATGTTTATTTTCAATAAATTAATATTGGATCTTGTAGCATTTATGATCAATAAATTGTGTGTGAATTCCTTATAAACTTTAATTATTTTATTTTTAAAAGGCTTTCTTATTTACTATTTTTTTAAGTCAATTTTTATTGACCGAAATATTTTGTCTTATAAGGATTCGTGGTTTTAAATATTGTATACTCTTCAAAGATCTGTTTTAAGAAATGAAAAATTTTTCAATGCATAAACATTACAAAATATTTTATTGCATGTATAACATGATTTTTATGTATAACCATGTCAACCATTAAAATCATGGTGGATTTCTTAGAGAAATATTTTTGCATCTAAAACTTGAAAATACAGTACTGAAAATAGTTGATTAACACTTATGAAAAAATGTTCATATGGAATCTAGTTGTGTAGCATGTTAACTATTTCCATGTAAAGAATGCTGTCAGATGTAACAGCTTAGTAGCTACTCTTGTGTTTACATACTTTATTATATTTAAAATCATATTTTATGTTTTTATTTATGACTGAAAAGTTGAAGTATGAATTAACAATAAATTCAAACAATTTGTTTTAATGAAAATATAAGTTAACTAGAATATTTGTCCTTTTCCATATTGGAGAAAGTGATTAACATTTCAAGCATTTGATGATACTTTTGACATTTTGATCACTTGATTCTTTTATAGTGATGTAAATGGTTTTACTGTTATAGTTAATAGTTGACCAGATAATGGGTAAATGATATATCTTATATATATACACACTTAAACACCATTACATAAACACCTTTACCAATTTACAAAGTCTGATTATGATGACAATATTGTCCTAGATATATTGTCAGAATTATTTTTATTTACTTTTGATTTTTCTCTTTAAAGAATTAAAGTTAAATAAAGAACTTAAATATAATTTCAAACAATGTAAATTAGTAAGGTATACAAGTAAAATGAGTATGATATGAGAAATAGTTTAAAAAAAGTTTATCTGTTTTGATTTCAGAAATATTTCTAATTTTGAAATTCACTATGCAATTTCAAAATAATAATAAATAATTAAAATATTCCATTTGTAAACTCCATGTTTATTTTATTGTTTTAATATTGTAAGCATAATTAGGTTAATCTTCCAAACATTTACATATATATATATATATATATATATATATATATATATATATATATATATATATATATATATATATATATATATATATATATATATATATATATAATTTCTAAATTTATTAAATGTTTTTAATTTCCCGATATCTCTTTTTTTGTGACTTTTTTTGAGTATTTTAGAGAAAATGGTTAAAGTCATTTTTGATAGTTGATATTATTTTGTTTGTTGTTTTTCTTTTTGTAATTTATAACATAAAATGATTAAACTTAAAGTCCAGATATAGGTCGAAATTATTCAAAACACCACTTGTTATCAAAGAGGTAAAGTTTTGTGATATCCATCTTGAGAATAATTTAATCATTTTATTAGAGAAAGAATATAATTTAAGTTTAATCTTATTTATCAGTTAAGCATTTAATATTTTAAAATTAATATATCATTCATTAACATGTTGGATGTGTTTTACAACTGTTCTACATGATGGATCAGCTGTTTACGAATTGCAAATTATTACGAGATCTAAACTTAGAAAAGAAAAAAGTATTGCCCAATTACATAAGGGAAATAGTTAGGTCTTCTTTATTTATATGTTTTATCCTTTTTCTGGCTGCTTGCAAAACTTTAATTTGTTATAGAAATTTTTTTATCAATAACATTTGGTATAAATATATTATACTGGAAAGTGACCTTTAATAGGTATTTTATGGTTATATGTAGTCTCGATCAATGACCACATCTAACCATAAATACAAATAATTTTTCCTTAATATTTTTCAATATCATTAATAATTACAAGCCAGATAATTTATTTCGTTGTATAATTTATTATTTGTATTAACATTTGTATATCATTTGTATTTAATTATTTGTATTAACAAATAATTGTAAATAATATAATTCTTGCAATTAATTATAATGGTAAATAATATTAACAAATAATTGTAATTATAAATACTATTAGCAAGTAAATATAGGTAATATTTTTTTGTCAGGCAGTACTTGGTTGATGACCCTCTTCTGGTTTTGGATTTTGGTTTGACGACCCTCTTCTGGTTTTGGATTATTGTAGAGTGTACAACGTCATGGACCTGGTCTAGCGCTGCTGGCCTTTGGGGGCATGCAACAACAACAACAACAAAATTTTTAAAGTAAAGTAACAAATTATTGCTTATATTTATTATTGATGGCTATTTTGCTAATATTTCATTTTATACATTAGCTTTGAAGATTGTGTTTCTAACATCCCCCCACTCCAATGTAAAGTGTACCAATTTAAATTATAGTCCAGAATCAATAACTTATTTTCTAATAATATTGGATTAAATATAAATTTAATACTTTGTGCAAAATAAAAATTATAAAGTTATGTAAAACATTTTTACTTCTAAATAATTCATGATTATGATAATTACTTGTGATGTAAATTTACTGTCCAACAACTGGAATGCTTGTATTCAGAATCTGAAAATCATTTGCATTAATTGACGTAATTTTTTTCATTAATCTGTAATCACAGGTGTATAAAAAATAAATTCCATGTTAATAAGATTTTGCATAGAATATTGCATAAATAATTCAAAATTATCAATATGTTTTAAAATTCATCAATATTTATTTTAATTACTATGATTTTATAAACTTTACTTATCTCGAATTGTAGTTGTGTATAAAAAATAATTTGGTAATCATTGATGAATATTTTATTTAACCATTTTTTATTAGTTCAAAATGATTTTTTAAAAGCATGAAATACAAAGTGAATGTTATAAATTAATTACATTCTATTATAACCTTGAAAATGTAAAATTCTGCTTAAAACATTACATTGAATTTTTGAAGTCAGATGTTTAGAATTTCTATTAAGTCATTCAACTGAAATTGTTTTCATGTAATCCAATTATTTGTCTCTATTTTTAATCAAAGAATTGTCAGAATTGATGAATGTTGATTATTCATTTGTTACTTAATGTTATTTATTATAATGTGTATGTATATTGAAATATCAATATGAATATAAACTATAAAACTAAACTCTGGCAGGACAGACCACATGGGCCAAGGCCTACAGTGCCTATTTTCCTGACCAAGAGCTCCTGGGCTGCAAAGCACATGTCCTGATTAGGTGCTCAGCATAACGCAAAACACCAGTGTTTAGTTCCCAAGCATGCTTATTGTGGACATAATTTACTAATAACCATTCCCCCTTTTTTAAAGAGATAAAACTAAAATTAAGTAAAAGATTCCATCATAAAAGAATTGTATTAGTAATTTTTTTATGAGTTATTAATTCTGAATGAAAATAGACATTATTATAGGCATTCACAACCTATTCAAGTGCTTGGCTTGTTTTGCTTTGACTGTAAATTTAATTGTAAAATATTGTAAGTTTAAAAATAGTTGTGTTGGATTCTCCTTATTCAAAGTTAATACTGTGAAATAATACCTACTTCCGAGCACAACTATCGTGGAAGAGGGGAATGTATTGCCTATTTGTAGCTTTAATGAATTGAAAGTTATGGAAGAAAGGCTCTAAGGCATTGAAGAATTTAGTAAAATGGTAAAAATATTAGTTTAAAAAAGCTTGTTTTTTGTGTGTATAATATATGTATGTATGTACATAATATTTTAATAGGTTATTATCGAAGAGATTACTTGGGTAATTCTAAGAAAATTAATATATAATTAAAATTTTTGAATTTACAATTTAATATTATTACAAATTAAAATTAATTACTGACTCAAAATTATTTGAAGCATTTATCATGCGTATATAAATGCAATTTATCATCTTAGAAAAACATTTTAAATTGTATGTCAGTAAACATTATTAATAAATTTAACTTATAAAAATGAAAAAAATAATAGAAAATAATAATCCTCAAAATAATAAAAAATACTTTAACAAATTATAACTTCCTATGTCACAAGTCTGGGCAGTTTTGATTGCCAATTGCAACCAAAATTCCTGTTTATGCAAAATTATTGAATGGAAATTGACCATTCTCATTTACTATATATTTTACTGGTATTTCTTCCTGTCAAATTAATCCTTTTATGTCCAAGATAATTGCTTCCTTAAAATTAATGTACATCCGTTAGGGAATATATAAATCTTAATTAACATATATAAGATAGTGATTTAAATTTTTTTCTAAAACAAAATGGTCTTTAATAATAACTTACTTCTGTTTCTATTTGAATTATTTAAATATGTTTAAAATTTGTGTTGCTTTTTAATTCTAAAAATATTACTCTTGACAAAAAATACTTGCAGAATATTTTCACCCAATTTCAATAATAGTTAAAGGGATTATAAAACTTATCTGTCTTTTTATGCTTGCAAAAGAATTGCAATTTTTTAAATAAACTACCTAATGTTGCAACTTTATTTGGCAATTTTATTGCAATATTCTCTTTGATTTATTTTAACTGGTTGATAGATTATCACTTTTTGGTATATTTTGCATGCAAGGGCTAATATCTACAGTAAAAATTGTGTACTCCATCACTAATTTCACAATTAAGATGAGAATCAAACCCCTTACTGTTGAATTGATGACTGTGTTACTTTAACTATTGCAATGATTGGCTTGTGTGTTGATTATAAATTAAAATATAAATGTTTCTTAAATGGGAAAATATTTTTCTTAGGTTATTCTTCGAAAGTATGGCACTTTGAAATAATCATTTACTTGGTTTTTTAAGTATACTTTCCTACTAAAAATTTAGCAAAGAATCGAAAATTTCTTATAGAAACATTATTAACTAAAAAAAAACAAATAAAAATAACTAGTGAAAAAAATAATCTGCTGAACAATAAATTTGTAAAAGATGACAAATTACATGCATTTATATATAATATACACAAATAAATATAATACATTTTTTATTTCAATTTTTTAATAAAAATGAACTGTAACACTTCGATGACTTCATTTTCAGCTTATTGCAGTAAGAACTGGAAATTCATTTTCTGACGTTGTGTTTTAATATGCAAAAACAAATATTAGAAATGTTATCTTTTTTCTTCTGATTTATGAGTTTTCTATAAAGAGGTAATTTATTATATTTTATTTTTCTTAAAATACTTTACTTTGTTAAATGTTAAGACCTTTTTAATATCAAAAATTCACTTGTTTAAAACTATCTATGTAGATTGACATTTTTCTTAGAATTCATAGTTCTTGTAAAACTAACAACAACTAGTCCGATATTCATAAATTTTTTGCTGTTGGTAAACGAACTATTTATACAATACTTAGAGCCTAGACTTGTTATAATAGAAGAAAATAGTGCCAAAATATAAGCGAATAAGGAGGAGCTCAAATATTAAAATTTCTTTCATTGTTAAGTGAAAATACAAAATTAATATTGATCACTGAAATTTAAAGTGAAAACTTATGCACCAATTCAATATAAAAGGATAACTTCCAGCATTTATTTAAACAAGAAATTCTTGATTTATTTCTTAGTGAAAAATTTTATTGTTCTTAAAAATTTTATTAACATATATAAATATAAAGCAAACAGAAAAAAAGTAATTTACTACAAAAATTATCTTTGTTAAAGGTTTCTCTTTTCTGTAATTATTTTTTTAAATAATTCTGAATTTATTTTATTACAGGTTACAAAAAGTAATCTGAATTGATGTTACCTGTATTAATTTAATTTGATTTTTATTTTCAGTAAGTGTTCGACAGCAAAGAGAATATTCTAGCATTTCGCAACACAAAATAGAGGAGTATGTAAAAAAATTGGCTTTGAAATGCTCCAGATCGGGAAGGAGGAAGGAACAAAAGAAGAAAACTTTTAAATTAAAAATACTGTAAATAAATAATGTGAATGGATTTTTGATTGTAAATAAAAAAAATTTTATACAGGATCTGTCTCGTTCTGAGCCATCATTAATTTTTTTATTAGATAATTTATATAAATATCATTGATATAATATAAATTATCTAATATAAAAAGTTCAGTTTATGTGTGTTTAGTTAAATGTGTTGCATGCTTTACAAAAATACAATAAAACAAATATCATAAAATAATTAAGTTAGAATTTTATGTATATGTTCATCCGCAGAACAATGAATTTAACAACAGAACTGTTAACAATGAAGTGAAAATTTCTCAAAGATATATTAAAATGTTTATTGAATAAAAATAAATAATTACTGCAAATTCAAAAGTAATCTTAACAAATTGGTAAAACATGATTATAATCAACATATAAATGAATTCTATTAGAAAAAATATTTTAGAAAAGAATCAAATCTAATATAAATATTTATTTATACAAAAATAAACTAATATTTACTAGCTCATTACAGTAAAAGCTGAAAATTCAAATTTTTGAAATTGTTTTAATTTATATATAATTATTTCTTAAGAAATAAAAACATATTTAATGTTATACTATTAATATATATGTATTTAAATTAATTTTAACAAAAATAAACTGTAATATTCATAAGCTCATTATAATAAAAGTTGAAAATTAAAATTTTTGAAATTGTTTTAATTTATATATAATTATTTCTTAAGAAATAATATGGGAAGAGAGCGGCATCTCTAAATAACCAAAGCAGATTCAATTTAATGCATTTCCAATATATTTCAATAGTAACTTTACAATATATAAATTCTTAGCAATTAAAAAATGGGTAAATATTTCATTTTAATCTGTGGAAATAAAATCAAAGTTATAATTGGCTCCACGTCGGTTAATGCGGCCATTGCCGGCCAAACTGCAAAGGCCCGACGGATAACCGTATACGGGCATGTGCTGGCAATTATACGGACCACACACGGCCAATACGGCACTGCTGGCCACCCAGCGTTGGGCCAACAGCGGACCGTACTGCCGGCCCAGCAGCAATGACGACGACCACTTTATTGACGGAGCCGACGAGGCCAAATAGCGGCGGGCCGCTGCTGGCCAAGACGGCTGACAGCAGCGGCCCAATGGATGCCCGGCATCTTTGTGTTTGCTGGGTTTCCCGTTATAATAAAATTGCAATCTTTAAAAACTGTCTCTTTTTTTCTAATTATGAGTTATATATTACCAGTATATATATAATAAATAAATTTTTAATAATTTATAAACAAAAGTAAATTAATGGCAGATTCTTTTGTCCTATGGAAAGCAAATATAGCTTCATAGATATAGAGATTGATTTTGATCGCAGAATCTGATAATAGAATGGCATTTTAGAAAAAGTTTGTGAAAGGCAGCATTACCGGGGTTTTAATTTGGTATGTATGCGATGACTACCAGTTATCCACACGAAATAATGTCACGATTGACCAAATTGAGGCGGGGTTTCACTTGAAGCAAAGTAACAACGATGCAAAAAAAAAAAAAAAATTAAATCTAAATTTAAAAATATTTAATTGCAGGTAATACAATATAAAAAATTCAGCAATTCTAGTGTTTAATATTTTTACAAGGAGACTATACTCTATGGTTCATTTAACTTTCTCTTTCCTATCTTGTGTACTGCAGAGCATGGAATATAGAATCTAAAATGAGCCCCTTTCAGGAGGAGGGAAATACCTTATCTGCTCCCAAGATTTTCACTCAAAACAGGCCAATCAAATTTAGCTTAAGAAAGAATATGTAAATTTGCATTTAACTCTGCATTACAATGTGTTTTATACTTAAGTGAATAATCATAGGTTTCATTCACGTTATTTAAATTCTAAGAATATTTCGATACATACATTAAATTGAAAGCAAAGTTTATTAGCAAGTAATTTATTAGTAAAGTAGTCTTTTAGTAAAATTTAAAGTAATTGTGAGAAATTTTAAATATTAATTTATAAAAATGTTAATCATAAAAAATTAAGAAGCAATTCTTTCAATTGAAAGAAACTAAAATAAATATGTATTCGGCAAAGGATGTTGCAATGGATGCAATGGATACCTAAAAATGAAGACGCAGATTCTGCAAAGAAGGGAGAAAACTCAATGATTGATATACCTTCTCAATCACTCTTGACGATGTGAATGTAGTTGTAAGATACCATTTAAGAAAAAACACCATTAAAAAAGATTCAGAGATTTGTGAAATAAAAGAAGAAACCTCACTAAACTTAGTACTGGCCTCAGAACTGCTCACTATCGAGATATGAAGTTCCGGAGAGATGACAACAGAAACAATCGTCTCTGAATTTATTGCTATAAAATTCTACGATCAACAAAACACTTTTTGACCTCCCTGCCATTTTAATATCTCTGGCTAAGCTCGGGAAATCTTTCCTTTACGAAAATTAAGGAGATAGCCAGCTATGTTCGATATATTCATGGTAATCTGTAGCTCTCTCCATGGACACGACGCACATCAACTAATCATTTAATATTTTCAAAATTCAAAAAATAATATTAATTGTTGAATAAATTTCTATTTTTATTTCTAATTAATAAAATTTAAGTATTTCTTTATTTCAAAACAAAATTTAAGTATTTCTTTATTTCGCAAGCAATCATTACATTTGAGAGAAAACAAATTTTTAAACGTACACTAACAACATTATGTAAAGCTATTTTTGCCAACAAAATAATCAAATAGTTCCTTGGAATGATCGCAAGTTTGTAAACACCATTAAACTTATAAAATGTTGTTAGTATAAATATGAAAATTTGTTTTCTTTAGAGTGTAATGATTCCTTGCGAAATAAGAAATACTTAAAATTACATAATGGGAAATAAGTCTGAAATGAAAAGCATGTAACCCACATGTGTGTACTGTAATGTGGTTTCAACGCAGCGCAATATTCATTTATTCACTGTTAAAACTCCCATTAAGGTATCTGCTCTTTTACTCATCAGTGTTATTTAGAATTTCTGAAGCATAAGCTGAAGGAGCCAATTTAATTTCTTCGTTGTATGATAGAATGTAAGAAAAAATAAACAGTAGGAGGTGTCATGACAAATGAAAGAGGTGTGGTCTACAGATGAGAACGATAACTGATTAGACGTTCGTTACAAGCCTATAGTTAAGATTAGAATATGAGAAAGAAAAGGTTTCAGATATAAAAATATCTTTTTACAGGGGCAAATGAATAAATTTTGTTTGCGAAACAGAAAATATAAGTGCAAGAAGTTTTCTTGGATTAAATAATTTTCTGAGCTTTGTAATATTCTAATTAGTTATTCAAAGCTTGAGAAAAAGCAAATTTAGAGTAAGTACTGACATCGAAATTTCTAAATACAAATCTAATGAATGAAGTTAGGATACAAAATAAAGCTACATACGAATATAAAATAGTATAAATTCAAAATCAGGAGTAATATAAATCTAGAATAGCCCGTGTCCTGTGCAAAGTACGGTCATTTGCTGTTATAATCAAATGTAACGATAGGGAAAACTACTGTATGTATTTTAAATAGAAGATACTGCCATGAAGTACTTCGGTGTCAATCCACCTTGTAGTTGAATATATTTTGTTAACTCTGAAGTTAATTTTTATTCTTCATGGGTAATTTTTAACGAGCTTGATGATTTTTTTCATTGAAATATAAGCTATTAAGCCTCAAAATTAATCCATCATATCATAATCTAACAAAAACTTTTGAAATGCCAAGCATGATGTAAGCTGGTTTTGCTTTGCTCATGGGCCTCTTCCTGTGAATTGAATTATCCGTATTACTTATGGAATGATACTGGGATATTCGTAGCTCAAACTGTTCCTTTGAGAGAATTTCTAAGCATTTGATTCGATTGTACATGATTTATTTAAGCACTTTTCTTAAAGAGGAGAGTAAACTGATAATGGCTAATCACAGCAAGGTTACCTCTTCGTTTCAGGATTATGATAATTGCAGCTACTTTCTGTAAGAAGGCAAACAGCTTCATTTAAGGCATTCATTGAAAATGTTAGTTAGCTGTTGTAGGATGTTAGTTGAAAGTTATTTTCCTTTTACTGTGAAAAATATTTTTCCTTTGTAATATTTTTGTTATTTAAAATTTCTATGATATCTTGGGCCACTTCAATCGTTTTTGGTTTAATTTCGTTTTCATCTTGTGTGTGAGCTTGAAATTTTTACTTTTTCTGGGGAATATATTTACAAAATCTCTGTCTGTATAATTCAAACTGAATTGTCTTCCCATGCTGTCGATGAAATCCTCAGCTTTTTCAATTTTAGTTAATATCAAATTTCATTCACCATGCTGGAGGTTTACTGATTAATAGTTTTCTTTTTATTTCCTAATTATTTCTTTCATGATTTCTCTAATTTCTTTAAGTAACTTGTAGTAGATTTCTATGTGCTTTTTAATTTCCAGGCCTTCATTAAAGCTTGATTATTTCCTACATTAAGTGATGAACTTATATTTCTATATTGAGTGAGTTATTGATTTTTCGGAATGCTCAGCTTCTCTTTGTATTGGAATGTTGGCGTACAGATTCTAATTAATTTATATTATGGAGTTTGGTATTGAACTTTTACAGATGTGGATGGTTACTGTCCTCTCTATGCTATCTGTGAATAAAACAAATAAAAATGAAACCCTGGGGTCCTTACTCAGACACACAACTCAAATCGTGCTTCAAAGCACTTCGAACGGTATTTTGTCACAATATCGTATTCTACTACTAAATCTGTAAGGGAAGCAATTACCGTTACAATACCACATAAAGAAGAATGATCTAGTCTCTAGAGAAGTTCCATGATACAACACAGAAATATGTAATTGAGCCATAGAATTTTACTTTGAATTCGACTTCAAATGTGCTCTTCTAACGCCACTGTGGCTTTCTTTTACCATTTCGTCCCGGAACACTTTTTTCTTTTAACTAAACTAGAAAAACTCTAATAAAACATGTTTTTTTTTTATCTCGCTTTACACTGTTCGGCATGGGAGAGAAGGATTTGACTGCTACTTGGATTTTCCAAAGAGGAAAAACTGGTACCACCTTATTAACTACATCAAAATTTCGAGAATAAGGTTCCCTTTGACTAGAAAAATTTGAGTCAAAATTTGCATGACTTGGAGAAAAGTCCTAATTTCAACGAGAAACTTTAATTTTCATGAATGGATACATTTAAAGAGCAGACACTACAAATTGAATTTTCAAATTACTTAGAAGGTTGGAGAAACCCTTTTTTTCATAATACCATATCCATTTGAATTTGCTGCAAGATTATCATTTCATGAAAGGACACACATTCTGGAACATTTATTTGCTCAAAAGAAATTTTTTTCAACTGTTTTCTTATGCACAGCTTTCTCAACTAATTTCAATGATATTTTCTATATTTACACTCTAAGATATTGCTTTAAATATGTATTCCAATATTTTGAAATAGCTGTATTGTGATTTGTACTTTTTTATTATTTCAAATTCTGCGTTGTTGTATATAAAATTACTGTTATTATTATGATATTTTAAATTAAAATAGGGTATTATTTTTTTAAGCATTGCATTGTGTATTTATTATTTTTTTTCTACCCAGATTCAAACCTGAAAAATAGAAGCAGAAACTGGCTTTGTTTTAGTAATTAAATATTTCCTTTAATTCACTCATAAAACAGCAAAACTGCTTACACAAATATAAATTCAATTACTTATATTATTTCAATCATTATAACTTTGGTACTAACATGGTTAATCACGTGGAGTGATTAATTTACACTAGATTGCTTTAAGTTAGATTCAGATTAGTTATTACTTAAAGTTATGCAAATTGTGGTACCACACTTAAAAATTAACTGGCTGGAAAAATAAATTAAAAAAAACATTATATATATATATATATATATATATATATATATGTGGAGGTTTGCTTTTTACTGTTGACGAATCTCTAACTGTGCAAGTATTAAGTATTAAATATATCCCCCTTAGAATATAACGATACAGAAATTTTAGCTATAAAAATTACTATATATATATATATATATATATATATATATATATATATATATATATATATATATATATATATATATATATATATATATATATATATATATATATATATATATATATATATATATATATATATATATATATATATATATATATATATATATATATATATATATATATATATATATATATATATATATATATATATATATATATATATATATATATATAGGGTGATCCAAAAGTCAGGACGAACTTTAAAAATGAATAATTCGAAAATGAATCACGATACAAAGATGCGGTTTGCACCAAACGGATGGAAAAGAAACCGGGTTTTGTGTGGCAATGAAAAAAATTGTTCTGTTGGCGACCAACAGATGGCGCTATAGTGTTTTATTGCAACAAAAGATGATTTACAAATGAAACAATGATTAATGAAGTCAGATTAATTACAGTTAATTAGTACTTACTACAGTAAATGTTCAATGTGCTGTCCATCATTCAGAAGTAAAGCTGTGAGACGAGTCACCACACCATTCACAGCATTTCGTAGCATTTTTTGCGTTAATGCAGACACATTTTGGCGGATGGCATATTTCAATGCCGCTAGTGATGCCGGTTGGTCGCTGTACACTTTTGACTTCAAGAAGCCCCACAGCCAAAAGTCACAGGGTGTGAGATCGGGAAATCTTGGAGGCCATGCGTGATTAAAGTAGCGACTGATAATACGATCCTCCCCAAATGTTGAGCGTAGCAGGCGTTGCATAGGCAGAGCAATATGAGGTGGTGCTCCATCTTGCATAAAGGTGACTGTTTGGTCTCCATCTAGCATAAATGGACCAATTATGAAATCAGCAGTGAAGCCACACTAGACTGTCACTTTAGGCTGTTGCAAGGGTACCTCAACAAATGCATGTGAATTTTCTGTGGTCCACACTCGACAATTGTGGGTGTTAACAGCGTGAGAGAGTGTGAAATGTGCTTCATCTGTCCAAAGCACAGTGTGAAGCCAGTCGTGCTGCTCTTCCATCTTATTGAAGACCAAATTCGCAAAATGTCGGCGAGAGTCAAAGTCAGGAGGTTGCAACTTGTAGGGATACCGTTGCAAAGTTACTCGCAGCGCTCTCCAGACACTTCCGTACGACACTCCTGTCTGCCTCAAAACTTCCCGAGCACTGCACTCCCCATGTGCAGCAACCGCCGACATGGACGTCCACTTCTTTGACGTGACGCCAAAGAACCTGTAGCTTCAAATTTTTCACAATTTTGTTCAATGCAGAAGACGTTATTGGTCCTTTGCTATCTCGCATTCCCTTCATGTAGCGATATGCTCGCAATGCCGCAATGGCACTTTCCGAATTCTTATAAAACAGTTTAACTAAGAGGGTTTTGTCAACTATGAACAGCATTTCGATGCATACCAGCTTCGACTACCATTACCTGCTGCAGTTGCTTCTTTTTATATCGTTTGTTGCTTTGCATAATCCTACATCAGAAATCTGACAGTGCCATCTGTTGGTCGCCAACAGAACTATTTTTTTCATTGCCACACAAAACCCGGTTTCTTTTCCATCCGTTTGGTGCAAACCGCATCTTTGTATCGTGATTCGTTTTCGAATTATTCATTTTTAAAGTTCGTCCTGACTTTTGGATCACCCTGTATATATATATATATATATATATATATATATATATATATATATATATATATATATATATATATATATATATATATATATATATATATATATATATATATGGATGCAAATAATCTCTTTAGTAAATGCATATATCCTACCTGGTAAATTTTCAAGTTATTGGTTCCATGGCAGTTCGGTGCTTGGTAGTTATTCAAACTCAAAATATTCAGAATTCCTCGATTGTGGATATTGGATAGCAACATTTGTCTTTTAAATACCTCTCAGTCTACTCATTTCGGACTCCATAACAGACCATCCCTTATCGGTTATAACTTTGTATCTCCAGATATTTTTCCTTTTGTACTTTCTGAATCAGTTAAGATAGATATGTTAGTGACCATGTCCCTGTTCAAACAATAGTCAAAAATCTAGGATAACAATTATTTTAAAAGTACTTCTCGCAATAGAATATTATAGACTGTCTTTGTCAATTCATTGAACACTCAAATTGCTAATAATGGACTTATTTCTATAAATCAATTCCAAATTTTATACAAAAATTATCTGGATAAATTCAAGGAAAAACAAACCTTTCCCTTGAAGTCATATCTTCCGTCGTAGCCATTGGAATGCTGTTATCTTTTGGGCCAAAAAGGAAACTTCAGAGAAAAGCAAAAAGTTCTTTTAATCAGATTCCGTATATATATAGTAGAAACGCATCTCTGCAAAACTTTCCAAGTTTTTTCTTACCCTTTCCAGAATTTCTGGGATAAAACTATAACAAATGCTAATATATTAATAAAAATTTATTCTATACTCAAAAGGTTTAAAATTGATCTTTTGATTATCTAAGTTCTCAAATTCTAATTTCTAAATAAGAATAAAAAATATTTAATATATAAATTAAAATAATATAATTAAAGAAAAAAATATATTATAAAAGCATATCTCAAGCTTACGATTTAGTGTGGCCAGGTCTTATTTATAAGCTCCTCCAATTTGATATTAGAGGAAATGCTGCTCATTGGATATTGGATTTTTATCATATAGAAATTATTGAGTGTAATTGTGAAGAACTTTTTAGCAGCCCACCTTCCCTAACAGAGGTGTACCTCAAGGCAATGTTCTATATTCTTTTATTTTCATCATTTATAAGTGAGATATTTACGAAATTTTCTCTCCTGACATTCAGTGCTTCATTTATACTGATCACATAATCCTTTGTAAGTCAAAATATTTATTGGATTGAAGTCCACTAAATTCCCAGGTGAGTTATTGATCAATTTCATAGTTATTTATAAAATAAATAAACAATTAGTTGTATATTGAAATGTACTTTCGGAGTTTTCTAGAAAATTAGAACTAAAAGTATTCTAACAGAACTAAATGCTAGAACACTTATTTCTGCGAAAACACTTTTAACTAGCATAAATAAACGATTAATTCACCGAATGTAGAAGAAGCTCGATTTATAAACCTTACTCACGAACAATACTGATTTTTTCAGTATGCAAGGGATTAAATCTAATTCATTAAGAATTACTGTGAACATTTCACAAGATGAAACAGAACTCATAATTACTTTCATTTCTCTTTATAATGTATTCAGAAAACTTCGTGCGCTACAGTCAGATTACGTTATACGTAATTATCTAATTGAAGAAGCATTTTAAAGTTTATAAATAAAAATTTGGTTCTATTTTAAGTAAAAATATTATATTTTTACAGATATAGTAATTCGAAATACGTGTAGATTAAAAATTTATTGCAGCATTTTTTATCTATGTGTTATTGATTTCTCAAAAAGTGACGCAAAAGTAAATAGTTTAACAAGATTAATACTATGAATTTTAAATCATTAATTTGTTTTAATTATAAATTTGAACTAGATTAAATCATCATATTTGTTTCAATTCGTTATTAATTTCTGCAAAATATAATATCAGAAGATATTTGTTGGAACGAATTTCAAATTTATTTAAATAATTCAACTGTAGGAAAATGTATAGATAAAAAAATTTATCGAATTCAAAGGTATTTCAACATTTTTTTATTTATATATCTGTGAAAATAACTTAAAATTCTGAGGAAAAAATTAGGAATCGCACACACAAATGAAATCAAGAACATTCTTTGTAATATATGAAGTTTATTCTATGTGATGGCAATGGAAAATATTTTCTTTTGCAAACGATATTTAATGTTACATTGAATAGATTAAACAAAGTAAGCGTTAAAATGTATATTTGCTCGAAAAAACTAACAGAAATTGTTTATTTTTTAAATTATTTCAACAAAAAGGAAATGGAGAAAAATTCAAGAATAAAGTTTATTAGATTCAAATGCAATGAAATAATTAAATATTAATACAAAAGTGATAATCGGAGTTGATAAAAAATTCTAATGTCCTAACATCTATAGGTAAGTCAAATAGTATCTTTAGTTATATTAAAGAAATTCATTAGCTTTCTTCAAAATACAAGTAATTTCCACAATAGATAGATTTTTCATTAAAAGGGGGAATTCAAAAAATTTTAAAAATAACATTCTATTACTTTCGAAATTTTTAAAACTTTCTGTGTAATCATTTAAAAAGATGAAGCAGAGTAAGCAGCATTTTAATATTAAAAATGTTTTGGAATAATGTAAAATGCTTAATTTTTAAATTTTAGCAATTAATGTTTTTTGTTTCCCCTTTCTTAATAAGGAAAGATTAAATTCTGTCATAACTATTAAAAGTTTAGAACATGCTGTCTAAATTGCATAAAGGATTTCATTAGTAATAAGTTAATGGAACAAGTTCAGTATCCCCATACACTTGGCGACGCGGCGAATTTTTTTGTCGCCAAGCTAGGCGCACGTTTATTAAAACGGGAAATTTCCCTAAGTTCGATCGAAAAATAAGCATTTCAGAAAGTTTAAAAAGGGAAATAAATATAAATAACGGAATTACTTGATATGAAGTTAAGCTGACATGCCGATTGGTATATTTATTTTGATATTTTATTCTTTTGTCACCAGTGTCACATTTCAGTAAAAATAATTATCTAATTTTACAAAAAAAAAAAAAAAAAAAAGCATGCATAAATATTTTTCTAAACATATACACTTTTCAAATTTAAAAAAAAAGCATGCAGAAACTTATTTTTCAAAATTTAAAAAAAAAAAACACGAATAAAATATTTTTTTAAATGTATACACATTTTAATTAAATAAAAAATAAAACACGAATACAATAAAAAAATACATGTAAGCAATAGAATTTAAATAAAATTACACCTTTTCCAAATCAAATTTCCGTTAAAAAAATTAATATTTGCGAATCCTAAATTATTTAATAATTTGGAATCCTGAGCAATAATCCATCATTATTATCTTTAATTTTAGCTAATAGAATTTGTTGATATTTTTCGACAACATTTTCAACATGAGGCATTTTTAATTAAAACAATAAAAGGATGATAATAAATTATGAAAACGAAATAAGGAAAAAAGAATATTTAAAGATTTTAAATATATAGAATAAAATATATCATTTAATAAAAAAAATATATTCAAATTAAACCAAATAAAAGTTAATAATATAAAAGAAATAGTAATAAAAAAAATTACGATAATTGGACACTGGCGACAACGAAACATAAGAGCGGGAAATCCACTGATTCCATCAGCAACAGTAAGCGAAAATAAAATGACTAGCAATTAAAATGTAGAACAATTAGCAAAGAAAGTTCTGGAAGGTTCTCGAAGTGAAACTAAAAAAGCTATTGAAACTAGTAAAAAGCACATATATAATTTAAAAATTATTTAAAACACGAGAAAAACGAAATCTTGCAACGAAAAAATAATAATAGTAACAAAAACTAAATTTGGCAACACTACAATAAAAACAAAAGCTGAAATCGGCAACTCTACAACGTAAACAACGGTTACCAGATTTGGCGAGAAATCAGTGTATCGGGATACTGAACTTGTTCCAAGTTAATTAACTCCTTATCACTTGTTTTCAATGTGACCATTTCTTTCGATGGTAACTCAAAGGCAATTTAACATGGTTAATCATCATTAATTAAATTATAACTTAATCTTATAAATATGAATATCCAGCAAAAAAATAGAATGCTTACATTTTAAATTAAATCCAATCTTTTTAAACTTTTATATAATGAATAAGCTTTGTCTACTTTCTTAGAATGATTTAAGTATTTGGAATATGAAACCTTACAATATTTGAATTTGATTATTAATTCATGATATTTTATTTTAATGATAATCTTGTTAATTATCTTTAATATGTCAGATTAAATGGATCAGATTTACTGTACGGTCACTCACCCTTGGTGCGTTTTTTGGTGCCAAGTTTGGCGAACATTTTTACTTGAAACCTGGCAAACTAGTATTTTGGCAACCCTAGTTGTCATTAATTTCTCATGAATTTTTACCGATTTAAATTCATAAATATAAAGTTTAATCAAAAAATTTTATGAATAATTTAACATAACAACTTTATTAATTTACCATTGATGTTTGAAATCTATAAATCTGCGTTTTTTGTTAATTTTGTAAAACTAACTGAGCAAATTGTTAGATACCAACAAATTTGTGACTATTTCAGCCGTTTTTCCAGATCGAAATTCATTACATGGTCACCCTCGGGGACTTTTTGTAAATTTCACCATGGGTGACGATACGGCAAAATTTTACCTATTAAATTATTATAATTAAACAAAAAATAAAAAAAACATGATTAGCACAATGTTTTTAAGAGAAAATGACAGCTTATTACAGATATTATAAAAGCTATATTTTTTTACATTTATTACATGAATAAATGTGTTTTTCAAATCAATTTATAAAAATGCGAATTATTTAAATTAAACTAAACACAGGATCATGGGAATGCAGTTTGAAATACATAAAATTGGCTGAAATCCTACATGTATGTGGAACCATAACTGGGTTATAATTACATATGTGCTTATTTTCTGACTGTTTCTCCAATTTCCGATTTCATTAATTGTATGACTCTTACTCAGGATTTAAAAGTAATGACATGAAAAATGTTGGGTTTTAAATCAACTTTTTTCAACTGAAAAATGCAAACAGTTTTTTTTCCTTCTCTGTTACTTACTTTGTATTTAAAATAAAAAAGTTTTCTAAACATACTTTATAAAATGAAAATGCGTTACATTTAAATTATCGTAAACATAACTTTTTGGTTTTATTTTTTCATTTAAATTACATATTTTTAGTCTTTTTAAATATTTATCATAAATAAAAATTTTAAAAAAATAAAAAAATAATGAAAATTTCATTTTATGTTACCAATTTTGGAAAATAAACTAACAATGAAATTGAGAATTTTTCAATCAAACTATTTAATTCCTCATTCTGTAGTCATCTTATCTATTTGTCTCAAAATACAACGCCCATTACCATTAATATTAATATTTATTTACATAAAATGAGCATAGAAAGAAACAACAAAAAGATATATCGAGAATGAAAAAAAAATCAAAATTACAATAACTTAGTATAAGGATTCAAAAAGTGCATTTTTTTTATAATTTTGTCACCTAAATCACTGTTACGAAAATTACGTAAAAAGAAATCATTTACTCCTTTGCAGACGAACTTTAGGCAAAATATCCTTCTGAATGCCGCAGTCTCATAAGATTACAAGTGAAAAAAATAATTTTTATAGTAGAAATTAACTCTCAGAGAGAGAGAGAATGAGGGCGAAAACCAAAGGGGACGTAATGCTCATTGTTAAAAAGATGATATCCTTGGCGCCAAAAATAAGTGTATGTGGAGTTCAATAGAAATTTTGGAGCACTTGCCTTCAATGAGTTTAGAAAAATTGTTAGTTCATTTAACATTCACTGGCCATCTTGACATTCTTGGCAACCCTTGTAATGCTGTAAACAAACAAAAGAAAAAAAAGAGCCGATAAAAACATTTTGTAAAATTAGTAAATGATTAATAGCGACAAAAGACAGAGCAGCTAAAAGTCTCTCAGAACAGTTTCCAATCAATCAAAGTTTGTGAATTCATGTATGATGTAAAAGTATATGCAAAAATTCACAGAAGTATTGGTTTGTACTGTATAGAAATCAAAAAGTTATTTTAAAATCTTCTCCATATATTTAACCCCAATCGATATTTCGTCTTAACTTTTCTGTGAGCAATGATACTTAAAGTAATTGAAGTTTCTTTTAACTTAGAATAGTTTGTAAGTAGTAGGAAAAGGCCGATTCTACGACCAGGATTACCGGGATTATTTCCTTCCCCCTTGTTCCCCCCTCCTTGACGTCATGAGCTCGTCTAAGAGTACGGGGTTTTTTTGAGGGGGGGACCCTTCCCCCTCGTGATATCAAGATGTCGTGTAAGAGTAGGAGGGTATTTAAACCTCCTTCGTGACGTCATGAGCTCGTCTAAGAGTACGGGGGTCTTTTGAGGGGAGGGAGACTGTGATGTGTAGAATGGCCGAGAGATTTAACAATCTACATTTTCTGGACAACACATTTATTTGATTACAAATAAATATTTAATATTAACAATAAAACACAAATTAACTCGGAGCCTTCTGCTCCTACCAGAATTACAACCTATCCGGACCTCGCTCCGCCGCAAACTCTTCTAAATATAGCAACCTCTCAAAAGGCTCCAACCACGCCAAGCGCGGTTTATTGATCGCCAAATAGTCGCCAGATACTACACCTCCCCATCAAGATTGATGTTACATTAATGAATTAATCATCAACCTGAAAACGAATCAAGCGACTATTTGTGATCTACACATATACAACAATTTACACATAATGCACATAAATAGAAATTCACAAATTCCAATTAATATAATGTTCAAAAGAAATACTATACATGTACATTACTATTAAAGTAAATAAACATAAACACATTTGTTTTCATGAACATATTTCCTCACATTACAGCAAAAGAAACTAAGAAAATAAACAAATAATAGAGCAACATTAATACTTTCAATGTTAATTAATTATCTAATAAACAGTAAATATTTCAAACATTTACTTACAAAATTTAAATTTACTAAATATTGCTATTATGCTTGAAATATTACTAATATTTACTTTTACTTACCACTTCACTACTAATAAACATACAAAATAACCAAAATTTTATACATAGAAAAAAAAATTATTAAACACAAATAAATGTTCAAGAGTCACTAGTTGGTAATCTAGATAGAGCATCTGCATTAGAAAGATTTCTTCCTGGGCAATGAATGATTTCTATATTGTATTTTTGTAAAGCTAAGGCCCATCGTTGAAGCTTTGATGATTGTGGGGCATTTTTCACAACAAATGATAGAGGATTGTGATCTGTCACAATCTTTACTGTTGATCCAAAAATCCAGGATTCAAACTTCTTTAATGCCCATACTATAGCGTATGCTTCACGTTCTATAGTAGGCCAATTTTGTTGGGGTTTGGACAATTTCTTGCTTGCATAACACACAGGAAAATGTTTATTTTCTCTCACTTGAGATAGACATGCACCTATTCCAATTTGCGATGCATCAGAGTGAATGATGAAAGGATCCTGTATTGTTGGGGTTATTAACTCTGTTGCTTTCATAAGTTGGTCGTTCAGCTTTTGGAATGATACATTATGTTCTTCTTTCCATTCCAGCACTTCTGGTTGTTCCTTTTTAGTGAGCTCTGTTAAGGGGTAGGCGATTTCAGCATAATTAGGAATGTAATTTCGATAATAGTTGCATAATCCTAACAAGCTCCTAAGATGAGATTTAGTCTTTGGTGTTTCTAATTTCTCAATTGCTTTAATCTTTTCGGGGTCAGGTCTGTGTTTTCCTGATCCAATGATATGTCCTAAATATTTTATTTGTGGTTTTGCAAAAGAACAATTTTTTGAATTGACTGTGAAACCAAGTGATTCCAGTTTTGTAAAAACTTTATGTAAATCTTGGAGATGAGTATCAAAATCTGGTGAAAATATAGCAATATCATCAATATATGCTCTTGCAAATTCTTTAAATTCTTTTAGTGCATTATTCATTACTCTCTGAAATGTTGCAGCAGCATTTCTTAATCCAAATGGCATTACTTTGAATCTATACTGTCCTCGATGAGTTTTAAAAGATGTAAATTCTTTACTCTGTTCTTCCATAGGTATAGCCCAGTATCCTTTGAGTAAATCTAATGTTGTAATAACGTTTGCTTTCCCAATACTGTACATCAAGTCAATTGCATTTTCCATAGGAAAATCATCTGGTTTGGTTACAGCGTTCAAAGATCTATAGTCCACACACAATCGAATATTGCCATCCTTCTTGCTTACACACACTACAGGGTGAGCTATCTCAGCATTGCTTTCTTCTATCAGTCCTGACATCATTAAATCTTCTATTTCTTTATCAACCTTTTCTTTCAAGGCTTCAGGAATTCTATAGATGTACGGTTTCTTCCTCTCTAAATTTGGTACTAATCTTATCTTGTGTGGTTCTACTTTTGCTATTTTTAATTTTCCAGTAAATAGTCCTTCATGTTGCTTGATAAGAGAAATTAATTTCTTCCTCTGTAATGAACTTAAATTTTCAAAATTCAGATTTTCTCCTACTTCTAAGACTTGTAATGGATTTGGGAATTCTTTACCTGGCAAAGTTATAATTTCCCCAAATTCTTCTTCATTTTCAAATATTACTCCAACTGCATTAACATTAGCTTGAAATTTTCTTATCTTATTTGAATGGACATGTTTAATCTTTCCATCTGGTAATCTCACTTTGTAAGAATGAGGTGGACAGTGGTTTATAATCTCTCCTGGACCTGTCCAACGGGCATAGAGTTTGTTGTTTGAATCTGGAATAAGTAAATAAACCTTTTCTCCTATTTTAAAATTTTTCATCACTGACCTTCGGTTAAAGTATTCAGCATATTTCTGTTGTTTGTCATTTGCAATCAAGTTGGCTTGCTCTGCAGCTTGCTCTAACCTTATTTTTAATTCTTGAAGATAATCAACAACAGATTCACTTAGATTATTTGGGATGGGAATCTCTCCAAACCATGATGACTTCAGCACTGCTAGAGGACCTCTTGGTTGTCTTCCATACATAAGTTGAAAAGGTGAAACACTAGTAGTACAGTTTGGAACTTCTCTGTAGGCAAAAAGTAAATATGGTATATGTTTATCCCAGTTGTGAGGATCAGTTCGAATGATGTGATGCAGCATTTGTTTAAGTACTTTATTCCATCGTTCTACTAATCCATTCGAAGCACTATAAGCAGGAGTGGAGAATCTGGGATGAGAACCAAGTCTTTTCTCAAATTCTTGAGTTAATTTAGAAATGAAATTTTTCCCATTGTCACTAGCAATTACATGAGGTATACCTGTCCTCATGAATATTTCTAGGAGTGCTTCGCAGGTGGCTTTAGCTGTCAAACTTCTTAATGGTATTGCTTCAGGCCAACGGCTATGTTGATCCACTAAGCATAGTACATATTTATGTTTCCTTGCAGATGGAGGGTCAATGGGGCCAATTATATCAATATTTACAATTTCAAATGGTAGTTCTGGCCTTCTGACAGGAGTTATTGGAATTTTATCTGTTCTCTTCTCAGGACTTCTCAGCTGACAGTTCTTACATGATTTGCAAAAAGATTCTACATCTGTTGATAAATTGGGCCAATAAAATGAATATCTTATCCTTTCCTTTGTTTTCTTGATTCCTAAATGTGCTCCAAAGATTGAGTCATGTGATAATTCAAGAACCTTTTGTCTTCTATTAAGAGGTAATACTAATTGAAAAACATTCTGTCCCAATATTTTTTCTTGATGGTGTAACAAATCATCAATAAATATATAATTTCCCTTTTTCTTCTTTCCATAATTCCAAGCTTCTTTTAAGGTTGGGCAACTCTTTTGCTCCACCCGGAGTTTCTGCGCTTCCGACAGAACGGTTGTCTGGTCGCTCCTCTCCGCAGAGTGAGAGTCGGCGCCCGCTGTCTCCCTTCCTCCCTCCTCTTCGTTTTTCGCCTCAGGCAACTCTAAAGGGGGGGATTCTCCTTCCATTGTCATTGGAACAGTTTTCTTTTGACAGATCGGCTGTTGAATTAATTAATAATTCATATGTTTCTGGAGTTATTAAACAAGGCACATTTAATTTGTCCGTTACTGCAATTAAAGTATCTACACAATTAAATAAATTATTTCCAGAGTTTTTATAGTAAATAGGCTTACGACAAACTTTCGCTTCAATTGGGTTTCCAAATGCAGGTGTTAATATAACTTTCCCTCCTTCTCGATCTTCTAAATCTGGAATTAGTGATGAGTGAACTATGCAGATTTGAGTTCCAGAATCTATAATAGCTTCCGTTTTCAGAGAGTTAATGAAAACATCAATTTTCTGTAATGGTTGAATAATAGTTTCTTTCGATTCAGTTCGTATGTGAGTCGAGTCAACTTTAGCTACAACAGCATCTTCTTTCGATATTCTATTTGTATTCCTCGGAGTTGTAGAATATACCTTTTCATTCTTTTTAATATATCCATTTCCGTTCCTCTTTTCCGAGCACTCTTTTGCTAAGTGTTGATAACTACCGCAAATATAGCATTCCTTACGTTTTGGGGTAAAACTTTGTTTCGTGTATTCTCTTCTTTTGGGTGGTGGAATATATTTATCTTGCACATATGTTGAATCCGTAAACTTTGGATATTTCATTTCATTTCGAATTTCATCAAATGATTTTCTTCTTGCTTCAAAATAAATATCACATTCTCTAGCTAGTTCTTGTGGTTTCAACCATTGATTTCCTTGGCGTATAGCTATGTGCAAAGCTGTTTCTCCATCTAACGTTTGGAACAGTTTATCTGAGATGATTAATTCTTTTAATGTTTCCAAATCAGTTACTGCTCTTGATTTACAATAATAGTCCCATGTCGATGTTAATCGTGAAGCAAATTGAATATGTGATTCTCCAGAATAACGTTTTGCTTTTCTAAAATTTTCTAGGCATGCTTGAGGAGTAGGTTGATATTCTTTTAGAATTAAAGTTTTTACTTTTTCATAATCCTGCAAATCGTCTTCTTTAATGTAGACAAGAACGTTTGCCGCTTTCTCTCCGATTAATTTCAATAATATTTCTGACTTAAATTCTTCCGGAACTTTCTTGTGTTTAAATGCTCTTTCTATGGAATCGAAAAATATATTCCAAGATTCTGCTCTTTTCGGTACTGGTACCATTAGCGTTTCTACTCCCTTGATCAGCTTGTCGAGTGGAATTTCGAATTCGCCTCCGGTGTTCGAAATTGAAAATGGCGTCGGACTACTGCTCGCTTTGTTCTGCGTAGCTCGGATTTTTGCTAATTCTAATTCGTGTTCTCTTAATCTTTCTTCTTCAGCTTGTGTTCGTTCGAACTCTTCTTTACTTTTCCTATTCTCTATAGTAGAAATCAAAATTTCTTTTACGAAGTCAGCATCTTCGGCATATTCTTTACTGTTCAGAAGTTTGTGTTTCAGTTCGGCTAATTTCAAATCAAAAGTTGCTTCTTCACCAATTTCCAGCAAGACTGTTACCAGGTCTTCCTTTTTCACGTTTTTGAACATTTTCTTCTGTTTCTATCACTTTAGAATTCCGTTGACAGTTTTATTCTTTCTTCTGAAATTCGAATTTTCCAAGGTAAGCCATTTCGTATTTCTCAGCTCTGGTTCTCGAAAGAGAGCGTGTTGTGATGTGTAGAATGGCCGAGAGATTTAACAATCTACATTTGCTGGACAACACATTTATTTGATTACAAATAAATATTTAATATTAACAATAAAACACAAATTAACTCGGAGCCTTCTGCTCCTACCAGAATTACAACCTATCCGGACCTCGCTCCGCCGCAAACTCTTCTAAATATAGCAACCTCTCAAAAAGGCTCCAACCACGCCAAGCGCGGTTTATTGATCGCCAAATAGTCGCCAGATACTACAGAGACCCCTCCCCCGCCCCTCGTGCCCTTGCACGGGGTTGTTGATTACAAAGAATAAATGATTAATACAACAAATATATTCATTTTTTTATTATAAATTAATAATTACTTTGATTTATAACATTTATTTCCCAAGTTTAATTAAATAATACATATTTAATGACAAATCAGTTATAAATTCTGATTAAAAAAGATCAAATTGGTATGTTCACAAACAGATTTCCTTGATTATACATTTATTAATATTTATCAATAAAACCAAAATCGGATTCAAAAACGAAGAATTGAAAAATAAATAAATGATTAATAGAACAGATTTCTGCATTTTTTTAAATTATAAATTAAAAATTTAATTGATTTATAACATTTATTTCCCAAGTTTAATTAAATTATACACATTTAATGACTAATCTAGTTATAAATTCTGATTAAAAAAGATCAAATTGGTATGTTCGTAAACAGATTTTCTTGATTATACATTTATTAATATTTATCAATAAAACCAAAATCGGATTTAAAACGAAGTGTTGAAAATAAAATTCTATCATAATAAATGAAATATTAATTGAAAGATATACAAATATCTGAAGAAGTTTATAATCGATTCTCAGCTGCTCTAGTTTTCTATAATAGCAAGAATGCAGTTATTCTTACGACCAAGAATGATAAGCTTTCGGTATTGTTTGCAATAAAATACAGCTTCTCAAGTCCCCTTCTTCATTGTCCAATGGTGCATGCTACAACAGTTAGAAAAATAATACGATTCAAGTATTCGCTATGCTTACAATCATCAGTATCAATCATGTTGTCTCCTTAATACTGCTATCTATTATCAAAAAACGCTTATTGATGACCACATAGACCGTGTTGAATTTTGATTTAACACGACTTTAGACCACTACCCCCTATAAAAAGGGAAAAGCTCTGGTCTGAAATCTCAGCTGCTCTAGTTTTCTATATAATAGCAAGAATGCAGTTATTCTTATTACAAAGAATGACAAGCTTTCAGTATTGTTCGCAATAAAAAACAAATTCTCAAGTCCCCTTCTCCATTGTCCAATGGTGCATGCTACAACAGTATGAAAAATAATATGTGTCAAGTATTCGCTATCGCTTACAATCATCAGTATCAATCATGCTGTCTCCTTAATACTGCTATCTATTATCAAAAAACGCTTATTGATGACCACATAGACCATGTTGAATTTTGATTTAACACGAATTTAGACCACTAGCCCCTATAGAAAGGGAAAAAGTCTGGTCAGAAAACTCATTCTGACATTAGTATCCTTGATATCAGTGTAGAGTTTTATTCCGTCTTACTTTGCGAAATTTAAGCTTCATCATGGATGTGGAACAAGTTTTCGAAAATTCTACTATGCCAATCACAGACGAATTATTGTCAATTGCTGATTTTGGTGACTTAACGAATACTCAGTTAAATTCTCAGTGGTCGTCAACACCTGATAGTGGAATCGTTTGTCCGGAGTGTGGCAAGAAGTTTACTCTTCGGCGTAATATGTTAAGACATCAGCGTACTCAACACAGAGGACATCTTTATCCTTGCCCTCACTGTTCGAAAACGTTTCTCCGCAATGCAGATCTTCAACACCACCAGAAATTGCATATGCAGAACAAACGTAAAGCTATTGATCTAGCTACATCGTCGAAGAACCGTCGTTTAGATATGCAGTTTGTTCCTAATTCAGCTAAGGTTCATCGATCAGCTTTAAAAAATCGAGTTACCAACATTCGCCTTCTTAATGTAGATCATCAAATTAATTTAAAAGAATTCCTTACGTCTAAAGAAAATGAATTCATATCTCATATAACAATTTCTCTCGCAAAAAACGAACTAAAAGTGAACTGCAGACTAATATGTCGTTACCAAAAGGTAACAAATAATGATATTGTCAATGAAGAAAAATGCTTTAAGACTAAAAATAAGCCAATACTTCTATCTACAGATCTCCAACAATTTTACCAGGAGACAATAGATAAATTGTTAGCTGAAGAAGATGAGTTTATTGCAAAAGAATCTGGTTGGTCCCTAGAGGAAATTATAGCTTTGGAAATGCGACTAAATAAATACAATCCTTTAAGAGGCTCTTCTTACATTGACCTTCCTCCTTCTATAAAGCATAAAAAGGCTATAATCAACGTAGAGAATAAAGACAACCGCTGCTTTATGTGGGCTGTGCTTTCAGCTCTTTACCCCATACAAGATTATCATCAACGTGCCAGTCGTATTCATCATTATGAACCATACATTCATACTCTAAATTTCGAAAATATTGAATTTCCCGTGAAACTCAGTGATGTAGGAAAATTTGCAAAAATAAATGGTATATCCATTAATGTGTATGGCTTGTCGGATAAACATGAAATATACCCCTTGGTGATTACAGAAAATGAAAACGTGAGACACATCGATTTGATTTACTTAAAATCAGATTCCTCTTCTCATTATGCTTGGATTAAAGATTTATCTCGTCTGATTTCCAAGCAATACAACAATCATGAAAAACATCACTTAATTTGTCGACGCTGCCTGCAGTTCTTCCAGACCAAATCCGTTCTCGAACGCCATCAACTGAGTTGTCAACAATATGAAGCTGTAAGGGTAGTGATGCCTAGCAATCAGTGGTTAACATTTAAAAATGTTCAGCATTCTCATCCTGTACCCTTTGTCATCTATGCTGATTTTGTGTGCTTAACTCAATCTATAGATTCTTGTCAACCAAACCCTTCAACATCCTATACTGAGGCATATCAAAAGCATGAACCCATAAGCTTTTGCTACTATATTACATCTACCACAAAAGTATACAAGAAACCTTTTACCTATCGAGGGCCGAATGGAGCTAAAGTTTTTATGGAGAGAATGAAAATTGAAGCTACAGAAATCGAGCTCGTCTACAGAAATAAAAAACCTATGATGCCCTTAACTGAGGAACAGCGGATAGATTTTCAACAGGCGACACATTGCTACATGTGCAAGCAAGTGTTTACAGCAGAAAATTATAAGGTAATTATATATATTTCGATTTATTTTTTAAACATTATATTATAGTCTGAAAAATACATTTCGTGGTAAAAAATAGTTTTACAATATCTTTTATTATTAATTAAGTATGCTGATTAAAATATTGATATTTTATAGGTCAAGGACCACGACCACCAAACATCGTGGTTCAGAGGAGCTTCTTCTAATGCGTGTAATTTGAAGGCTAAGAATCCGAATTTCATTCCTGTGATATTCCACAACTTGTCATCAGTCTACGACTACGACAGTCATCTTTTCATCAAAGAACTGGGTGGAGATGACAAAAACATTGATGTGATTCCAGAAAATGAAGAAAAATATATTTCTTTTTCCAAGCAAGTAAGCAAACATCTAAGCCTTAGATTTCTAGATTCTTTCCGATTTATGGCCAGCAGTTTAGATAAATTAGCAAAGAATTTAACCATTGATCAATTCAATATTATTAATCAACAATTCTCAGCTGATCAGGTACCGCTTTTGGTTCGCAAGGGAGTATATCCGTATGATTATATCAATCATACAGATAAATTTTTGGAAGATCGTTTGCCTCCACAAGAAGCCTTCTACAATCGCTTAACGTTGCTTAATCCGACATTACTTTAGAAGATTACTTACATGCCCAACATGTTTGGGATGTATTTAACATCAAGAATCTTGGGGAATATGCAGATCTGTATGTGAAAACTGATGTCTTGCTTTTGGCAGATATATTCGAAAATTTTCGAAATGTTTGCTTGAAGACATATGGTTTGGATCTTGCGTGGTATTTCACGGCACCAGGACTTTCATGGGATGCAATGCTGAAGAAAACTGAAATTCAATTAGAGTTGCTCAGTGATTACGAAATGCTCTTATTTGTTGAAAACGGTATTCGTGGAGGTGTGTCCCAGTGTTGTCACCGATATGCTCGAGCCAATAATCCTTACATCGAAAATTATGACAAAACTCAACCAAATAATTATCTTTTGTATCTAGATGCAAATAATTTGTATGGTTGGGCAATGTCACAATATTTGCCTGTAGGGGATTTTAAATGGTTGGACCCTTCCATAGATGTTCTGAACACTCCGAGTGATAGTACAGTTGGATATATTTTGGAAGTTACATTAGAATATCCTGAATTACTCCATGATTTACATTCAGACTTGCCACTTGGCCCAGAAACTATAGTTCCTCCTGGCTGCAAGGAAAAAAGACTGATGGCTACTTTATTTAAAAAGGAGCGGTATGTTTTACATTACCGAAATTTACAACAATACATTAATCATGGTCTCTCTCTTACTAAGGTACACAGAATTCTTCAGTTCACTCAATCTCCATGGTTAAAAATTTATATTGAATTAAATACTCAACTTAGAACATCAGCAACTAATGAGTTTGAGAAAAATTTCTATAAACTTATGAATAATGCTGTGTTTGGGAAAACCATGGAAAACATTCGAAACAGAGTGGATATTAAGTTATGTTGTAATGCTGAGAATGCAGAAAAATGGATAGCTAGAAGTAATTTTAAAGATCGCACAATATTTTCTGAAGACCTGATTGCTATACACAGGCGGCGAACAGTTTTGACATTCAACAAACCAATAATTATAGGAATGGTTATTCTTGATGTCTCTAAAACACTAATGTATGACTTCCATTATTCAAAAATGTTACCAAAATATGGTGAGAAGCTTAAACTTTTATATACTGATACTGATAGCTTCATTTATAACATTTACACTAAGGATGTATACGAAGATATGAAGCAAAGCATCGACTTATATGATACTTCTGACTATTCCCTTAATAACATCTACGGCATTCCATTAGTTAATAAGAAGGTGCTTGGAAAAATGAAAGATGAAATAAAAGGAGATATCATGACAGAATTCATCGGATTTAGGTCCAAAATGTATGCTTTCAAAGTTAATGGCACAGAAACCAAAAAGCTGAAAGGTATAAAAAAGACTGCCATAGAAAATAAAATACAATTTGAGGACTATCAGAAATGTTTGTTCGACCACAAAGAACTTGTGACAAGCATGAATATGATACGCTCTAAACGTCATGAGGTGTACACAGTCACCTTAAATAAATTGGCATTATCCCCTTATGATCAAAAAAGGTATATCTTGGAAAATAAGATCGATACCCTTCCTTTCGGACATTACTCTTTAAAGGACCTATCATATTATAGATATTACGATTTTGGACGTGGTTGAAGGAAGAGTCAATTCTGGGCGGCGTGGTGAATGCCCACCGAGGAAAGAGTGTTCCTTCTCCCCTGCAGGGGAAAGTGTATCAGCAGAAGCTGAATTCTATTTAGCTCCGCCCACTTGGACAGCTTCACGCTCATTGGAGATTAGGATACCATTGTATTCCTTCCTCCGCTGTACATTTCAGCTCTTCTCCGAAATTACTTGTCAATTTTCTCTGCTTTGGAAATGTTACAGATGAAAGATAGAAGACACTCTGGAACCACCACAGATACAAGAATTCGCTTATTTGAGACCAATAGTTTTTTAAATTTTATATAATTTATAAACATAAATTATATAAAATTTAAAAAAAAATCCTATATGTATTTTATTTATTTTATATTCTATAGTTGTATATGTAATATATACCTTAATATTGGTATTTTAAAATTTTAATGTTGCTTGGGTTTTCAAAATATATATATATATATATAAAAAGAAATACATTCTTCCAAAACTTTATTCTTGGAGCAGCATGTACAATTTCGGACCTTCCGCCTTAAAACCTTACCAACCGTTTTTTTTTTTTTAATTTAAAACTACCAGTTTACATATTAATGAAAATCATTAATATTAAAAACATTCTTAAATTATCTTGTTTTACATTGTTATATCATCTGATGTCAAAGGTCAGCTTCACATAACTAGAAGTTGACTTACACCACCTATTATATTTTAGATATTACGATTTTGGACGAGGTTGAAGGAAGAGTTGTTGTTCTAACTGTGCTCTCTCCGTAAACCAGTGTTGCAACTAGGGGAAATTGTCGATTCTGCCGGCGGCGTGGTGAATGCTCCCCGAGGAAAGAGTGTGTTCTTCCCTGCAGGAGAAAGTGTATCAGCAGAAGCTGTAAAAGGCCATTCAGGGCTACCAAGTGTTTATCGATTTGCCATCATCAAGTACTTGTGATTTTGTATGTCTACAAAGTGCGATATTAATGCCTGTGCTACTACTACTTGTGTTATTCCTTCAAATATCTCAGATCCCAGTGTGCATAATAATACCTCCCAAAGTGTATTGAATAATAGTGCCACTCCGAATTGTGATCTTCCTTCTGTAAGTGGGGTGCTTAGATGTGTTAATCCATCGGATTACGAACACCCTACCGAATCCGCTTCCACAGTGCCACTCCCGATGGATGTGTGTGAAAACATTTCTGATGTGGAGAGCATCAATTCTGACACAAACTCAATGTGTTCTACAAGTAAAAAATGTAGGGATATGTTGGATAACCTCGATGTTTATCTTGAGGAGCAGGAAGTGCTTAATAAAATCGAAATGTCCGAGAAGGGCAGTATGTCCAGATTTGATAAATGTGAACTGCTAAAAGCAGTGAAAAATCAAGCCGATTTACTTGATTTGAATAGTGCAATTGACAAACTAAGAATGCAACGTATTGAGAGATGCAACCAGAATTTTCTTCATGATAACAAGTAGAAAATGTATAACGATGACTACAACAATGACTTCAAACTCAGTAAACTACTATGGGTTAAGTACAGTTTTATTGATCTATTCATTGTTCCTAAATGTGTCTTCCATAGTGGCCAGTTTCCCAAAAAAATTACTGAAACCAAAAAATTTGGTAAATCTAATACAACAAAAATTTTGGCCCAGCCTTCCAGCAGCAAGTCTTGCCTCTAAAATTAATGGTTCATTGATTGATAATTATGAAAATGTGCATGTAAATACTATTCTGAATACTGAAAATTTTAATATAATTAACGTTACAAATGAACCTAATGTAGTTGGTAATCAAGTCTTATCTAATAATATTACCGGAAATGTAGACTGTAAAAATGTTTTAAATAGATCAATTGTTTGTAATTATTCCCCACCGAATAATGTTATTAATGCCAATTGTGTTAATGCTGGTAATGACAATATTTGTAACAATGTAACTGTTAATGAAACTGCGAATAATATGTGCAATGAATCTTCTCAACCATATCCCAATATTAATAAAAATAATGGAATTGTTAACTTTTCCAGCAAACCTAATAACAACTCATTAAATATTTCTGAACCACTCAACCCAAACTCTAATAATAATATCTAATAATATCAACCCAAACTCTAATAATTCCCAGCGGTGATTAAAAGATTCGCTTGGGAGCTCTTGAGGAAAACCCTTTCAATATATAATATGTGAGAATATTCTTCATTTAAAATGCTAAAGCATTTGATATAATTTTTTCTTCCTACCTGCCTCCAAGGAGTAGACATGTATAGCCCTTGGATATTTATTATGATGCTGTATCTATCAATCTTGCTTTAAAGTAATATTTTGTGTGCTTCTTAAAAGCAAAGTATATTCTTACTTAAGTTTAAATATTGAAGAAATATTCCCCTATATTAAGAGTTTTCTCAGTCGTGATTAATAGACCCCCTTTACCCTCTACTAATCTTTATCTCTGATTTTCAAAAAGGAACGCAAATTTAACTTTCAGATGCTTTTTGATGTAAATGTTTATAGAAATAATATTTTCGTGCGATTTTATTCCCTATGTATAAAACGCAGCATATCTTGCCTCATTTCAATTTTGAATTTTATAAAGTTCTTCATTTTTAATTCAATTTTAAATTTATGTTTAATCAACAACCAAGTTTTTACAGATATTACGAAATTCCAAAAGCACGTGCATTTCTTTTTAAATACCACAAACTCAACTATGAACTCCACCCTTTTTCCTCTTTTGATGTTAATTGTTTATTTAACTTTCAATTATATTGATTTACAAGAAATTCAAAAATCCAATTCATGCAGTGATTTTATGAGGTTATAAAATTGAACTACTGAGAGAGAGATAATTCCCTTATTAAGAGAATCAAAAATATTCATTAACCGCTATTTTCTAAAGAGCCTTGATTTTATTTTTATTTTCCACTTCATGTGTGAATTGGGGGAAAGACATTGGTAGACAACACTGAAAATTAGTTTCAGTATTCCTAATTCAAGCAATTTTTTTATCCTGACTTGAAATCTGCTGTCGATCATTCGCATTGTTCTCTTTGGCTTAAAAAGTGGTATCAAGGGATTAGTAATAAGCTTCATATCATTAAATCAAATTTGTCACCCTGTAGGTTAAACCTTAAGACGTTGTGAAGTTTTATTGACAAGACTTCTCTCTCTCTCTCTCTCTCGAATGGAACATACACGTGTGTCCCTGACTCAAAAGTATTTGCTCTCTTAATAGCACCCCCTTTCCAGAATGTTACTATTGAGGTGAGAAACTGAATGTGAAATCCATTTTAATTGTCTGAACTGCTCTTAATGGGCATCGGATAAATTGGTTTGATTCAAGTGACATTAAATTGTAATTTTCAATAAGCGAAACTCTTCACTCAAGTCTCTTCATATAATTAAAAGGCATTGTAGTTTTTAATTTTTAGTTGCCTCCTCTTATTATGGTTTTCATAACTTTGCTTAAAAGCCGTTTTTTTCTAACTCACCTCAATATTCTCAATTAGTTGTAATTCAGTCATTTTTTAAAGTACTTGATTTTATCAACGATTAACTGTTTTCGATGCAGCTTATACCATCTGAGGACCTTGCTGCTGTTGAATCAAAGGCTTGTGAATGCTGTTATTACAATGCATGGGTGATTTTAAATTGTGTTATATAAATACAAGTTATTTTATCACACATCAAAGAATATTCTTATTTTAAGTGTGAACTAGAGGAATGGTCCGTATTTTTCCACATAAGCAAAAGATTCGTGTGAGGATAAAAAGATTCACTTGACGGCTTTTTTTTTTGAAGGATAACAAGAATATTAAATTCTAATAAGATTCTGATACCCATTATTAATGATACACATACAGAGCAATCTCCCTTGGGATGATTCCTATGAAAGTGCCGTTATAATGTTCTTAAAATATAGTCAAATGTTATGCGTGGAAATGCGTTTCCATTTCATAGAACTTTCTTCTCTGCGAAGATTGATAATTTTATTCCATTGAAGATTTCATGTTGTGCTATAAGCGAACGTATTTTGTTTTATTGTAGAATATCTTTCTCTTTTATGTTTGTTTCGTCATCATCAAACGAAAGCTTTCAATAATCGTAAATATTCCGTGGGTTTCATCATTTTTTTGTGAAATATCAAGAATATTTTTTTTTTAAATTTATATATTGATTTCATTTTGTGCCGTTGTGCTGACCACAAATAAATGTAATTTAATTTTCCTGTGGTTGGCAAAGAGGTTTATTTGTAAGGGGGCGCCGGGTATGTTCATGTGGAGAGTGCATGGCGAAGTGAAGTAAGGAGATGACCAGGAACCGGTTTTGGGCGCCAGGCAGGAAGGAGAGACATAGAGAGAGACCGGGGCCCGAACCAACACCCCCTAGAATACTAATTCTATAATATGTATTCTAGGGGTGTTGCCCGAACGCGTGCAGCTGACGAAAAAAGGAGGAGAGCCTGAATCAGTGTGAGATCAGCGCCGGACACTGGGAGTTTGCCGAAAAGAAGGAGGTGGTCGAGTATATAGCCGTGCAAGGCGAGTTCCTGAGAGTAGAATATACTCAGGAGATTGGCTGCAGGAGGGAACCACGTCATACAATACTCCAACAGCTGCTGTACCACGATTGCAGAAAAATCCCTCGAGAGGAAACGGAAAGCGCCGAGTAACGAGGAGTTTCTGGTCACCCGATAAGTGTTAAGCCTGGCCCACGTGGGATACCTGGCGTCTCCAAATGACTTTATAAGTTTCTTTTGTGTTAATCTCTAGTATGTTTCTCCAAAGAATACTAGGAATCTTTATTTATGAGAGATTTTATTATTACATCTATTATTAAATATAATCTATTATGAAATTATAAGAAATTAATCTATTTTTGTTGGTGTCTAATTTATCTGTAAAAGTGTATACTTATTTTGTCCAAGTTAATCTGAAGATATCATTAATAGTATTATTCTAAATTAATCAGTAATAAATTTAATTAACTAAGTATGAACCTGGAATTTTGTTAAGTGTCTGTTGATAATATGGTTTAACAGATAATTCGTGGATTCAAATCCCACCTTGGACATGGATGTTTGTAGTGATTCGTAATTCACTTTAAACCGTAAGTCCCGGTCTAATTAGCCCTCGTGTGCAAAAAATGACCGTTGAGCACCAAACAAACCAATCAAGACGGTATTGCATTCATGGAGCTCCAGAGCAAAAGTCCAATTTACTGTAGGATAAATTTACCAGAAATGCTAATGAAATGCGATTAATAAATTTGTATAGAAAATTAAATTTCCAGCTATATGGTAAAATATTTCCTGGTTTATTTCAAAAGAACGAGGAAAGTTAAAAATAGAAAGCAAAAATTATAATAAAATTTGTTAAGTAATTAGAAAGTGAATATACGACTTGATATTTCTGTTTTTATATACTCCTCTGATTTGATTTTTCAGTGTTGCTTTTTTATGTGTTGAGTATTAATCTTAATATTGTTCTTGGTCTATTGTGATTTACGGCATCGCAAATGCTGTAGATTGCTATTTTCGCTATTCCTTTGTTCTGAAATCTGGGAGATGGCAGTAAATATTCTGGTGTTTCTAAGAAAAAGTAACTAGAAATATATTAGTAACACACAGGTCACGCATGTCCGATTCATTTTTGAAGTACTATAATGACTTAGAAAATATCTGGAGAGTTTTGTTCTCGATAGTTTGTAGCTTCTTAAGATGAATGTCAGCTGAACCTCCGAAAATTGGCAAGCGTGGTTGAACTACTGGACGCTGCGTTGACCTATTGGGTATAAATGCTGCATGTGCTGTTCTAAATTAGTTTAGTGAAATTGGAGTTATAAGTTAGTCTCATCTAGAGTTAATCCTGAATATTTTACCTTGATAGACAATGGAATTATTTGCTTATTATTTTAATATTATTGATTGGTATTTTACTCCCTCTAGAAAAAACTGTAGCTTGTGTTTTGAATATAATTTATCCTATTTTCTAGGCAATAAACCTAATGGTAAGTTTGATTAAATTTTCATTACAAGCATTAACAATTATTTCTTTATTTCTAACTGATATAGCAGTATTATCTGTTAAAACTGATTAAACAGTATTCGAGTGTTTGAGGTATTGCATACAATAAGAATAGCATGGATTCTAGTTTACTAATTTTTGGTACTCCGCTAAAAATGTCCCTAACATTTATGAAAGTATCTTTATACCTATAACTTGAACTTTTCTATTATTTAAATAAGTTTGAAATAGTTTATTTAAACTATCTTGGAATTTTAGAAACATTAATTTTTAAATTAAATAATGTATCGAAATTTTAACGAATTATTTCGCGATATCTGAAACTACTGCTCCTGTATATACTCATAGACAAAAAAATCAGCGCACCAAGAAGGAATCGTGAAAATAGGTCGAAATTTTACACACGTAATGCCTACTTTGATATAATAAATGATGAGAAAATTAAAGTAAAAGTATAATTTGTTTCAGACCAAAAGGTAAAAGAACGGAGGAGTTAATACTACGTTCGACCTCCTCTAAAGCGAATGCATGGTCCGATACGATGGAGCATTGAGTTATACAAGTTCTGTATGATGTCTTGAGACATTTCGTTCCATAATTGCTGTAACCTTGCCTCTAGTTCATTCGAACTTGTGGGATGCCGAACTCGTCGTCCCAAATTATCCCAAATATGCTCGATTGGAAACAAATCTGGGGATCGGTCATACCAAAGAAGGGTAGGAACAGTGCGGAGACAGTGTTGTGACACACTTGCCGTACGAGCCCGAGGACTGTCTTGTTGAACAAGAGCTCCTGGGTGCCATTGCATGAGAGGCAACACATGTGGTTGCAGGATTTCATGAACATACCGATGGGCTGTCATGGTGCCACGGAACACTACTAGGGGTGACCGTTTATTGTAGGCAACGGTACCCCATACCTTCACGTCAGCTTTGGGAGTGATGTGTCGCTGTACAGCAAAGGCAGGATTGAAGCGTTCACCACGGTTTCTCCACACGCAAACGCGATTGTCCTAACTGGCGAGATTGAATCTAGATTCGTCGCTAAAGAAGATCTGGTTCTATTCCGCTGCAGTCCAGTTTCCTCGTGTGCGGTGAAACTCCAGACGGAGTCGTCGATGGGTAGGTGTCAAGGGCAGCACACGTAATGGGCACCACGATACCGACTGTCCTTCAGCCAGGCGCCTTCACATGGTTCGAGAAGACACAAAGGCCCCTACAAATGGTTCTACCTGCGTCTGGATGGCGGCCGATGAAGCAATTGGCTGTACGCGTGCATTTCTTACGATGTGGCGGTTTTCTCAAAGACTGCTTTGTCGAGGGCGTCTTGAGCCTGGTCTTCTAGTACAGGACATCTCTCGGACCCTCTGGTCCCATCCCCTCTTATTATTTAAATGCTTAGTCAACAAATTACTTTTATTTTCGAGCAGAAAAAATAACCAAATTTAAGAACAATAACAAATCCAGTAATGAGCAAATGTGAAACTTTATTCAGAGTAACTTCCTTTTCACTAATTCAGAAAAAGGAACACTTTGTCAATATAGATCTCGGAAATTAATCAAGAGACCGAGAATATGTAAACATTTTTATTTTCTTAAGTAGTCTCAATTAGAAAATTAAAATTTAAAATGGTGTTTCATAATTTTAAAGCAAATAAAATTCAAATTTTATAATAACCTTCTTATTAATATTATATCTTAAATTTTATACTCTTTCTCCCATTTTTTAACATTTTTTAAAGGAAATAACTCAAAATAGAGCAAATCATGTTCTTGACAAATACTGAGAGTAATGCCATCATTTAAGTAGGTAAGGTTGTAGGTCAGAAACACAAAATTCCTGACCTGCAAATGACCACACATATTTCTCAATAACAAATTTGTTATTCATATACTTTAGAAACATTTCGCATTGATTAAAAAAATATTTCAGCGGAAAAGTTTATTAAATATCACTTCACTGCAAATCCATTTGAAATGGCAACCAATTATTTCGTGCACCGGCAAATCCTTTATGGAATTTATGCTTCGGGCTTGTTGTAAAATTTATATCTTTCGGTCAGTTTATATATCGGATTTCAAAGTGTATAGTCACAGATATTGACATCAGGAAATTGGACTCTTGACGATAAATTCCGTAATTTGTCTAATTCGCTAAACTATTTTCAATGTAGGCCTGTAATAAATACTATACATAATATTCTTTTTTTATGGTTACGTACTTATGGAGACATATTTTCGATTTTAGTACTTGATGAATAATTTTATTACTTGTTTTTTAATAGCAAAGTTAATTGAAAATAATTATAACAATTTCAAGTTAATAATAAAAAAAATGCTTACCTGGTTTTTTTAAAAATATGGTATATAAATTATATAGTTTGTTCTAAAGAGACTACACGCAGTCACGCTACCGCTCTCCTTGAGTAAAGACATGTTTTTTCTACAAGCGTCTCGAGCCAGAGCCCGGAGCCTCGACTCCCAGAAGATTTTGGCTATGATTCAGTGACTTGACGATGTAAAGAAAGCGATAAGTTTCTCTGGCTAGGAAGTTTATCTCATTGTTCAACATGGCGGATTTCACAGCTACGCTTTCCGTTTTCCTTTAGAAAAATATATCGATTTAGTATTGTTATATTTTTATAAATATAACAAATTATTAGTTAATTAATTCATCGGGAATATAATTTCTTTGTATTATAAAAACAATGGATGTGTGTGTATTGCGTTTACATGATCTTTTCCTCTCTAAAGATTAAACGACTTAGTATTGTTATATTTTCGTAAAAATACGAAAGAATTTGTTTATTAATTCATTGTGAATATAATGTCTATGCATTATTAGTATTATTAATTATTTATTCATAAATAATTTACTATTGTTTATAAATAGGTAAGTTGTTATGTTTATTATACAGATTATGCATAAACACTTTTGACATTACTGCAAACAAAGTAGCTGAAAAATATTTTATACGAAGTTTCTGCTTAAGAAAGAATTTTATTTCTTGAAATTTATTTAGCTTGATATTTTGATTTATCTAAAGGAAGAGAAGAATTGTAGTAAATATTATATGATTCATTGTTTCTTTACAAAAATATTTCTCCTAATTCAGATTCTTTATTTTAATCACTGTTCAAATTCATCACCATCATGAGAACAGTATATTTTTTCATCAAGTATATTCTCATTGGGTACCTTCTGCTGAAATAGTTTTCTTCGAGAACTCATCTCTTTCATTTTCAGTTAATTTTATGTTTGTACACTATTCTTTAGAAGTAAAACGGCTAACAAGAATAGGAAAATAATCTGAAGCTCAAAATTGAGCTGCTTATGAAAAACGTTTTGAAGCAATATTTGTGGCTTTGGGCACGGAGTCGTCCCAATGTTATATGAACTCTGAGAAATTTAGTGAAAAAAATTTATTTAGTTTCACCCTCAGTTTTTTACATACGATATTTTATACCCATTTATAATATCTTTATTAAAACACAAAAATCAGAATAAAATGTTATACTGAGTGTCTTTTTATTCATATAAATGAAATATATAAATTTTCCCGTTTTTAAAGAATATAAATATTTTTGTATTTCAAATAAATGAGTCGCATTCTTAAATTGAACTACAGATGTTCAATATTTACAACTTGTGATATATCTTATTTTGAATTTTTAATTTAAAAAATAGAAAATGTACACACTAAATAGCAAAATATTTTTTATTCAGCGGATTTTTATTGAAATTTATATTACATACAAAGTTTATTAAAACAAATCATGTGTGCAAAAAATGCTTTAAACAATTTTTATTTTGAATTAACAGATATTTTAATTTTGGCTTAGGAAAAAAATTTGAGGTGCTAATTTATAATTAAAGCATGATAGTGACAAAAACAATTTAGTCAAATTAATTTTATCATGGGAATACAGAAATAAGAAGGAAACGTGATAATGCAATTCACACTTCTTTGTTACTTTGATATTATCACATCCACCTTATCTGGGAAAAAATAAATGTCTTCAGCACCATATAAAATACAAATAAAGTTGTTATCTATTTCTATTTTAAATATGGTGCTAAGATATAAGCAAACTATTCCGCTTTTCCTTCATATTTCGAAAAAATATTAAAACTTGCAAACATATATAAACAAATCGACTAACACGAACCTCGTTTCAAATTAGACCGGGGAATTAGAAAACATAGGGTTACTAATATTAAGTCTGAACAATAGTCACATTTTACACCGCAAAATTATTGCAATTACTCTCTTCAAGTGCGCATGCGTTAGAATTCCCATTTGGAGCCGACGTTCCGGGTCCGGTCTCGAGACGCTTGTGTTTTTTCTCCTCAATGAGCTACTACAGATGAAGAAGTAAAGTGCCTGCTACGCAAGCCGACACTTCGTAAAACATATTAGATCCAAGAGACCGATTCTTAGTAGGTGACGTATGTTCATCCTTATCTTACTCAAGCTTCTCAAAGATCATCACCAACAGAGATAGTGACTTGTGGAAGTAGAAGTCCCCGGATACCTTACGGTGCCAACACAAGGGGCAAATTTTCTTGTGATTTGACTAGAACTGCATGGACTCTTCGGAGTCCACCGAACAGATGGAGGTTTCACCTCCAAACCCTTCCCCTCAGGCTACGGACTTAAGTTCACATGACTCTGGAATCGGGGTGAGGGCCATCAGCAATAAAATTAGACTAACTTCCGAATATATTCAGTAGATTAGTAATGAGGAACTTACGGACAGTGAAATAGAACTACTGCGAATACACAGCATCGAGCAGACGAAATTAACTGAGCTCTTTGCGAGTTACCAAAGGGAGAAAAACTCGAAAAATAGGGACACTCCAAAAACTAATATAAATGCGCCTACGCAATTCTCTGTTACAACTAATAATCGATTTGAAGTCCTAAGAAACGGCGATGACGTCGAAATTGTATCAGAAAATGAAGACTACCCTGAACTTAGCCAAACTGTTAAAACCTTAAAACCTAAGTTAGACATCAAAAGAAAAATCGAGGAAAATATTAATGTGTCTAACAAAAAATCTAATGAAGTCACAGATAATAACAATGAAATGAGTGATGCTCAAAACTTCCAACCAGCCAATAAGAACACTAAAATACCACCAATAGTGATAAAAGACCAAACAATTAATTGGAAAAATCTACAGGAACTCTTCAAATCAAAAAATATACCAGGTTACAAAAAAAAATGATGGGAACTGAAATTTTAACATTAAAAGTGGATAATGCCGAAACACATAGAAAAGTCATTTCAGCTTTAGACGAAATAAAAACCACCTACCATACTTTTGTCCTCCCAGAAGACAACAATCTAAAAATAGTCATACGCAACCTTCCGCCATACTATAATGCAGAAGAAATAACTCAAGAATTAATCCAAGAGGGGTTTCAAATTATCAATGTTACCCAGATGACCCAAAAAGTTGAAGAGAACAAAATCAACTTACCTCGATACATTGTTACTCTCCCTAAAAATGACAAGTCAAAAGAAATTTACAATATGTCTCACATATTTAAACTAGCGGTTAAAATAGAAACATACAAAGGAAGAAAAGGAGTAACGCAGTGCTTTAGATGGCAAGGCTTCTTTCATGAACAAACCTCATGTCACGACAATTTCAAGTGTGTGAAATGTGCAGTGGACCATCACCATTTAAATTGTCCTAAACCGACTACAACACCTGCGAAATGCGCCAACTGTGGTAAAGCCCATCTTGCTAGTTTCAGGGGATGTAATAAATACCCCAAAATAAAAGGAAAACAAAATCTAAATGCACATATAAAAAGTACAATTGTGCCCAGTTCAAACCCCAAACTAACATACGCAAATGTACTGGTTCAAGAAAACGACACAATAGTTAAAACAAAGGAATTAATAAATGAAGCAAAATCAATTGCAAATGAGCTAAAATTACTAGTAAATTATGTGCAAAATTCAGGAATCTTAGAATTAACTGCTGATATGAAAACCTTTAACGAGGCCATGAAGTCCCAACAAAACGGAACAATAACAGCAAATAATGAGTAACAACAAACAAAGCTTTAGCCCAATCACAGTGGCCTCTTAGAAAGCACAAAGCATTAAACCAAAGACCCAAGAACTCATAAACTTCCTGAATCAATACAGCATTAACATAATCTTACTCACGGAGACGCATCTAACACCTGCAATCAAATTCAACATACCAAATTACAATGTATATAGAACTGATAGAGCTCACCACAACAGCCATAGCAATTAAAAGATCATTAAACTCAACGATTTACAGCAACAATAACAATAATGGTTATGAAGAAACTTCTATAATTGTCACCTTTAAACCCAAAATAAATATCAAATTTACGAGCATTTATAATAGACCTCAGCACATACTAACTTCACAGAACGTTATTGATATATTTTCAACCAATTTCCCAACCATCATAGGTGGAGATCTAAATAGTAAAAATATACACTGGGGATGTAAAATTACTAATCAAAATGGAACTACAATACTAAACGCTGCACAAAACTATAACTATACAATAGTAGCACCAATAAAACCAACGCATTTTGACTATAGAAATAAAGGAGATATATTAGACATCTTTCTAAACAATGTAGCCAAATACACCTTTCAGCTAATACATTAAATGAACTATCCTCAGACCACCTCCCAGTTATTGGATGTCTGGGAATAAATAAAATAATTGAACAAAAATATCTCTACAGAACAAAGTGGCAACTATACTACAACATTCTACAGGATCAATACTGGAACAATAATGAAGAAAACCATCAAACACATATAAATATGCAAAATAAAATCTCGGAGGATATAAGAATATTCACTGAAAACATAGTAAATGCAAAAAATACAGCAACAATAACAGTGAGATATCATAAAAATTATCTAAGGCTTCCCAGCAATGTAAGAGAAATAGTAAAAAAAGAAACAGAACTAGAGAGAGAAGAAGATATCAAAAAACCCTAAACCCCCACTACAAAATTCAAGTGAATAAATTGAATAAACAAATTAAAAAACTTTGAGACGAAATCAGAAATGAAAACAGGAAACAAAAAGTCGAAAAACTGATAACAGAAAACAACTCTATTTGGACTTTTGCCAGGCAACTTAAAAGGAAGAAAACACAAAATAACAGGCTTCAAGGTCAAAACGGTCATGTTTACTCAAATGAAGAAAAACTTGAAATTTTCTCAAACTCGTTGTACAGCCAATTTAATCCAAATCCGGATACAAACAATACTTTTACTAAAATAGTTGAACAAAACGTGGACTATTTTATAAATAATAATCAACCAAAAGCAACAATAAATCCTACAGACGTAGAAAAGTTAATGGAAATTGTTAAGAAGCTAAAAACCAAAAAGAAACCAGGAGGAGATAAAATCTCCAACTCTATGATAAAATACTTACCGTGAGATTATCTCTCAAAACACGTAAATATTTTTAATGCCTGTCTAAAATACCGCTACTTCCCTACAATCTGGAAAGTTGCTGACATAATATTATTTCCCACAAACCAGGCAAAGTTCCAAGAAAAGCAGAAAATTATAGACCTATAAGCTTACTACCCACAATTGGCAAAATACTTGAAAAAATTATTTATAACAGAATCGAACCCTTCTTTCACTTGCTATCAAATCAACAGTATCGATTCAAGAAAAATCTATCGACGGTTAAACAACTTACTAGAATAATAGAAATTATTGGTGAAAATCTACACAAAAATTTATACACTGCCATGGTAATGCTCGAAGTATCAAAAGCGTTTGATAGAGTTTGGCAGAAAGGACTTAGTCAAAAATTAATCTATATCAATATTGACTCAGATATCATCTTGCTACTAATCTCATACTTAACAGATAGATATTTTCAAGTCACGCAAAATAACCAAAAATCACTAACGCGAAAAATAAATGCTGGAGTACCCCAGGGAAGCAACCTTGGGCCGATACTATACCTATTCTTCACATATGACTTCCCCATGGATGAAACAACGAAAATTGCTTTTACGCTGATGACACGACCATTTTGGCTGAATCAAGTAACCCTAATTATGCAATACATAAACTACAATCTTCGCTCTATAATATAGAAAACTGGTGCAATTATTGGAGAATTAAAATAAATTCAGAAAAATCTCAACTGATTCTGTTTAAAAGAAATAGGAGAAATAAATTCAAACATCGGAATAAATATGGTATAATCTTATTTGACAGAGAAATACCAAAAGTGTGCTCTGCTAAATATCTAGGAATTACATTAACGAGTGACTTGAAATGGACAAAACATATAAACAATGTGATCACTAAGGCTACACAAGCTTATGGGTGTTTAAAAGCAATTATAGGTGAAAAATCAAACCTTTCGCTCAAATTTAAAAGACTTCTAAACATTTAAATGATAAGACCAATTATAACATATGCATCCCCAGTATGGAACTTTAACAACAAAATGGACAAAAAGAAAATTAATAGTTTTCAGTACAAGATATTAAGAAAAATTACAAACGCCCCATACTTTATCAGAAATTAAAATATAGCTAAAGATTTAAAAATAGACGATCTAGCCGAACATATTAGAAAATTCAATAATAAATTTTATGAAAAAGTTCAGAACTGCGAAGCAGCAAACTTCAACGAAATTTTTAAATATCAATATCTTGAGGAGGACTGCAAATATAGACCAATAGCGAGATATTTTCTTAAGGAAAGAGATAAATGTAAATAGTGTATATATTTTCATCTACTTGTATTATTAACCGGAATTGTTTATCCCAGATTTTCTCAACTTGAACTCTAAATATTATCATGCAAACTTGTATCAATGTTCTCTTTCTACATTGAAAATTCTCATTTCTAGTAACCACGCCCAGTTATGAAGCACTCATAGCTGATTAGCTATTACACGCAGTCAGGCTAGCGCTCTCCGTGAGTAAAGGCATGTTTTTTCTCCTCTTGGAGCTACTACAGATGAAGCAGTAAAGTGCTTGCTACGCAGGCCGACACTTCGTAAAACATTAGATTCAAGATCCAAGAAAACACCGATGTAGATAAAATTGTATTGAATTATAATCTGTCTTAATAAAATTGAAAACTTTGAAAACTGTCCCTATCAAATTTATTTCTAAGCTACCAGTGTATATAATAAACATAAATTATTAAATTCATCATAATTACCGTATAGGGTTAAGGATTCCTTACGGCTTAATAATGGCAAAGATCAGCTTCATTTCATTAGAAGCGGACTATGATATCATCGATAAGTGAAAGGCCGTAAATCTAACCAGTCTTAAATCCTGGAAAAAGACTTACCTAAATTTCAAATTGAAGTGTTCTGCAATCAATCTTTGCATAAACATGTAAATAAATAATGATACTTTAGAATTGTATGTAACCTAGGATTCCTTGTATGTATTATCAAGAAAAATGTACTCAAATTTTTTACTTTTGTTTTTAACCAATGCTACTTCTATTATAGACACATATTGTGTGACAATTTGTCCAACTCGTCTTCGATTTCAGCTGATTAGACATTCATCATTTATAAAAAGAGTAAATGGCATTAATTACTAGACACGCCGCAATAAAATCTTAGACTGTTCTTGTAGAAAAAGTATGAGAAAGGCAGTAACACTGGTTGTCATTTTGAGATGCGTTCGAAGACTTACCAGTTGTCGACGAAATAATGTCACGGATGACCATATTGAGGCTGGGCTTCACTTGAAACAAGGTATACGCGATACAAGAAAGAGACTAAATCTAAATTAAAAAATATTTAATGGCGGCTAATAAAATTTAAAAATATAAGTAATTCTAGTTTTTAATACTTTTTACAAAAAGACTATACTCTATAGTTTTTTTTTAACAACTTGGAATATAGAATTTAAATTGCGCCACTTTCAGGAGGAGGAAAAATCTTATCTGCTCCCATGATTTATACCCAAAAAAAGACCAATCAAATCTAGCTTCAGAAGGAAAATCCAAGTTTGCTTTGAACTGTAAATTTCAATGTATTTTATACTTAAATAAATAATTATTAGTTTCATTCACGTTGTTTAAATTCTAACAAAATTTCGATAAACACATACATTAAATTGAGAGCAAAGTTTATAAATTTTAATTAATAATTTGTAAAATTGTTTCTCTCCTTTTTTTAACACTTCTACAAGAAAATAAATGAAAAGAGAGCAAATCATGTACTTGATAAATACCTAGAGATATGCTATAATTTAGGTACGTAAGTTTAATGAAAATGAGTTGAATAAATTAAATAAAATAAAACTGTCCTAATAAAATTGAGAACTTTGAAAACTGTCCCTGTGAATTTTAATTCAAAGCTATTAGTATATATAATAAAAATAAATTTTTAATTATAACATAAATACCTAGAAACACAGAATATGGTTTTGTACGGTTAAATAATGCCGAAGATCAGCTTTATATAATTAGAGGTTGATCTTGATCCAGCAATTAAGTTACAGACTAGGGATAGGACCTAGTTACTTTACCTGTACTTTATACGTACTGAGTACAGTTAAATTTAAAGTAACAAGCATTTTACCGACTACATTTTGTACTTGTTACAATTTCTTTTTTCTGCCATTTATTGGATTAAAATATAATGACTAGGTTTTTAAAATTTTATAAGTAAATTGAATAAAAACTAAATAATAATTAATGAAAATTAAATAAGTTGATCAATAATTTTTATAATACTCCATAAAATTAATTGATATAATCAATATTAATTAAAATTATTATCATTTTAAATAAGCCTTCACTTGAATAGTAAGGAAAAGATCTATAAAAAATTATTATTTATGCAACATTTCATTAATTGCAAGTTTTTGTTTTTTTCTGTAATGCTTTAATTTCTAGTATGAGGCAAAGAAATATAAGTAATCTATCTACAAACCATCTTTTATTTACAAAACATTTTTTTATTTACATTTGTTTTCTGAATTTGTATCTGTTTTAAGTAAGTTTTCCAATTACTCCATAATGAATTTCAAAGACTTCCAATGTTAATAAAATTATGAAATTAGATGAGATAATATAATTGCAGTGTTTCAACCTTATCAGTTAAATTATTATATCAGAATTTAGAAAAACTTCCGTATTATTTAAATGAGTTTTTATAATTAACTGGTAAATATTTTGCAAAGAATTGTTAAGTGGAAGGTTTAATCTATTACAAAGATGTTTTATTTTGAGTTTGCTTACAAAAATACAGCAATTAATAAATAAAAATCAACTTAAATTAAATTTCCTTTATTATTCTATAATTAAACATTAACGAGACAAACATAGTAAAAAATTTGTATGTATTTTTATTTTTAGTGCGAAAAAAAGACAATTCATATTTGACCAAAAGCATGGCCTGGCCACATCTTCAGCTTTTTCGGTATAGACTGTCATGGCAGCAGTTGGGGTCGAAGCAACAGAAATGCTGCTGATGGTAGAGGTGATACCACGGTCATGATTAAGCTCCGGTAGACACCATTTTTTCCGTAATCCCCCGCAGAGCTGATGCATTGCAACGGTGTTTGCATCGAAGCAAGTGGTAGTCGTGGGAGGAGGATTGATATTTCTAGCCTCCTTGGCGAGGGAGTCAGCCTGTTAATTTCCCTCGATGTTAACATGTGCAGGAGCCCATTGGATGGTGCAAGATTTCTCCCTTGAAACTAAGGCGGACAGAAGCGCGTTGATGTCTTGGGCAAGACTTATTTTCATTTTAAATGGGAGTATGCCATTCACAATTTAAACGCCTTATCCAACAAGAATCGCCGTCTAACGGAGGTTAATGCTTAGTTACTTTTTCTTAGGAATCATAATGATGAAAATGGAAAAAGTACATCTTAATTAATGGCTCATTTTGAAATTTCCTTTTTATGAAAATATTTAGGAAAATGCATTTCAAATTTTCGAAAAATTTTAAAAACATCGATTGTCAAGAAGCTTTTTAAAATTTGACTAAACGCTGGCTCTTGTGTAAACTAAACTTGAGCTATTTTTTTTCTTTTTACATCGTCCTTTGTGCTTCTAGCGACTCCGTGGAAGATGTTGAAAACATTTTGATGCACTGCTGGTTGCATACAAGTGCAGAACGATTTTAAAAGCAATTTACGCCTCTCCATTAGTATTTGTACATGTTTTTTCTAAGCATTTTGACGAGTATTGAAATGTTTTTAGATTTAAAAAATTAATTTACCTTTTAATTATTTTGTTGTTCTCTTGTCTTCTCTGATTGAATGTCTTGTTTTTGGAAGCTTCACGATATACTTTTTAATAGGCGAGGAGTTGGTTTCTGTAATAAAAAATTTTGGTAAAACATTTAAAAACATAAAATTTTGGTAAAACATAAAATTTTTTTTCAGAATTTCTAAAAGATTTTGATTTTTACAGCATGAAAATTGAGGGATGACGATTTATTTGAAAGGCAATTTTACAAATTCGGAAAAAAATTAAAGAACAATCTAAATAAAAGGAATATGCTAAATTATATATAATTATCATATTAAATTTTCTATGTGAGGAATACGAATTTTCCTTTGTAAAAATCTCAGTAAAATTTTTGTGTTGTTGAAGAACACAAAAGATCTTTGTCTAAAATGGAATTTTTTAATAATCATGTAACTATGATATGGGAATAACGCATGGCAGCTTTTAAATTTTTAAAGCCCCATCCTCTTAAAATTGTAAATAAAAATATTTACAGGTGCATTGAAAAAAATTCCATGAACCTTGGCAAAAATCAACTTATTTTAAATTTAGTTGTCAAATTGCTTTTTTTTTTTTTTTTTTTTGCAAAAAAATAGTAACTAATATAAAATATTTTGAATTTTTAAATTTTCAATTGTAGGTATTGTTCTGTCGTCCACAAGTCTTTAGTTATGATAATGTCAATATAGTATTCTTTACTACAACCAAAAGCTATGGAGTTCCACTCACTAAATAATTATTACACCATTAAAATTTAAAATATATATAAAAAGAACATTAGAACATACAAAAATTACTGATTCAGAATTTAATATAATTTTTGTGTCAAGCACTAGGGCAGTGGTCAGCAAAATTATTTGCCAAAGAATCAAATAAGAATATTACAGCAATTTTTTTAAAAATTGTGAGCCAAATTTGTTAGTTTAGTAAATTTTTATTGCACTTAATACACTCAATAAAACAAAATTTCATACTTAATAAATATTTATTAAAGCCAACAATGTGCTTGCATGTCCTTGGAAAATTTTAGTAAGTCAGGTTTCTATGCTGCTGTTTTTAATTTTAGGCATGATTCCAAGTTCTCATCAATAAGACGACTTCTCAGTTTATTCTTGATAATGTTCATGCTTGAAAAAGATTGTTCGCGTATATATGTAAAACCTAAAAGGGAAAAAACAACAAACGCGAGTTTTTTCAGCTGATCGTAAGATTCTTTTCCAAGCGTTGAAAATGATCATGTCTTCCTTCTCCAGGTCATTCAAAGCAGATGACTGTTATGAACTAAGATCACATTTTTTCTTCTCCAATATTTCCAATTTAACACGAAGACATTCGAATTTAGAGTGTCATATCTCCTCCTTTTTTAAATCCAGAAATTGTACGGAGAGGAAAATGTTAATTTCCGCAAGCCAATCAGAATCAAAGAAATTGCAAATCGCTGCAGAGATAGATGGAAGTATGCAAATACTCGTATCTTAGGTAACAGCCAATCGCGATTTCATCTCAAGAAATATGCAAAAAGGGCAATCCTATAAGATACCTGCTTTATAAATGGTTACAGAAGTTGATTTTAAGTGCTGATAGAAGGTGTTTAAAACATTCGTACAATTTGTTTTCAAGACATGTGTGTTTCTATGACCTCCATGAGATGAATGGAATACTCTGAGCTCTGGCGTGTTGTGGGACGCATTGAGGCAGGACATTCGATCTTAGATGTTGCTCTTTTCTTCGGCGTTCATCATTCTGTACTTTAACGTTTATGGAAACAATTCGAAACCATACAGACAGTTATTCGAAGGCCCGTAGCCGGTCTCCCAAGTGTTACAAACCCCGCAAAAGATCGATATATTGCGATTTTAGTCAAGCGGAATATCAAAGCGACCTCCACACGCGTGATATCTATGGTAACAGCGTCCATTGGTAAGGTGATATCAGCAGCTACTGTACGGCGAAGATGACATATAAGTGGACTGTACGTCCGGGTACCTCGAGTATATGTTTGTCTAACCATCCAATCAAAAGAGGCATGATTAAAGTCGTGCCAGGAACATGGGTCAATGTCTTGTTTACTGATGAGTCAAGATTTGCTCTGGAGGCAGATGACAAGCGTATAAGGATATGGCGTGAACAAAGAACACGCAATCAGCCCCAAAGCATCACCGAACATCACGCATTCCGAGGCGGAAACATTATGGTGTGGGCAGGGATTTCATTAGGATACCGCACAGACTTGCACATCTTTAAACGGGGTTCTGTGACGGCTGCCCGGTATCAAGATGAAGTCCTAGAACCCATTGTGAGATTGTACGCTGCAGCAGTTAGCTCTACTTTTGTTTTAATGGGTGATAACGCACGTCCCCATAGAGCTGACATCGTCCATGAGTACCTGGAAAGTGAAGGGGTTGCGCATATGACGAGGCCAGTATATTCGCCCGACATTAAACCCATTGAAAACCTTTGGGATGCTCTCGGCCATGCTATATTTTCACTTTTCCCACCTGGAGACACTCTTATTGAGCTGGAATGTGCTCTAAAAGAAGAATGGCTATTGTTTAATTCTGCGGTGGTTGGCCACTTAACTGAATGCATGGTCACAAGGTGTAAACTTTGTATACAGATGAGGGAGCATCAGATACCCTATTAATGTCCCTTTTTTCATTTTATGCAGTTTATTTTCACTTTATACATGATTCTGTTTAAATCTCCAGTATGTTATTATCTGATAACTTACAAAAATTTAATATTGTTTTCATTTCTGTATATAGTTATTGATTTTAATTTATGTCTAAATATATATGCTATTTTCCTGCCGAATTTTGTGTCAATCAAAGCAGTATTTGTTGATTATTTTTGCATTTTACATCTTCGTGCTTAACTTTTGAAAGTCAGTGTATTTCAAAGCTACCAATGTTAATTTCAAAAGGAGAAAATTTCAACTTGGATATCGTAGCATTAGAGGATTTTTAACAAATGCTAAAGTTAATCTACTGTTTTTAAATTCCTGAAACCTACTGAGAGAAATGCCTCCCTCATATTTGAAACTATTGTTTTAAAATGTAGTTTATAAATAGAGGAATTATTTTCTTGGTGATGCTTCAGCAGGCTCGGAAAGTGTAACAATGTTTCCCTTTCAAATTCCTGAGCAAAAATGGATAATTTGATTTCGAATGTTATTACTTCTTCTAACATCGGAAAAATTAAGTTCCTTTGTAGTTTACGATTAAGCTGATTTAGATGAAACCTAACGTCTATCATGAAATAAAAGTTTTGGATCCACTGATCGTCTGTAGTTCTGAATAGTAAACGCCCTTCTCAAGGACAAATGCTTTAATTTCCGGAATAAGGGATGCAAAACGACTTAAAACATTCCCTCTTGACAACCAACGTACCTTGTTATGAAGCAGAAGATGAGCGTACTGACTCTCCATTTCAGATAAAAATTCTTTGAAAGGGCGATGATTAAGAGCTTTAGCTAAAAAATGGAGCTGATAATGGTAATCACTTATTCCATAACTTTACAAATTTCATCCGGAGATATTTGCGCAAAGCGCTTCTTAGTGAATGAACAATGGTAAACAAGTATCTCGTTATTTATTTTTTCTTTCAAAATAGCAACAAACCCTTTTCTACCACCGGTCATACGTTTGGCTCCATCTGTTGAAATCGACAGAATTTTATTGAGGGGAATATGATGTTTATCCATACACCCAATTACAGCATTTCCGGTATCTTCTCCACGCGTCTGACCTTTGAGTGGCCATAATCCTAAAAGTTCTTCTTCAGGGCCTGAATGAGACATAAATCTTACAAAAAGTGAAACTTGCGCTGTATCCTTTATGACACAAGACTCGTCAACTGCTATTACTAAAGTCGAAACCAATTTCAGATCTTCGATATGCTGGGAAGTTATATTCGAACACATTTTAATTGTTCTATCTTAAAAGGTTTTGTCAGAAAACGGCAACTCTTTAATTCTTTTCAGAATATCTGCTTTGTTCTTAAAATCCCGAAATAACTCTTCGTATGCATTTATAAAACAATTTTTTATTTTTTCGCCGACTGTGTACGGTTTCCTTCTCCTAGCAATCTCTTGGCTAAAAACAAAACTTGCCATATTAATATTGATGGAAGTATTAATATTGCATCCCAGTTATTAAACACAAAAGTTGACGACTCTTGACTCTTCTGAAGTTCCTCAACTGCTTTCTTCCTTGCATCACCGGTAGGATATTTAGTGTTAAATGACGCTTGCTTTCTTGTAAAGTATCTCTCTAAATTTGACTTCTTGTTATGCGTGAATTTCTCTTTAAAAATGAAACATATCGGAAGTCCATTCAAGTTTTGAATAAACGCAAAATTCTTGGTCTATTCAACTTTAAATTCACTGTTTTCATCTTTCGTTTTTCTTTGCATTTTATTTATTTATTTATTTATTTATTTTTTTGGTAGCCATGTGAATTGGGGTGCCTATAAAAATATTCCAAATATATATTTTTCTAAAGCCACTAGTACAAAATTATTATCATCATTAAATTGATAAAAATAAAAATTTAAAACAAATCTTTTAAGAAAAATACAATTTTATTAATATATGTAACTCCACTAAAAAGCAAATAATTATTTTTTCCATCATCAGAATCACAAAATTTTTAATATGATCAAAAATGGAAGAAAACTTCTATCATTTGGACTGATTGAAGTTATTGAAAAATCGATTACAAATTTTGTACCGGGACCACAAACATATATAGCACACACACACATGTGTAATAAAATCATGTAAAAATACCAATAAGTTGAGCAGCAAGATTGAAAAACACAACTTATTAATAAAACAGTACAACGGCATACACGGTAGATAATACAAAAATGTTCACACTGCGACTGTTGGTCTGTGATACCAAATTTTGTAACCCCTCCCCCACTACTTTAGAAAAAGAATGCGCGTGCATGCTTGTGGTACCTTTATATCACACCTGGAGTATGCCGAACGCATACGAACAGTTTTAGCCGGTAGCTTGCACATGGTTTGTGTTTACGTTAACGAAAACCAATAAAATTTAACTAGATGTTGGTAACATATTTTTACAACAATATAAAATTTTAAATTACCTATATATATATATCTTTTAACTTAAGCAAAAAGTTTTACATTTTCTCGATTTATAGTCGAATTTTGTCAAAATAAAGTCTATAATTTTTTTCTTACCAAGTACTTTTTTCAAAGAATACATTTTTATGCCTTCCGTGGATATGTGTACCGGAGCACTCCGCTGTACAGTTCAGCGCTTCTCCGTTATTTATCGACAAGTTTCTCCACTTTGGAACTACTTCAGATGAAAGAGTAAAAGCCTGCTTCGCAGGCTGACACTCTGGAAAAACCACAGATCCAAGTGTACCGGAGCCGCACTTAAGCAGCCACAGAGCAACAAGTGGCTCTGGAGCCGCACTTTGCCAACCACTGCACTTGAGCAACAAGATGTCTTTAAAGTTTTAAGGAAACTAAAAACTTCTATGATTAAATACATTTAATCGAAAAAAATACAAGTTTCAACCACCAAAAATTAAAACTGACAGCATACAAAATCAGTTGGTTTCATTAAAAGATTTAAAAATAGAAAATGTTAAAAAAAAAAAAAAAAAAGCCATTTATACCTAGGACTAAAAGTAAACTCAAAACTCACTTGGACGGATCATATCAAATCTAAAATTTCTGCTGCATGGACATGTTTATCACCCAATCAAAGCAATCATTAGACACCATTCTAAATTATCACTTAAGCTCACAAACGACTTCTATAAATTAATATAATTCGCTCGATTATTATATATATACATCTCCAGCATGGTGTGCTTTATCAAACATCGTTGAGGAGCATTTCCGGTATCATTGACACTAACAATTATAGGAAAAAATAAAAAAGTATTTAATGATAACTATAATCTGAAGTATCCAAAGCCTTATGCCCGCTTTCAACATGAATATTTTCATCTTTTTCCAATCCGACGCTAACTTTTGAATTACTTTATCCAGTGTAGGCTGATAGTAAATCTCTGCGAGAGAAATTCGCCAACTGGAGTATAAATTTACTTTATTTTCTATTTAATTATTATAGCGTTTTCTTTTTTTCTGAGAAACAGAATTATTTTAGGAAATTATTTATAATCACACTATAACTACAGATATTCGATGACAATAAAATCAAAAACAGTATTGTGTGTTTGAACATATTCATTTTATTTCCAGTATATCAATAAACGACTAGGAACTTCATTAAAAGCTCCACTTTTCAATTAATTTGCGAGTTGTTTTGGTGAGAGGTGTATGGTCATTTTTACATATATTTTCGCACTTTTCTTTTCATACACAGCCATTAATCACAATTAAAGTTACTAACTATTTTTTCTATTTCTGTACTGCATTTTATGAATGTATCGGGAAATTGTATTTTGTTGCAAATTGCATTTATTTGAAGCATTTATATACTGGCATCCAGACCATGAATTATTTCAGTTTCTATATTTTATTCCGATTCTTATATTATTTATAAATTTATTTATAAGGATAATATAATGAAGATGACATTTTTTATTTTACTGATTTTATTCTGTAGCCATAACACCGAGAAATTCTCCTAAAGATTTGTATTAATTCAAATCCTAATTTCTATTCTACTTATAACTGCTTTTGTTTTGTCAGCAACCAAATGGGAAATTTACTGAATAAGATTCAATATGTTCATAATTTTTGTTAAGCTTTTTTTACCTCTAAATATTCTTGCCACATTCTTGTAAAATAGCTTTTGGTTGGCAATAAATCAATTGGTAATTATTCTTGCAAACATTTCACATATTGCTTCTAAAATTTGCTATTCAATATCTTCATTTGTGTCTTGATACACATTTTATATTATTTTCCCATTTTGTTCTATTGTTCAAAGACAATTTTGATATATTAGTAATTTTAAATAACTTTGAAGGCCTCTAATATAAGAGTAGTAAAGATTGTATAAGATTTGAAAAGCTCATATTTACATTTTGAAATGGATTGATTACCTTTGATGTCTTCAATTACTGTCAAATTAGTAGTAACAAAATTTTTGCACACAGCTTTGTTAGTTCTTTATATTCTCTGCTAAAATGCCAAGAGCTGCATTTATAAAAATAACGGGCACGCAATAAGATTTTTCTTCTGATCTTAGGCTTAATCTATTCAGAACTACAAAGGGCGTAGAGTTGGCAACTTATACCGCGGGGTACCTAGGGGTGGGCCCTCAATACCCATAAAATGTAAGATAGAAAAACAGAGAGAGAAAGAATGTAATATCCAATCCCGAACAAGTATAAGAATCCGGGACCTACTGTTTCGAAGTTAAGGTCGCTAACCACTCCGCCATTGATTGGCACATGTGATCATTTAAATTAATTCCACTTCTACGTCAATAATAAAAATGTTACTTTCAGTGATCTACATTTCATACGGCCAACAATTTTCATTGAAGTTGAGAAAATTTCATAGATAAAATTTTGAAAGTAAAAACTTTTAACGAATACCAAGGCCAGCAAAGATTAGTGATCGTAATCCAAGAAAGGGCTTATGGGACAGTCTTGGTATCGCGTTTGATTTAAACTTTTTCTCCTTGTATTAAATGCTCTGAAGACATCAATGCGGTAAAAATAAACAATAATTTCCCAAGCTATGGCTAAAAGCGTTCTTTTGAGTTTAAGTTCATCGCGAAATGTATGTACAAATCAAGGAAGATTACATTTCATATTACGCTTTGAAGCCTTCGTCTTGTGCTATTCCTTTTTTCTAAATTCTGTTTTGGAATATTTTTTATGACTTTTATTGCATCGTCTTAAATTATGCATTCTATGGAATGTTTTTCAAAATTTTTCTGTGTTTTAATATGTTGTGAAAGACTAAAGTTATGAATATTATGCATTTTTTAATGTTATGAACTTATCGTTCACAGTTTCCGAATAATCCACTAAAATATGTATTTAAAGTTATTTTTGGAGATAAGATAATTGTACAATTTTAATCGCAAAAAATTATTAGCAAAGATTTTTTTCTATATTTTCTATGGGCATATTGTGCATTTTTACCACACAATGTAGAATTCTTATAAAAAGTTTTGATTCCTATAGTTGTTTTATTGATATTATGATTTCAAGGACAAATCACTTCACAGAAAATTAAATTGTTAATTGCAGATTTTATTTTTAAAAAAATTTTGAAATTTTTCTATGAAATCTTAGTATTGTTCCATGATTTTAAATATTGAAATGTAAACTTCATTATTTTTTTGTGTGTTATTCTTCGAATTGTGATCAGAAAAGAGATCTATTTTTGATATTTCAATTTTTATTATGGAATCTTTATGTCCAATGGTAGAAAATTTAGACACATTTTTTTATGAGAATTTCTTTCACCATCAGCAATTTTAATTTTTATTTCATATTTGTTTTATCATTTGCTTATTATCTTTAAATTTTAAATTGTATTTGTTTCCATCTACTTTCACTTTATTCATATTTTACATTTCACCTGCTTTTTCAGATTTGAAAGTCTTTTCTTTTTAATTTAAATTTCACTGCGTAAATGTAGGAAAATTGTTCACATTATTCAAGGAACTGCCTATTATGCAGAAACGCGAAATATTGTTTCCCTTCTGCATAACAGAAAGTTCCTTATAGTGCTCGTTATCGTTGTTGAAGAACGGTTATTCAGTAACGATAAGAACATCTCGTTATTTTAAGAACGTTTGTTATGTAATAACGAAATGTTATTTGATAACAGTTGATTTTCGTCATATCAAGAACGTTATGTGTGTGTCGCTAGACAACAATTCGTTACTTTGAAAGCAATATTTCATTCTCTGATTTAAGAAAGGAACAATTGGTTTCTTTCTTCATTTTTGATGTTTTTCATATTTTCTGGTCCCGCTGCGTTTGTTAAAGATTCGGGATGGGGAAAATATCAAAATATTTATTTTTAGAAGGAATACTCATCCCTTTTGATTTCAATAAAGGAAGAAATTTCATGTGAAGGAAAAATTCCTAAATATAAGTTATATGATTTGAAAATGGTAATTTAGTTAAAATTAATCTAGAATTAAAATAATTCCATTTGACTTTTGTTATAATTATAGAAATTTTAAAGTGAATAATTTACATGACATTTAATGACATTTTTTGACTTGTTAAGCAATAAAAATTATTTTCGTCAAAAAAGTCCTGTCTCTAGATGAATTATTAATATTAAAATAATCTAAAATTTAAAAAAATTAATTTTGCTATAATTATAGAAATTTTAGGTTGAAAAAAAAAGATAATTATTTTGTGATTCTTCAAACATTAAAAATTATTTTTGTCAAAAAAAGTCCTGTCTCTAGATGAATTATTAATATTAAAATAATCTAAAATTCAAAAAAATTAATTTTGCTATAATTATAGAAATTTTAGGTGCAAACAAAAATAATAATTATTATGTGATTCTTCAAACATTAAAAATTATTTTTGTCAAAAAAATCTTGAATAATGAATTTTTATTTTTGAAAATAATCTGTGGAATTAAAAATTACAAATTTCCTATAATTATAGAAATTTTAAAAGCGTAAATAAAAATGTTTTATTCACCATAAGATTCCCTAATAATTAAATATTTGTGTCAAAGAAATCTTGACTATGTGAATTTGTCGCTTAAAAAAAATTCCAAACATTTTCATTCAATGAATATTTCACATGGTTATATACAAACAAATATGTTAATATTTCATTTGATATTTTATTTTTCTTTTGATTTTATATGCTATTTCCACGAAAATTAAAAAGCAAAATCACTCATTTTAAGTATGTTATTAATCAGTAATTTAAAATGAATTTCTGTTTTTGTATTTTTGTTTTGATATCCATGAACAAAATATAATCCTCTGTTCTACATAGAATTTTTATTCACGAACACGAAATGAATTAACTAATACTTTGTTACATTTATGAAAACATAACATTAACAAGTCGATACATCTTTTCAAACAGACAATATGTAAATGCACGATGCTATTATATATTTGATAAATCCAGCATGCTCAATAAGAAATTACATTTGCTAATCTCATACACTTATTACATTGCTTTCATCACCAAGTCATTGAATCATAACCTTAGATACAAGTCAACAGTGTTCGGTCTTTTCTACAATGTTCTTGCATTAAAAACTGAATCAACAATCAAATGTAGATAGCTGTAATGTTACATTTAGTGAATGTGATATTTATGCATCATGATTAGAGATGGTCGTTATTTAATGGAACTGTTATTTAAGAACCGTTATCAACAAATAACCGTTTAATAAATAACGCGTTCTTTAAAAATTATGTTATTAAGATAACGTTTTTCTTTTCCGTAACTGCTAAAATCGTTCCTGTAATGGTAACTTCTCAAAGTCGTTACGGTATTGTAGAACGTTTCCACATTATGTTATTTTGTAGTGTTAAAGCTGTTCTCGTTGTTTTGTAACGTTAAAGCTGTTCTCGTTGTCTTGTAACGTTAAAGCTGTGCTCGTTGTTTTGTAACGTTAAAGTTGTTATCGTTGTTTTGTTACTTCCGGAATATTAAAAATGTTCTCGTTGTTTTGTAACTTTAAGGCTGTTATCGCTATTTTTGAATTTCCGGAACTTTAAAGCCAAAATCGTTGTTTCGCAACCAAATTTTAAGTTGTTATTACGTTGTTTTGGTTTCTAACATTGACATTGAGTTTTCTCGGGAACACATTCCAAGCTTTTGCTTGGCCCGTTGCGTTGCTTAGCAACTAAGAATGTATACTTTTCGGTTCCTCACTTTGATGAAGAAAGTTAACTGAAAAGCAAATGCATGAATAAATATATTTCATTTTAAAAGAGATTAAAACATTTGTAAAAATGAGGATTTTTAAAAATACATTTTATGTTAATATTTTACGGGCATTTTATTTATTTTCAGCCTTTATTTATAATTATTTTTTGTGAATTTTAGCAAATTTTTTATTAAACTGAAACATTTTTTTAGAAACTTGAAACTATGCTCGCATATCAAAGCAAACGTGAAATATTTTAAATTCAATTTCAAATTTCGGGAATTAATTTTTATAAATTAAAAATATTAAAAGAAGAAACTAACGTACCATTCGATAAAATTTGGATCAAACTAATAATATATATACGTATATAATTAAATTTGAAATTTACTTTAAGAATTAATATATAGTAAAAATAATTTTTTGACACTTATAATTTTTTTATTTATTGAGAAAGCATCATCATAATTTATTAAAATTAATTTATATAAATAAAATTTTAATTATTTTAAATGATAATATACTTGATTACATTAAAATAATATTCTTAATGTAATAATTTTACAGTCCTAAAAATGTATTTGATGTACTGGAATAAAAGAATTGCATCATATTTCTTGTAGAAAGCCATTTATAAAATTTCTTTTGAAATAAAAAGTATTATTGTTGTTAAGTTATTAAGAATCATGATAATAAATGTTGCAATGTATATAATTATATTAAATTAATTCATGTATATTTGTAAATGTAGTTGTATTTATTTAATATTTGAAAATAAAATCACAATAAAATTAATATCCTACGTATTACACCTGCAAATTCTAAATTTTCATCATTTATTTTTCAGGTTAAGTCGTAATTATGAGGAAAAAATTGTTCATAAAAAGATCTTTTCTGTAGTTTTATTCCTATCTAATTTCAATATAAATCTTTAAATATAATTAGCTCTACTCATGCCATAGAGTTATCTCTTAAGGCCATTGTGAACTGGACAGTTTACAGTAAACATTTGAGCAATATACATTTTACTAGCACATTTCAAATTATCTTTCCAGTACATTTTTAACAGTATTTATACATTTTTAACAGTAGATATATAATTATAGTTATTTTATTTCTTTATGTGGATACCATTCTCTGTATTTTTAATGTTATTTCTCTATATATAATCTATGATATTATATCATTATTTTAAACATACATGTCTTTCAAGATGAGTGCCTGAGAGTTTTCCAAGTTTACTTCTTTGCATAGACATTTGCAGTCTATTTATTTAAAACATTATTTTAAACATTTATACATTAAAGTAACTTTTCTTTAATTAAATTTCATAAACGAATAAGAGTTACATTAATTTGAAAGACCATAATAAGTAAATAACTATGAAATTTTATATAACATATATTCCTCCGCAATCATAAAAAGAAATGACAACTAATACCTGTTTTTATAGTATGTAAAGTAAAAATGTTAATTCTGTTTATTAATTTAATTTATTTGAGCTCTTATGATATCAAAAGATACTTGCAGATCAAACAATACAAATTAAAAAATTTATTAGTTGATAAAATTCTTCATTTATAACAAAAACTTTTGTATATGCAAATAAATTTTAAAAACTGTAAATTTATGTATTGTGTCAATAGTAAAAAACTGCATCTGAATTATTTACTGTAGTAATGTGTTTATCTATTTTACAGAAGCAATTTTCATACATTTTTATTTAAAAATACTGTTTAATTGTTAGTACTTTAAATTCACACACACACACATTTTATTAATACCACATAGCTCTCTTATTTTTACTTCTCCGTGAGGAGTAATTTCATCTAGTAAATATATTTAAGATAAATACACAATTGAGGCATATAGAACAGTGAAATCATGTATATGAAATAAAATTCTATAACTTATCATAAAGGCAAATTCCTAAATTCGAATATTTTCTCGTAAGTGCTAAGTATTCTGGTTTACATATATAATTCTTTATTTTTAAAGAAAATATTGTTTTCAGTTTATGTTCATAAATATGTAATTTTATAGTATATGACATTTGTATAGATCCGATATTCCTTTTATTACACAGATTTATATGAAAATTAAATTCAATTAAAATGTTTAATATTGAAAAAGAAATTTATATGAAATAGTAAAATATAATTAATTATTAAATATAAATTAGTTTAATGTATATCGCTGGTTAAATTATCATTAATATGATTTCACTATTTGAAAACTGTGGGTTCGATACTGATGTTCCCATAAATAATGATGGGTGGTGCTCTTTGGATATTGATTAATCACATGGTTATATTTATAAAATGATAACATAGTAAAATTAAGAAATTTCGATCAAAATTCAATTTTTTAATTATATTGATGTCTCTAATTAGAGAAATACTTTTTTCAAGAAGATATATTTTAAGATTTATTCGAGCATAAGTGATATACTCAATAGTAATCTTTAGTGTAAAAGAAACATCATTTATAATTTATAAGAATTTATAATAGAAATTACATTGAAGAATAAATTAAATTCATCTTGTGAGAAACTGAATTATGTTTGGTTTAAAAAAATTCAAATTTAGTCATATTTTATACATTAAAGTAATAAAATATATTAATAAGCAGTTAAGATCATTGGGAAACAAATTATGTAAATACACATTACTTAAGAATTTTTAACTGAAAAAAATTAATTGACAGTAAAAAAAATTATAAATCTTATTTAATCCATTGCAATTATTTTAAAAAATAAGTAAATAAAAATCAGTCTAGACTTAAATGTTGAATTTCCGTATAATAAAGTAGGAAATTATTAAAAAAATTGATTAAAGAATATAATAAAAAATCATTAAAATTTCTTTCAGTAAGTGATTTTCGATGCTCAGTCACTAAAATTCACCTTACACCTCAAACCTTATTTTCTCAAAAAACCAGTTTTGTCACCCCACGAAAGCTTCCTTTCGCTCTACAGAATTTCCAAGAAGGCCAAAGGGAACGGATTTCTTGGAATGACTTTCCAAAAAGCTGTTATTTGATAACGCTTTCTAGAGCATATTATTTCCTTGGAACATAACATTGATAACTCGTTATCTAAAAAATACTTTTGCCACCTAGTCTGCTTGTTGCCAAGTCATCTCTAACATGCTTATAATTAATACTAATTTGTAAGATTTTATTTTTAACATTTACTGGTAACGAAGCCTTGAATTGGACATTTTTTAAATTATGCAAAAAAATTCCTTTCAGATATTTTTTCACAACATTGTTAGTGTTGTAAAAATAATAACAATGTGTCACGCCCCTTTTCCTCATCAACTCGAAAACTGCAGGTTTGAAAACCTAATTACAAATGAAATATAAGTATCTGTAAAAAGGTTTTATTCTCAAGGGAAAGAAAAGAATTCCAAAAACTAAAACTTTTCGGAAACGAAATACATTGGTCCTCTCAAACAAAATATCTTGGAGTAATCCTCAATAAAAGACTAACGTGAAGGCCACACATTAACGAAATAAAAACTAAAGCCAAATGCGCCACTAGAGCACTGTATCACCTCCTAGCGAAAAACTCAAGCCTATCTATGAACAATAAAATCGTAATTTACAAAATGTACATCAGGCCCATAATAACATACGCCTGCCAGATATGGGGTGGTGCTTGTGCGACTTCCATAAATAGCCTCGAAAGACAAGAAAATAAAATGTTTAGGGTTATTTCGAAAGCGGAATATTACTCCAGGAATGCCCAAATTAGAAAGGACTTAGGTATATTAACCCTTGGCAACTTTATCAAACACCTTGAATTTCAATTCTACAGCAAATTATATAGTGTAGAAAACACGGTAATACAAAATATCCCTAACTATAACTTGTATGACCCTAAATTCTTTCGTAGGCCAAGAGCAGTACTTTGTCTAAAACCAACGGCAGTTAATTTCTAGCAATCATATATTATGACTATTAAATTATTGCCACTTTTTTAATTTAACTGCATCAATATAGTGTAAAGAAATTGTCTCAGTACGCTTTCAAATTCTCCCACCCATTAATTGTTGTTAAACGAATGTTAGCTTTTAAACAAACGCTACGACATTAATCAGTTACGAAAGCGAATTTTTCTGTTTCAATAAAGTATCTTACTTAAGTATTTTATAATAATAACATTTAAATGTGCAAAATAAGCAGATTAAATAATTTACCCTTAACACTGTCATGCAAACCCAATTCTAACCCAAGGAGTACTTCCATTGATCCTATGAAATGTATCTGTAATTTATCTTATTTTATATTATTTTTTATTTTTTTCTTAAATATTTTATTAAGTACTCATATAATTCTTATATTGCACACACTCGGTTCACTCAGAGTTGTAAAATTCTCTATGTATTTCTGTCTTGTATTGCAAAATCTTGTATAAATTTTCTTGAACTTTTCACTAACTCTCGAAAAGCTTAGCGGAGTTAGGTAAGTGTGCTCCTGAAACTATGTCTTCTCTATCTCTTAGGTAGCTTCAATTTCTTCATTAGGTCCCAACATTTTTTGATTAATTCAGAGGCAAATGGCTTATAGCTAGAAATTTCACAGCAAAATTTAGACCAGACCAGATCTTTTTCGCAGCAGATGTTAAAAAGAATAGCTTCATAATGTGCGGAATTGTTCTACATTGTCAATATATATCTGTTACCAACAGTCCCAATTTCTTCGTGAATGAATTAAATTTCGTTAGGTGACAAATTGGGCGGAGGTACGCAACCAATAAAAAACAAATAAGTTGAAAATAATATAAAAATATAGGACACATTATTCTTTTATTATATTTACTCAGATATATGGAGATTGACAAACCCTTTCAATTCAGATGATATCTATGAGGAAGCAAGGGAAAAGCTCTATTCTATTTGAATTTCAAAATTAAGTCACCTTAAAATAGTCATGTTCTTTTACTCTAATTTTCTACTGGTCTGCCAACTTACAAAAATCAGTGAAATTAAATAAAAATGATTTTAAACTAACAAATTTTTCAATGATCCATCTTTTTTAAGACATTCTTCTTTATTATTATATATATGAAATAAAGAAAGAAAATTAATTATTCCTTGTTCTCAAGGTAAAGCATGCTTCGGAAGTAAGAACTGTGAGTTTCGCGTTAGACTGACCATGTAATCGGAACAATTGCTTCGTGCACCAGGGCCTCTAAGTCAGGAAAACAGAGATGGGTACTGAGGCCTTGACCCACATGGGCTGTCGTGTCACAGTATTTAGTTTAGTTATCAAGCTATGATTTTTGTAACTACTCTGGGAAAAACAAAATGAAAAAATCATGTCTTGCCTAAGTTTTTATTATTACTTTATTTCTAGTTCTCTTAAATCTGCCTTCTTTTATATTCACTATTTAAATTAAGGAGCAAATATCAGGAATTGTGTATCCAAAGATTGTTTCACTTAGTATCATAAAAAATATTTTTGTTCTAAGATTTTAAACATATACGCATTAAAGTTTTAAATTAATTTTTATTTCAAAAGCTCAAGCACTGTAGACAATATCTTTTGGATTTTGATTAAATTTTTTAAGTTATTTTACTTTTGTTGCTATTTAGAAATATCTGATGATCTTCGATTTTCTTTTGGAGTTTTAAAGTATGAACAGATGGGTCCTGCGTGCAGTTTTGCTGCATTGAAAATTGCAAAATTGAACTCACTGATTGCTAAAGTTACTGCATACTCCAGTCTTTTTTTAGATACAAATATATCTTTCGAGCATTTTTTCCACATGTAACTCTGAAGACTTTCATTCACATTTTGAGTTTTTCCAGAAGCACAACGAAGAATTTCATTAGAAGCCAGTCTTTGGCACACTGGTAGTATCTTCTCGACAACTTTTTTTGAAAGTTTTGTCTTTATCAGCCTGTGACTTTGTAGTATTTCATTGCATGCAACAGCTCTTTGATAAAAGCTTCATAATAAATAATGTTAATGAGAATAAATGTTTTGGAATCACCATCACATATAATTGTTTAACACATATTATATGAAAGTGAACTTCTCCAAATTCATGACGCAGCAACCATTTACATGCTCCCAGACGATCCGCTGAAGAGTTTTTGACAGTTTACTCTGTGTCCTTCTTTCTAACTGTGGAATTCACCACTGTCTCCCCCGAGATATCGAGATGCAACTGTACACTCCGAAGAGTTATTCGACATGATTTACAGTCAACTACTATACCTGTGAATGAATCAAAGGCTATTCCAAAACCATATAAAGAAGTATGACCTCGTTTATGCCAAATTCAATCTTAGGACACAGAAATATATAACTAATCTTTAAGATTTATTTTTGAATTGAATTCCAAATGTGCTTTCCTAACGGCACTGTGGTAGTCTTTTAACATTTCATCTCGAACACTTCCTTTTTTTTTAAAACTAAATTAGGGAAACATTTTGAAAATGTTTTTTATCCATGTTTGCACAATCGTGTGTTCGAGAGAATGTTTCCATTGCTGCAATGCATTTTCAAAGCCTAAAAAGGATGTATAACTTTGTTATTCACATCAAATTTTCGTGAGTATGTTTCTCTTGGACTAGAAAAAGTTGAGCCAAAATTTTCTTTGCAAGATTTGACGTACATTTATAGTTTCACTGAAAAACCATAATTTTCCTGAGTGGATACATCAAGAAAGCAGACACCACAATTACTGCATTGCAAGTCCTTTAGAAGATTGCAGATACAGTTCTATTAATCAGAACATACTCATTTTCACTTGTAAGAGGAATATCATTACGTAAATGGTCAGATTCTGGAACATTTACAACTATAAAAGAAAATTTTTGATCAACAGTTTCCTTTGGTGCAGCTTCTTCAGCAAATTTTTATTGTCACTTACGAACTGATTCAATCGCAGTAAGTTTTCATTTCGTTTGTCTGCATTTAGGTTTCCTGTATATTGAATTGATTGCAGGCATTATGATGGAAATAACAATGTTCGATTCAAGAGAATATTATTTGAGAAAGTAGTTCTGAAAAGATCTGTTTAACAAAATCTGAACAGCAAACAGAAATACAAGTTTCAAAATCAAAACAGAAATCAAACGGTGAACTCAAAATAATGATATCTATGAAAAACCAACTAGATTATGAAACGAAATCATACAAACAAAAAAAAAAACTTAATAGCTTTGATATGGCAAAAAAACAGTACATTCTAAAACAAGAATTCAGTAAGAAATGATTTCAAGAATAAATATTTGCATACTATGATACGATATGAAATGGGCGTGGTCAATTGTTAACATAATAAATACCTATTTTTTCAAAGTTTAATAATATAAATCAAACAAATATTAGCCAAAATATGATATTTAAAACTTATTAATTTCTAGAAATACATATATTGTATTGGAAATTAGTTATTATTCAAATTTACTGTCTTCGTGGTGCTTGTTTATGTTTTCGAGCAAACGTGAAAATGGATGTGGTGCATCGTTTACTTAATAAAACGCTAATAAATTTGTCTTAAATTAATATAAATCAAGTATTCTATTTGTATAATATAGAGGATGATCCAAATTTTTATCAACTAAAAATAAATCTATATTTTTGCCAATTTTTCACATATTGATAGTCTTTTGACACCTTAAAAAACTATTTATCCACTGTTAAATATATCTACCAATTTGTTTGAAAAATAAATCTAGATAAGAATGTAGATAAGAGCCAGCTTACGATGTCGTGAGTCTCTACTAGTAGTCTTTCTTTAAAAAAGCTCAGCCTTTAGGGAGGAGCTGACAACTATAGAATCATGTGCTGTCAATGGTTGAAATTGGATCGTTCATGACTGTTCGGGTTGAGGTGGAGTATCACTTGTAATAAAGTCATTGGAAAAATTGAATGTTAATCAGGAAATATTTAATGAAAGTTAGCAATAATTTTCCAGTTTAGAAAAGAAATCATTAAAAAAGAAACAGACTTGTGAAAGAAACGAAGATATAAACCTCATTGAACTTCTGGTTAGGATATAGCCAGCCAGCTGTGTTCTACGAACTTATGGTCATCTTTAGTTCTCCCCATGGTCACGGCACCAATCAACCAACTAGTAAATTTTCTAAAAATCAAAGAATAATATAAATTTTTGAATAATTTTTATGAAAAATATAAGCCATTATTGATAAAAAAGAAATCGTATAATATTAAATTTTTTGGAATAATTGCATTTGATTCAAACCAATATTCAACTTATAAAAGGCCGTTTATATGTGTTTTAGAAGTTTATATGTGTATAGAAGTTTGCTCAAACCTCAAATTTTAGTTTCGTGATAAGTTACATTCGTTTTTATTGGGAACTTTAAAAGAACCATTCCTAGCGAACAACTGTAGTAAATTACATGGAAGTGGGAAATACGTTGATGAACTTGGAACACTTTACATTTAGATATTTGTAAAAAAAAATAACAATCTGTGGAAAAAATACATTTGTGTCCAACTTAAAACAATAGCTTCATATTTCATTAGATTAAATTATTTTTATTGATTTTTTTATCAAATGTGTTATATTACTTTAAAAGAAATCAGAAAGTTATTTTTAAATCTGCACACAAATACATTGTTGAGAACAATAAAAAGTAATGGATTTTAAAGTTATTTCATATACAAAAGCTATTAAAATTATGATAGGAAAAGCATATATTCCTATACTGTACTAGTATTATTTGTATGTATGTATGTAACATTCAAATCTTTTGATATAACGAGTCTTTGTTGAAATTAATAGAAAGCTATTGACTCACTTTTTGTAAAAATAGTCTTTCTTTTTTGCAAATTTAAAAATTTTTGAGCATGTGGTTTTAAAAACAACAATCGTGCATTTCTTTTTGTAGTATTGAAACTCCAAAACAGAACGTGCTGATGACTAGAGTTACTGTAATTTCATGCCATTTTTTGGATACAATTGTCTATTTCGAGCATTTTTTCCAAATACCACAATGTAGACGGCATTTTCAGTTTTTGCAGAAACACTATTGACAATAATCATATCAAAATCCCAGTTCTTGATAGTAGCATCTTCTCGACAACTTTTTCTGAAAGTTTAGTCTTTATCAGATTGTGAGTTTGTGGTGTTTCATTGCATGTCAAAGCTCTCTGATAAAAGCACCATGATACACTTCCCGGGAGATATTTGCTAGATAGGAGCTATTTCTCCATCGATTTATGGTGATAAAGAAATGAAAAATTAAATTTTTCCTTTGTTTAAATTTAGATGCAAAATTTCCGGGAATTTTGAACAATCGGAATTTATTCAGGAATTTTGAAGAGTATTGCGAATTTTAAGGGAATAAAAAGAAAAGTCAACCAATCATCCTTCGTTCAGTGGATTGTCTTGCTTTACATATAGGAAGAGAAATAAATAAAACTTCGTAATTATGAAAAAAAAAATTTTCGCTTTTAGTACGAAAGTTAATTAGTTTAATACTAAGAATAACAAAAATACTTGTCAAAATAATAATAAAAATTTTTGAATTAATACTTAATGAGAAAAATATTAAGATATATTTCTCAACTTTTAAAATAAGCCACTTCTTGGCAAAATATCCAAGACATCGGATTTCACATGCTCTTGAACTTGCTACTGAAGAGAGAAAGCTAACTGCTACGGCACATCTATGTCTGAATGATTCCGACTATAATTTTTTCGAGTGAAGTAAACTTGTTTCGAATTATTTTGGTAAATATCGTCGTTTCATAACACTAACCTTTTTTGTCGTTTACCTTGGTTATGATAGCCTCTTCAAATTGGAGGCAAAACTTTTCTCTAAATATAATGGATATTATTTTAGATAATCTATTTTGTTACATGACAAACATGAACTTAGTTTTGGGGTCATTGAAGGGAGTCAAATTTAATCATGCTGATATCCAAATATTTGTTATCGCCCAACGAGAAAATTAGTCGACATTGAGATCGAAAAAATTACTCCAAGAAGTCGTCTCCAAATTGAAGTTTATCAGAGATTCAAGTCAAAACTTTCTACACCTGTATTCGCACCTCTTCCTGAAGACAAATTGAGATTATCAGCGGGGCTGGGACGACTGGAGTGGAACTAGCTGATTTTCTGCTGCTGTGAAATCATGGAAAAGTCCAGACAGCGATTTTCATTTATGCGTTTTAACGTGCCATCCATTTTGAACTTGTCTTCGACATCTCAACACAAACTTTTTCCCTTGTCTTTAGTAGCTTTATTTGGCGTCAAGGCCGACAAAAAACAATTTACTCTGATAATGGTATAAATTTCGTATGACTCAACAACGGACCCCAAAACATGATTGAAGTACCATCATTGGTCACTCTGATTTGGAGAAGATCACCTGGTATTTGAACCTTACAAACTCCACTTGATGAGGTGGTTCTTAGGAAAAAGTGTTCGGAATGCCAAAAGAATTGGTGAAATGCACAATTTGGGAAAAGCTTCTCTTCAATATGTTGAATTTCACCGTATGATATGTGAGTGCGAGGCTCTTCTAAACTTCAGACCCATCACTTACTTTTCGGAGTACACTTCCGAATTGGTACCTATTACTACATCTCTATTTTTGCATTACCAAATTGAATTCCATGTGGAAAAATGGATTAGAATGAATTACAAAATCTTTGCCAACTTGCGCGACAACTTCACGCCGTTATATAAGTATTTAAAACTCGATTCCAAGGGGAATCCTA